>JASWHV010000004.1:15861005-17061005 GCA_030760725.1 Neostapfia colusana
TGTTCTCCCGGTAGAAGCAATGGAAGAAGAAGTGTTGGCTGCAACTTGGGTGGATCCTTTTGTTGTCTCAATTGCACGCGAAGGTGCTGATTTTGATGTAGTCCTGGGCAACCCATTGGAAGCATCGTCTGGAGAATCATGCTTAGTACCAGCAGCACTTGAGCGGAACTGCCATGAGGTAGTTCGACCTGCAGAAATGTTAGTTCTTGTACGTCGTCACTGCACTTCTCTTTCAGCCTTACAAGCAAGATGGAATAATCGAGTGACGTTAGTGTATTCCTTGTAGGCCAATATGTCCTGAATTCTCTTGTTAAACCACCCATAAACCTAGCCATTGCAGCCTCTTCATTTTCAACTAGGCCACAACGCATCATGCCTATTTGAAGTTCTTGATAGTATTCCTCAACAGATTTGTTGCCTTGCCTAAGTTGTTGTAATTTATGCAACAGGTCACGAGCATGATAGGAAGGAACAAAACGACGACGCATGATTCGTTTCAAAGCATTCCAAGTTTGTGGTACGGTAACTAGATTTTTAGTTTGATATTCATGCCACCAAACAGAAGCAAAGTCAGTGAATTCACTAGTGGCAGCTCTAACCTTTTTATCATCAGGGAAATTATGGCATGCAAATTTTTGATCTACTGACAATTCCCAAGATAGATATGCATCCGGATCATATTTACCATCAAAAGGTGGTATGGAGAATTTAATGCTGCGTAGGGAATCGTCATTGTCACGTACCTCGCGTCGTTGAGCTCGACCACCCATACCACGATGGTCGCGACGTGGCTGCCGTCGATACCTGAAAGGTCCATCATCAAGCTCGGTATCCGCCGAATACTCCGCCTCGTCATATCTTGCAGCACTGCCAACGGAGTCGTGGCTGTCATCAACACGTCTTTGCCTCTCTTCGCGTCCATCCTGTTCCATCCTCTCCAATTGCTCAATAATTGCTGCAAGAGAAGTGTTAATAGCCCCAGCAGTGCTTTCTAATGTGGTCAGTTTGGTGTTGGTGCAAATCTGCGTCGACTCTAATTGACCAATGCGTTCATCGGTGACTTGAATATCCTCATTGAGAGCATCTGTGTGTAGCTTTACTTGGCGTTCGAAATGCTGAATGATGCCCCTCGTACGTGATGAATGTGGAGATGTCTTATTCGCATCAGCTGACATGGTTAGTAAAGAAAGGAAATACAACAGCAAGCAAATTAATCCTAACAGTTGCTAAGAGGTGGTAGGACAGCACAATTCCTCACTAGCAAGAAATCAAGGTCTTACAAGTTCTTACCATGCGATGCAGGAGGCGCCGGCAATCAGCAAGAACAACAACAAACGGTGGCTGCCAGCACAACCTTATGGTGTCGTAGACAATTTTGTGGAGCTGTAGGTGACTGCTAGACACAATTTGTGCAAAGGAACAGCTAGTACCATATTAGTCACAACAAGTTGAATAAACGTTCCACGATGGTATTGTGCTGGTCCTAGCTCAAACCTTACTAGAGACGTGAGCCGTAACTCCACGTGACGTTGGATTACTATGGTAGGGAAGTTCGAACAGCCCGATCGGTTGTGTTTCAACAGCGTTGAAAACAGCAAGTTGAACTTCGAAACATGAAACAAATATTACACAAATTGTCTTTCTTTTTTTTTGTACTTAGAAATTTTTTTTGTGTGATTGTAATCAGTGCGGCTTTTCTTTTTGCACGTGCCTTTTTCTTGCTGATCCGTGCAGCTTTTCTTTTGCACTTGCCTTTTTTTCTCAATTTTGGGTAGATAATGGAAATGGACTGAGAACAAAGTGGCACGAACTCAAAACTCTAGCGGTGAAAAACTTAGGACCAGCAACTTGACACAAAAGGCAACCGTGAATTCAACAAGTCAAGAGCTAAGTAGCCAAGCAAAAGGCTCAAAGTGTTTTTAGGATTTTTTTTAGAGCGAACTTTTATAGTCAAAAGTGGACTGTAGGTAAATGAAGAACAAGGAGAAGGAAATCTCTCACCGAGCAACCTGAAATCTGATACCACTTGATGAACCCAACGGGTACGGGGGACGCCCTATCTTTCGATGAGAGATGTTGGTAATGAACGAATTTGGTGGAGGCCGACGTTGGCAGCCCGACTACCACAACCAGAATGGTGTGGCGCCTTGAGCGACAGTTACACCGTCTCCTGGTAACTACGATTTGGGTGGAGGTCGACGTTGTGCTACCCGGCTACAACAACCACAAGGATGCTGCGCCTTAGTGATATTACACCGGCTCCTGTTGTTGCTGTACTTGCCGTGCCAAGAACAGCCTTGAACCTGCAAGCAATCGAAGAACAAGCAAGAACAAGATAACAAGCAAACACTCACGGGTGTGAAAAAGTTGGGGTTCTGATTCAAGTAATCGGAAGGTCTCGTCGACACTTGCGTTACAAGGAAGTAGCAATGGCTAAACTTACAGAAAACAAAACCCGCCCTGTCAAGGAGCTCTTGGACTACTTAAATAGGGGAGGGAAGAGGGAAATTCGTCCAGCAACAAAGGTAGGACGTGATCTCCCTTATTCCCTTCCTTTTTCTATGATAGACTACCATTTAATAGGGAAAGAAAGAGGGAAACCCATCCAGCAGCAAGGCAGGATATGATTTCCTCTATTTCTTTCCTTATTATAGCACATCTATCTTTAAATGGGGGAAGAAAGAGGGAATTTCATCCAGCAGCAAAGTTGGACAAGATTTCCCTTATTCCTTTTTTTATTTGTCTAAATCTCTCTTTATTACATGGCCCCAGCCTCAAGATTTCTCCTCGGGTGGAGCAGCCTTTATTGCATTAATCCCTCCATCCCTCCTAGCTGGATCAATTCCCAAGCACCTAATAATAAAAAGGTCATCACAAGGCTTTAATAGGTCCCCATTTGAAGGATAATTACTTTGAACAGCCAGGAATGAATTCACCTGATAATTAAGTTGACGTGCACGAGCGCGTGTCATTGGACCTTGATTAGCTGAGAGTGGTGAATGGGCTGGTGTTGTGGTTGTATCAATGGTAGTGATGTCCGCATCACGTACACTGTCTAGAGCACGGGAAGGTGATCATATAAATTAATGCGTAATTTAAATGAGCACCTGAGTGTGGTAGGACTTACAGAGGTAGGGCCAGAGCGCCTGCCTCGTGCTCCCATGCATGGACCCGCGATGGTAGCACTGGAGCTCCCACCGGGACCGTGCGATCTGGAGCGTTGCTTGCCATCTTGCCTCGTCAACGAGGTAGATGTTCTCACGCAGAGCGGGCCATGCGTGGCTTCATCGTACGCTCGGACATGGGGGGACCCCCATGGTGAACTCGGGGGGGGGGGGGGGGGAGCATGGGTTTGGCCCCGCATACCATGTAGAAGGGTGATTCCCGTGACCTGGCCCTGGGATGTCCGGCTGGCCCCCGATGTAGAGGAGCCGGTATCCCCCAACTGTTCTGGGTGCAACGTCTGCACCTGTTGTGTGTGGTCTGATCGGCATGGACCTGGCACGCCTTGCATCTCCTAACCGGTTTGACGGCGTCCAGGTGACTCTCGGTCAGTAGGAGCCATGCCAGATGGCTTAACCGACCAGCGTGCGGGATGATGAGCATTCCCAGCACTCGCTGTGACACCCTCATCTCGGGTGTCAGCATATGTTCATGTTTTATGAAGAGGAAACATTTTAAGAGAAGAAGGAACATAGAAAAATATCAAAAGGAATAGCCAATGAGAGCCGAATCCAGCTCTCAGAAAGCGCCGAAGACAACTCACCACGGCCGCTAGCCAAGTGGCGTGTTCGGAGCTCATCCCTGTGAAGTGGGGAGAGGCCGCCGCCAAGCTGGCTACGCGGCAGGCTCGGGGCTCGTCTCCACAAAGGGGAGAGGTCCGATCCTGTGGGGCACGTGTTGGACACGGAGCTAGCCTCTGCGGAAGAAGCAAAGGCATTTCCACAGGACACGTGTCATCCTCGGAGCTAGTCCTCGCGGAAGTCAGAGGACCAGTCGCGCGGGATACGTGTCGATCTCGAAGCCCACCGCCGAGAGGTCCGAATCTATCAGACACGTGTCGACCTCGGGGCATGTCCCTGAAGAAAGAAGAGAGGAAAAGACCGGCGCCAACACGTGGCGTGCGCGGAGCTCACCTCCAAAAGAGGGGGAGGTCTCGGTCGATTGACACGTGGCACAACCGGAGCTCATCTCTGCGGAGAAGGAGATACCAGGCCCCGGAAGGACACGTGGAGCTTCCGGAGCTCATTACCGTGAAGGTAACGAGTTCTGGAGCAGCTGTACGCGTAAGAATACCGGTACATAAAGGAAACCGACCTGAATTCCACAACGTTACCGCACCAAATCAACTAAAGATAAGATGATAGGATCCAACGACGATCTGAATAAGACTCTTATTCGGGATACAATCAAATTAGGACTCTTCTGTTCCCAATTATAAATAGAACCCAGAACCTCTGGCCGAAACCACAGACTTCTTTTTCCAAATCCTGAGCCGACGACTTAGAGCCCTAGCCCCAACTCGCCGAGAAAGCCATCGCCGAAGCGCAACAAGGGAGATCATCGGAGGAGAACCGAGCGGTCTGAGGAGAACCTCGAAAACCCAGAAGGGCGTAAGGTAGGACTCCGACACCACCTTACGGCATTGTTGTATTTCCCTTGCATATGTTCTTTGATTCCTTTTGACCAGAAGCCTTCTCGTGGGCAGATCACTTGATAATCAGATTGGTCTAAAGACCAGATCATTGCCACGTCCACCTTTGATCCAAACACCTCTGTCCATGCAAGCCATGCAAGAACACACCAATCTAATAAAAATCATAGGATAACCTGCATATGCATCATCGCATCTAGTTTAAGGTTTGTGCATGATATTGATTGCTGTGAATCTTGTATGCACGTGATCCTACCTAGCAGGATAAGCTTAGTGAGTTGTCTATGACGAACTGTAGCAACCAGGTTTTGAGATTCAAGAACAACTGGAACCGCAAGAACAAGGCAAGTGCTCCTTGACCATATTGATCCTATATTTTGGGTAAAACTGTTTTGTTTTACGAAAAGGTGTGCGTACTGAGTCAAACATGATGGGAAACCCTTTTATAGGAGTTTACTAGTTTTGGTTAAACCACCCTTGTCGCCTGGGAAGTTTATGAGTCGGGTATGATTTTTGTTTCATGCTTCGCTGAGTCTATGGGATTGGGAAACGAGATAGATGAGCTAACTGCACTCGTATTGATAATGAGAAACTGATGTTAATAATGGATATGGATTGGAGGGAGATCTAGGCAAGATTGAGTTTGTGAATGAGGTAGCATGAGATGGTGGTTTACTTGCCGTAGATCTAAGGACCGGTTCATGCATGCACATGCCAGGATAACAGTGTCACCACAAGGCCAAGTATGGGTGCGACTTAGCTGAGTAATTAGGTAAGTTGCTAGAGTGTTATGGACTGTGGAAGGCGCGGGGAATGGGAGTCGAGTGAGGACTGCTCTGGGAACTACATGGCACAAGAGGGGGCCCATGGGTGGGAGAATTGGAGATTCTAGCCTGCCGATGAAACCTTAGTGAGTCCATACATCTAGTAACCCCTTTGTAAAGGCTATTTTGTGATGTCTTGATCATACACCGACGGTCGTGTACTGGTATAATGAAGGTTCTGCAGTCGCCGACGGGTGACGAAATCACAAACTTGTGGTTAAAGAGGTGCAAACTCTGCAGAGTCAATAAAACTATCATGATAGCCGAGCTTACGGTCACGAGCACCTGGCTAAACTGCCATGATTAGTTGGTATGGTTATTGGGATGGTTATTGGGAATGTTATTGGTTTGGTTATGGTTTGGTTGTTGGGACTGTTGAGTCTGGGTGATGAGATGGTTGCATGACTGTTGAGTCATGGCAACGAGTTTGGTCTCGGTGTGAGACGAGGATGTTTTATGAGATGAGATGGTAGCGAATACGGAAAGGTATTCGTGAGATGGTAGCGAATACGAGGAGGTATTCGTGAGTGTGAATAAAGGTTGGTTAATGTTCGGATGGAACACGGAAAGGGATGGAGGTATGTTGGTAATTTAATTCATGCTGGGATTACATTTATCTAAAGTTAAGTTGCTGATTTATCATGGTTTTATAAATCTGCTTTTCTGCAAATAAGCCTTTTTATACCTACCTTGTTTATGAGCTGCATATCATGTGTTTTTCCCGCACTTGCTGAGTACATCATTATACTCAAACTTGCATTATTACTTCATCATCAGCAGTAGGAGAAGCCTACTATGAAGACCAAATGGAGCATTATGTCGTGTAATCTATTCTCAACCTTGCCTGTGGAGGGAGTAGAGATGGAGCCACTTCTGCTTAGATTTGCATCCGCATTAGTTTTTGCTTCCGCATCAGAATAAAGACTTCCGCTGCATTGAAATAAGACTTCCGCTGTGAAATGAGCCCAAGACTCATGAGGTATTGTAATAAACACTGTTATTCGTGGTAATATATAATCTGAATTCAGTTTGTGGAACGTATGTGTATGTGTGATGAACATCCTGGGCACACATATGCATTAGTTCTCGGTTCTGTGGTTTTCCACAGAATTGAGGGCGTCACACTCGCCTCCGTGGATTGCTGCGAGCAGGTCGCAACCTTCCTTCTGGGTTATGCACCGCAATAGGATGCCGTTGACGCTACGCTGATAAAAATACCAGGTGTATCTCTTAGCCACCTGCATAATCCGTTCAGCAGATGCACGTTTGTCGAAGTGTGTGGTCGACACTTCACCCGGACCTGCTCTGGGCAGCCCGCGGAGGTTCTTTTTCAGAGGGGCTAGTCGCTTGCGGAGAGCTTAAGCGTAGGGACGAGTTAGGGAGGAGCTTGACACGACGAGTTTTACGTGGTTCGGGCCGCCGGAGCGTAAAACCCTACGTCCACGGTGAGTAGAGGTGCTCGCTGTATTGCTTGTTGCTCAGAACCGGAGTCCTGAGCTTGAGGATGAGTTATGCCTAGGGTGTGAGTAGCTGGAGTGCGAACCCTCACTAACGTTGCCTACCCGAGCCTTTTATAGTCCAAGGCTCATGTGGCTTACAAGGGGGGCCCGGGACCCGACTGGTGGTCCCGGGGAGATTGTCTGCCGACTATCGTATCTGCAGTTATGCCGGTAGTTGTCTCTGGCGAAGGCTTCCGAGTCTTCATTCTGCCGCCCTGCCCATGCCGCAAGCTAGTCGTAGTGGTTGATGACGGCAGGGGCGGCAGGGGATGTCTTGTCGCTGTGTTTATTGGCTGACAGGTTCTGACACGGTGCGCCAGTCTGTGATGCGACTGGACGCAACGGCACCTGACAGAGGCGTGCTCCGCGTCTCCACGTCTTGGGAAGGCGCGGGCCTTGAATACCTTGTATGGTAAAGGCATGGCGCGCCTTTACTCCTGCTGCGTACCGCGCCGGGTGGCAGCACTGCTCTGCTGGCCACGTGTCGTACCCGGAGCTCTCCTCTGAGGAGAGGGGGAGCTTCGGCTCCACTGGACACGTGGAGTCTTTGGAGCTCACCCCTGCGGAGGGGGGCGAGGTCCGGTCTTCCGGGCCACGTGGCAGGCCCGGAGCTATCCTTTGAGGAGAGGAGAGCCCCGGCCCTGCCGGACACGTGGCGCCTCCGGAGCTCGCCCCTGCAGAGGGGGCGAGGTCCGACCTCCTGGGCCACGTGGTAGGCTCGGAGCTATCCTCCGTGGGGAGGGGAGCTCCGGCCCTGCTGGACACGTGGCGCCTTCAAACCTCACGCCTGCAGAGGGAGCGAGGTCCTTAGGAAGTTTTACGCTGCGCGCGGGGGTACCCGGTATTGAGGGTACCGACAGTGGCCCCCAGGCTCACCTCGGGGGAGGTAACGAGCCCGAGGTGGGGCCTTCTCCTACCCGCGCACTTTCTTGTATTGAGTACTCCCTGTGCTGGCAGGGTCTTGACGGCTTCGGAGTTCAGCCTCTGAGGAGAGGGTGAAGTCTGGCATCGGAGCTCTGCCCTTGTGAAAGGGGGAGGTCCGGCCTCGGAGCTCGCCTCTGAGAAGAGGGGTGGTCCGGGAAGTCATCGGAGCTCAGGCCCATGAAGGGCGTGAGGTCCGGCATCAGGGCTCGCCTCTGAAAGGAGGGTGAGGGCTGGCGTCGGAGCTCGGCCCGGCTGTGGGGGCAGAGGTCCGGAAGTCATCGGAGCTCAGGCCCACGAAGGGCGTGAGGTTCGGCATCAGGGCTCGCCTCTGAAAGGAGGGCGAGGGCTGGCATCGGAGCTCGGCCCAGCTACGGGGGGCGGAGGTTCGGAAGTCATCGGAGCCCAGGCCAGCGAAGGGCATGAGGTCCGGCGTCAGCGCTCGCCTCTGAAAGGAGGGCGAGGGCTGGCCTCGGAGCTCGTCCCAGCTTTGGGGGCGGAGGTCCGGAAGTCATCGGATCTCAGGCCAGCGAAGGGCGTGAGGTCCGGCATCAGCGCTCGCCTCTGAAAGGAGGGCGAGGGCTGGCCTCGGAGCTCAGCCCAGCTGTGGGGGCGGAGGTCCGGAAGTCATCGGAGCTCAGGCCAGCGAAGGGTGTGAGGTCCGGAAGTCATCGGAGCTCAGGCCAGCGAAGGGCGTGAGGTCCGGCATCAGCGCTCGCCTCTGAAAGGAGGGCGAGGGCTAGCCTCGGAGCTCGGCCCAGCTGCGGGGGGGCGGAGGTCCGGAAGTCATCGTAGCTCAGGCCAGCGAAGGGCGTGAGGTCCGCCATCAGCACTCGCCTCTGAAAGGAGGGCGAGGGCTGGCCTCGGAGCTCGGCCCAGCTGTGGGGGCGGAGGTCCAGAAGTTATCGGAGCTCAGGCCAGCGAAGGGCGTGAGGTTCGGAAGTCATCGGAGCTCAGGCCAGCGAAGGGCGTGAGGTCCGGCATCAGCGGTCGCCTCTGAAAGGAGGGCGAGGGCTGGCCTCGGAGCTCGGCCCAGCTGTGGGGGCAGAGGTCCGGAAGTCATCGGAGCTCAGGCCAGCGAAGGGCGTGAGGTCCGGCATCAGCGCTCGCCTCTCAAAGGAGGGCGAGGGCTGGCCTCGGAGCTCGGCCCAGCTGTAGGGGCGGAGGTCCGAAAGTCATCGGAGCTCAGGCCAGCGCGTGAGGTCCGGAAGTCATCGGAGCTCAGGCCAGCAAAGGGCGTGAGGTCCGGCATCAGGCTCGCCTCTGAAAGGAGGGCGAGGGCTGGCCTCGGAGCTCGGCCCAGCTGTGGGGGCGTAGTCCGGTACTACTCAGAAGTCCTCCCTTTCCTGTCCCTTAGTCTCATTTGGCTTACTGTCCCGGGCCAGAATATGTGGCTTGGGTAATCCAGTGCACTTGGTCCCGGAGGTCTGGCCCCCAACCCCAGTCAGGGTGCAACCGTCCGGCCCCCTGGTACTCAGACCGTAACGCTGGGGGGCAGAGTGCGCATGCTTTGGGTGCAGGACCGGGCAAAGCAAGGCTCCTGACCCCCCGGTCTAGCGTAGGTCTTTTCTCGGAGGAGACCAACTGGCGGTACAGTACCCTTACAGGGGGAGGTCCGAAAGGCCCCCGGGCCTCTGGCTGGTACCCCAAGCACTACCGCCTTCGGCAGGATGGCAAATATCGACTATGCATGAGCGCAGGAAAGAGGAACCGAGTGTACAATGGATGTACACTGTCTAGAGCGTGGGAAGGTGATCATATAAATTAATGCGTAATTTAAATAAACACCTAAGTAAGCATGGTGAACTTACTGGGGTAGCGTCGGAGCGCCATGTCATCACGCAGAGCGGGTCATGCGTGGCTTTGTCGTACGCTCGGACACGGGGGGACCCCCATGGCAATCTCAGGGGGAAGCATGGCTTCAGCCCCGCACACCATGTAGAAGGGTTGTTCCCGTGACCCGGCCCTGGGAAGTCCGGCTGGCCCTCGACATAGAGGAGCCGGTATCCCCCGACGGCTTTGGGTGCGCGTCTGCACCGGTTGTGTGGGTCTGCTTGGCGTGGACCTGGCACGCATTGCATCTCCTAACCGGTTTGACGGCGTCCAGGTGGCTCTCGGTCAGTAGGAGCCATGCCGGGTGGCTTAACCGACCAGCGTGCGGGACGATGAGCGTTCCCAACACTCGCCTCCGTGGACTACTGCGAGCTAGTCGCAGCCTTCCTCCTGGGTTATGCACCGCAGTAGGATGCCGTGGCGCCACGCCAGTAAAGATACCAGCGCGTAGCACTTAGCCATCCGCACAATCCGTTCAGCAAATGCACGTTCATCAGGAAGGATGTCCTTCAAGGAGTCCCGGACCTCCGTGGTCCATGCATCGGGACTACTTGAGCTTCTGGATCTTGAGCGCTGGGTTGCACGGAGTCCCCAGTGACGCTTACGATCCTTTGGCGGCGTCCATGGCTTCAGGGCCGCCGGGACCGCCAGCTTCGAGGTGCTGGTCCAGCCCCCTTCGCCCGGCTCGGCGGGCCGGGCTGTGGGCCGCAGCAACGTCCTCTCGAAGACTCCTTCGGGCACAGGGGCTCTGGTGGAGGCCTTCGTTGAGAGGTCGTCAGCTGCAGCCTTGCCAGCGCGCGGTACATGGCGCAGGTCCAAGGCGAGGAAGTCTTTCTCCAACATCCGCACGTGGAGCAGATAAGCAGCTAGCTGTGGGTCATTGCAGGGGCATTCACCCTTAACTTTCTTGATAACTAGCTGGGAGTCGCCCTGCGCCAACAACTGGCGAGCGCCCAGAGATAGGACTGTCTTTTAGGCCAAAGATGAGTGCTTCATACTCTGCCAAGTTGTTGGTTGCCTTGGAATTGAGACGCACCAAGTACCCAGACTGCTCCCCCGATGGCATGAGAAGCAGTACGCCGGCACCGGCCCCCTGCTTTCGCGAGGAGCCATCGAAGAAGAGCGTCCAGTGAGGCCCGGTGAAGACCGGAGCTCGATGCTTTGGTTCACCGTCTTCGTGGCCCCCTGGGTAAACCTTCGTTGGCGTCCATTCAGCCACGAAGTCAGCCAATGCTTGGCTCTTAACTGTCTGACGTGGTCGGGAGCTCAGCTTGAACTTGTCACACCCGGTTTTTCCGAAGAAACAACCAAGTAAATATCACATGTATGCCAGGATCATTTTCTCATACATGTGATGACAAATAGTGAAGCATCATTTATTACAAGCCAGGTGTCGAATATAAATAAGTCTTACATCGCAAATGTCTCAATGGACACTAATGCTTCATCACAAGTAAATAAACTAGCAGCGGAATATTATTCTTTCAGGGCTCCATCACAGGCGTTGCCCGGGGGTCTTCATGAACCTAAAATCCTTCCTCGGGTCCAAAATCTTAGTCATTATACACCACCTCATTATCTTGACCTGAGCAGCAATATAAACCAATAAATATGCAAGGTTGAGTACCAATGGTACTCAGCAAGTGTGGGAAAATTATATCATGCATGGCTAGAACAAGGAAAGGTTGAACTCATGGTTAAAGCACTACACAATTAATACCTATCACCTTAGCTTATTAAGCACCTACATTACTACACAGGTGAAATGGTCCCAATCTCCCATCCCATCATCATAATCCAATAACCATAACATCATTTCCAATGTTAAGCTCCCCACTTAACTTCCAAAACCATCAATCCTCTAATCATGAATAAGTCCAGGCCGCTCTTAACCGTGAGCACGGCTGTCAAGACAGTTTTGACTCTGCAGAGTTTGTACCACTGTACCCACAAGTAGTGATTTCATCCCCCGTTGCCGGGTGGACTAAAAGAACCTCCATTATGCCAGTGGCTACGATCCACATTCACACTTCCCAGGTGTGCAGCCAGGAGATCACTACGAAGCCTTTACAAAGGGATTCCCGACGAGCGTGGGCCCACTGAGGTTTCACCTCTAACAGCATACAAGAGGCTCCAACCCCGCTGCAGTGGCCCCCTCTTGAGCCTTGCGGTTCATATGGTAGTCCAGCTGACACCTACTCCCCGCACCATCCAACACACCCATACTACGCCGGGGATACACCTAATTAATTGGCCAAGCTGCCCCATCTCAGCATGTGGTTGGCACTGTAAAGCCGGGTTACATGCTCCATGAACCGGTCCTTAGGATCCAGGCAAGTACAATACACAAACCCAAGTCTCGTGCACCCAGCACACAACCAAAACATCCAACTTGCCTTGATCCCTACCTCTACATAACTCACAATGTCTCATTCAAGAGTATGGTAATATAAACTGATGATCTCATGTCCCAAATAACCCATTCTAAGCATGGCTAAGCATATGCATGGAAATAAATGACATGGTAAAATAAATCCCAACCCAAGCTTCAAGGAAACAAGGTAATGCAATTCTAGGGAAACTTTCCTAGCATGGGTTTCATATTTCATTTGACAATGCAAATAATTCTATCTACACATCCTAGCATAGGATCAAAGTGGTCAAGGACACTTGCCTCCTTCTTGCTGCTCTTGAAATGGGTAGTCCTGATCTTGGAAATGAATAACTTGTTCTTGAACAGGTTCTACTTCATACCATCACACATAGCAAAAGAAAAACAACAATCATAAGACATCGTTCACACCTCTACTTCATACAAACCACACATTCATATTTATGAAATTCATTCACCATTATATGTGTTGTGTTTCAGTTTTAAATAAATTCCTTACATTAAACTACCAAGTATGTATGAAAAGTATTATTCTTCCCCATATGTGCTTTCATAATTTCTATCAACCCTAAACTGAATTCTTTGTATTTTAGAAACTCCATTTATCATTTACTAGTTGCTATATTTTCAGATTTATATTCCTATGCATAATTGTGTATTTTATTATTAAATTAGTAATACACATCACCTAAACAGAATAGGTTCTGGTCCTGAATAATTTAAAATCATATTTTGACCTTGGCTTCTGATGTAGACCATTTCATAATTACTTTCCCTATTTTTCTATAACTATTCTTTACTTAAAAATGTGTCCCTATACTAATAAATGTGAATAATAGATGAAACAGATTTATTTCAGCCCAAAAATATACTTTTATCTCACTCCAAAGTTTTCTAAGTACTGAGAAAGTTTTTAATTAATTTTGACAATTATGTTTGTCCCCCTTTTTAATTTTTAAACACTAGTTACATATTCAATTTTTTAAATTAAATACTAAACAGGGTTAAAAAGTAAACTCACCCCATTACAGGGTCTATAATATTATTTTCATAATTTCCAGGGGTCTAGCTACACTTATCAGAGGTGTTTTTCCTAATTTTTATTAAGTCCAGGGGCTAAAACTGATTTTTAAATGAATTTACATGATTTTCTGGAGTTCCAGGGGCTAGATCTGAAGTTTCCGGGGCTAGCTCTCAATTCCAGAGAACCCCAGGGGGTAGCACGTAAGAATTCCAGTCTTTATAACGCGGGGCTGACGTGGACCATCCGATTTTAAACCGACGGCTGAGATTATAACATCGAACCGGTACGCGGGGTTTTAAAGTCTACCGTGCGATTTAAAATAAACGGCGCACAAGCGGCCACGTCGCTCTGATCGAGCGCGGGCGGCGCTGCCGGCGGCGCACGGCGGCGGGAAGCGGCGATCTCGCCGAAAAGTTTCGGATCCACGAGAATTCTGCCTAGAACTGTGGTCTTATGGCCTAGATCGGTAGAGGGGAGGTCAGGGATCTCACCTCGGGGGTTTTCTCGAGCTCGGGGGTCCTGGAAAGTGATCGGTGGCGAGGTCCGAGGCAAAACCACGGCGAAGCTCGTCGGCGCTGTGTTTACACCGTAACTCTCCGAGTTTTCTGCACCTGCAAAGTTCCCCGGAGGCGGTGGATCAAGACCAGCGAGTTAGATCAGAGTTTCCGAGCTTAGATCGGCCAGAATTCACCAGCGAAGTCTCGGTGCTCACCGGAGTAAAAATCGGCGATCGCGTGGGAAAAACTGATCAGAGCTGGGGTTTTTATAGCCGGGGGAGGGCGGTGGGTCAGTTGTGATCGAGTTGGAGTCCTCTGGGACCGGAATTCGGGCTGCGGGACGGGTTTTCCGATCGGTTAAGATCGCGCGCGCTCGGGGGGGAAAGTCCGGGGTCGGCGCGAGCGAGGTTGGGGATGACAGGTGGGTCCCACCTGTCTGTGTGAGAGAGCGCGGCGCGCGCGGGGGCGGGCTGGCGCGGGGAAACTGGGCCGGCTGGCGGGTTTCGGCCCACTGGCCGGTTTTTTTCCCGTTTCTCTTTTTCTTTTTCCTTTTCTTTTCTGTTTTGAGTATAATTTGAATTCCAGTTTGAATTTGAATTTTTGCAAAACATGCAATACGTCCAAAAATTTTTAAATTCCCCTCTGAACATGGTTTTGGGTTTTGAATAAAAATTTGGGGTGTTACAGAACTCCGCCGTCTTCGAGCTGTCTTCCGGTTTCGGAAGCTGGCAGTGAGTGCCAATGACGCCCGTCTTCTGCTCCGGCGCACTTGTCCGCCAGGCTGAAGAGCCCCGAGATGTCTTGCACCTCCCTGGTGGCCAACTTCTCGAGCATCTTCTTGTCCCTCACACCTTGTCGGAATGCGACCACTGCTGATGCATCCGGGATGTGGGGGATGGTGTTGTATACCTGGGAGAACCGCTGGATGAAGGAGCGCAGTGATTCCCCATGTTGTTGTTTGATGGCGTGGAGGTCAAGCCCCGTGCCTGGACAGGTGTAGGAACTGCCAAAGTTGGTAATGAACTACCGGCAGAGCTCTCCCCAGGAAGTTATGGAACCCTGGGGGAGGTTCATAAGCCAAGACCGAGCTGGGCCGGTCAAGGCGACGGGGAAGTAGTTGGCCATGACGGCCTCATCCCCTCCAGCGGCAAGTACGGTGGTGGAGTAGATCTGGAGGAACTCCGCCGGGTTGACGCTGCCGTCGTACTTCTCGGGCAGGTGTGGCCGAAACTTGCGCGGCCACCTCACGAAGCGGAGGTGGGGCGCCAGGGCCACACATCCTGCCCCTGTTGCTGCAGGCGTTGGTGCCGCAAATGCTTGGTTCGCTGCTGGCACAGTGTACCCCGGTATGGGCAAGGCTGCGCCATAGACCGGGGGCGCCGTTTGCAGGACATATGGCTGTGGCATATGCTACGTGGCGTATGCCTGGGGCAGAGTTCGCGTGGCGAAAGTCTGCGCCTCAGGCAGGGTTGAGGCAGTCGTCATGCTGACGCCGGCCTCTTGGCTGCGACGCCTTTCTCGTCGCCGCTCGAGGAACACTCGGGCGTCTTGGCCCAGGTAGCATCGTTCCAGCTCAGTCCTCAGGTCCGTCAACGGAAGCCTGGTGGAGCTGGAATCCGCCGTCTGTCCGTCAACCGTCGGCGTGCGCGTCAGCGACACAGCCGGTTGGCCGGAGCGTCGTCCCCGCCGAAGTCAAGGGTTTGCGGCGGCGACGACGAGACAGTCTACTTCGCGAATCCACTGCTGGGTCGCTGAATGGGGCGCGTCCCCAACAGGTGGATTGCGCAGTAGCGCTCTTGCTGCAGCCAGCGCACCCCGTGGGGAACGCTCAGCGCTGCAGAAGATCTCACACTAGCTGGCGCCTGCATTGCCGGAGTCGGCGTTGCCGGAGTCGGCTGCTGGCTTCCTGCTTGCGCCGACACACTCCGTCCTGAGTATGTCGACACGTATTCCCCGCTAGTCATGGTCCGTCATGAACGCGGGGGAGGAGAGCTTGCCGCTGAAGGAAGCCTCGTCATCTTCGTCGACAAAAACTCATCGCGCAAGGGAAAAGCCCCCTACCTGGCGCGCCAAATGTCAAAGTGTGTGGTCGACACTTCCCCCGGACCTGCTCTGGGCAGCCCGCGGAGGTTCTTTTTCGGAGGGGCTAGTCGCTTGCGGAGAGCTTAAGCGTAGGGACGAGTTAGGGAGGAGCTTGACACGGCGAGTTTTACGTGGTTCGGGCCACCGGAGCGTAAAACCCTACGTCCACGGTGAGCAGAGGTGCTCGTTGTATTGCTTGTTGCTTAGAACCGGAGTCCTGAGCTTGAGGATGAGTTATGCCTACGGTGTGAGTAGCTGGAGTGCGAACCCTCGGTAACATTGCCTACCCGAGCCTTTTATAGTCCAAGGCTCGTGTGGCTTACAAGGGGGGCCCGGGACCCGACAGGTGGTCCCGGGGAGATTGCCTGCCGACTATCGTATCTGCAGTTATGCCGGTAGTTGTCTCTGGTGAAGGCTTACAAGTCTTCGTTCTGCCGCCCTGCCCATGCCGCAAGCTAGTCGTAGTGGTTGATGACGGCAGGGGCAGCAGGGGATGTCTTGTCGCTGTGTTTATTGGCTGGCAGGTTCTGACACGGTGCGCCAGTCTGTGATGCGACTGGACGCAACGGCACCTGACAGAGGCGTGCTCCGTGTCTCCGCGTCTTGGGAAGGCACGGGCCTTGAATACCTTGTACGGTAAAGGCATGGCGCGCCTTTACTCCTGCTGCCTACCGCGCCGGGCGGCAGCACTGCTCTGCTGGCCACGTGTCGGACCCGGAGCTCTTCTCTGAGGAGAGGGGGAGCTTCGGCTCCACTGGACACGTGGAGCCTTCGGAGCTCACCCCCGCGGAGGGGGGCGAGGTCCGGTCTTCCGGGCCACGTGGCAGGCCCGGAGCTATCCTTTGAGGAGAGGAGAGCCCCGGCCCTGCCGGACACGTGGCGCCTCCGGAGCTCGCCCCTGCAGAGGGGGCGAGGTCCGACCTCCTGGCCCACGTGGCAGGCTCGGAGCTATCCTCCGTGGGGAGGGGAGCTTCGGCCCCGCTGGACACGTGGCGCCTTCAAACCTCGCCCCTGCAGAGGGAGCGAGGTCCTTAGGAAGTTTTACGCTGCTCGCGGGGGTACCCGGTATTGAGGGTACTGACAACGTTCATCAGGAAGGATGTCTTTCAAGAAGTCCCGGACCTCCGTGGTCCTTGCATCGGGACTACTTGAGCTTCTGGATCTTGGGCGCTGGGTAGCACGGAGTCTCCAAGGCGCATACGATCCTTTGGCTGGCACCATGGCTGCATGGCCGCCGGGACGGTCAGCTTCGAGGTGCTGGTCTCGCCTCCTTTGCCCGACTCGGCACTCCGGGCTGTGAGTCGAGACAACGTCCCTTCAGAGGCTCCTCGGGGCTCCGGAGCTCCGGTGGAGGCCTTCTCTGACAGGTTGTTGGCGACGGTGTCGTCGGCGCGCGGTACATGGCACAGGTCCAAGGTAGCCAAACCGCTCCCTCGTTGGCATGAGGAGCAGCACGCCGTCGAAGTAGAACGTCCAGTGAGGCTCGGTGTGGGCCGGTGCTCGGGGCTCCGGTTCTCCACCTTCGGGGCCCCCTGGGATGCTTGGTGGTGGCATCCACCTGACCACGAAGTCAGTCGGTGCTTGGCTCTTGACTGTCTGACGTGGTTGGGAGTACAGCTTGAACTCCGCCATCTTCGGGCTGTTCTTCTGCTTCGGAGGCTGGCCGCGAATGCCAGCTACGCCATTCTTCTACTCTGGGCTGAAGAGCTCTGAGATGTCTTGCACCTGCCTGGTGGCCAACTTCTCGAGCATTTTCTTGTCCCTCACACCCTGTCGGAATGCGATCACCACTGATGCATCCGGGATGTGGGGGATGGTGTTGCGTACTTGGGGGAACCGCTGGATGAAGGAGTGTAGTGATTCTCCCGGTTGTTGCTGCACGGTGTGGAGGTCCAGCTCCGTGCTGGGGTGCATGTAGGAGCTGCTGAAGTTCGTCGTGAACTGTCTGCATAGCTCCCACCAGGAGGTTATGGAACCCTGGGGCAGGTTCATGAACCATGACCGCGCCGGGCCGGTCAAGGCGACGGCGAAGTAGTTGGCCATGACCACTTCATCCCCTCCTGCCGCTAGGATGGCAGTGGAGTAGACCTGCAGGAACTCTGCCGGGTTGACGCTTCCGTCGTACTTCTCTGGCAGGTGTGGCCGAAACTTGCGTGGCCACCTTGCAAAGTGAAGGTGGGGCGCCAGGGCCGCACACCCGGTCACTGCTGTTGCAGGTCTTGGTGCCGCGAACCCTTGGACGGCTGCTGGCACGGTGTACTCCAGTATGGGCATTGGAGGACCATATACTGGGGGTGCCGTCTGCAGGACATATGCTTGCTGCATATGCTGCATAGCGTGTGCCTGGGGCAGAGATTGCGTGGCGAACATCAGCGGCCCAGGTTGAGTCGAGGCGGTCGAGATGCTATAGTCGGTCTCTTGAATGCGGCGCCTTTGTCGCTGTCGCTCGATGGTTACGCGAGCATCTTCTCCCCGGTGACGCCGCTCCAGCTCTATCCTCAGGTCCGCCGTTGGGAGCCTGGTAGAGCGGGAATCTGCCGTCTGCCCGTCAACCGTTGGTGTGCGCGATAGCGAGACACCTGGTTGAGCAGGGCATGCATCATCTCCGCCGCAGCGGAGGGTTGGTGACAGTAGCGACGAGGTAGTTGACGTCGTGGATCCACTGCTGAGTGGCCCCCTGGGGAGCGTCTTCAGCAGGTGGACTGTCCAGGAGCGCTTCTGCGGCGGCTAGTGCACTTGCTTGAGTGGCACTTTGTGCCGCGGCAGATCTTGAGGCTAATGCAGTTCACCGAGAACATCGGCGCGAAGAGCTTGCCGCTGACGGAGGCTTGGTCATCTTCGTCGGCGTAGACTCGTCGCAAGAGGGAAAAGCCCCCTACTTGGCGCGTCAAATGTGGAAGCATCCGCGGTCGACACTTCCCCCGGGCCTGCTCTAGGCGGCCCGCGGAGGTTCTTTTTCAGAGGGGCTAGTCGTCTCGCGAGGGTCTTGCCGGAGTGGGTGAAGGAAGGAGATGGTTGACACGGGGATTTACGTGGTTCGGGCCGCCGGAGCGTAAAACCCTACGTCCACGGGAGTGCTCGGAGCACTGGTTTCCTTCAGTATGTGGATGGCCTAGAGGGAGCTGGACTCAGCAGAGTCCGAACCCCTTGTAACGTTGCCTACTCGAGCCTTTTATAGTCCAAGGCTCAAGCGGCTTATAAGGTGGGCCCCGGGACCCGACAGGTGGTCCCGGGATAATTTTCTACCAGCTACTATGTCTTGGCGCTTGCCTCGAGGTCCTCATCCTGCCACCCTGCCCACACCGCAGGCTAGGTGTAGCGTGTAGCCGTTGGTGATGACAGGGGCGGCAGGGCATGTCTTGTCGCTGCCTTCATGGTCTGCAGCTTCTGACACTGTGCGCCTGTCTTGACTGTGACTGGTCACAGCGCCTCCTGACAGGCGTGCACCGCGCCTCCGCGCCTTGGGAAGGCGCGGGTCTTAAATGCCTTGTACGGTAAAGGCATGGTGCGCCTTTTCTCCCGCTGCCTACCGCGCCGGGCGGGCAGCGCTGCTCTGCTGGCCACGTGGCGGGCCCGGAGCTCACCTCTGAGGAGAGGAGAGCTCCAGCCCCACTGGACACGTGGAGCCTTCGGAGCTCACCCCTGCGGAGGGGGGAGGTCCGGCTCTGCTGGTCACATGGCGGGCCCGGAGCTCACCTCTGAGGAGAGGGGAGGTCCGGCCCCGCTGGACACGTGGAGCCTTCGGAGCTCGCCCCTGCGGAGGGGGCAAGGTCCGGCCTCCTGGGCCACGTAGCAGGCCCGGAGCTATCCTCTGAGGGGAGGGGAGCTCCGGCCCTACTGGACATGTGGCTCCTTCGGAGCTCGTCCAAGTGGAGGGGGCGAGGTCCGGCCTCCTGGGCCACTAGGCAGGCTCGGAGCTATCCTCTGAGGAGAGGGGAGCTCTGGCCCTACTGGACATGTGGTGCCTTCGGAGCTCGCCACTGCGGAGGGGGTGAGGTCCTTAGGCGATTTCACCCTGTGTGCGGGGGTACCCGGTATTGAGGGTACCGACAACAGTCCTGCAAGCAGAAGGTGGTGGCCTTGTCCTCATGTGAAGCAGAATATATCGCAGCAGCTCAAGGGGCAATGTAAGGGTGTATGAGTGACACGGCTGATGGAAGACTTAGATGAAAGATCGAAGGCGCCGGTGCTGCGGGTTGATAACAAGGCAGCTATGTTGCAATTCCAGCCCTAAAAACTTCTCTGTTCTTGCTGTACAAACTGATCTGCCCTAGCAGATCAATCTGTCCTGGCTTTGATGGTGGCTGAACCAAGCCTGGTGGCGGCTAGGGTTGAGGAGGGAGGCAGCAGCTTGAGGAAGATGATGCCCTGGCGCCGGCTGGAACAGCAGCAGTCCTGGGCGGCGGCTGGAACAGCAGGCGGCGGCTGGAGTCCTGGGCGGCGGCTAGGGTTCCTGAGAGGGAGGCACCGATGTGGGAGAGAAGAGGGGGGTGGCGGCAGCAAGGGGAGAGAGGCGGCCAGGGCAGAAAAGGGTGGAGGAATTTCTTTATTGATCTCTCTCACAATTTGGGGTGTTTTGGCTTATTTATATAGTCCCCCTTACAAGAGTCTTAATCTATTACAAAAGGAGAAGGAAAAACAGATTAATATATAAACTAGGGCTGCCACCTTGAACATGGTGCAGCCGCACCAAGTCGGGCTGACCAGCCCTGTCCTGGGCGCACACACAACAGGGGGAACCAGGGTTCGGCCCCCCCTGTCCTGGCCGCCCAGGCCCAGCGGCAGGGTCATCCCACATTCTCCTCCTGATCCTGACGCTGGCCCACATCCAGGATCCTGATCCTTCTCCTCATCTCCACGAACTTCTGTCTTCCAAGGGCCTTGGTCAAGATGTCCGCCATCTGGTCTTGAGTGGAGATTTGCTCAAGCACAATAGTACCGATGTCCACACACTCCTGTGTGTAGTGGTACTTGACGTCGACATGCTTGCTTCTGTCATGGTGTATCAGGTTCTTGCTCAAGTCTATAGCTGACTTGTTATCAACCCGCAGCACCGGCGCCTTCGATTTTTCAGCTAAGTCCATACACCTTGGCATGCCCCTTGAGCTGCTGCGATATACTCTGCTTCACATGAGGACAAAGCCACCACCTTCTGCTTGCAGGACTACCATGAAATGGTGTTGTTTCCAAGACAAAACAGCACCCAGCTTGTGCTCTTGCGGTTCTCCACGTCTCCCGCATAGTCACTATCCGAGTACCCAATAAGCTCCATGTCTCCTCCTCTTGCATAGAAGACTTCATAGTTGATTGTACCCGCTATGTAGCGTACAATGCGTTTGACTGCAGCAAAGTGATCCTCCTTGGGCTCCTCCAGAAACCGACTCACGTACCCGACCAAGTATCGCAGCCCTCCAACCAAACTCCTATAGTCCGTTGCATGCACCAACGGGCTATCACTTGTCTTGCAAAGCTTGAGGCCTTGCTCCGTGAGAAATGCACATGGGTTGCATCCTTCCAGGCCAGATTTAGAGACAAGTTTGAAAGCGTAGGCCGCCTGCCCAACGCTCATCCCTGCATCAGTTTACCGCACCTCCAGACTAAAATAATATGACAAGAGACCCAAGTCGCTCATCTTGAACCTCTTCATCATCTCCCCTTTGAACTTCTTGAGATCGCCTCCTCCTGTGATCACAAGATTGTCGACGTACATGCCGATGATAAGCTTCTCATCTTCAGCTCCACGGAAATAGATCCCGTGCTTGCTCGTACTCTTCTGGAAACCAAGCGATAGCAAGCTATCGTTGAGCTTGGCATTCCAGGCTCTGGGTGCCTGACAAAGTCCGTACAATGCCTTTTTGAGCCGATACACCTTGTGTTCGGCTCCGTCAACGATGAAGCCAGCGGGTTGGGAGACGTACACCTCCTCCATCAAGTCGCCGTTCAAGAAGGCGCTCTTCACGTCCATGTGGTGTACCTCCCACCCCTTGTGTGTAGCAACTGCAAGGAGCAATCGAACAGATTCGAGATGAGCTACAGGAGCAAATACCTCGTTAAAATCTATTACTTGCCGTTGGACATAGCCTTTTGCCACCAGTTGAGCCTTGTGCTTCACCACCTCCCCATGCTCGTCCTTCTTCACCTTGAACACCCATTTGAGGCCAATGGGCTTGTGTTCTGCAGGAAGATCAACAAGTTGTCAAGTCTTGTTTTCTTCTATAGACTCCATCTCCTCGAGTATGGCCCGTCTCCAGCACGGGTGTTACTCAGCATCGGCGAAGGATGTGGGCTCCTCCGCGGTGGTGAACATGAGCTCCCCCTCCTCCAAGCTTGGTGGGCGCACAGCCCGACCAGGAGGGGTGAGGGTTCCAAGCACGTTGTGCATCGTGCGGAACCGTAGTTTTGTGCTGTCATTGTAGTCGGCGTCGACGACGTTGCTGCCGGGGTCCGACAGCGGTGTGGCGAAGCAGATGGGCCATGGAGGATTCCGGGGCGTGACGAAGGTGCTAGAATCTTCAAGTCCGCAATCCCCCACTGCTGCTGACTCCCGTAAAGGATTGTCCCAGCCCTGATTTGCACTTGACAGTCCCTGCAGGGGCCCTTGGGGCGATGCTGCAGGTGCTGGGCTCTCTCCAGCAGGTCTGGAGGCTGGCGCAGGAACTCCTAGGGTCTGGACAGACCCTTCTGTGCCCCTCCTAGGCACTGCTGGGGTGCTGTTCGGCCCCTCCGGATCTTGCAGCACCTCTCCGGGTGCTGGAACAGCAGGTCCAGTAGGTGTTGGACCTAAGGAGTCGACGTGGAAGGTGGTGTAGTCCTTTTCTCCTGCTCCTTCTCCCCAGTCCCACTTGGCCGCCTCGTCGAATATCACATCACGTGATACGTGTGTGCGTCCATCAGCCGGATTATACATCCGATAGCCCTTCGTCCCTGTAGCATAGCCAAGAAAAATCATCGGAGTACTCCGGTCTTCCAACTTTTTCAGGTGGGGGCGCGTGTTCTTGACATGCCCCACACACCCAAAAGTTCGGAAATTGACGGCTGGTCACTCTCCATGCCAAGCTTCATATGGCGTCTTCCCGTCGAGGCTACGGGAGGGGATCGATTTAAGATATAGACAGCCGTGACAACTGCCTCACCCTAAAAAATCCCGGGCATACCCTTCGCCTTCAACATACTCCTCGCCATGCCGACCACCGTCTGGTTGCGCCGCTCCACAACCCCGTTTTTCTGCAGTGTATACGGGGCTGTGAGCTGACGTTTTACTCCGTGCTAAGCGCAGTACTCGCCGAACTACTGTGAGGTGAACTCCCCTCCGCGATCAGTATGGAGTAGCTTCAGCCTCCTCCCGAACTCTAATTCAGCTGTCGCCTTGAATTGCTGAATTAAGTCGGGCGCCTTATCCTTGGTTGCTAGAAGATAGAGCCACATATAGCGGCTCATGTCATCCACTAGCAACAAGAACATCTTCTTGCCGCTTGGAGTCGTCGGCGTGATAGGTCTGCAGATGTCGCCGTGGACAAGATCGAGCGCGCCCTCCGCGAGCCGCCGAGCTTGCTTGGGGAAGCTGGAGTGCCTCTGCTTCCCGACCAAGCAAGCTTCGCACAATTGATCGACGTGATCAATTTGTGGAAGCCTGAGCACCATCTCCTCTCGTGCCAACTTCCGAAGTGCCTGGAAGCTGACGTGTCCGTAGCGTTCGTGCCAACGCTACGCAACATCATCACGCCTCACGGTTAGGCAAACCGGACGTGTGATGTTTGAGCCTGATGGAGTACAGCTTGCTGTCATCACGCTGAACTCGTGTGAGGAGACGCTGCTGCTCATCTCGTATGTGCATCACTCCTCCGTGCACCGTGATGCTGTAGCCATCGTCATCCAGCTGGCCGACGCTGATGACGTTGGTGGTGAGGTGCGGGATGAGGTAGACGCCGGTGGGCCTCCTGTGCTCACCCGTCTTGGCGGCGAATAGGACCGAACCCTTCCCCTGTATATGTACGATGGAGTTGTCGCCGAACTTGATGGTTCTGACAATGTTTTTGTCGAGCTCAGAGAAGACGGCGCGCGAACCCGTCATGTGGTTGGCCGCGCCCGTGTTGAGGTACCAACGAGTGTCGTCAAAGTCGTCGTCGTTGCTGCGGTGAGCGAAGACTCGTCCCTCCACTATCTCCAGTGGGCGCGTAGGACGTTCCTGTACAGGCTCCTCCTGTACTGAGGCCACCCTTGTCATAAACAAGGCGCCCTCCTACTCCGCCTTTGCCACGAAAGCCTGCTGTTGCGGCTCCTCCTTAGGCTTTGACCGAAACTCCCTGGCCCAGTGGCCCTTCTTCCCGCACTTCCTGCACTGGTCCCGCGGAATATCCTTCCCGAAACCTCTGTTCTTGCCTCCGTTCTTCTTGGGCGGGCCCTTTCGGCCACCCCTCTTAGAAGAACCCACGGACTGGGTAGATCGCTCCTCCTTCCCGTTGTGCCTCCCTCCAGAGTGAGGTACAGCTGGTCGTTGTGTACTCCTCCCTTCCGCTACGTCGAGTCGAAGGCGTTCTTAGCCGCCCTGAGACGCTCCGTCACCTCCGACAAGGTGAGGGTCAACACGTCCAGCAGTGTCGTGAACGCGACCACGATCTGTTGGAAGCGTTCTGGAACGCTTGGCAGGAGCTTCTCTATGGCCCTCTCTTCTCCTATCTCCTCCCCTAGCGACGCAAGCCGTGATAACATGTCACTTAGGTGGAGGGAGAAGTCCTCCACGCTTTCACCATCCTTGAAGACAGCGTCTTCAAACTCCTTCCGGAGTTGTTGTGCTGTTGTCTTCTTCACGCGGTCGGCCCTGACCCGCATGATGGCGATCGTGTCCCATGCCTCCTTCGCCGTCCTCTTTTCTCCGATCGTCGTGATCATCTCCAGCGGGACAGCGCTGACCAAGATGTCAAGCGCCATCATATCTTCCTGCTCGCGGCCTTCCAAAGAAGTCGTGCCTTCAACTTGATCTTCATCATGACAGCCCACTCCGCGTAGTTGGTCTTGGTGAGCACGGGGAACCCCGTCCTGGTGTTCACCTCACGAGCTGCCGGTGAGGGTGTCGCATGGCTGATGGCGCTGCCGCTGCTTGTAGGTGTAGACGACATCTTGCAGAATTCAGCCTAGCATTGAACCGGCTCTGATACCATGAGTGTTGCAATTCCAGCCCCAAAAACTTCTCTGTTCTTGGTGTACAAACTGATTTTCCCTAGCAGATCAATCTGTCTTGGCTTTGATGGTGGCTGAACCATGCCTGGTGGCGGCTAGGGTTGAGGAGGGAGGCAGCAGCTTGAGAAAGATGATGCCCTGGCGCCGGCTGGAACAGCAGGAGACCTGGCGGCGGCTGGAATAGCAGCAGTCCTGGGCGGCGGCTGGGACAGCAGGCGGCGGCTAGGGTTCCTGAGAGGGAGGCGCCGACCTGGGAGAGAAGAGGGGGCGGCGGCCGCAAGGGGAGAGAGGCGGCTAGGGCAGAAAAGGGTGGAGGAATTTTTTTATTGATCTCTCTCACAATTTGGGGTGTTTTGGCTTGTTTATATAGCCTTTCTTACAAGAGTCTTAATCTTTTACAAAAGGAGAAGGAAAAACAGATTAAGGCCTTGTTTGGCACGGCTTATGAATCAACTTCTCAACAAAAATAAGCGTTTAAGTCCCCAAAGGGTCAGCTTTTAATCCAGCTTCTACGCTAAGCACTTCTCCAATTGTATTGATATGTAACGTTCCACAAAAGCGGCCTCCCACCAGCTTCTTCTCTACGTCCGCGGATCACAAATAGCAAATACCCCTAAACTTCAAATCTATTTACCCGCAATTGCCATCATTTAAAAATCGATAGACCTCCTCCCAGCCCGCTTCCACACGGCCACACCCGTCCGTCTCCTCTAAGCCCCAGGCAATGGCCCGAGCAGCGCCTCAAGTCGTCGCCGGAGCAGCCCGTAGAGCCTGTTGCTGGAGCAGCGCCCATAGCCCCTCTTGTTCCTTCTCTTCCCGGTACAGATTGTTTTCCCTTTCTCATTCTCCCTGATCTTGTTCTTTCTTCATTCTCCCTGCCGTCCCTCTCTTGGTGGTCTATTCCTAACCCTAGCTGCTGCAGAGGAGGTGCGATGCCGGGCTCCAGTACCTGCGTCCAAGGAAATTTGCTACCGGTGATGCTCTGGATTTGTTCTTCTTGAATGCCATGCTTGAATTTAGTCTCAGATTAGTTCTTCAAAATCTGTGATTAATTCGTGCCGCTAGGAGTTGTAGATATCTGCTCCATGATCTCTGATTTGGATTTGGGTGACATGTGCATATTATATTTCCATTTCATAGAACATTCATCAGTACGTAGGATATCATTTATCATCAATACTTTGGATATAGTTCAGGTAATGCAATTTTACTTGGCCCTTGATGACGAGAAGAATTGTTCTGTCACTTACGTTTCGAATAATTGTACAATGAGTATTTTTCACCGTCCTATTGGCTTGCTTCTTTGATGTATTTCGAATATATGTTATTTCTTTGATTATTTTATGATAATAAAAAATCTATTTTATTATTTTATCATGTATATGAACATTAATAGTTCTAATCCTGTGACAAATAAAATACAACAGAGAAACTAATCTAAGGTTTGTTTATATAAATGTTCGAGAACCATCATGGGCAATTCAGACATTTTTCATTTTGGAACAGCAAACCATCACATTCAAAACCCAGACTGCCAAACACCTAGCTTATTTTAACAGGTGCTTCTCCAGCCAGCTGCTTCTCAGAGCAGCCAGAGATAAGCCAACTTCTCGACAAGTTTCAGCTGTGCAAAACAGGGCCTAATATCTAAACTAGGGCTGCCACCTTGAACATGGTGCAGCCGCACCAAGTCGGACTGACCAGCCCTGTCCTGGGCGCGCACACAACAGGGGGGAACCAGGGTTCGGCCACCCCTGTCCTAGCCGCCCAGGCCCAGCGGCAGGGTCATCCCACAAGCTATAGACTTGAGCAAAAACCCAGTACACTATGACAGAAGAAAGCACATCGATGTCAAGTACCACTACATACGGGAGTGTGGTGACAGCGGTAATATTGTGCTTGAGCAGATCCCCACCCAAGACCAAATGGCGGACATCTTGACCAAGGCACTTGGAAGACAGAAGTTCGTGGAGATGAGAAGAAGGATCGGGATCCTAGAGGTGCACAAGCGTTAGGATCAGGAGGAGAATGTAGATTGAACGTTCCTCTGTTGGGCCTAGGCCTGGCCCAGTAGCCCAGACCCAGGCCCAGCTCGCCCAGGAGGGGATGCACAGATTGAGTCAGTTCTGATCTGAACAGATCAGAACCAGTTTAGATAGAGTTTGTTTGAGATAAGATTTGATTAGTTTTAAATCTGTTAGGAGTATATCTGTAAAAGGCTATAAATAGCCACCTCCACTTCTCCCTCTTGGAGCCGCTGTAACACCCCAAATTTTGATTCAAAACCCTAAACCATGTTCAGAGGGGAATTTAGAAATTTTTGGACGTGTTGCATGTTTTGCAAAAATTCAAATTCAAACTGGAATTCAAATTAGACTCAAAACAGAAAAGAAATGGAAAAAGAAAAAGAAAAACGGGAAAAAACCGGCCAGTGGGCCGAAACCCGCCAGCCGGCCCAGCTTTCCCCGCGCAGCCCGCCCCCGCGCGCGCCGCGCTGCCTCTCACAGACGGGTGGGACCCGCCTGTCATCCCTAACCCCGCGACCCCGGACTTTTCCCCGAGCGCGCGCGATCGCAACCGACCGGAAACCGCGTCCCGTCGCCCGAATTCTGGTCCCAGAGGACTCCAACTCGATCACAACAGACCCACCGCCCTCCCCCGGCTATAAAAACCCCCGATCCGATCAGTTTTTGTCACGCGATCGCCGATTTTCACTCCGGTGAGCACCGAGACTTCGCCGGTGAATTCTGGCCGATCTAAGCTCGGAAACTCTGATCTAACTTGCTGGTCTTGATCCACCGCCTCCGGGGAACTTTGCAGGTGCAGAAAACTCGGAGAGTTACGGTGTAAACGCAGCGCCGACGAGCTTCGCCGTGGTTTTGCCTCGGACCTCGCCGCCGATCACTTTCCAGGACCCCCGAGCTCGAGAAAACCCCCGAGGTGAGATCCCTGACCTCCCCTCTACCGATCTATGCCATAAGATCACAGTTTTAGGCAGAATTCTCAAGGATCCGAAACTTTCTGGCGAGATCGCCGCTTCCCGCCGCCGTGCGCCGCCGGCAGCGCCGCCTGCGCTCGATCAGAGCGACGTGGCCGCTTGTGCGCCGTTTATTTTAAATCGCACGGTAGACTTTAAAACCCCGCGTACCGGTTCGATGTTATAATCTCAGCCGTCGGTTTAAAATCGGACGGTCCACGTCAGCCCCGCGTTATAAAGACTGGAATTCTTACGTGCTACCCCCTGGGGTTCTCTGGAATTGAGAGCTAGCCCCGGAAACTTCAGATCTAGCCCCTGGAACTCCAGAAAATCATGTAAATTCATTTAAAAATCAGTTTAGCCCCTGGACTTAATAAAAAATAGGAAAAACACCTCTGATAAGTGTAGCTAGACCCCTGGAAATTATGAAAATAATATTATAGACCCTGTAATGGGGTGAGTTCATTATTTTAGCCCTGTTTAGTATTTAATGTAGAAAATTGAATATGTAACTAGTGTTTAAAAATTAAAAAGTGGGACAAACATAATTATCAAAATTAATTAAAGACTTTCTCAGTACTTAGAAAACTTTGGAGTGAGGTAAAAATATATTTTTGGACTGAAATGAATCTGTTTCATTTAATTATTCACATTATTTAGTATAAGGACATATTTTTAAGTAAATAATAGTTATAGAAAAATAGGGAAAATAATTATGAAATAGTCTACATCAGAAGCCAAGGTCAAAATATGTTATTAAATTATTTAGGACCAGAACCTATACTGTTTAGATGATGTGTATTACTAATTTCATAATAAAATACACAATTATGCATAGGAATATAAATCTGAAAATATAGTAACTAGTAAATGATAAATGGAGTTTTTTTTAAATCTAAAGAGTTCAGTTTAAGTGTGGTAGAAATTATGAAGGCACATATGGAGAAGAAAAATACTTTTCATACATACTTGGTAGTTTAGTGTAAGGAATTTATTTAAAACTGAAACATATATATATATATAGTATGTAAGTATAAATATGAACACCAAAGTAGGAATCATATACATATAAATAAAAGTGTATGCAAGCCACAGATCAACACACATAGAGTAACCACAACACATATAATGGTGAATGAATTTCATAAATATGAATGTGTGGTTTGTATGAAGTGTAAGTGTGAACTATGTCTTATGGATTGTTGTTTTTCTTTTGCTATGTGTGATGGTATGAAGTAGAACCTGTTCAAGAACAAGTTATTCATTTCCAAGATCAGGACTACCCATTTCAAGAGCAGCAAGAAGGAGGCAAGTGTCCTTGACCACTTTGATCCTATGCTAGGATGTGTAGATAGAATTATTTGCATTGTCAAATGAAATATGAAACCCATGCTAGGAAAGTTTCCCTAGAATTGCATTACCTTGCTTCCTTGAAGCTTGGGTTGGGATTTATTTTATCACGTCATTTATTTACATGCATTTGCTTAGCCATGCTTAGAATGGGACATTTGGGAAATGAGATCATCAGTTTATTATACCATACTCTTGAATGAGACATTGTGAGTTATGTAGAGGTAGGGATCAAGGCAAGTTGGATGTTTTGGTTGTGTGCTGGGTGCACGAGACTTGGGTTTGTGTTTAGTACTTGCCTGGATCCTAAGGACCGGTTCATGGAGCATGTAACCCGGCTTTACAGTGCCAACCACATGCTGAGATGGGGCAGCTTGGCCAATTAATTAGGTGTATCCCCGGCATAGTATAGGTGTGTTGGATGGTGCGGGGAGTAGGTGTCAGCTGGACTACCATATGAACCGCAAGGCTCAAGAGGGGGCCACTGCAGCGGGGTTGGAGCCTCTTGTATGCTGTTAGGGGTGAAACCTCAGTGGGCCCACGCTCGTCGGGAATCCCTTTGTAAAGGCTTCGTAGTGATCTCCTGGCCGCACACCTGGGAAGTGTGAATGTGGATCGTAGCCACTGGCATAATGGAGGTTCTTTTAGTCCACCCGGCAACGGGGGATGAAATCACTACTTGTGGGTACAGTGGTACAAACTCTGCAGAGTCAAAACTGTCTTGACAACCGTGCTCACGGTTAAGAGCGGCCTGGACTTATTCATGATTAGAGGATTGATGGTTTTGGAAGTTAAGCGGGGAGCTTAACATTGGAAATGATGTTATGGTTATTGGATTATGATGATGGGATGGGAGATTGGGACCATTTCACCTGTGTAGTAATGTAGGTGCTTAATAAGCTAAGGTGATAGGTATTAATTGCGTAGTGCTTTAACCATGAGTTCAACCTTTCCTTGTTCTAGCCATGCATGATAAAAATTTTCCCACACTTGCTGAGTACCATTGGTACTCAACCTTGCATATTTGTTGGTTTATATTGCTGCTCAGGTCAAGATAATGAGGTGGTGTATAATGACCAAGACTTTGGACCCGAGGAAGGATTTTAGGTTCATGAAGACCCCCCCGGGCAACGTCTGTGATGGAGCCCTAAAGAATAATATTCCGCTGCTAGTTTATTTACTTGTGATGAAGCATTAGTGTCCATTGAGACATTTGCGATGTAAGACTTATTTATATTCGATACCTGGCTTGTAATAAATGATGCTTCACTATTTGTCATCACATGTATGAGAAAATGATCCTGGCATACATGTGATATTCACTCGGTTGTTCTTCGGAAAAACCGGGCGTGACAGAGGTGGTATCAGAGCCAAGGTTGCCCGTAGGAACGTGGACCTAGGTAGAAATGGACGTATTTAAGGGCCCTATTTTCTTAAAAACTATTTTCCAAAGTGTGGGTGGAAAAGTGTTATTAAAGGAGTCATTTTCTTCATCTTACCCCAACTTTCATTCAAAATAGGATTTTTGTTTGAGAATTTATCTAACCTAATTTTAAATTCTTTTGTTTTAGATGGTTCGCATGATTCGCACCGCCCGTAAGTCCACAGGAGGGAGAGTTCCCGTAGTTGCCCTTGCCGAAAGAGAGGAGAGTCGTCTAGTGACGTACCTTTCCTATGGATTGGCAGTAGGAGATTTGTTGCGCCGTCTTCGACGTATGCTCGAAGCCGCCGGCAATACGGGCCAGCTTATCATCCACTATAACTCCACCAGGACCATCCGTGAGAAGAGGGAAGAATGGATTCGGAGATGAGGATTATACACGAGAATCAGCTGCTTAAGATTCACCACTCTCCAGCTTGTCGAGCCACACAAGTTGACACGGAGAAAGATGTCACCTGGGAGGCCATCACCTGCCAGAGTCACATCTATCGTCGCCACTTGGACAAAACTGAGTACATGTATGTCCTCCAACGTGAGAGTGGTACCACGGAGTACAAGTATCCACCGGTGCAGCAAGGGACTTCCCATGAGCACATGGACTTGTGCTTGGAGGATGCTGCTATGCTCAGCACTCGACTGCAGGAGTGTCAACAAGAGCTTCAGGATGTCCGAGACACCCTGAAGGAAACGGAGGCGTTGCTGCGAGCTTGCTTAAAGGCGAGAGAAAGAGGAGATGAGAATGAACTGTGTGTCACCGTGAGTGATCTATGGACTCCCGACTCCCCGGATCGCCGAGCAATCAGGCGTCGTCGCACTTCTCCACCAGCAGCCTCCCCACCCAAAGCAGAGTCAGAAGGTAGCCGAAATGAGGAGGAAGCACAAGAGGCGCCTGACGTGGTAGTTGGTAAGTTTCCTGCCAATTTACACCTTGCAACTCTGCTGTTTGATTCTGGTGCTACCCACTCGTTCATTGCTCAAGGGTTTGTTAAGAAGCATGACCTAGCAACCACACAAATGAACCATATGCTAGCGGTAAACTCTCCAGGTGGAGAAATAAGGACAAGACAAGTGTGTCCCAAAGTGAGCCTAGACATTAATGGGGTAGTATTTACTGCTAACCTCATAGTGATAGATTCACAAGGGATAGATATTATTTTGGGTATGGATTGGTTGACCAAACATAAAGGAATCATCCATTGTTCGACCAGAACGGTGGAACTAACTCACCCCAGTGGCACCAGAGTAAAGTTCATAACAATACACGAGCCTAGGAGGGACATTAAATTAAATCAAGTGGAGGTGAAAGTCGAGGAAATCAGGACTATCAGGGAATATCCAGATGTTTTTCCGGAGGAGTTGCCAGGTATGCCTCCCGACCGTGACGTGGAATTCGCAATTGAGCTAGTACCAGGGACAGCCCCGATATACAAGAGACCTTATCGAATGGACTCCAAGCAGCTAGAAGAGCTCAAGGATCATTTGAGAGAATTGACGGAGAAGGGGTATATTCGCCCTAGTTCCTCACCATGGGGAGCTCCGGTGATATTTGTGCCCAAGAAAGACGGAACCCAAAGGTTATGCGTGGATTACCGTGCCTTGAATGAGGTAACCATCAAGAACAAGTACCCATTACCCCGCATTGAAGACTTGTTTGATCAGTTGAGGGGAACTTGTGTGTTCTCGAAAATTGATCTCAGGTCGGGGTACCACCAACTCAAGATAAGGCAATCTGATATTCCCAAGACAGCTTTCGTATCTCGGTACGGACTGTATGAATACACTGTCATGCCTTTCGGGCTAACCAATACCCCGGCATATTTCATGTACCTCGTGAACAAGGTATTCATGGAATATCTGGACAAATTTGTGGTGGTTTTCATAGATGATATTCTCGTCTTCTCCCAAAATGAAGAAGAACATGAGAAACATCTAAGGTTGGTGTTGCAGAGGTTGAGAGAACACCAACTATACGCCAAGTTGAGCAAATGTGAGTTTTGGCTGAAGAGAGTTCCCTTTTTAGGACATATAATCTCGGAGGGAGGAATCTCCGTAGATCCCGCCAAAATCGAGGATATCCAGAAGTGGAAAACCCCTGAAAATGTCGGGGAAGTTCGAAGCTTTTTGGGATTGGCTGGATACTATCGACGGTTTATTGAGGGATTCTCCAAGATCTCGAGACCTCTCACCAAACTGTTGGAAAAGGGAATCACATTCACCTGGACGCCACAGTGCGATACGAGCTTTCAGGAGCTAAAGAAGAGATTGACAACAGCCCCAGTGTTGGTTATGCCAGATATGCAGAAGAATTTCACAGTGTACTGCGATGCCTCTGGAAATGGGTTGGGATGTGTTCTCATGCAAGAAGGACATGTCGTGGCATAAGCATCCCGGCAGCTTCGGAAGCACGAGAAGAACTATCCTACACATGATCTAGAACTAGCTGCAGTGGTACACGCGTTGAAAATTTGGCGGCACTATTTGATGGGGAAGAGGACAGAGATATATACGGATCATAAGAGTTTGAAGTACATATTCACACAGCCAGATCTCAACCTCCGACAAAGGAGATGGTTAGAGCTAATCAATGACTTTGATGTGGGCATCAACTATCATCCTGGGAAAGCAAACGTCGTGGCCGATGCTTTGAGTCGGAAAGTGCATGTCAATAAGTTGAGTTTGAAGGACATGCCTGCAGAATTGAAGGACGAGGTTATAAGACTCAATCTATGTCTAGTAAATAGTGGTGAAGCCATCGCCATGGAAGTGGACTCCACACTCGAGCAAGACATACGCGAGGGCCAAAAGAATGATGAGAAGATACAAGAGATCAGACAGCTCATCAAGGAAGATAAAGCTCCTGGTTTTAGAGAGGATGAACAAGGAACGGTGTGGCACGGGAAAAGGATCTGTGTGCCAGAAGTAAAAGAGATCCGTGAATTGATTTTAAAGGAGGCTCATGATTCTGACTATTCCATTCATCCTGGGAGTACGAAGATGTACCAGGACCTCAAGAGCAGGTATTGGTGGTATGGCATGAAGCGAGATGTCGCGGAACATGTTGCCCTATGTGACACATGTCAGTTGGTGAAAGCAGAACATCAACGACCCGCGGGATTGTTGCAACCACTCAAAGTACCTGAATGGAAGTGGGAAGAAATCAGCATGGATTTTGTCGTGGGATTGCCTAGGACCCAATCCGGGTATGATTCAATATGGGTCATTATTGATAGGCTAACCAAGGTAGCTCATTTCATCCCTGTGAAATGTCACACCCGGTTTTTCCGAAGAAACAACCAAGTGAATATCACATGTATGCCAGGATCATTTGCTCATACATGTGATGACAAATAGTGAAGCATCATTTATTACAAGCCAGGTGTCGAATATAAGTAAGTCTTACATAGTAAATGTCTCGATGGACAATAATAAGTTCATCACAAGGAAATAAACTAGCAGCGGAATATTATTCTTTGGGGCTCCATCACAGGTGTTGCCCGGGGGGTCTTCATGAACCTAGAATCCTTCCTCGGGTCCAAAGTCTTGGTCATGATACACCACCTCATTATCTTGACCTGAGCAGCAATATAAACCAACAAATATGCAAGGTTGAGTACCAATGGTACTCAGCAAGTGTGGGAAAATTATATCATGCATGGCTAGAACAAGGAGAGGTTGAACTCATGGTTAAAGCACTACGCAATTAATACCTATCACCTTAGCTTATTAAGCACCTACATTACTACACAGGTGAAATGGTCCCAATCTCCCATCCCATCATCATAACCAAATAACCATAACATCATTTCCAATGTTAAGCTCCCCGCTTAACTTCCAAAAACCATCAATCCTCTAATCATGAATAAGTCCAGGCCGCTCTTAACCGTGAGCACGGCTGTCAAGACAGTTTTGACTCTGCAGAGTTTGTACCACTGTACCCACAAGTAGTGATTTCATCCCCCGTTGCCGGGTGGACTAAAAGAACCTCCATTATGCCAGTGGCTACGATCCACATTCACACTTCCCAGGTGTGCAGCCAGGAGATCACTACGAAGCCTTTACAAAGGGATTCCCGACGAGCGTGGGCCCACTGAGGTTTCACCCCTAACAGCATACAAGAGGCTCCAACCCCGCTGCAGTGGCCCCCTCTTGAGCCTTGCGGTTCATATGGTAGTCCAGCTGACACCTACTCCCCGCACCATCCAACACACCCATACTACGCCGGGGATACACCTAATTAATTGGCCAAGCTGCCCCATCTCAGCATGTGGTTGGCACTGTAAAGCCGGGTTACATGCTCCATGAACCGGTCCTTAGGATCCAGGCAAGTACTAAACACAAACCCAAGTCTCGTGCACCCAGCACACAACCAAAACATCCAACTTGCCTTGATCCCTACCTCTACATAACTCACAATGTCCCATTCAAGAGTATGGTAATATAAACTAATGATTTCATGTCCCAAATATCCCATTCTAAGCATGGCTAAGCATATGCATGGAAATAAATGACATGGTAAAATAAATCCCAACCCAAGCTACAAGGAAACAAGGTAATGCAATTCTAGGGAAACTTTCCTATCATGGGTTTCATATTTAAATTGACACTGCAAATAATTCTATCTACACATCCTAGCATAGGATCAAAATGGTCAAGGACACTTGCCTCCTTCTTGCTGCTCTTGAAATGGGTAGTCCTGATCTTGGAAACTGATAGCTTGCTCTTGAACAGGTTCTACTTCATACCATCACACATAGCAAAAGGAAAACAACAATCATAAGACATAGTTCACACTTCTACTTCATACAAACCACACATTCACATTTATGAAATTTTTCTTTACCATTTTATGTGTTGTGGATACTCTATGTGTGTTGATTTGAGGCTTGCACACACTTTTATTTACATGTGTATGATTCCTACTTTGGTGTTCATATTTATACTCACATACTATATATATATGTATATATGTGTGTTTCAGTTTTAAATAAATTCCTTATATATTAAACTACCAAGTATGTATGAAGAGTATTTTTCTTCTCCATATGTGCCTTCATAATTTCTATCAACCCTAAACTGAATTCTTTGTACTTTAGAAACTCCATTTATCATTTACTAGTTTCTATATTTTCAGATTTATATTCTTATGCATAATTGTGCATTTTATCATTAAATTAGTAATACACACTACCTAAACAGATTAGGTTCTGGTCCTAAATAATTTAAGATCATATTTTGACCTTGGCTTCTGATGTATATTATTTCATAATTATTTTTCCTATTTTTCTTTAACTATTCTTTACTTAAAAATGTGTCCCTATACTATTAAATGTGAATAATATATGAAACAGATTTATTTCAGCCCCAAAAATATATTTTTATCTCACTCCAAAGTTTTCTAAGTACTGAGAAAGTTTTTAATAATTTTGACAATTAGGTTTGTCCCCCTTTTTAATATTTAAACACTAGTTACATATTCAATTTTCTAAATTAAATACTAACAGGGCTAAAATAATGAATTCACCCCATTACAGGGTATATAATATTATTTTCATAATCTCCAGGGGTCTAGCTACACTTTTCAGAGGTGTTTTTCTTAATTTCTATTAAGTCTAGGGGCTAAAACTGATTTTTAAATGAATTTACATGATTTTCTGGAGTTCCAGGGGCTAGATCTGAAGTTTCCGGGGCTAGCTCTCAATTCCAGAGAACCCCAGGGGGTAGCACGTAAGAATTCCAGTCTTTATAACGCGGGGCTGACGTGGACCGTCTGATTTTAAACCGACGGCTGAGATTATAACATCGAACCGGTACGCGGGGTTTTAAAGTCTACCGTGCGATTTAAAATAAACGGCGCACAAGCGGCCACGTCGCTCTGATCGAGCGCGGGCGGCGCTGCCGGCGGCGCACGGCGGCGGGAAGCGGCGATCTCGCCGGAAACTTTCGGATCCTCGAGAATTCTGCCTAGAACTGTGATCTTATGGTCTAGATCGGTAGAGGGGAGGTCAGGGATCTCACCTCGGGGGTTTTCACGATCTCGGGGGTCCTGGAAAGTGCTCGGCGGCGAGGTCCGAGGCAAAACCACGGCGAAGCTCGTCGGAGCTGGATTTGCACCGTAAGTCTTCGGGTTTTCTGCACCTGCAAAGTTCCCCGGAGGCGGTGGATCAAGACCAGCGAGTTAGATCAGAGTTTCCGAGCTTAGATCGGCCAGAATTCACCGGCGAAGTCTCGGTGCTCACCGGAGTGAAAATCGGCGATCGCGTGAGAAAAACTGATCGGATCGGTTGTTTTTATAGCCGGGGAAGGGCGGTGGTTCTGTTGTGATCGAGTTAGAGTCCTCAGGGTCCAGAATTCGGCTGCGAGACGCGGTTTCCCGATCGGTTGCGATCGCGCGCGCGGGGGAGAAGTCCGGGGTCGCGGGGTTAGGGATGACAGGCGGGTCCCACCCGTCAGCGAGGGGCAGCGCGGCGCGCGCGGGGGCGGGCTGCGCGGGGGTTTGCTGGGCCGGCTGGGGTTTCGGCCCACTGGCCAGTTTTTTTTCCGGTTTTCCTTTTTCTTTTTCCATTTCTTTTTTTGTTTTGAGTCTAATTTGAATTCCAGTTTGAATTTGAATTTTTGCAAAACATGCAACACGTCCAAAAATTTCTAAATTCCCCTCTGAACATGGTTTATGGTTCTAAATCAAAATTTGAGTTTTGACTAAAAATTTGGGGTGTTACAGCTCTACCCCCCTTAAAAGAAATCTCGTCCTCGAGATTGGTGTTTCTAAGAAAACAATTCCGGAAATTGTGCCTTAAGCTCATCTTCCCGTTCCCAGGTGGCTTCCTCTTCTGAGTGATGCTTCCACTGCACCTTGCACATCCTGATTCTCTTATTTCTGGTGAGGCGTTCCATCGTCTCCAAAATCTTGTATGGTTGCTCGGCATAAGACAAATCCCTAGCTACATCCACTTCATTCATGGGTAACACCTCCTCAGGCGTCCTCAGACATTTCTTGAGTTGCGACACATGGAACACATCGTGCACGTCCGACAGATGAACCGGCAACTCTAGTTGGTACGCCACTTCGCCTTTTCTTTCCAAAACTTGAAAGGGTCCGATGTATCGAGGTGACAACTTCCCTTTCACCTTGAACCGACGAAGTCCTCTGATAGGGGACACCTTGAGATAAACATAGTCTCCCACGTTAAAAACGAGCTCTCTTCTTCGTACATCAGCATAACTCTTCTGGCGTGTCTGTGCTATCCTCAAGTTGTTGCGAATCTCCCTCACCTTTGCCTCGGCTTCTTGTAGCACTTCTGGACCAAACACCTTACTTTCTCCTGTTTGGTTCCAAAATAGGGGAGTCCTGCATTTCCTTCCATACAAAGCTTCAAACGGTGACATCTTCATACTAGCTTGATAACTGTTGTTATAGGAAAACTCCGCATACGGTAGGTTCTTGTCCCAACTCCTATTGTTTTTGAGTGCACATGCCCTTAACATATCTTCAAGGATCTGATTGGTTCTCTCCGTCTGCCCGTCAGTTTGGGGATGATAGGCAGAGCTGAAATTCAGATGGGTTCCCATGGTTTCATGCAACTTCTGCCAAAACCTCGAGGTGAACTGTGTCCCTCGGTCCGACACTATCTTCTTTGGCACTCCATGGTAACACACGATCCTTGACATGTACAATTCTGCCAATTTGGATCCGTTGTAGCTTTCTTTCACAGGAATGAAATGAGCTACCTTGGTTAGCCGATCAATAATGACCCATATTGAATCATACCCGGATTGGGTCCTAGGCAATCCCACGACAAAATCCATGCTGATTTCTTCCCACTTCCATTCAGGCACTTTGAGTGGTTGCAATAATCCCGCGGGTCGTTGATGTTCCGCTTTCACCAACTGACATGTGTCACATAGGGCAACATGTTCCGCGACATCTCGCTTCATGCCATACCACCAATACCTGCCTTTGAGGTCCTGGTACATCTTCGTACTCCCAGGATGAATGGAATAGTCAGAATCGTGAGCCTCCTTCAAAATTAATTCACGGATCCCCTTTACTTCTGGCACACAGATCCTTTTCCCGTGCCACACCGTTCCCTGTTCATCCTCTCTAAAACCAGGAGCTTTATTTTCCTTGATAAGCTGTCTGATCTCTTGTATCTTCTCATCATTCTTTTGGCCCTCGCGTATGTCTTGCTCAAGTGTGGAGTCCACTTCCATGGCGATGGCTTCACCACTATTTACTAGACATAGATTGAGTCTTATAACCTCGTTCTTCAATTCTGCAGGCATGTCCTTCAAGCTCAACTTATTGACCTGCACTTTCCGACTCAAAGCATCGGCCACGACGTTTGCTTTCCCGGGATGATAGTTGATGCCCACATCAAAGTCATTGATTAGCTCTAACCATCTCCTTTGTCTGAGGTTGAGATCAGGCTGTGTGAATATGTACTTCAAACTCTTATGATCCGTATATATCTCTGTCCTCTTCCCCATCAAATAGTGCCGCCAAATTTTCAACGCGTGTACCACTGCAGCTAGTTCTAGGTCATGTGTTGGATAGTTCTTCTCGTGCTTCCGAAGCTGCCGGGATGCATATGCCACGACATGTCCTTCTTGCATGAGAACACATCCCAACCCGTTTCCAGAGGCATCGCAGTACACTGTGAAATTTTTCTGCATATCTGGCATAACCAACACTGGGGCTGTTGTCAATCTCTTCTTCAACTCCTGAAAGCTCGTATCGCACTGTGGCGTCCAGGTGAATGTGATTCCCTTTTCCAACAGTTTGGTGAGAGGTCTCGAGATCTTGGAGAATCCCTCAATAAACCGTCGATAGTATCCAGCCAATCCCAAAAAGCTTCGAACTTCCCCGACATTTTCAGGGGTTTTCCACTTCTGGATATCTTCGATTTTGGCGGGATCTACGGAGATTCCTCCTTCCGAGATTATATGTCCTAAAAAGGGAACTCTCTTCAGCCAAAACTCACACTTGCTCAACTTAGCATATAGTTGGTGTTCTCTCAGCCTCTGTAACACCAACCTTAGATGTTTCTCATGTTCTTCTTCATCTTTGGAGAAGACGAGAATATCATCTATGAAAACCACCACAAATTTGTCCAGATATTCCATGAATACCTTGTTCATGAGGTACATGAAATATGCCGGGGCATTGGTTAGCCCGAAAGGCATGACAGTGTATTCATACAGTCCGTACCGAGATACGAAAGCTGTCTTGGGAATATCAGATTGCCTTATCTTGAGTTGGTGGTATCCCGACCTGAGATCAATTTTCGAGAACACGCAAGCTCCCCTCAACTGATCAAACAAGTCTTCAATGCGGGGTAATGGATACTTGTTCTTGATGGTCACCTCATTCAAGGCACGGTAATCCACGCATAACCTTTGAGTTCCATCTTTCTTAGGCACAAATATTACCGGAGCTCCCCATGGTGAGGAACTAGGGCGAACATACCCTTTTTCCATCAATTCCCTCAAATGATCCTTGAGCTCTTCTAGCTGCTTGGAGTCCATTCGATAAGGTCTCTTGTATATCGGGGCCGTTCCCGGTACTAGCTCGATTGCGAATTCCACGTCACGGTCGGGAGGCATTCCTGGCAACTCCTCCGGAAAAACATCTGGATATTCCCTGATAGTCCTGATTTCCTCAACTTTCACCTCCACTTGATTTAATTTAATGTCTCTCCTAGGCTCGTGTATCGTTATGAACTTTACTCTTGCGCCACTAGGGTGAGTTAGTTCCACCGTTCTGGTCGAACAATGGATGATTCCTTTATGTTTGGTCAACCAGTCCATACCCAAAATAATATCTATCCCTTGTGAATCGATCACTATGAGGTTAGCGGTAAATACTACCCCATTAATGTCTAGGTTCACTTTGGGACACACTTGTCTTGTCCTTATTTCTCCACCTGGAGAGTTTACCGCTAGCATATGGTTCATTTGTGTGGTTGCTAGGTCATGCTTCTTAACAAACCCTTGAGCAATGAACGAATGGGTAGCACCAGAATCAAACAGCAGAGTTGCAAGGTGTAAATTGGCAGGAAACTTACCAACTACCACGTCGGGTGCCTCTTGTGCTTCCTCCATAGTGACGTGGTTCACCCGTCCTCTCATTACGTTCTGCTGTTGTGGCTGCGTGGGCTTCTTCTTTGGACACTTATGGGCGTAGTGCCCCACTTCACCACAACTGAAACATTGCACCCCAATCTTAGATGCTTGGCCCTTGTTGTCTTGGGGTTGGTTTGGGGGTCCTTGCACTGCTGGTCGAGGTGGATATGCGGGGCGAGGCTGCTGCACAAACTGACGTTGCGGCTGTGCTGGTGCTGCGGGAGGCCTGTAGTTTGGGTTGTACCCTCTTGGTGCTGAATAGGGTACCGCAGCACGGCTCGTCTGCCCCGTAGGTTGCTGCATCATACGTGGGCGGGTGTTGCTCCCTGAGGCTTGATGTGACCACCCAGCCTTCCTCTTATTCTCATTTTCCAGGGCCTTTAGCTTCCTTTCCACCACAAACGCTCTGTCCACCATCTTTTGAAAGCTTTCATACTCATTGGAGGACATTGCACACTGCATCTCTGCGGTAAGTCCTTCCACGAAACAATCTTGTTTCTGCTCATCTGTCTCTATGTCTCGTGGAGCATAACGGGATAGTTGAGTGAATTTAGTGAGGTATTCCCTCACCGTCATGTTTCCCTGCTGCAGTCCCAAAAACTCTTTCCTCTTATTTTTGAGTTCACCTCTTGGGATGTAATGGTTGCGGAAGCTACGCTTGAACTCTTCCCAAGTGATGCTCTCCGGGTCATGATGGGCGGCCACGTAGGCGGTCCACCAATCAGCAGCAGGTCCTTGCAATTGATGAGAGGCAAACAGCACCCTCTCATACCCTTGGCATTGTATGATCCTCATCTTACTTTCAATGGTCTTCAGCCAATCATCTGCCTCCAGAGGTTCAGCAGCACTTGCAAACTTTGGAGGTTGAGTTCCTAGAAACTCACTCAACCTTGGTTGGCGTGGTGCAGCTTGTGGAGGTGGAACTTGATGCAAGTTGGCCACTACTTGAGTCAAGTTCTGGATGAGCTGATTTTGATTCTCCAGCATTTGGTGGAGAGGATCAACTTCTTCACGGCGACCACCCCGGTTCTGGCCTCCAGAAAGATGAGAGTTGCATGCCTCATCATTGTTGTTGGCGGGGTTGGTAGCACGTCCTTTTCCTCTTCCAGCCATCTGGTAGAATCAACAAATGTTAATTTGAAAGCATTTTAGTATCATCTTACTACTTTCACTTGTTTGTACTTTGAAGTGTTGAAGTTTTGTTAAAATCTTACGAGGGTTTTATATCTCACACCCAATAAATGCACTATTATTTCCTGTGGGTTCACACACCAAAGCAAAACAATCTGAAGACGAGGCTGTGGACACTTGCTCATGGCTTCCACAACTCACGTCACACACCAAGCATTATCACACCATTAAATACGTAACGACTCGACTACTCGACCTCTTGCTAGCTAGGGGAAAGACTCTACACTACTCATCCTCTTGAGCTGGCTCCTCGGGATCTTCCTCCTCATTTCGGCTACCTTCTGACTCTGCTTTGGGGGGGGAGACTGCTGGTGGAGAAGTGCGACGACGCCTGATCGCTCGGCGATCCGGGGAGTCAGGGGTCCATGGATCACTTATGGTGACACACAGTTCATTCCCATCTCCTCTTTCTCTCGCCTTTAAGCAAGCTCGCAGCAATGCCTCTGTCTCCTTCAGGGTATCTCGGACATCCTGAAGCTCTTGTTGACACTCCTGCAGTCGAGTGCTGAGCATAGCAGCATCCTCCAAGCACAAGTCCATGTGCTCATGGGAAGTCCCTTGCTGCACCGGTGGGTACTTGTACTCCGTGGTACCACTCTCACGTTGGAGGACATACATGTACTCAGTTTTATCCAAGTGGCGACGATAGATGTGACTCTGGCAGGTGATGGCCTCCCAGGTGACATCTCTCTCCGCGTCAACTTGTGTTGCTCGACAAGCTGGAGAATGGTGGATCTTCAGCAGCTGATTCTCGTGTATAATCCTCATCTCCGAACTCCATTCTTCCCTCTTCTCACAGATGGTCCGTGTGGAGTTATAGTGGATGATGAGCTTGCCCGTATTGCCTGCGGCTTCGAGCATACGTCGAAGACGGCGCAACAAGTCTCCTACTGCCAATCCATAGGAAAGGTACGTCACTGGACGACTCTCCTCTCTTTCGGCAAGGGCAACTACGGGAACTCTCCCTCCTGTGGACTTACGAGCGGTGCGAATCATGCGAACCATCTAAAACAAAAGAATTTAAAATTAGGTTAGATAAATTCTCAAACAAAAATCCTATTTTGAATGAAAGTTGGGGTAAGATGAAGGAAATGACTCCTTTAATAACACTTTTCCACCCACACTTTGGAAAATAGTTTTTAAGAAAATAGGGCCCTTAAATACGTCCATTTCTACCTAGGTCCACGTTCCTACGGGCAACCTTGGCTCTGATACCACCTCTGTCACACCCGGTTTTTCCGAAGAAACAACCAAGTGAATATCACATGTATGCCAGGATCATTTGCTCATACATGTGATGACAAATAGTGAAGCATCATTTATTACAAGCCAGGTGTCGAATATAAGTAAGTTTTACATAGTAAATGTCTCGATGGACAATAATAAGTTCATCACAAGGAAATAAACTAGCAGCGGAATATTATTCTTTGGGGCTCCATCACAGGTGTTGCCCGGGGGGTCTTCATGAACCTAGAATCCTTCCTCGGGTCCAAAGTCTTGGTCATGATACACCACCTCATTATCTTGACCTGAGCAGCAATATAAACCAACAAATATGCAAGGTTGAGTACCAATGGTACTCAGCAAGTGTGGGAAAATTATATCATGCATGGCTAGAACAAGGAGAGGTTGAACTCATGGTTAAAGCACTACGCAATTAATACCTATCACCTTAGCTTATTAAGCACCTACATTACTACACAGGTGAAATGGTCCAAATCTCCCATCCCATCATCATAACCAAATAACCATAACATCATTTCCAATGTTAAGCTCCCCGCTTAACTTCCAAAAACCATCAATCCTCTAATCATGAATAAGTCCAGGCCGCTCTTAACCGTGAGCACGGCTGTCAAGACAGTTTTGACTCTGCAGAGTTTGTACCACTGTACCCACAAGTAGTGATTTCATCCCCCGTTGCCGGGTGGACTAAAAGAACCTCCATTATGCCAGTGGCTACGATCCACATTCACACTTCCCAGGTGTGCAGCCAGGAGATCACTACGAAGCCTTTACAAAGGGATTCCCGACGAGCGTGGGCCCACTGAGGTTTCACCCCTAACAGCATACAAGAGGCTCCAACCCCGCTGCAGTGGCCCCCTCTTGAGCCTTGCGGTTCATATGGTAGTCCAGCTGACACCTACTCCCCGCACCATCCAACACACCCATACTACGCCGGGGATACACCTAATTAATTGGCCAAGCTGCCCCATCTCAGCATGTGGTTGGCACTGTAAAGCCGGGTTACATGCTCCATGAACCGGTCCTTAGGATCCAGGCAAGTACTAAACACAAACCCAAGTCTCGTGCACCCAGCACACAACCAAAACATCCAACTTGCCTTGATCCCTACCTCTACATAACTCACAATGTCCCATTCAAGAGTATGGTAATATAAACTAATGATTTCATGTCCCAAATATCCCATTCTAAGCATGGCTAAGCATATGCATGGAAATAAATGACATGGTAAAATAAATCCCAACCCAAGCTACAAGGAAACAAGGTAATGCAATTCTAGGGAAACTTTCCTATCATGGGTTTCATATTTAAATTGACAATGCAAATAATTCTATCTACACATCCTAGCATAGGATCAAAGTGGTCAAGGACACTTGCCTCCTTCTTGCTGCTCTTGAAATGGGTAGTCCTGATCTTGGAAACTGATAGCTTGCTCTTGAACAGGTTCTACTTCATACCATCACACATAGCAAAAGGAAAACAACAATCATAAGACATAGTTCACACTTCTACTTCATACAAACCACACATTCACATTTATGAAATTTTTCTTTACCATTTTATGTGTTGTGGATACTCTATGTGTGTTGATTTGAGGCTTGCACACACTTTTATTTACATGTGTATGATTCCTACTTTGGTGTTCATATTTATACTCACATACTATATATATATATATGTATATATGTGTGTTTCAGTTTTAAATAAATTCCTTATATATTAAACTACCAAGTATGTATGAAGAGTATTTTTCTTCTCCATATGTGCCTTCATAATTTCTATCAACCCTAAACTGAATTCTTTGTACTTTAGAAACTCCATTTATCATTTACTAGTTTCTATATTTTCAGATTTATATTCTTATGCATAATTGTGCATTTTATCATTAAATTAGTAATACACACTACCTAAACAGATTAGGTTCTGGTCCTAAATAATTTAAGATCATATTTTGACCTTGGCTTCTGATGTATATTATTTCATAATTATTTTTCCTATTTTTCTTTAACTATTCTTTACTTAAAAATGTGTCCCTATACTATTAAATGTGAATAATATATGAAACAGATTTATTTCAGCCCCAAAAATATATTTTTATCTCACTCCAAAGTTTTCTAAGTACTGAGAAAGTTTTTAATAATTTTGACAATTAGGTTTGTCCCCCTTTTTAATATTTAAACACTAGTTACATATTCAATTTTCTAAATTAAATACTAACAGGGCTAAAATAATGAATTCACCCCATTACAGGGTATATAATATTATTTTCATAATCTCCAGGGGTCTAGCTACACTTTTCAGAGGTGTTTTTCTTAATTTCTATTAAGTCTAGGGGCTAAAACTGATTTTTAAATGAATTTACATGATTTTCTGGAGTTCCAGGGGCTAGATCTGAAGTTTCCGGGGCTAGCTCTCAATTCCAGAGAACCCCAGGGGGTAGCACGTAAGAATTCCAGTCTTTATAACGCGGGGCTGACGTGGACCGTCTGATTTTAAACCGACGGCTGAGATTATAACATCGAACCGGTACGCGGGGTTTTAAAGTCTACCGTGCGATTTAAAATAAACGGCGCACAAGCGGCCACGTCGCTCTGATCGAGCGCGGGCGGCGCTGCCGGCGGCGCACGGCGGCGGGAAGCGGCGATCTCGCCGGAAACTTTCGGATCCTCGAGAATTCTGCCTAGAACTGTGATCTTATGGTCTAGATCGGTAGAGGGGAGGTCAGGGATCTCACCTCGGGGGTTTTCACGATCTCGGGGGTCCTGGAAAGTGCTCGGCGGCGAGGTCCGAGGCAAAACCACGGCGAAGCTCGTCGGAGCTGGATTTGCACCGTAAGTCTTCGGGTTTTCTGCACCTGCAAAGTTCCCCGGAGGCGGTGGATCAAGACCAGCGAGTTAGATCAGAGTTTCCGAGCTTAGATCGGCCAGAATTCACCGGCGAAGTCTCGGTGCTCACCGGAGTGAAAATCGGCGATCGCGTGAGAAAAACTGATCGGATCGGTTGTTTTTATAGCCGGGGAAGGGCGGTGGTTCTGTTGTGATCGAGTTAGAGTCCTCAGGGTCCAGAATTCGGCTGCGAGACGCGGTTTCCCGATCGGTTGCGATCGCGCGCGCGGGGGAGAAGTCCGGGGTCGCGGGGTTAGGGATGACAGGCGGGTCCCACCCGTCAGCGAGGGGCAGCGCGGCGCGCGCGGGGGCGGGCTGCGCGGGGGTTTGCTGGGCCGGCTGGGGTTTCGGCCCACTGGCCAGTTTTTTTTCCGGTTTTCCTTTTTCTTTTTTCCATTTCTTTTTTTGTTTTGAGTCTAATTTGAATTCCAGTTTGAATTTGAATTTTTGCAAAACATGCAACACGTCCAAAAATTTCTAAATTCCCCTCTGAACATGGTTTATGGTTCTAAATCAAAATTTGAGTTTTGACTAAAAATTTGGGGTGTTACATGAAAGAAAGCTACAGTGGATCTAAATTGGCAGAATTGTACATGTCAAGGATTGTGTGTTACCATGGAGTGCCAAAGAAGATAGTGTCGGACCGAGGGACACAGTTCACCTCGAGGTTTTGGCAGAAGTTGCATGAAACCATGGGAACCCATCTGAACTTCAGCTCTGCCTATCATCCCCAAACTGACGGGCAGACGGAGAGAACCAATCAGATCCTTGAAGATATGTTAAGGGCATGTGCACTCAAAAACAATAGGAGTTGGGACAAGAACTTACCGTATGCGGAGTTTTCCTATAACAACAGTTATCAAGCTAGTATGAAGATGTCACCTTTTGAAGCTTTGTATGGAAGGAAGTGCAGAACTCCTCTATTTTGGAACCAAACAGGAGAAAGTAAAGTGTTTGGTCCAGAAGTGCTACAAGAAGCCGAGGCGAAGGTGAGGGAGATTCGCAACAACTTGAGGATAGCACAAACACGCCAGAAGAGTTATGCTGATGTACGAAGAAGAGAACTCGTTTTCAACGTGGGAGACTATGTTTATCTCAAGGTGTCCCCTATCAGAGGACTTCGTCGGTTCAAGGTGAAAGGGAAGTTGTCACCTTGATACATCGGACCCTTTCAAGTTTTGGAAAGAAAAGGCGAAGTGGCGTACCAACTAGAGTTACCGGTTCATCTATCGGATGTACACGATGTATTCCATGTGTCACAACTCAAGAAATGCCTGAGGACGCCTGAGGAGGTGTTACCCATGAATGAAGTGGATGTAGCTGAAGATTTGTCTTATGCCGAGCAACCATACAAGATTTTGGAGACAATGGAACGCCTCACCAGAAACAAGAGAATCCGGATGTGGAAGCATCACTCAGAAGAGGAAGCTACCTGGGAAAGGGAAGATGAGCTCAAGGCACAATTTCCGGAATTGTTTTCTTAGAAACACCAATCTCGAGGACGAGATTTCTTTTAAGGGGGGTAGAGCTGTAACACCCCAAATTTTGATTCAAAACCCTAAACCATGTTCAGAGGGGAATTTAGAAATTTTTGGACGTGTTGCATGTTTTGCAAAAATTCAAATTCAAACTGGAATTCAAATTAGACTCAAAACAGAAAAGAAATGGAAAAAGAAAAAGAAAAACGGGAAAAAAACCGGCCAGTGGGCCGAAACCCGCCAGCCGGCCCAGCTTTCCCCGCGCAGCCCGCCCCCGCGCGCGCCGCGCTGCCTCTCACAGACGGGTGGGACCCGCCTGTCATCCCTAACCCCGCGACCCCGGACTTTTCCCCGAGCGCGCGCGATCGCAACCGACCGGAAACCGCGTCCCGTCGCCCGAATTCTGGTCCCAGAGGACTCCAACTCGATCACAACAGACCCACCGCCCTCCCCCGGCTATAAAAACCCCCGATCCGATCAGTTTTTCTCACGCGATCGCCAATTTTCACTCCGGTGAGCACCGAGACTTCGCCGGTGAATTCTGGCCGATCTAAGCTCGGAAACTCTGATCTAACTTGCTGGTCTTGATCCACCGCCTCCGGGGAACTTTGCAGGTGCAGAAAACTCGGAGAGTTACAGTGTAAACGCAGCGCCGACGAGCTTCGCCGTGGTTTTGCCTCGGACCTCGCCGCCAATCACTTTCCAGGACCCCCGAGCTCGAGAAAACCCCCGAGGTGAGATCCCTGACCTCCCCTCTACCGATCTATGCCATAAGATCACAGTTTTAGGCAGAATTCTCAAGGATCCGAAACTTTCCGGCGAGATCGCCGCTTCCCGCCGCCGTGCGCCGCCGACAGCGCCGCCCGCGCTCGATCAGAGCGACGTGGCCGCTTGTGCGCCGTTTATTTTAAATCGCACGGTAGACTTTAAAACCCCGCGTACCGGTTCGATGTTATAATCTCAGCCGTCGGTTTAAAATCGGACGGTCCACGTCAGCCCCGCGTTATAAAGACTGGAATTCTTACGTGCTACCCCCTGGGGTTCTCTGGAATTGAGAGCTAGCCCCGGAAACTTCAGATCTAGCCCCTGGAACTCCAGAAAATCATGTAAATTCATTTAAAAATCAGTTTAGCCCCTGGACTTAATAAAAATTAGGAAAAACACCTCTGATAAGTGTAGCTAGACCCCTGGAAATTATGAAAATAATATTATAGACCCTGTAATGGGGTGAGTTCATTATTTTAGCCCTGTTTAGTATTTAATGTAGAAAATTGAATATGTAACTAGTGTTTAAAAATTAAAAAGTGGGACAAACATAATTGTCAAAATTAATTAAAGACTTTCTCAGTACTTAGAAAACTTTGGAGTGAGGTAAAAATATATTTTTGGACTGAAATGAATCTGTTTCATTTAATTATTCACATTATTTAGTATAAGGACACATTTTTAAGTAAATAATAGTTATAGAAAAATAGGGAAAATAATTATGAAATAGTCTACATCAGAAGCTAAGGTCAAAATATGTTATTAAATTATTTAGGACCAGAACCTATACTGTTTAGATGATGTGTATTACTAATTTCATAATAAAATACATAATTATGCATAGGAATATAAATCTGAAAATATAGCAACTAGTAAATGATAAATGGAGTTTTTTTTAAATCTAAAGAGTTCAGTTTAAGTGTGGTAGAAATTATGAAGGCACATATGGAGAAGAAAAATACTTTTCATACATACTTGGTAGTTTAGTGTAAGGAATTTATTTAAAACTGAAACATATATATATATATATAGTATGTAAGTATAAATATGAACACCAAAGTAGGAATCATATACATATAAATAAAAGTGTTTGCAAGCCACAGATCAACACACATAGAGTAACCACAACACATATAATGGTGAATGAATTTCATAAATATGAATGTGTGGTTTGTATGAAGTGTAAGTGTGAACTATGTCTTATGGATTGTTGTTTTTCTTTTGCTATGTGTGATGGTATGAAGTAGAACCTGTTCAAGAACAAGTTATTCATTTCCAAGATCAGGACTACCCATTTCAAGAGCAGCAAGAAGGAGGCAAGTGTCCTTGACCACTTTGATCCTATGCTAGGATGTGTAGATAGAATTATTTGCATTGTCAAATGAAATATGAAACCCATGCTAGGAAAGTTTCCCTAGAATTGCATTACCTTGCTTCCTTGAAGCTTGGGTTGGGATTTATTTTGTCACGTCATTTATTTACATGCATTTGCTTAGCCATACTTAGAATGGGACATTTGGGAAATGAGATCATCAGTTTATTATACCATACTCTTGAATGAGACATTGTGAGTTATGTAGAGGTAGGGATCAAGGCAAGTTGGATGTTTTGGTTGTGTGCTGGGTGCACGAGACTTGGGTTTATGTTTAGTACTTGCCTGGATCCTAAGGACCGGTTCATGGAGCATGTAACCCGGCTTTACAGTGCCAACCACATGCTGAGATGGGGCAGCTTGGCCAATTAATTAGGTGTATCCCCGGCGTAGTATGGGTGTGTTGGATAGTGCAGGGAGTAGGTGTCAGCTGGACTACCATATGAACCGCAAGGCTCAAGAGGGGGCCACTGCAGCGGGGTTGGAGCCTCTTGTATGCTGTTAGGGGTGAAACCTCAGTGGGCCCACGCTCGTCGGGAATCCCTTTGTAAAGGCTTCGTAGTGATCTCCTGGCCGCACACCTGGGAAGTGTGAATGTGGATCGTAGCCACTGGCATAATGGAGGTTCTTTTAGTCCACCCGGCAACGGGGGATGAAATCACTACTTGTGGGTACAGTGGTACAAACTCTGCAGAGTCAAAACTGTCTTGACAGCCGTGCTCACGGTTAAGAGCGGCCTGGACTTATTCATGATTAGAGGATTGATGGTTTTGGAAGTTAAGCGGGGAGCTTAACATTGGAAATGATGTTATGGTTATTGGATTATGATGATGGGATGGGAGATTGGGACCATTTCACCTGTGTAGTAATGTAGGTGCTTAATAAGCTAAGGTGATAGGTATTAATTGCGTAGTGCTTTAACCATGAGTTCAACCTTTCCTTGTTCTAGCCATGCATGATAAAATTTTCCCACACTTGCTGAGTATCATTGGTACTCAACCTTGCATATTTGTTGGTTTATATTGCTGCTCAGGTCAAGATAATGAGGTGGTGTATAATGACCAAGACTTTGGACCCGAGGAAGGATTTTAGGTTCATGAAGACCCCCCCGGGCAACGCCTGTGATGGAGCCCTAAAGAATAATATTCCGCTGCTAGTTTATTTACTTGTGATGAAGCATTAGTGTCCATTGAGACATTTGCGATGTAAGACTTATTTATATTCGATACCTGGCTTGTAATAAATGATGCTTCACTATTTGTCATCACATGTATGAGAAAATGATCCTGGCATACATGTGATATTCACTCGGTTGTTCTTCGGAAAAACCGGGCGTGACAGCCGCCGCCTCCACCTCTGCCCTAGCCGCCTCCCAGGCTTCTGCCTAGCCGCCACCAGGGCCTAGGACTAGCCGCCGCCATCTCTTCCCTTCAAGTCGCCGCGTCCCTCCTCAACCCTATTTGCCACCAGGCTAGGATCAGCCGCCGACCCTGTTTCCTTCTTATTCTGTGCCTCCATCAAAGCCGAAAGACAGACTAAACTGCTAGGATAGCTTGTTCAGCAAGAACAGAGACAGTTTTGGGGTTGGAATTGCAACATAAACATTGATGAATAATACATTATTGACTTATGCTGGTTTTCTGAAAGGTTTCAGGTGTTAATCGAACACATAATGCCCATGATTAGTCACACAAAAACTTCCCCTTTTGTGTGCAAATACATTGTTTTAATAATTTCACTGACTATATACTTCTGATTAACACCTCCTTCTAAAGGAATACGTAATGTTTATAATAAACTGCCTCTAAATGGTACACTTATAATTTTGTGAGATATGATATGCTATTAATATTTAGCTAACGACTGTTTCCTTTATCATGTTTTTTTTGTTTCTTCACTTTGCCAGAGGTACAACTGTGATCTGTTTCTGTTTTCGTACATTCTTCTCATCATAGCCTCAGCATTGACTTCACTTAAGAAGCACAATGAAAAATCAGCCTTTTCAGGGAAATATATACTTTATCTTAATGCCATCAAACTGAGGAATGGAAAGGTTGGATGCAGGTTAGTATTCCGGCTCCTCTCTGTCTTGCAGTTTGTCTCACCAAACAACTTGCCTTCCTTTTTTTTCTATGATTCACTTGATGAGTTACCTATTTCAACTTTATAAAAGAAAACCTTTCTTTTGGGAACTGTTTTCCCAGCATTTTGTTTGTAGTCGTTTGCTGAGGCCCGCACTTCTATATATTGTTTTTGTTCTGTGTGTCTATTGTATTTTGCAACCATAGAGGCAATATCATCTCTAACTGTTCAGTATGCTGTTTCCAGGTCTTGTTTTTGATGTATCACTATTTTGCTGCCACAGAAATATACAGTGCAATTCGTGTATTTATTGCTGCTTATGTCTGGATGACTGGATTCGGGAACTTTTCATATTATTACATTAAGAAAGACTTCAGTGTGGGAAGATTTGCTCAGGTATCCATTCGTATCACTAGCCTTGTTTTTTCTATGCACAAATGAGTTTCTATAGTCTACATTTGGTATCAGTTATATCCAACACTGATTTACCGTGCTATATCATTCCATGCAGATGATGTGGAGGCTCAATTTTTTTGTGGCCTTCTGTTGCATTGTTCTCGACAATGATTACATGTTGTATTACATATGCCCGATGCACACACTGTTTACACTTATGGTGTATGGTTGCCTCGGTCTGTTCAACGAGTATAACGAGATACCATCGGTGATGGCTATGAAGACTGCTGGTTGCTTCTTGGCAGTGATCTTGATATGGGAAATTCCTGGTGTATTTGAGCTTTTGTGGACTCCCTTCGCGTTTCTGCTGGGTTAGTTATTTCTCATTTCTCTCAATATCTATTTTTCGTGGTGAATACAGGCTACAAAGACCCAGATCCTAGAAAAGCAAACTTGCCCCTCTTGCATGAGTGGCATTTCCGATCTGGCCTTGATCATTACATATGGATCATTGGAATGATCTATGCCTACTTCCATCCAAATGTGAGTGTGAAGATTATCTTAAGACGGGCTCTTTTTTTGTGAAAGAAAAGTTCTGCATATATGACTGAGAAAGTTTCAATCTTGATAAGTTTGTCCCTGTATAGGGTCTCGTACTCCTCCATTGCTGTACACACAGGATGCATATAAATCTGCTGTGATCCTTTCTTGTATTTATTCTGTCAGTATTAGGATTTGAACATAGATCTTTCTGTCCTAAACACGAAACAGGTTGAAAAGTTGATGGAGAAGCTTGAAGAATCTGAAACTAAGAGAAGATTGTCAATCAAGGGAACCATTGTCACTATTTCTGTAGTGGTAAATAGCACTTACATCAGTATTCACTTTACATTACATACAAATATGCTATGCATAACTGGACTGTTGTCCTGACTAGTGCCATTTCCCCTCTCTTCAGGTTGGCTATTTGTGGTATGAATATATTTACAAGCTGGACAAAGTTACATACAACAAATACCATCCCTACACATCATGGATTCCTATCACGTGTGTATACTGATAATCAGAATCAAATATCACATTGCAGAATTTATTTTTCAGATCTATTCTACATTGTTAATGTTACAACTGTTTTTTTGCTGTGTTTATATTTCCTTACGTAATTGCACCAAGCAGCTGAGGAGTGTTTCTTTGGCACTTTTTGTGTAAGTATTATGTTTAATTACCAAATGGTTTATTTAATTTATTTGCAGAGTTCTTTCTCTCACTTCTGAGCTTTGAACCTGTTTTTTCTACCGTCAGTTGGCTTGGTAAGATTACATTAGAGACCTACATCTCTCAGATCCACATTTGGCTCAGGTACACAATGCTTTTTTATCTGAATGAGTAATGTTTTTCCCAGTATGTGTTTATATCTCTGTCTAGTTCTCTAATCCCAGACCTCTGCTTCTATATCCCAGCCCCCTTCTACCCAGTACATGACACAACTTATCAAGATGTTGGATCTCCTTTCAGTTACTGACAACTCCCCTTATTCATTACAGGTCTAGCATGCCTAATGGGCAGCCAAAATGGCTTCTATCTTTCATTCCGGGCTACCCAATGCTCAACTTTATGCTTGTTACAGCGATATACCTGCTTGTAAGTAAACACATGAATTTTGATACCCTTAAAAGGAATAATTGGAATACTCATTTCATCGTTTATACTGCAGATATCATACAGAGTGTTTGAGTTAACAAATGTCTTGAAGTCAGCTTTTATTCCCAGTAGAGATAACAACCGTCTATATCAATATTTTGTTGCTGGGATTGCTATCTCTGCATGTCTGTATATCTGCTCGGTCATACTTCTCAAACTTCCGGTTGTATAGGTAAACCTTGAACCTTGACAGCCAGCCTAGTTGTATTTCCAGCATTTGGCATGTACAAACCTGAAACTCAACTGTTTGTTGCATTTCCATGAAAAGTTTACTGGCAAGAACCTGATCTTGGTATAAGGTTCGCATCTATGAAATGCTGTTGGACGACCCATCGTTGCCTCAATTCCACTTTGCAGTTAGAAATAAATACACTTCAAAAGAGGCTTATTGAGGTATCTTGGAGATTGACACGCCTGAGTGCAGATTTAGGTTTTTCTGTGTTTCTCATTACAAACCGCTGTGCACAGTTAGGCTTAGGCAGTCGGTGCATTCTTTTGGGAACTGTAACATCCGTAGTAGTTGTAATTCTCCACGTGTTACAAATGTATAAGAAATTTCTGTTGCATCGAAGAGATTTTATCCTAAAAATGGAATGGTAGCTTCGTTCAGTGATGTAACTGTAGAACAGCTACTTATTGATGTGTAATACAGGAACCCGTACAAATGATACAATGTTATTCTTCCTAGTAGCACCTTTGATTTTGGACGCAACTATTCGCTTGCGTGTTCAAAAGTGGCCACGTGTAGCGATATTGATGCATGGTGTCGGGGGTATTCTAAATTACCAGATATACTTGTTAGCTTGTTAATAGATAATTATTAGTTAGATAATTGTTAGCTAGCTAAAATCTGATAGGGGTGCTTGAAACCATTAGGAATAGTAGTTGTCTGTACCGACAGGATACCCTGTGTGGAAGGGAAAGGACAGCTGAGGCCCTACCTTCCTGCTGAGGCGGGCCCTAAGGTCAGCCTTGGAGCTGTCCCGTGCGTTTGGGCTCTGGAGCTTACACGTGCCCTTGGCTCCGGTCCGAGCCTCCCTGCTGAAGTGAGGTCCGAGGCTGCCACGTGTCGGTAGGCTCTAAACCTCCTTCCTGCTCAGGAGGGCTCCAGAGACGACACGTGCTCTGGGCCTCAGACCAAGCCTCCCGACTGAGGTGAGGTCCGGAGCTACCATGTGTCGGTGGGCTCTGAACCTCCTCCCCGTCGAGGAGGGCTCCGGAGTCGATACGTGCCCTTAGCTCCGGTCCAAGCCTTCCCGCTGAGCTGAGGTCCGGAGCTGTCACGTGTCGATGGGCTCTGAACTCCCTCCCTGCTGAGCTGAGGTCCGGAGCTGCCATGTGTCAATGGGCTCTGAACTCCCTCCCTGCCGAGAAGGGCTCCGGAGCTGACACATGCCCTTGGCTTTGGTCCGAGCCTCCCCGCTGAGGTGAGGTTCGGAGCTACCACTTGTACCCGAGCTCTAGGTGATGCGGACATCGCTACCGTTGATACAACCACAACACCAGCCCATTCACCACTCTCAGCTAATCAAGGTCCAATGACACGCGCTCGTGCACGTCAACTTAATTATCAGGTGCTTGGGAATTGATCCAGCTAGGAGGGATGGAGGGATTAATGCAATAAAGGCTGCTCCACCCGAGAGGAAATCTTGAGGCTGGGGCCATGTAATAAAAAGAGATTTAGACAAATAAGGAAAGGAATAAGGGAAATCTCGTCCAACTTTGCTGCTGGACAAAATTCCCTCTTTCTTCTCCCATTTAAATATAGATGTGCTATAATAAGGAAAGAAATAGAGAAAATCATATCCTGCCTTGCTGCTGGATGGGTTTCCCTCTTTCTTTCCCTATTAAATGGTAGTCTATCACAGAAAAAGGAAGGGAATAAGGGAGATCACGTCCTACCTTTATTGCTGGACGAATTTCCCTCTTCCCTCCCCTATTTAAGAAGTCCAAGAGCTCCTTGACAGGGCGGGTTTTATTTTCTGTAAGTTTAGCCATTGCTACTTCCTTGTAACGCAAGTGTCGACGAGACCTTCCGATTACTTGAATCAGAACCCCAACTTTTTCACACCCGTGAGTGTTTGCTTGTTATCTTGTTCTTGCTTGTTCTTCGATTGCTTGCAGGTTCAAGGCTGTTCTTGGCACGGCAAGTACAGCAACAACAGGAGCCGGTGTAACTATCGCTAAGGCGCAGCATCCTTGTGGTTGTTGTAGTCGGGTAGCACAACGTCGATCTCCACCCAAATCGTAGTTATCAGGAGACGGTGTAACTGTCGCTCAAGGCGCCACACCATTCTGGTTGTGGTAGTCGGGCAGCCAACGTCGGCCTCCACCAAATTCGTTCATTACCAATATCTCTCATCGAAAGATAGGGCATCCCCCGTACCCGTTGGGTTTATTAAGTGGTATCAGATTTCAGGTTGCTCGGTGAGAGATTTCCTTCTCCTTGTTCTTCATTTACCTACAGTCCACTTTTGCCTACAAAAGTTTGCTCTAAAAAAAATCCTAAAAACACTTTGAGCCTTTTGCTTGGCTACTTAGCTCTTGACTTGTTGAATTCACGGTTGCCTTTTTGTGTCAAGTTGCTGGTCCTAAGTTTTTCACCGCTAGAGTTTTGAGTTTGTGCCACTTTGTTCTCAGTCCATTTCCATTATCTACCCAAAGTTGAGAAAAAAGCAAGTGCAAAAAAAAAGCTGCACGGATCAGCAAGAAAAAGGCACGTGCAAAAAGAAAAGCCACACTGATTACAATCACAAAAAAAGTTTCTAAGTACAAAAAAAAGAAAGACAATTTGTGTAACATTTGTTTCATGTTTCGAAGTTCAACTTGCTGTTTTCAACGTTGTTGAAACACAACGGATCGGGCTGTTCGAACTTCCCTACCATAGTAATCTAACGTCACGTGGAGTTACGGCTCACGTCTCTATTAAGGTTTGAGCTAGGACCAGCACAATACTATCGTGGAACGTTTATTCAACTTGTTGTGACTAATGTGGTACTAGCTGTTCCTTTGCACAAATTGTGTCTAGCAGCCACCTACAGCTCCACAAAATTCTACGACACCATAAGGTTGTGCTGGCAGCCACCGTTTGTTGTTGTTCTTGCTGATTGCCGGCGCCTCCTGCATCGCATGGTAAGAACTTGTAAGACCTTGATTTCTTGCTAGTGAGGAATTGTGCTGTCCTACCACCTCTTAGCAACTGTTAGGATTAATCTGCTTGCTGTTGTATTTCCTTTCTTTACTAACTATGTCAGCTGATGCGAATAAGACATCTCCACATTCACCACGTACGAGGGGCATCATTCAGCATTTCGAACGCCAAGTAAAGCTACACACAGATGCTCTCAATGAGGATATTCAAGTCACCAATAAACGTATTGGTCAATTAGAGTCGACGCAGATTTGCACCAACACCAAACTGACCACATTAGAAAGCACTGCTGGGGCTATTAACACTTCTCTTACAGCAATCATTGAGCGATTGGAGAGGATGGAACAGGTTAGACGCGAAGAGAGGCAAAGACGTGTTGATGACAGCCACGACTCCGTTGGCAGTGCTGCAAGATATGACGAGGCGGAGTATTCGGCGGATACCGAGCTTGATGATGGACCTTTCAGGTATCGACGGCAGCCACGTCGCGACCATCGTGGTATGGGTGGTCGAGCTCAACGACGCGAGGTACGTGACAATGACGATTCCCTACGCAGCATTAAATTCTCCATACCACCTTTTGATGGTAAATATGATCCGGATGCATATCTGTCTTGGAAGTTATCAGTAGATCAAAAATTTGCATGCCATGATTTCCCTGGTGATAAAAAGGTTAGAGCTGCCACTAGTGAATTCACTGACTTTGCTTCTGTTTGGTGGCATGAATATCAAACTAAAAATCCATCTACCGTACCACAAACATGGAATGCTTTGAAACGAATCATGCGTCATCGTTTTGTTCCTTCCTATCATGCTCGTGACCTGTTGCATAAATTACAACAACATAGGCAAGGCAACAAATCTGTTGATGAATACTATCAAGAACTTCAAATAGGCATGATGCGTTGTGGCCTAGTTGAAAATGAAGAGGCTGCAATGGCTAGGTTTATGGGTAGTTTAACAAGAGAAATCAGGACATATTGGCTTATAAGGAATACACTAACGTCACTCGATTATTCCATCTTGCTTGTAAGGCTTAAAGAGAAGTGCAGGGACGACGTATAAGAACTAACATTTCTGCAGGTCGAACTACCTCATGGCAGTTCTGCTCAAGTGCTGCTGGTACTAAGCATGATTCTCCAGACGATGCTTCCAATGGGTTGCCCAGGACTACATCAAAATCAGCACCTTCGCGTGCAATCGAGACAACAAAAGGATCCACCCAAGTTGCAGCCAACACTTCTTCTTCCATTGCTTCTACCGGGAGAACAAAAGACATTCAATACCTCCAGTGCAAGGGTTTTGGGCACCTACGAAGGGACTGCCCAAGCAAGCGTGTGCTGGTTGTACTAGAAAATGGTGAGTACTCATCCGCTAGTGATTTAGATAATGAAACATATGCCATGCTTGCTGCACAAGAAGCAGGAAAGAAGAATGATGATGAAGAGCACATTGGGGCTGATCATGCTGCCCACTATGAGAGTCTTGTTGTGAGGCGTGTCTTGAGTGCCCAAATGATCAAAACTGAACATAACCAGCAACACAATCTATTCCAAACTAAGTGTGTAGTTTGGAACGATCGTGTCGCATTATTATTGATGGAGGAAGCTGCAACAATTTAGCAAGTACTACCATGGTAGAAAAGTTTGGGATGACAACACTTTCACATCTACATCCCTACTACATCCAATGGTTCAACGACATTGGTAAGCTTAAGGTAACACGTCTGGTTCGTGTCGAATTTGCAATTGGTTCCTACCATGATTACATTGATTGTGATGTGGTACCTATGCAAACTTGTTCTATGCTATTTGGTCGACCTTGGCAATTTGATAAAGACACATTAAATCAATACTCTTTCATTCATCATGAGAAGAAACTTGTTTTGCACCCGATGTCCTCTGATGCTATTTTGAAGGATGACATTGCTAGAGCTTGCAAAGAGAAAAATAAGAAATCTGCTGAAAATGAAAATTCAGATGTCGTGAAGAAATCGGTACAGCCTAAGACTGACAATTCCAAATCTGCTCATATGAAGAAGAATGAAATAAAATTAAAGAGCGCTTATTTTTTTGCTTCCAAATATGATTTGTTTGAATTAAAAAGTGATACTGCAATCTGCTATGTGTTTGTTTGCAAAGAAGCTTTGTTCTCACTTCACGACACACCATGTGCTTTGCCTCCTTCTATCACTAAGCTTTTGCAGGAATACGCTGATGTGTTTCCACAAGAGGTACCAGCCGGGCTGCCACCATTGAGAGGGATTGAGCATCAGATTGACCTCATCCCTGGGGCTTCTTTGCCCAACCGAGCACTATACAGGACCAATCCGGAGGAGACTAAGGAGATTCAGCGGCAAGTACAGGAATTACTCGACAAAGGTTATGTGCGTGAGTCCCTTAGTCCTTGCTCCGTTCCTGTCCTTTTGGTCCCAAAGAAAGATGGATCATGGTGCATGTGTGTAGATTGTCGAGCAATTAATAACATTACCATTAGATATCGTCATCCTATTGCTAGGTTAGATGATATGCTTGATAAACTTAGTGGCTCGATGATTTTCTCTAAAATTGATTTGCGTAGTGGATACCATCAAATTCGCATGAAGCTAGGTGATGAATGGAAAACAACGTTTAAAACAAAGTTTGGTTTGTATGAGTGGTTAGTCATGTCTTTTAGTCTCACGAATGCACCTAGCACTTTCATGAGATTAATGAATGAGGTTTTACGTGCTTTTATTGGAAGATTTGTGGTAGTATATTTCGATGACATCTTGATCTATAGCGCATCTCTCGAAGTTCATCTCGATCATCTCCGTGCTGTTTTCAATGCTTTACGTGATGCACGCTTATTTGGTAACATTGACAAGTGCACCTTTTGCACGGATCGAGTCTCTTTTCTTGGCTATGTTGTGATACCACAGGGAATTGAAGTTGATCAAGCCAAGGTGGAGGCGATACAAAGCTGGCCGACTCCTACCACGGTCACACAAGTACGAAGCTTTCTCGGACTTGCTGGATTCTATCGTCGTTTTATGAAAGACTTCAGCACCATAGCAGGCCCACTGCATGAGTTTACAAAGAAGGGTGCTCCATTCACATGGGGCAAGGCGCAAGAGGCTGCATTTGCAACTTTGAAGAATAGGTTAACTCATACACCCCTTCTCCAATTACCAGATTTCAGTAAGACTTTTGAATTGGAATGTGATGCTAGTGGTATTGGATTGGGAGGTGTCTTGTTGCAAGAGGGGAAACCTATTGCTTATTTTAGCGAGAAACTGAATGGGCCTAGTCTGAACTATTCCACTTATGATAAAGAATTATATGCACTAGTACGAACTTTGGAAACATGGCAACATTATTTATGGCCTAAAGAATTTGTTATACATTCTGAACATGAATCTTTGAAGCACATTAAGAACCAAACTAATCTGAACCGTAGGCATGCCAAGTGGGTAGAATTCATTGAGTCCTTTCCTTATGTCATCAAACACAAGAAAGGAAAAGATAATGTCATTGCGGATGCCTTATCTCGCTGTTACAATATGTTGTCCCAACTTAATTTTAAGATTTTTGGCTTGGAAACAATTAAAGAACAATATGCTTTTGATGCTGATTTCAAAGATGTGCTGCTGCAATGTAAAGAAGGAAAAACATGGAACAAGTTTGTTCTCACTAATGGTTTTGTGTTTCGAACTAACAAATTGTGCATTCAGCTGGTTCTGTGCGTATCTTACTATTGCAGGAAGCACATGGTGGAGGATTGATGGGACACTTTGGTGTCAAGAATACGGAAGACATCTTAGCAAGCTATTTCTTTTGGCCAAAGATGAGAAGAGATGTGGAGCGGTTTGTTGCTCGTTGCACCACCTGTCAAAAAGCTAAGTCCCGTCTTAATCAACATGGTTTATACATGCCTCTTCCTGTTCCTAGTGCTCCATGGGAGAATGTTTCTATGGATTTTGTTTTAGGATTTCCTAGAACAAAGAAGGGGAGGGATAGTATTTTTGTTGTTGTCGACAGATTTTCTAAAATGGCACATTTCATACCATGCCACAAAACTGATGATGCTACCCATATTGCTTATTTGTTCTTTCGAGAAGTTGTTCGTTTGCATGGGGTTCCAAACACTATTGTTTCAGATAGAGATGCCAAATTTCTTAGTCATTTTTGGAAAACCTTATGGGCTAAGTTGGGGACAAAATTACTCTTTTCTACCACTTGTCACCCTCAAACTGATGGACAAACCGAAGTAGTGAACCGTAGTTTATCTACCATGCTAAGGGCTGTTCTGAAACATAACATCAAATTATGGGAAGAATGTTTGCCTCATATTGAATTTGCTTACAATCATTCGCTGCATTCTACTACTACATTGTGCCCTTTTCAGATTGTATATGGTTTTATTCCTCGTGCTCCCATTGATCTTTTGGCTCTGCCACCTTCAGAGAAATTGAATTTTGATGCTTCTCGCCGTGCTTAATTAATTCTTAAAATGCATGAGCAAACTAAAGCAAACATTGAGAGCATGAACGCTAAGTATCAACAAGCTGGTAGCAAGGGTAGGAAGCATGTTACTTTTGAATCTGGTGATTTGGTTTGGGTGCATTTGAGAAAGGATAGATTTCCTGATTTGAGAAAATCTAGATTACTACCTAGAGCTGCTGGACCCTTCAAAGTGCTTCGAAAAATTAATGATAATGCATATGAAATTGAGTTGCCTGCACATTTTAGGGTTACTTCCTCTTTTAATATTGCAGATTTGAAACCATATATGGGCGAGGAAGACACATTTGAGTCGAGGACGACTCAATTGCAAGAAGAGGAGGATGACGCGGACATCGCTACCGTTGATACAACCACAACACCAGCCAATTCACCACTCTCAGCTAATCAAGGTCCAATGACACGCGCTCATGCACGTCAACTTAATTATCAGGTGCTTGGGAATTGATCCAGCTAGGAGGGATGGAGGGATTAATGCAATAAAGGCTGCTCCACGGAAATCTTGAGGCTAGAGCCATGTAATAAAGAGAGATTTAGATAAATAAGGAAAGGAATAAGGGAAATCTCATCCAACTTTGCTGCTGGATGAAGTTCCCTCTTTCTTCCCCCATTTAAATATAAATGTGCTATAATAAGGAAAGAAATAGAGGAAATCATATCCTGCCTTGCTGCTGGATGGGTTTCCCTCTTTCTTTCCCTATTAAATGGTAGTCTATCACAGAATAAGGAAGGGAATAAGTGAGATCACGTCCTACTTTTGTTGCTGGACGAATTTCCCTCTTCCCTCCCCTATTTAAGTAGTCCAAGAGCTCCTTGACGGGGCGGGTTTTGTTTTCTGTAAGTTTAGCCATTGCTACTTCCTTGTAACGCAAGTGTCGACGAGACCTTCCGATTACTTGAATCAGAACCCCAACTTTTTCACACCCGTGAGTGTTTGCTTGTTATCTTGTTCTTGCTTGTTCTTCGATTGCTTGCAGGTTCAAGGCTGTTCTTGGTACGGCAAGTACAGCAATAACAGAAGCCGGTGTAACTATCGCTAAGGCGCAGCATCCTTGTGGTTGTTGTAGTCGGGTAGCACAACGTCGACCTCCACCCAAATCGTAGTTACCAGGAGACGGTGTAACTGTCGCTCAAGGCGCCACACCATTCTGGTTGTGGTAGTCGGGCAACCAACGTCGGCCTCCACCAAATTCGTTCATTACCAACATCTCTCATCGAAAGATAGGGCGTCCCCCGTACCCGTTGGGTTCATCACTAGGTCTCCTCCCCGCTGAGGAGAGCTCTAGAGCTGCCACGCGTCCCACGATCCATCATGGGCTGAGAGTCGACGAAGTCAAGGAGGAAGTGCGCTGTCACGCCGTGCATTCAAGGCTCGTGCTTTCCCCAGAAGCATGGAGCGCGGCGCACGCCTGCGTCCTCCGCCCCTTCACCATTACGATAACAAGACAGGGCGGCTAGGCGTGACAACGGTACAGTGCACGCGCAAACGACACAGAGCCGCCCAAGCAGAGCGAGAAGACGCGACGACAAGAGGGCGTCTTCATCATTGCCTGCCACATGGACAGGGACGCTCAGCGCGTCAGGCGGCGAGACTTAACTCCCCCACCGACTACTCTACTCAGAGTGTAAAACCCTAGATCATGTACGGGTTCATTCAACTTTGGGGCCACCTGTCAGGCCCCAGGCACATTGTAACCACCCTGGCCTTAGACTATAAAAGAACCGGGGTGTCCACCCGACAAACGGTCAGTCATCTGGCAGCTCTAGCAACATACAGGAAAGCAATACAACACACTCTCGTGGACTTAGGGTATTACGCTCCGGCGGCCCGAACCACGTAAATCCTGGTGTTCACCCGCTCTCTCGAGTCGGATCATCCTAGCGGCGTCAAACCCCTCCAATCAAAGAACCTCCTCGGGCTACTCCAGTAGCATGCCGGGGGAGTGTCGAAGCTAACACTCCGACGTTTGGCGCGCCAGGAAGGGGGATTTTCACGCTCTCTAAGCAACCATGGTGAACATCACCTCTCACGGTGAAACTTCTCGCCCGACTCGCCGCCATCTCCAGGCGGGAGACGACGAGGCCACCTCCCGCTCCAGGGGAGGTAGGTCTGGCCGGGCCAGCGACCAGATGGTCGGCATGCTTGCGGCGCCCACGACGCCCAGGTCTGGCCAGGCCGGTGACCGGACGGTCGGCGTGCCCTCAGCGCCCATGGCGCCAGCAGCCGCTACTTCATGGCAGCCCACTACCACCACAGTGGCGACAATGCCACCGTGTTCAAGCCCGGAGAGCGTGCTAGCAGCAGCGTGCACTCTTCTCCAAAACCCTCCGGGCGAGGGTGCTACCCCCGAGGCGATAGAGCAATGGCGACACGACGTCGACCACCTCATCGCCACCGCCATGAACACGCCTGCCTACATAAGGCAGCGGGCCGAGCCCCGCGCACCGACAAACGCCCAGGACTGTCGTCTGCCAGCGATGATGGCTAGTGGTGCCCGGTGCACAACTCCAGCCGCCACGGTGCTAGCGACTGCCGCGAGATAAAGAAGCTTGCGGAGCGCTTCCGTGAGCTGCAACAACAGTGTCCGCGCCAAGGCGGCGCACCCTCTCGCCAGCGGGAGGGCAAACATGTGACACCCTCATCTCGGGTGTCAGCATATGTTCATGTTTATAAAGAAGAAGAACATTCTTAGAAAAGAGGGAACAGAAACAAGTATCAAAAGGATAGCCAGTAAAGCTTTCTGAGAGCACCGAAGGCAACTTTCACGACCAGCAGACCACGTGGTGTGTTCGGAACTCATCCCCGAAGAGATTGGAGAGGTCCGATGCTAAACTGGATACGTGGCAGGCTCGGGGGTCACCTCCGCAATTAGAAAGAGGTCCGACCCTGTGGGACACGTACTGCCCGCGGAGATAGCCTCTATGGAAGAAGCAAAGGCATTTTTCATAGGACACGTGTCATCCACGGAGCTAGTCCTCGCGGAAATAAGAGGACCAGTCGCGGGGGATACGTGTCAATCTCGGAGCTCATCTCCGAGAAGTCCGGATCTATTGAACACGTGTCGCCACCGGAGCTTATCTCCGGAGGTCCGTCGCTGCTAAACACGTGTCGACCTCGGGGCATGTTCCTGAGGGAAGGAAAGGCGGAAAGACCGGCACCCACACGTGGCGTGCGCGGAGCTCACCTCCGAAGAAGAGGGAGGTCTCGATTGATTGACGCGCGGCACGACCGAAGCTCGTCTCTGCGGATGAAGAGATACCAGGCCCGGAGGACACGTGGAGCTTCCGGAGCTCATCATCCCGGAGGTAACAAATTTTGGAGCAGCTGTTACGCGTAAGGACACCGGTACACAACGGGAACCGATCCAAACTCCACAAAGTTGCCAAAGATAAGACGTCAGGATCTAACAAAGATCTGAATAAGACTCTTATTCGGGATCCAATCAGATTAGGACTCTTCTCTTCCCGATTATAAATAGAACCCAAAACCTCTGGCCGAAACCACGAACTTCTCTTTCAATTTCTGAGCCGACGACTTAGCGCTCTAGCCCTAACTCGCCGAACAAAACATCGCCGAAGCGCAACAAGGGAGATCATCGGAGAAGAACCGAGTGGTCTAAGGAGGACCTCGAAGTCAAGAAGAGCGTGAGGTAGGACTTCAATACCACCTTACGACATCATGGTGTTCATCTCTTGCATCTGTTATTCAATTCCTTTCGAACAGAAGCTTTCTCGTGGGCAGATCACTTGATGATCAGTTTGATCTAAAAACAAGATCATCGCCACGACCACCTTTGAACCGAACACCTCTGTCCATGCAAGCCATGCAAGGGCACACCAATCTAATAAAAATCATAGGATAGCATGCATGAGCATCATCGCATCTAGTTTAGAGTTTGTGCATGATATTGATTGCTGTGAATTTTGTACGCACGTGAATCCTACATAGCAGAACAAGCTCAGGGAGCTGTCTACGACGGGCTGCAGCAACAAGGTTTTGAGAATCAAGAACAACCGGAACCGCAAGAACAAGGCAAGTGCTCCTTGACCATGTTGATCCTATGTTTTGGGTAAAACTATTTTGTTTTGTGAAAAGGTGTGTGTGCTGAGTTAAACATGATGGAAAACCCTTTTATAGGAGTTTACTTGTTTTGATTAAACCATCCTTGTCACCTGGAAAGTTTTATGAGTCGGGTATGGTTTTTGTTTTATGTTTCACTGAGTCCATGGGTTGGAAAGCGAGATAGATGTGTCTAGCTAACTGCACTCATAATAATAATGAGAAACTGATGTTAATAATGAACATGGATCGGAGGGAGATCTAGGCAAGACTGGGTTTGTGAATGAGGTAGCATGAGATGGTGGTTTTGCTTGCCATAGATCTAAGGACCGGTTCATGCATGCACATGCCAGGGTAACAGTGCCACCACAAGGCCAAGTATGGGTGCGGCTTAGCTGAGTAATTAGGTAAGTTGCTAGGGTGTTATGGACTGTGGAAGGCGCGGGGAATGGGAGTCGAGTGAGGACTGCCCTGGGAACTGCATGGCACAAGAGGGGGCCCGTGGGTGGGAGAATTGGAGATTCTAGCCTACCGATGAAACCTTAGTGAGTCCATACATCTAGTAACCCCTTTGTAACGGCTATTTTGTGATCTCTTGACCATACACCGACGGTTGTGTACTGGTATAATGGAGGTTCTGCAGTCACCGACGGGTGACGAAATCACAAACTTGTGGGTAAAGAGGTGCAAACTCTGCAGAGTTATTAAAACTATCATGATAGCCGAGCTTACGGTCATGAGCACCTGGCTAAACTGCCATGATTAGATGGGATGTTTACTGGGATGGTTACTGGAATGGTTATTGGGAAGGTTCTTGGTTATGGTTTTTTGTTATGGTTTGGTTTGGGATTGTTAAGTCTGGATGATGAAAGGGTTGCATGACTGGTGGGTCATGACATGAGATTGGTCTCGGTGCGAAACGAGGTTGTTTTATGAGATGAGGTGGTAGCGAATACGAGGAGGTATTCGTGAGTATGAGTAAAGGATTGGTTAATGTTCGGATGGAACACGGAAAGTGATGGAGGTATGTTGGTAATTTAACACATGCTGAGACTACATTCATCTAAAGTGAAGTTGCTGTTTTATCAATGATTTTATAAATTTGCTTTTCTGCAAATAAGCCTTTTATATCTACCTTGTTTATAAGCTGCATATCATGTGTTATTCCCGCACTTGCTGAGTACATCATTATGCTCAAACTTGCATTATTATTTCTTCATCAACAGCAAGAGAAGGCTACTATGAAGACCGAGTAGAGCATTATGGCGTGTGATCTGTTCTCAACCTTGCCTGTGGAGGGAATAGAGATGGAGCCACTTCTGCTTAGTTTTGCTTCCGCATTAGTTTTTGCTTCCGCATTTAAATAAGAATTCCGCTGCGTAGAAATAAGGACTTCCGCTGTGAGCATGAGTCCAAGACTCATGAGGTGTTGTAATAAACTCTGTTATTCATGGTAATATATAATCTGAATTCAGTTTGTGGAATGTATGTGTATGTGTGATAAAACATCCTGGGCACACATATGCATTAGTTCTCGGTTCCGTGGGTTTTTCCACAGAATTGAGGGCGTCACAAAACAAAAGGCCAAACCTGAGGTCACCGTTAAGCAGGAGATGGAGTATCAAGACGCCGAGCACGCGTTGAAAGCCGTCTACGGCCTCCGACTCCGACTCCAGCGCCGACAACGAGTGACGCAAAGCGCTCCACGTCTAGTCAGACGTCCTCCCATCGCGCGACAAGGAAGACACCCTCTTGCACTGGTGCAGGGGGGTCGAGGCCACCCTCCCCACGAAAGCTACCATGGGCTCATCCCGCATCCAAGCATACGACGAAGCCATGCAGGACCAGCAACGCTGTGAAGATATCAACCTCATCGACGAGGAAACATGGCTAGCGGTTGCTTGAAATGCGCTACACAATGCCAAGCGCTCCGGCGATGTCAGCACCAGTACGTGCGGTGTAGACAGCCTGAGGTGGGGCGACCTGGCGCTTTGGCAAATGCTTTCTCGAGAAGGGCTGACAAATCCTCCGCCAGCTGGGAGGGTCCCTTCCGAGTGACACAAGTCTGCCGCCCCAGGTGCGTCCGCCTGGCTACAGAAGATAGAGTACCTCTACCCAATCCATGGAACATAGAACACCTCTGTAAGTTCTAACCTTAGCGCAGCTATAGGTTTATTTTTTTCTTTGAAAAGGTGTCATAGAGTCTAGGGACAAAGCTTAGAACAACTATGTTCCGGAGGAGCCTGCTACTCTTGTCATCCGGAGCGGGTCGCTGCCTTCTTATACGACCTGTTTCCTCCTATGAAGGAAGCCTGAAATGAGAAAATTTTGTCTTAGCATACATACTCTTTACAGTTTGTGCTCACTCATGCATATCAACTGTAAATGGTATGTCGGGAGCCTATCCTACATACTTGTCCTAGGTCCTGTGGCACTGGAAGGTCACCATGCTGAAAGGTTAACGCCTGTGGGAGGTCCAGCATGCACAGCCTGCTTAGCCTGGTTTCGTACCCTAAGCCTGCCGGACTGTTTCCCCTGCGCTACAACTATGTACTTGGGGGCCGGAAGGTACACGCCTATGGATAAAAAAGTAACTAGACCCTGGACATCGCCCCTTTTCTTTTTCGTGCTTTCTTTCCATACTGGTCCGGCCGTGTGGCCAACCGCTTTTCCCTGCACTACCCTTAGTAGAAGTTGTGCTATCCTTCTACAGGCGGGTCTCCTTGAGGTACCTGTGGCGTACTCGGGGTCTTGTCATTGACTCATTGCTCGGGGGCCCTACGGCATCGAATGGTCCCTCCCGCAAAAGGCTTACGCCAGCGGGAGGTCCAGGGTGTGTAGTCTGCTTTGCCTGGTTCCGTACCCCAAGCGTGCACACCTTGCCTCTCCAGCGCTATAGCTCAGTACCGGGGAACCGGATAGCCCGTACCCCTGAGTAAAGCTTTAACCAAAACTTGGATCCTTTGATTGTCTCATTGCTTGGGGGCCTTTTGTGCCAAATGGTCTCTCCCCCGAAAGGCTTACGCCAGCGGGAGGTACAGGGTGTGTAGCCTGCTTTGCCTAGTTCCGTACCTCAAACGTGCACACCCTGCCTCTCCAGCGCTACAGCTCAGTACCAGAAAATTGGACGGCTCATACCCCTGGGCAAGGCTTTAACCATAGCCCGGACGACCCACATCGAATTACACAAGCCCCACAGCTCAGCTGAGGACCGTATGCCACAGCAAAACTAGCAACAGGAAAGGATGGCCAGAGAGCACGACTAATTCCTCTCTTCTGCCATGTATGCAGGTCCGAACAGGTCTTTGGCGTCCCAGAACTCCCAGGAGGACCGATGCTGACGTCCTACCCCGTCCAGTCTACTTGGTAGGTGCGCCGCAACTCAAGAGCAACACCTACCAAGGGGCCATTACGGTCAACCACGCGGGCAGGACGTCGGATCGCTGCAGCACCAAGCAGAAGACTCGGAGCTCTTGCTATGACAAGCTAAAGACGCTGGCCGAGGTTCCCTCTGGTCCTTGCGCTGCCAGGGACCCGGAAGGAGTGTTAGCCGCACCGCAGGAGCGCCCCGGGTCCTTACGCTGCTAAGGACCCGGAGGAACAAGCTCAGGACATCGGCAAAGAGCTATCTACCTCGGCTAAGTCATTTTGGACCTTGCGCTGTCAAGGGTCCGAAGTCTACACCAACAACTCAAGCACCACAAGACTTGAAGAAAAAGATACTTTATTAATGACAGAGCTCCGGCATACAAGGAGGATACAAGGCGAGCAAGAGACCTATGAGTTATCCGCGCTGGAACCTAGCAGCTACAAGTAGGGTGACCTCCTCCACAACAGACTTGGCCGCCCCCGATAGCTCTATGTTGTGGCCCTGCGCCACAGGTTCCAGAGATGCTAGGGTCGCAACTCCGAAGGCAGGAGAGCACATGCTCTGCCACCTGCTGGGCCAGAGCCTTGCCTTCAGCCTCCAGTTGCTCCCCCATGACGTTCTCCAGCATCAGGAGCTTCTCCCCGAACGAGTCTAGGGCATGGAGCACCTGGTTCACCTCGTGGGCCGGACCACCGAAGCGCCAGGGGCTGAAGCCGAAGGGTTCCAGCGCCGCCTCTGCTCGGCCAAGGAAGTCCTAGACCTTCTCTGCCTCAGCGGCACGAGAAGCCTGGAGATCTTTGAAAACCTTGGCGAAGAAGCCAACTCCCTCGCCGAACTCCTCGCGGCTCCTGCTCCCGGGTGGCCAGCCCCTGCTCCCGAGCAACCAGGGCCTGCTCCTTGGTGGCCAGCCACGCGGACCGCTCGTCCAGGTCAGACTCTGTGGCCGCAGCGGCGAGCTCCCGGTCGTAGAGGCTCTAAAGCCGCTTCTTCAAGCGCTCCCCTCCTCCTCATGGGTGGCCAAACGATCGGAGAGCTCCCTCTCCTTCACCTCCGCCTCCTTCTCCCGCCGAGGGAGCGTCTGCCAAAGCTCAGACAGAGCTGAGTGACGTGCGTCAACAGTAGCATGGAGGTCCTTCGCCTCATACAGGAGGCTCACAACCCTCTTGTTGAGCTCAGAGACAACAACCTCCCTCTTCTCAAGGACCTCCTCCCGTGCCTCAAGCTTGCCCTGGCGGACTGGACACGCGCCTTCAGTAGGTCGTCTCAGTCCTGGAGGCGCTCCCGCTAAGACCCCAGCTCGGCCCACTCCTGCTCCAGCACGTCGTGCATCTGGTCCAGGCTAGAGCGAACTGCTCTCACGACCCTGAGGAGTGGGACGGCCTTCGACATCGGCAGGCGAGGAACTGCCTCGACACCCTCCGGCTCTTCATCTTCCCGTGGGGCTACCACAACGGCAACCTGCGGAGGAAGAGGAGGAGGGCTGGAAGCTCGCTCAGTAGCAGCCGCGCCACTACTAGAGGCGTCCGTGCCCGGCGGTTGGCTGACCTCGGGGGCCCGGATGCCGACATCCGGAGCCGCCTAGGCGCAGGCTCAGGCACTGCCGCCGGCATGGAGTTTTGGCGAAGAAGGAGCTCCGGCTCCCGGACTGCTGCGGAGGAGAAGAAGGAGGAGGGGTGCTCTGCTGGGGAGCCCTGCAAGGAGAAGCATCAAGAGTCAACTACGCCATCCAGAGGCTCAGTACACAACCTGGACAGAGAGGTTGAGCCGTACCTGGAGATCTGGAGGTCCCACCCTGGCGGAGCTTCTTACGCGGAGGGCTCAAATCGCTCGCCCCCGCCTGCGTTGAGGTCGCCTCCGTCGGCTTCGGAGCCGGCGGAACCTCAGGGGTCTTCGTCGCCGAAGACGGCACAGTAGGAGCCTTCCCTGCTGAGGACCTCAATGCCGTAGATACGCCCTGTGTTGGGGCTGCCCTCGACAACTGAGGAGCCGACGACGCTGCTGGAATCCTCGTCGCCGCCGACGCCGCTTCAGGAGCTTTCCCCGACGACTACTTCCGAGCCGGGGATGCGTCCAAGGACTTCTTCTGCATCGTAGGCGCGTCGGGGATCCTACTTGAAGCTCCAGCAGCACCACCTACCCATCCTGCGGCCGTCGGGGCTGCTCCAGCAGCAGCAGCAGCTCCAGAGGTGCCGCCGGCGCCAGTCACCGAGCCTGCTGCGGGACCACGAGAAGCCTGGGAACCCCTCGCCTGGGGGCCCAAGACGGAGCTTCCGTCGAAACGGACCAGCTTCCTCTTTGGCGCCCTGCTCGACTGCGGGGCATCCTTGGGCGGTGAGCAAGGGCACGCTGCAGGAGTGAATCGACCAGCCGACTCCCTCTCCCTGTTTGGGAGTTAGTCCGGCACAGGCCCCGCCTGACCACCGGCGTTGTCCGCTCCGGGGATCTCAATGCCCCGTGAGGGATCACCGATATGCCACGCTGTGATGTCGATGTCGTCCAGTGCCGGCAGCTCCCTCAGCAGCCTCGACCGCGCCCGCGGGTTGAGAAAGACGGGCTGGCAGCTTGCTGGCGGGGTGATGGAGTCATTGGTAATCGGGTCGTAGGAGAGCTTCTGCAACATTGTCCCCATCATCTCCCGATACGGTGACGACCCCGCTCCGCGCACCAACTGGGTCATGTCGCCCTCCCCAGTATACTGCCCGATGGCCCGGACGCGCTGCTGGAGAGGGGCGATCCGACGAGACAGGAAGTCGGCTAGGACCATCAGCAAGGTCAAGTCTTCCTCCGCCAAGTACCTAATCCTCTCCAGTACTGGCGTGTAGGCGTCTTGCAGGTCGAGGATCTCGTCCCCGATGGCTACTTCGGCCATTGGCGGGCCAACCGACAGCTCTAGGCGGTCGTGAGCGTCGTTCTGGGCGATCACCCAGTCCTTCCTCTAGTGCTCCCACTTCCTAGGAGTGAAGGGCGCGATGTAAAGCGCGGAGCTCCTCCCTCGGTGCTAGAAGTAGTAAGCCCCCAGATGGCTTGTTCTTCTCCCCGAGGCCCTCAAGGAGAAGAACACCCTGAAGAGCCGCATCGAAGGCCGCTGTCGAAGTGTATCTGTTGACACTTCCCCCGGGCCTGCACTGGGAAGCCCGCGGAGGTTCTTTTTCGAAGGGGCTAGTCCCTTACGGAGAGCTTGAGCGTTAGGGACGATGGAAGGAGAAGGTTGACACAGAGATTTTTTACGTGGTTCAGGCCGCCGGAGCGTAAAACCCTACGTCCACGATGAGCAGAGGTGCTCGTTGTATTGCTTGGTGCTCAGAACCGGAGTTCTGAGCTTGGGGATGAGCTTAGTGCTAGAAAGCTAAATCAGGGTGTTGAGCCAAAATGCCAAACCCCTTGCAACGTTGCCTACCCGAGCCTTTTATAGTCCAAGGCTCGGGCGGCTTACAAGGTGAGCCCAGGACCCGACAGGTGGTCCCTGGGAGATTGCCTGCCATCTACCGTATCCTGCAATTACGCCGGTAGTTGTCTCTGGCGAGGGCTTCTGAGTCTTTGTCTTGCCGCCCTGCCCACGCTGCAAGCTAGGCGTAGTGGTTGATGATGGCAGGGGCGGTAGGGGATGTCTTGTCGTTGTGTTTATTGGTGGAGAGCTTCTGACACGGCGTGCCAGTCTTCACTGCGATGTGACTGGGCGCAACGGCACCTGACAGCGGCGTGCTCCGCGTCTCCACGCCTTGGGAAGGCACGGGTCTTGAATACCTTGTACGGGCAAGGTATGGCGCGTCTTTACTCTTGCTGCCTACCGCGCGGGGGCAGGTAGCGCTGTTCTGCTGGCCACGTGACGGGCCCAGAGCTCGCCTCTAAGGAGAGGGAGGTCCGGCCCCGCTGGACACGTGGAGCCTTCGGAGCTCTCCCTGCGGAGAAGGAAGGTCCGGCTCTGCTGGCCATGTGGCGGGCCCGGAGCTCTCCTCTGAGGAGAGGGAGGTCCGGCCCTGCTGGACATGTGGAGCCTTCGGAGCTCTCCCTGCGGAGAAGGGAGGTCCGGCTCTGCTGGCCACGTGGCGGGCCCGGAGCTCTCCTCTGAGGAGAGGGAGGTCCGGTCCCGCTGGACACGTGGAGCCTTAAGAGCTCTCCCTGCGGAGAAGGGAGGTCCGGCTCTGCCGGCCACGTGGCAGGCCCGGAGCCCTCCTCTGAGAAGAGGGAGGTCCAGCCCCGCGGGACACGTGGGGCTTTCGGAGTTTGCCCCTGTGGAAGGGGCAAAGTCCTTAGGCGATTTCCCCTGTGTGCAGGGGTACCCCATATTGAGGGTACCGACAGTGGCCCCCGGGCCCATCTCGGGGGAGATAACAAGGGCGAGGTGGGGCCTCCATCTCTTCAACTTTGCGCACCTTCTCGAAGATCCGCTTTGCCCGTTGCTGGAGCACGAACAGTCGTGGGATCGTGGGGGCGTGAGCCCTGCTTGATGGCTGCTTTTACTGCAGCGGTTCCCAAGGCTGCACTACTGCACGTCGCAGCGCTCGTCGCAGCGTCTTGTCAGGAACCACCGGGTTCTCCGCCCGGGGGCTGACAACCCAGTCCACCGCTTCTGTAGGACGGCCTGGGCCCGCTCGTCATGGACTCCTGGGCTTGGAGCTGAAGCGGTTGTCCCAAGCAGCGTATTCGAAGAGTTTCGAATCGCTTTGAATCGAGTATGGGAAGTTTAAAAGGGGATCTTATCTGCATCGCAGGCTTCCCTTCACACTTTCCCACGCCTGAGCCCTCCTTGATTCTTCGAGCTCTTGCGCCTTCGTCTTCCATATTTTCCAACCTGCCTCCGCCGCGTCCCAGCCTGCCGGTCGAGCTTGGGGTAGTACGCAAGCTGCTGGGCTGGCACGCGGAGGAGCAGAAGCGCTGGCTCCAGCGAGGATCTCTCCCCTTGTGTATGGATAGGGGGGAGATTGTTTTCTTCACCGCCTACGCCTTGGCAGGGTCCGTCCCGCCAATTTCTTCCTTCTTCGTGACGCTGCTGGAGACGTACGGTCTCCAGCTTCATCACCTCTTCCCCAACTCCTTCGCGATGGCCGCCGTATTCGTGCACTTCTGCGAGATGTTTGTGGGAGTGTGCGCCTCGATGACGCTCTTCCGCTACTTCATGCTGTGGACGACTGGGCGCGGCTCGAAGAATCAGCTGGGGGCGTACTACTTCCAGCATCGCTGCAAGGATCCGAAGGTCTCTGGGTACCTTCTACCTTTCGGCGCGGCGAGGTGGAAAGGCTGGAGGGAGAACTGGGTGATCGTGTATACCAACGAGCATGATCGCCTTCAGCTGCCAACTGCCGGCCCGACCACCGAGCGTCGCTTCTGGGAGGAGATCCCCGGAGTACGTGCCGGTCTTGGGGCGGATCTGGTTTCTGGCCAACTAGGGGCTGATGTCCGTGATGGTGCTGATAGACTTCCTGTCACGCCGCATTGCGCCCTTACAACAGCGCAGCCGCCCGGCTTGGTACTACACTGGCGAGCATGATTGCACCAGGTTGGATACGGATCTCGGCTCCGACCCATCTGAGGAGATGTTGTACGAGATGGTGGCAAGGGTGAGCGGCGACTTCATCAACGGCGGTGACCTCACTTTCCCGGCCTCCTGCACTCCCCTCTTCTTGGAGCCGCAGTGGAGGGCGGAGTTGCTGTGAAAGATGCCGAACCTGGACGACATCGGGATCGTCGTGTGTCAGGTTGGGGATGCCTTCCGGGGGATCTCGATCCCCGGGGTCGAGCGTTCCGGAGCGGAACGCGAGGCGGCGGCTGCTGCCCAACCCACACCGAGGGTCGACGGAGCTCGGACCATAGACAAGGGGAAGGGGAAGGAGCTGGCCTCCGGGCAGTCGGAGAAGAAGCGTGACCGGTCCCCTCCGAGGGCGCCATTTGCGCTGAGCCAGGGGACTGGGGTACCCTTGCGACCATCTTTAGGATGCGCTGGTTCGTCGGGCGGCGACCCCAAGAGGCCTCGGGTCTTCCGCTCCGACGGGGCTCCTCTCGGACAGCGGCAGTCCAATGAGCTCCGGGCGTCCCGCCTTCCTTCCTCAGGCGGAGGAGCTTCGAGGGGGGGACGCCGGTGGAGCGATGCCCGGGGGTGAGCCGAGGGCTCGGGCGCCCTGGCCAACGAGTGTCCCGGCTGTAGGTTTGGCAGGCAGTGGCGCCGAAAGGAGCAGCGCTGGGACTCATCCGGGAGCGCAGGTGTCGCGGGCCTCAGGAGCTGGATCAGCGAGTAGCGCAAGAGGCGCCGCTGACGGGGGCCCTACTGCTCCGCCTCCTAGGGGGGCTCTGGGTGTGCCTCCTGCTCCGCCAGTCCGGGTACCTGCGGCGCAGGTGGCGGCGGCAGGCTCCGGTGGTTCTGTCCCGGCTCGGAAGCCGGGGCTCCATGCCCGTTAGAGCGCTCGCGTCCCTCGGTGAGTGTTGTTCTTTCCGGATTTTAGAACTAGCGTTCATTTCTCCTTTTCTTAGCCTGAGAGCTTCCCATGTTGGCAGGGACTCATCGGCTGCCGGGGGCGAGTCTGTTCCCCGGCCATCTCCAGCTGGCGGATGATCTGTGCCGCAGCGTCCGGAAGCTGCGGCGGTTTCGCCAGCCTCCAAGTCGGCGCAGGCTTCCTCTGTGTCGGCGGGATCAGCTCCTGCGACGGCGGCGGCAGCGCCCGTTCGTCCCCCTTCACCAGCTCGGAAGCCGGCGGTTGTCGAGGGCTCGGCGGGGCCGGCTGGCGGCGCCCGGCCCTCTGGTGCCGAGGTGGGAGGAGCAGCTGCAGGCCCTCCGACTTCCCCAGATCGGCGCCTCATCTCGGTTGCCGAGATGCCGGCATCTCCACCGGACGACAACATGATGGAGGAGGTCGAGGGCGCGGCTTCTGTGACGCCCTCAATTCTGTGGAAAACCACGGAACCCAGAACTGATGCATATGTGTGCCCAGGATGTTCATCACACATATACACATCATCCACAAACTGAATTTCAGAATATATACGACCATGAATAACAGAGTTTATTACAAAGTCTCATGAGTCTTGGACTCATGCTCAAAGCGGAAATCTTAATCTAACAGCGGAAGTCTTCTAACAGCGGAAGCAATCTAAGCAGCAGCAGCGGCTCCATCTTCTACTCCATTCTCCCACAGGAAAGGTTCAGATTACACGCCTAATGCTCCACCTGGTCTTCATAGTAATCTTCTCCTGTTGCTGATGATGAAATAATAATGCAAGTTTGAGTACAATGATGTACTCAGCAAGTGCGGGAAAATATGATATGTAGCTCACAACAAGGTAGGTATAAAAAGGCTCATTGCAGAAAGCAAAGTTATTTATCAAAACCATGATAAAACAACAACTCATCTTTAAGCGAATGTAATCCCAATATATATTAAAATACCAATCATACCTCCATTATGTTCATTACCTTCCATGTCCCAGCCAGACATTAATCAACCTCATTCTTGCTCACGAATACCTTCTCGTATTTGCTACCATCTCACGAATACCATCTCGTATTTGCTACCATTTCATCTTATAAACAATTTCGTCTCACACCGAGACTAACCTCGTTGCCATGACTCAACAGTCATGCAACCCATCTTATCACCCGGCCTCAACAGTCCCAAAAACCAAACCAAAACCAAACCATCTAAAATCATCCTGAAATATCTATCCAACTAATCATGGAAGTTGTCCAGGCGCTCGTGACCGTAAGCTCGGCTATCATGATAGTTTTAGACTCTGCAAAGTTTACACCTCTTTACCCACAAGTTTGTGATTTCGTCACCCGTCAGCAACTGCAGAACCTCTATTATACCAATACACAACCGTCGGTGTATGGCCAAGAGATTACAAAATAGCCTTTGCAAAGGGGTTACTAGATGTATGGACTCACTAAGGTTTCACCGGCAGGCTAGAATCTCCAATTCTCACACCCACGGGCCCCCTCTTGTGCCATGCAGTTCCCAAGGTAGTCCTCACTCGACTCCCATTCCCCGCACCTTCCACGGTCCATAACAATCTAGCAACTTACCTAATTAGTCAGCTAAGCCACACCCATACTTGGCCTTGTGGTGGCACTGTTATCCTAGCATGTGCTCGCATGAACCGGTCCTTAGATCTACGGCAAGTAAACCACCATCTCTTTCTACCTCATTCACAAACCCAGACTTGACTAGATCTCCCTCCGATCCATGTTCATTAACAACCTCAGTTTCTCATAAATCTTATGAGTGCAGTTAGCTAGACACATCCATCTCGCTTTCCAATCCCATGGACTCAACGAAGCATAAAATTAAAACCATACCCGACTCATAAACATCCCTGGCGACAAGGGTGGTTTAACCAAAACTAGTAAACTCCTATAAAAGGGTTTCCCATCATGTTTGACTCAGCACACACACACACCTTTTTGCAAAACAAAACAGTTTCCCAAAACATAGGATCAATATGGTCAAGGGCATTTGCCTTGTTCTGGCGGTTCCTGTTGCTCAAAATCTTGTTGTTGTAGCCCGTCGTAAACGGCTCCCTGAGCTTGTCCTTCCATACGTGATCACGCACATACAAGATTCACAACAATCAATATCATGCACAAACTTTAACTAGATGCAATGATGCATATGCATGCTATCCTATGATCAGTTTTAATTAGATCAGTTTGTACGTATTCTTGCATGGTTTGTATGGGTTTTATGATGAACAGGGATGTTCGGATCAAATGTGGACGTGGCGATGATCTTGACTCTAGATCAGACCGATCAACATGTGATCTGTCCACGAAAAAGCTTCTGTTCGAAAGGAATCGAAAAACAGATGCAAAGAAAACGTGATGATGTTGTAAGGTAGTAGTATTGGAGACCAATCTTATGTTTTTCTTAGTCTCGGGGTCCTTCTCCTATCAGACAGATCGTAGGGGCCCTCTTCCGGTGATCTCTCTCGACCAAACTCCAGCGAAGGGTTTATTCGGCGAGCTGGGGGCTAGGGCTCTAAGTTGTCGGCTCAGGAGTTGGAAAAGAAGTTCGTGGTTTCGGCCAAGGGTTCTGGGTTCTACTTATAATCGGGAAGAAAGAGTTCTAATCTGATTGGACTTTGAATAAGAGTCCTATTCAACTTGTCATTGAATCTTAACAACTTATTTTTAGTTGATTTGGTGCGGTAACATTGTGGAATTCATGTCGGTTTCCTCCCGTACCGGTATTCCCACGCGCACAGATGCAAAAACCGCTCCAGAATTCGTTACCTCCGCGGTGATGAGCTCCGGAAGCTCCATGTGTCCACCGAGGCCTGGTCTTCCTTTTTCCGCAGAGACGAGCTCCGGTTATGCCGTGTGTCAAGCGAGCGAGACCTCCCTCTCCTTCGGAGGTGAGCTCCGCGTGCGCCACGTATCCTGACGGTCGGGACCTCCTCTCTATTCAGAGGTGGCTCTGCGCACGCCACGTGTCAGTGCCGGACCTTCCCTCTCTCCGGAGGTGGCTCCGGGTGTGCCACGTATTCTAACAGCGCCAGACTCCCTTTCTTCTCAGAGACGAGCTCCGAGGTTGACACGTGTCCAACAGTGACGGACTTCCCGGAGATAAGCTCTGGTTGCGACACGTGTCCAATAAAACCGGACCTCTTGGAGGTGAGCTCCGAGATCGACACGTATCCCGCGCAACTGGTCCTCTGATTTCCGCGGTGACTAGCTCCGAAGGTGACACGTGTCCTGCGGGACTGCCTTCGCTTCTCTGCAGAGGCTAGCTCCGGGGGCAACACGTATCCCACAGGGTCGGACATCTCCCCCTTTTTGGAGATGAGCCCCGAGCCTACCACGTAGCCTGTTTAGTGGCGGACCCCTCCCCATTTGCGGAGATGAGCTCCGAACACGCCACGTGGCCAGCGAGCCGCGGGAGTTGTCTTCGGTGCTCTCTGTACACTGGAATTTACTTTTTTGGCTAACTTCTTTGATTCTTTCTCGGTTTCAACTTATTTTAAAAGTGTTTTTCTACATGAAACATGAATACATGCAGAAACCAAAAATGAGGGTATCACAAATCTACCCCCCTTAAATTGAATCTCGCCCTCGAGATTCGTTAGTAGAGAATAGATGAGCGAATTCGGCCCTGATGTCTTCTTCACGCTCCCATGTGGCTTCAGCTTCGGTGTGACGGCTCCACTGTACCTTGCATCATCGGATCACTTTGTTCCTTGTGACCCTTTCCTTTACGTCCAAAATTCGGACAGGGTGCTCCGCATAAGTCAGGTCCTCTTGAAGTTCAACCTCTTCCATTGGTACTTGCTCCTCTGGTACTCTCAAACACTTCTTGAGCTGGGATACATGAAACACATCATGTACGTCGGAGAGATATGTTGGGAGCTCTAGTTGATAGACTACTTCTCCCCGCTAGTCCAAAATCTTAAATGGTCCGATATAGCGAGGTGCTAGCTTGCCTTTGACGTTGAAACGTCGTTGGCCACGGATAGGTGATACCTTAAGATATACGAAGTCTCCTACTTCGAAAGTCAACTTCCTTCGCCTATTGTCCGCATAGCCTTTCTGTCGTGACTGGGCGGCCTTTAAGTTCTCCCGTATCGTTTGGACTTGCTTTTCAGCTTCTTGTAGCACTTCGGGTCCAAACACCTGGTTCTCTCCGGTCTCGTTCCAGAACAGCGGCGTTCTACACCGCCTACCATACAATGCTTCGAAAGGCGACATCTTTAATGATGAACCCAACAGGTACAGGGGACGCCTATCTTTCGATGAGAGATGTTGGTAATGAACAAATTTGGTGGAGGCCGACGTTGGCTGCCCGACTACCACAACCTGAATGGTGTGGCGCCTTGAGCGACAGTTACACCGTCTCCTGGTAACTACGATCTGGATGGAGGTCGACGTTGTGCTACCCGACTACAACAACCACAAGGATGCTGCGCCTTAGCGATAGTTACACCGGCTCCTGTTGTTGCTGTATTTGCCGTGCCAAGAACAGCCTTGAACCTGCAAGCAATCGAAGAACAAGCAAGAACAAGATAACAAGCAAACACTCACGGGTGTGAAAAAGTTGGGGTTCTGATTCAAGTAATCGGAAGGTCTCGTCGACACTTACGTTACAAGGAACTAGCAATGGCTAAACTTACAGAAAACAAAACCCGCCCCGTCAAGGAGCTCTTGGACTACTTAAATAGGGGAGGGAAGAGAGAAATTCGTCCAGCAACAAAGGTAGGACGTGATCTCCCTTATTCCCTTCCTTTTTCTGTGATAGACTACCATTTAATAGGGAAAGAAAGAGGGAAACCCATCCAGCAGCAAGGCAGGATATGATTTCCTCTATTTCTTTCCTTATTATAGCACATCTATCTTTAAATGGGGGAAGAAAGAGGAAATTTCGTCCAGCAGCAATGTTGGACGAGATTTCCCTTATTCCTTTCCTTATTTGTCTAAATCTCTCTTTATTACATGGACCCAGCCACAAGATTTCCCCTTGGGTGGACCAGCCTTTATTTCATTAATCCCTCCATCCCTCCTAGCTGGATCAATTCCCAAGCACCTGATAATTAAGTTGACGTGCACGAGCGCATGTCATTGGACCTTGATTAGCTGAGAGTGGTGAATGGGCTGGTGTTGTGGTTGTATCAACGGTAGCGATGTCCGCATCATCCTCCCCTTCTTGCAATTGAGTCGTCCTCGACTCAAATGTGTCTTCCTCGCCCATATATGGTTTCAAATCTGCAATATTAAAAGAGAAAGTAACCCCAAAATGTGCAGGCAACTCAATTTCATATGCATTACCATTAATTTTTCGAAGCACTTTGAAGGGTCCAGCAGCTCTAGCTAGTAATTTAGATTTTCTCAAATCAGGAAATCTATCCTTTCTCAAATGCACCAAAACCAAATCACCAGGTTCAAAAGTAACATGCTTCCTACCCTTGCTACCGGCTTGTTGATACTTAGCGTTCATGCTCTCAATGTTTGCTACTTAGCGTTCATGCTCTCAATGTTTGCTTTAGTTTGCTCATGCATTTTAAGAATTAATTCAGCATGGCGAGAAGCATCAAAATTCAATTTCTCTGAAGGTGGCAGAGCCAAAAGATCAATGGGAGCACGAGGAATAAAACCATATACAATCTGAAAGGGCACAATTTAGTAGTAGAATGCAGCGAACGATTGTAAGCAAATTCAATATGAGGCAAACATTCTTTCTATAATTTAATGTTATGTTTCAGAATAACCCTTAGCATGGTAGATAAACTAAGGTTCACTACTTCGGTCTGTCCATCAGTTTGAGTGTGACAAGTGGTAGAAAAGAGTAATTTTGTCCCCAACTTAGCCCATAAGGTTTTCCAAAAATGACTAAGAAATTTGGCATCTCTATCTGAAACAATAGTGTTTAGAACCCCATGCAAACGAACAACTTCTCGAAAGAACAAATCAGCAATATGGGTAGCATCATCAGTTTTGTGGCATGGTATGAAATGTGCCATTTCAGAAAATCTGTCGACAACAGCAAAAATACTATCCATCCCCTTCTTTGTTCTAGGCAATACTAAAACAAAATCCATAGAAACATCCTCCCATGGAGCACTAGGAACAGGAAGAGGCACGTATAAACCATGTGGATTAAGACGGGACTTAGCTTTTTAACAGGTGGTGCAACGAGCAACAAACCGCTCCACATCTCTTCTCATCTTTGGCCAAAAGAAATGGCTTGCTAAGATGTCTTCCGTCTTCTTGATACCAAAGTGTCCCATCAATCCTCCACCATGTGCTTCCTGTAATAGTAAGATACGCACAGAACCAGCTGGAATGCACAATTTGTTAGTTCAAAACACAAAACCATTAGTGAGAACAAACTTGTTCCATGTTTTTCCTTCTTTACATTGCAGCAGCACATCTTTGAAATCAGCTTCAAAAGCATATTGTTCTTTAATTGTTTCCAAGCCAAAAATCTTAAAATCAAGTTGGGACAACATATTGTAACAGCGAGATAAGGCATCCGCAATGACATTATCTTTTCCTTTCTTGTGTTTGATGACATAAGGAAAGGACTCAATGAATTCTACCCACTTGGCATGCCTACGGTTCAGATTAGTTTGGTTCTTAATGTGCTTCAAAGATTCATGATCAGAATATATAACAAATTCTTTAGGCCATAAATAATGTTGCCATGTTTCCAAAGTTCGTACTAGTGCATATAATTCTTTATCATAAGTGAAATAGTTCAGACTAGGCCCATTCAGTTTCTCGCTAAAATAAGCAATAGGTTTCCCCTCTTGCAACAAGACACCTCCCAATCCAATACCACTAGTATCACATTCCAATTCAAAAGTCTTACTGAAATCTGGTAATTGGAGAAGGGGTGTATGAGTTAACCTATTCTTCAAAGTTGCAAATGCAGCCTCTTGCGCCTTGCCCCATGTGAATGGAGCACCCTTCTTTGTAAGCTCATGCAGTAGGCCTGCTATGGTGCTGAAGTCTTTCACAAAACGACGATAGAATCCAGCAAGTCCGAGAAAGCTTCGTACTTGTGTGACCGTGGTAGGAGTCGGCCAGCTGTGTATCGCCTCCACCTTGGCTTGATCAACTTCAATTCCCTGTGGTGTCACAACATAGCCAAGAAAAGAGACTCGATCCGTGCAAAAGGTGCACTTGTCAATGTTACCAAATAAGCGTGCATCACGTAAAGCATTGAAAACAGTACGGAGATGATCGAGATGAACTTTGAGAGATGCGCTATAGATCAAGATGTCATTGAAATATACTACCATAAATCTTCCAATGAAAGCACGTAAAACCTCATTTATTAATCTCATGAAAGTGCTAGGTGTATTCGTAAGACCAAAAAGTATGACTAACCACTCATACAAACCAAACTTTGTTTTAAACGCTGTTTTCCATTCATCACTTAGCTTCATGCGAATTTGATGGTATCCACTACGCAAATTAATTTTAGAGAAAATCATCGAGCCACTAAGTTCATCAAGCATATCATCTAACCTAAGAATAGGATGACAATATCTAATGGTAATGTTATTAATTGCTCGACAATCTACACACATGCGCCATGATCCATCTTTCTTTGGGACCAAAAGGACAGGAACGAAGCAAGAACTAAGGGACTCACGCACATAACCTTTGTCGAGCAATTCCTGTACTTACCGCTGAATCTCCTTAGTCTCCTCGGGATAGGTCCTGTATGGTGCTCGGTTGAGCAAAGAAGCCCCAGGGATAAGGTCAATCTGATGCTCAATCCCTCTCAATGATGGCAGCCCGGCTGGTACGTCTTGTGGAAACACATCAGCGTATTCCTGCAAAAGCTTAGTGATAGAAGGAGGCAAAACACATGGTGTGTCGTGAAGTGAGAACAAAGCTTCTTTGCAAACAAACATATAGCAGATTGCAGTATCACTTTTTAATTCAAACAAATCAGATTTGGAAACAAAAAAACAAGCGCTCTTTAATTTTATTTCATTCTTCTTCATATGAGCAGATTTGGAATTGTCAGTCTTAGGCTGTACCGATTTCTTCACGACATCTGAATTTTCATTTTCAGCAGATTTCTTATTTTTCTCTTTGCAAGCTCTAGCAATGTCATCCTTCAAAATAGCATCAGGGGACATCGGGTGCAAAACAAGTCTCTTCTCATGATGCATGAAAGAGTATTGATTTGATTTACCATGATGTAATGTATCTTTATCAAATTGCCAAGGTCGACCAAATAGCATAGAACAAGCTTGCATAGGTACCACATCACAATCAATGTAATCATGGTAGGAACCAATTACAAATTCGACACGAACCAGACGTGTTACCTTAAGCTTACCACTGTCGTTGAACCATTGGATGTAGTAGGGATGTGGAAGTGTTGTCATCCCAAGCTTTTCTACCATGGTAGCACTTGCTAAATTGTTGCAGCTTCCTCCATCAATAATAATGCGACACGATCGTTCCAAAACTACACACTTAGTTTGGAATAGATTGTGTCGCTGGTTCTGTTCAGCTTTGATCATTTGGGCACTTAAGACACGCCTCACAACAAGACTCTCATAGTGGGCAGCATGATCAGCCCCAATGTGCTCTTCATCATCATTCTTCTTTCCTGCTTCTTGTGCAGCAAGCATGACATATGTTTCATTATCTAAATCACTAGCGGGTGAGTACTCACTATTTTCTCGTACAACCAGCACACGCTTGCTTGGGCAGTCCCTTCGTAGGTGCCCAAAACCCTTGCACTGGAGGCATTGAATGTCTTTTGTTCTCCCGGTAGAAGCAATGGAAGAAGAAGTGTTGGGTGCAACTTGGGTGGATCCTTTTGTTGTCTCGATTGCACGTGAAGGTGCTGATTTTGATGTAGTCCTGGGCAACCCATTGGAAGCATCGTCTGGAGAATCATGCTTAGTACCAGCAGCACTTGAGCGGAACTGCCATGAGGTAATTCGAACTGCAGAAATGTTAGTTCTTGTACATCGTCCCTGCACTTCTCTTTCAGCCTTACAAGCAAGATGGAATAATCGAGTGATGTTAGTGTATTCCTTATAAGCCAATATGTCCTGAATTTCTCTTGTTAAACCACCCATAAACCTAGCCATTGCAGCCTCTTCATTTTCAACTAGGCCACAACGCATCATGCCTATTTGAAGTTCTTGATAGTATTCCTCAACAGATTTGTTGCCTTGCCTAAGTTGTTATAATTTATGCAACAGGTCACGAGCATGATAGGAAGGAACAAAACGATGACGCATGATTCGTTTCAAAGCATTCCAAGTTTGTGGTACGGTAGCTGGATTAGTTTGATATTCATGCCACCAAACAGAAGCAAAGTCAGTGAATTCACTAGTGGCAGCTCTAACCTTTTTATCATCAGGGAAATCATGGCATGCAAATTTTTGATCTACTGACAATTTCCAAGACAGATATGCATCCGGATCATATTTACCATCAAAAGGTGGTATGGAGAATTTAATGCTGCGTAGGGAATCGTCATTGTCACGTACCTCGCGTCGTTGAGCTCGACCACCCATACCACGATGGTCGCGACGTGACTGCCGTCGATACCTGAAAGGTCCATCATCAAGCTCGATATCCGCTGAATACTCCGCCTCCTCATATCTTGCAGCACTGCCAACGGAGTCGTGGCTGTCATCAACACGTCTTTGTCTCTCTTCGCGTCCAACCTGTTCCATCCTCTCCAATCGCTCAATTATTGCTGCAAGAGAAGTGTTAATAGCCCCAGCAGTGCTTTCTAATGTAGTCAGTTTGGTGTTGGTGCAAATCTGCGTCGACTCTAATTGACCAATGCGTTCATTGGTGACTTGAATATCCTCATTGAGAGCATCTGTGTGTAGCTTTACTTGGCGTTCGAAATGCTGAATGATGCCCCTCGTACGTGGTGAATGTGGATATGTCTCATTCGCATCAGCTGACATGGTTAGTAAAGAAAGGAAATACAACAGCAAGCAGATTAATCCTAACAGTTGCTAAGAGATGGTAGGACAGCACAATTCCTCACTAGCAAGAAATCAAGGTCTTACAAGTTCTTACCATGCGATGCAGGAGGCGCCGGCAATCAGCAAGAACAATAACAAACGGTGGCTGCCAGCACAACCTTATAGTGTCGTAGACAATTTTGTGGAGCTGTAGGTGGCTGCTAGACACAATTTATGCAAAGGAACAGCTAGTATCATATTAGTCACAACAAGTTGAATAAACGTTCCACGATGGTATTGTGCTGGTCCTAGCTCAAACCTTACTAGAGACATGAGCCGTAACTCCACGTGACGTTGGATTACTATGGTAGGGAAGTTTGAACAGCCTGATCCGTTGTGTTTCAACAACGTTGAAAACAGCAAGTTGAACTTTGAAACATGAAACAAATGTTACACAAATTCTCTCTTTTTTTTTGTACTTAGAAACTTTTTTTGTGATTGTAATCAGTGCAGCTTTTCTTTTTGCATGTGCCTTTTTTTTCTGATCCGTGCAGCTTTTCTTTTGCACTTGCCTTTTTTCTCAACTTTGGGTAGATAATGGAAATGGACTGAGAACAAAGTGGCACGAACTCAAAACTCTAGCGGTGAAAAACTTAGGACCAGCAACTTAACACAAAAAGGCAACCGTGAATTCAACAAGTCGAGAGCTAAGTAGCCAAGCAAAAGGCTCAAAGTGTTTTTAGGATTTTTTTAGAGCGAACTTTTGTAGGCAAAAGTGGACTGTAGGTAAATGAAGAACAAGGAGAAAGAAATCTCTCACCGAGCAACCTGAAATCTGATACCACTTGATGAACCCAACGGGTACGGGGGACGCCCTATCTTTTGATGAGAGGTGTTGGTAATGAACGAATTTGGTGGAAGCCGACGTTGGCTGCCCGACTACCACAACCAGAATGGTGTGGCGCCTTGAGCGACAGTTACACCGTCTCCTAGTAACTACGATTTGGGTGGAGGTCGACGTTGTGCTACCCGACTACAACAACCACAAGGATGTTGCGCCTTAGCGATAGTTACACCGGCTCCTGTTGTTGTTGTACTTGCCGTGCCAAGAACAGCCTTGAACCTGCAAGCAATTGAAGAACAAGCAAGAACAAGATAACAAGCAAACACTCACGGGTGTGAAAAAGTTGGGGTTCTAATTCAAGTAATCGGAAGGTCTCGTCGACACTTGCGTTACAAGGAAGTAGCAAATGCTAAACTTACAGAAAACAAAACCCGCCCTGTCAAGGAGCTCTTGGACTACTTAAATAGGGGAGGGAAGAGGGAAATTCGTCCAGCAACAAAGGTAGGACGTGATCTCGCTTATTCCCTTCCTTTTTCTGTGATAGACTACCATTTAATAGAGAAAGAAAGAGGGAAACTCATCCAACAGCAAGGCAGGATATGATTTCCTCTATTTCTTTCCTTATTATAGCACATCTATCTTTAAATGGGGGAAGAAAGAGGGAATTTCGTCCAGCAGCAAAGTTGGACGAGATTTCCCTTATTCCTTTACTTATTTGTCTAAACCTCTCTTTATTACATGGCCCCAGCCTCAAGATTTCCCCTCGGGTGGAGCAGCCTTTATTGCATTAATCCCTCCATCACTCCTAGCTGGATCAATTCTCAAGCACCTGATAATTAAGTTGACGTGCACGAGCGCGTGTCATTGGACCTTGATTAGCTGAGAGTGGTGAATGGGCTGGTGTTGTGGTTGTATCAACGGTAGCAATGTCCGCATCATTCAAGCTAGCTTGAGAGCTATTGTTATAGGAGAATTCAGCGTACGGTAAACTCCAATCCCAACTACACCCACGTTTCAAGACGCAAGCTCTCAACATGTCTTCCAAAATTTGGTTTGTCCTTTCAGTTTGTCCATCGGTTTGTGGGTGATAGGCGGAGCTAAAATCCTGTCGTGTACCCATAGCTTTCTGCAGCTTTCTCCAAAATCTAGAGGTAAACTGAGAACCTCGATCCGAGACTATCCTCCTCGGGACTCCATGACGGCACACGATCTGCTCTATGTATAACTTGGCTAATTGTGCAACGTTATACTTGGCGCTTACAGGGAGAAAATGGGTTGTTTTCATTAATCGGTCCACGATAACCCAGATGGAGTCATAACCCGACTGAGTACGTGGTAATCCGATGATGAAATCCATATTGATGTCTTTCCACTTCCACTCGGGTACCTTCAAGGGTTGTAACAATCCAACGGGTTTTTGATGTTCGGCCTTCACCCTTTGGCATGTGTCGCATAGGGCAACATATTCGGCTATGTCCCTTTTCATACCATCCCACCAATAACAAGTCTTCAAGTCTTTGTACATTTTAGTACTTTTGGGATGTATGGAATAAGGTGAATCATGTGCCTCTTTTAACATCATGTCGTGGATGTGCTTCACGTTAGGCATACAAATCCTTTTTTTCTAGCCAAAGTGCACCCTTCTCATCTTCTTTGAAATCCTTCTCTAATCCTTGTCGGATCCTTTCCTTAATCTCCTTGATCTCCGTATCCGTTGCTTGGTCATCTCTTATCTCTTGCTCCAATGAAGAGTGGATCTCCATCACTTCCATCTTGCTCAAGAATCCGAGATGTAACTGTTTGAACTCCTTACGTAGTTCGGGTGGTAGCTCCCGAACCGTGAGTTGGTGACATGCTCCCTTCCGGCTCAATGCATCAGCTACTACATTGGCCCTTCCAGGGTGGTAGTTGATTCCAACATCATAATCCTTGATGAGTTCCAACCATCGACGTTGCCACAAATTCAAGTCCGTTTGTGTAAATATGTATTTGAGTCTTTTATGATCCGTATAAATCTCGCATCGATGACCAAGGATATAATATCTCCAAATCTTCAATGCACGCACTACTGCTGCTAGCTCCAAGTCGTGTGTAGGATAATTAAGCTCGTGCTTCTTTAATTGTCGTGAGGCATAGACTACCACTTGCCCTTCTTGCATGAGCACACATCCGAGCCCTTGTCTGGATGCGTCACAATATATGTCAAAACTCTTGCTCTCGTCCGGCAGTACCAAAACCAGCGCTGTGGTTAGCCTTTTCTTGAGTTCCTCAAAACTTTCTTGGCATGCTGGTGTCCGTTAGAAGGTTTTTCCCTTTGTTAGCAACTTCGTCATAGTCTTTGCTATCTTAGAGAAGTCCTTAATGAAGCGTCGGTAGTATCCAGCCATCCTAAGAAAACTCTGAATGTCCTTCATGTTTTGCGGTTGGTTCCACTTCAGAACATCTCCCACTTTCCTGGGATCAACCGATGCTCCTTCCTCGGAGATAATGTGGCCTAGGAACGATATCTCCTTTAGCTAAAATTGATACTTGTTAAGCTTGGCATACAATTGATGCTCACGCATTTTCTGGAAGGTCAATTTCAAATGTTCTTCATGCTCCTCCTTACTTTTTGAATACACCATAATATCGTCGATGAAAACCACGACGAATTTATCCAAGTACTCCATTAAAACCTTGTTCATAAGGTACATGAAGTACGTGAGTGCATTTGTTAACCCAAAAGATATGACGGTATATTCATATGAACCATACCGTGTTTGAAAGGCAGTCTTGGGTATCTCGGAGGGCTTAATCTTCAGCTGGAAGTATCCCGACCGAAGATCAATCTTGGAGAACACTCGGGCTCCTTTCATTTGATCGAATAGGTCTTCTATATGGGGCAGAGGGTATTTGTTCTTGATTGTCACCTCGTTGAGAGACATATAGTCCACGCACATCCTTTGGGTCCCATCCTTCTTTTCTACGAAGAGCACGGGGGCTCTCCATGGTGACGAGCTGGGACGTATAAAACCCTTCTCCAACTGCTTCTGAATTTGCTTTTTGAGTTCCACTAGTTCATTGACGGGCATCATATAGGGTCTCTTTGCTATGGGTGCAGTTCCGGGTACCAAATCAATGGCAAACTCAATGTCCCGGTTAGGTGTCATACCTGGAAGCTCCTCTGGAAACACGCCCGTGAATTCCTGAACCACTGGAATATTGTCCAATGTTGCTCCTTCGACGTGGTTCAAAATTGCCCTTTCGGTTGTTTGTTGGGCTGACTCAAACTCGACACGAATACCGTGCTCATTTGTCAACTTCACGCTTCTTTCAGCACGTTGGATTACCCCGTTGTGCTTGCTTAACCAATCCATCCCGAGTATTATGTCAAGCCCTTGGGAATACAAGACAATGAGGTTGGCAAGGAAGTCTACCTCCTTATTTTAAAGCTTACTTTCGGACATACTATATTAGTCCTCATCTCTCCACCGGGAGAATTAACTAACATAGCATATTTTAAGTGTGATATGGGTAGATTATGCTTGGCAACATACTTGGATGATATGAAGGAATGCGATACTCCAGAATCAAATAAAATGGTGGCTGGGTTGGAATTGGCAAGGAACATACCAATTACGACGTCCTCAGCCTGTTGTGCTTCCTCAGCAGAGACATGGTTCACGTTGCCGCGAGCATAGTACTGCTGTCCACAGTTTTCTTGATTGTCCCCTCCGTTCGGTCGTGGGTTCTGCTTGGGCACGTTGCCTTGCTGTCCAGGGCCTCTCCTCGGGCATTGGCTCGCGAAGTGTCCTGTTTCTCCGCATGCAAAGTAATGAGGTCATGTCTAGCATTCACTCATCTTCAAATGAAAATCCACTTGATATAGCTGGTCCAATTACAAGGAGTAGAGCTAAACAATTGCAGAAAGAAATTCATTCTCAGGTGAACGCTAACCTTATGTTTAATAATCAGTCTATGTTGAATGAGCCTATGCTTTTGAGTTCTTGTTTCAATGTTCTTAGGAATGATGAAGTGTATGAACCAGCATGGGATCAAGATGGATTCAAACCTCTGGACATCTGAACCGAGAAGCCTATGTTCTGCATGAATAGAATGGTGGTTCATCACCTTAGCATGGGAATGCAACCAGAAACTAGATGACTGACACATGGTATGAATTCCAAGCATCACTGCGGACAGAATACAAGGAGTTAGACGGTTTTCTATAAGTGGATGGAAGCGTCTTCAAGTCTACTTTACAGCCCATCAAACGGTTCATTATTTGGATGTCTTAATAAAGAGTTATGCTCATTTTAGTAACTGCTGCCAGAAGCTGAAAAGACGCGCAAACCAGCCACGAAATCCACTAGAGCATGCGCATGCAGCCATTTACTCAAAGCTGAACGCCCCTATCTCTATATATATCTTGTACTAGATAATGAAAAGGACATTTTATTTTTATTAAATTCAGAATACACAAACTCATGCAGTTTTGTTTATGCTTGAGTCTTGAGAGGCTTGCAATATTTGTTCTTTCGATTCCTGAGGGAGTTGTAGAACGCCGAACTACGGTTCACCCAGTTCGTGCCTTTACGTCTATAGGGCGTGCTTGCGTGGACTGTTTCATCGATACGTGGAAGGGTGATTGTCTCGGTAGTTTGTCGCGTGGACAGTCTCGCAGTGCGCTGCCTCTTCACCAGGTCACGCAGCGATAATTTATCAAGTTCGCAGATCCTACGAGAAGATCGGGCCGCAACAACTTGTTACACGTGCTGCCTAGGCGCGTGTATATCACAAAGCATGCCCTGTTGCCTATGGCAGCAGGTACGTTGGGGCGGGAGTTTTGAACAGGAGCGCCCATGTTGGGTCGGGGCACAGGAGGCAAAGGCACACGAGGTGCTTGTGCAACGGGTCGCTGCTGTGGTGGCTGATTAGGGCGGTATGCAGGAGCGGTCGATCCATACTGCGGTGCAGCTGGGGGCATGTACCGAGGTCGTACGTTGCTCCCTTGAGGCTGGTATGTCATCTTCCTCTTGCACTCTCGCTGCATGCGCGGATGGCCATCTGGCTCGAAATCAGGAAGGTCGTTAAAACCTACTTGGGTCCCGGTCGGCCGGACGGGACCTTGACGGAATACAAGTTCAGATGGTACAACTTGATAGTTTTGCATGCGCGGATGGCTATCTGGATCGAAATCGAGAAAGTCCGGAAAGTCGGTAAAACTCACGAACTCGAGTCCCGGAAGGCCAGACGGAACCTTCATGGAATACACGTCTGGATGTTGCAACTTGATGGTTTTACATGTGCGGATGGCCATTCTGATCAAAATCAAGAAAGTCGGGAAACTCGGTAAAACTCACGAACTCGGTCCCGGGGCCGGACGGAACATTGATGGAATACAGGTCCGAACGGTGTAAGTTGATGGTTTGGCATGAGCAGATGGTCATCTGGGTCGAAATCAAGAAAGTCGGTAAAACTCATAAACTCAGGTCTCAGGCGGCCGGACGGAACATTGATGGAATACAGGTCCGGATGGTGCAACTTGATGGTTTTGCATGCGCCGATGAACATCTGGGTCGAAATCGAGAAAGTCGGAAAAGTCGGTAAACCTCATGAACTCGGGTCTCAGGCGGTCGGACGGGACCTTGACGGAATACACTTCCGGATGGTGCAACTTGATGGTTTTGCATGCGCGGAAGGCCATCTGGGTCGAAATCGAGAAACTCGGAAAAGTCGATAAAACTTACGAACTCGGGTCTCTGTCGACCGGACGGGGCCTTGATGGAATACATGTCCGAACGGTGCAACTTGATAGTTTTGCTTGTGCTGATGGCCATCTGGGTTGAAACTGGGAAGTCAGGAAAACTCATAAACTCGGGTCCTAGAACGCCGAACTGGACCTTGACGGAATACACGTACGGATGGTGCAACTGGAAGGTTTTCCATGCGTGGATGGCTATCTGAGTAAAAATCGGGAAAGTCGGTAAAACTCACTAACTCGGGTCCCGAGCGGCCGGAGGGGAGGTTGACATAATACACGTTCAGATTGTGCAACTTAATAGTTATGCATGCGCGGATGGCCATCTGTGTCGGAATCAGGAAGGTCGGTAAAACCAACTCGGGTCGCAGTCGGCCGGACGGGACCTTGACGGAATACAAGTTCAGATGGTATAACTTGATGGTTTTGCATGCGCGGATGGCTATCTGGATCGAAATCGAGAAAGTCCAGAAAGTCGGTAAAACTCACGAACTCGGGTCCCGGGAGGCCGGACGGAACCTTGATGAATACACGTCCGGACGGTGCAACTTGATGGTTTTGCATGTGCGGATAGCCATCTAGGTCAAAATCAAGAAAGTCGAGAAACTCGGTAAAACTCACGAACTCGGGTCCCGGGGCAGGACGGAACCTTGATGGAATACAGGTTCGAACGGTGTAAGTTGATGGTTTGGCATGCGCTGATGGTCAAATGGGTCAAAATCGAGAAAGTCGGTAAAACTAATGAACCCGGTTCCCGGGCGGCCGGACGGAACATTGATGGAATACAGGTCCGGATGGTGCAACTTGATGGTTTTGCATGCGCCAATGAACACCTGGGTCAAAATCGAGAAAGTCGAAAAAGTCGGTAAACCTCACGAACTCGGGTCCCGGGCGGTCGGACGGGACCTTGACGGAATACACTTCCGGATGGTGCAACTTGATGGTTTTGCATGCGCAGAAGGCCATCTGGGTCAAAATCGAGAAACTCGGGAAAGTTAGAAAAACTCACGAACTCGGGTCTCGGGCGACCGGACGGGCCTTGACGAAATACATGTTCGGACGGAGCAACTTGATGGTTTTGCATGCGCAGATGGCCATCTGGGTCAAAATTGGGAAAGTCAGGAAAACTCATGAACTCGGGTCCCGGAACGCTGAACTGGACCTTGATGGAATACACGTTCGGATGGTAAACTGGAAGGTTTTCCATGCGTGGATGGCCATCTGAGTAAAAATCGAGAAACTCGATAAAACTCACTAACTCGGGTCCCGAGCGGCCGGACGGGACGCTGACAGAATACACGTTCGGATTGTGCAACTTAATGGTTTTGCATGCGCGGATGGCCATCTGGGTCGAAATCAGGAAGGTCGGTAAAACCCACAAACTCGAGTCCCGGGCGGCCAGACGGGACCTTGATGGAATACAAGTTCAGATGGTACAACTTGATGGTTTTGCATGCGCGGATGGCTATCTGCGTCGAAATCGAGAAAGTTTGGATAGTCGGTAAAACTCACAAACTCGGGTCCCGAGAGGCTGAACGGAACCTTGATGGAATACACGTCCGGCGGTGCAACTTGATGGTTTTGCATGAGCGGATTGCCATCTGGGTCAAACTCGAGAAAGTCGGTAAAACTCACGAACTCGGGTCCCGGGGCCAGACGGAACCTTGATGGAGTACAGCTCGAACGGTGTAACTTGATGGTTTGGCATGCGCTGATGGCCATCTGGGTTGAAAACGGGAAAGTCGATAAACTCACGAACTCAGTTCCTGGGCGGCCAGACGGGACCTTTTACGTAATACACGTTCGGATGGTACAACTTGATGGTTTTACATGCGCGGATAGCCATCAGGGTCGAGTCGAGAAAGTCGGGAAAGTCGGTAAGACTCATGAACTCGGGTCCCGCACGGACCAACGGAACAATGATGGAATACAGGTCCGGACGAAGTAACTTGATGGTTTTGCATACGCGTATGGACATCTGAGTCGAAATCTGGAAAGTCGGTAAAACTCACGAACTCAGGTCCTGGGCGGCCGGACGGGAACTTGACAGAATACACTTACGGATGGTGCAACTTGATGGTTTTGCATGCGCGGATGGCCATCTGGGTCGAAATCGAGAAAGTCGGTAAAACTCACGAACTCGGGTCCCGGGCGGCCAGATGGGGCCTTGATAGAATACACGTCTGGAAGGTGGAACTTAACGGTTTTGCATGCACGGATGGCCATCTGGGTCGAAATTGGGAAAGTCAGGAAAACTCATGAACTCGGGTCCCGGAACGCCGAACTTGACCTTGACGGAATACAGGTTCGGATGGTGTAAATGGAAGGTTTTCCATGCATAGATGGCCATCTGAGTAAAAATCGGGAAAGTTGGTAAAACTCACTAACTCGGGTCCCGAGCGGCCGGACGTGTTGACAGAATACACGTTCAAATGGTACAACTTGATGGTTTTGCATGCGCGGGTGGCCATCTGGGTCGAAATTGAGAAAGCCGGGAAAGTCGGTAAAACTCACGAACCCGGGTCTCGAGAGGCCGGACGGAACCTTGACGGAATACATGTCCGGACGGTGCAACCTGATGATTTTGCATGTGTGGATGGCCATCTGGGTCAAAATCGAGAAAGTCGGGAAAGTCGGTAAAACTAACGAACTCGAGTCCCGGGGCCGGACGGGACCTTTACGGAATACACGTTCGGATGGTATAACCTCATGGTTTTGAATGCGAGGATGGCCATCTGGGTCAAAATCGAGAAAGTTGAGAAATTCGGTAAAACTCACGAGCCCGGGTTACGGGAGGCCAGACAGAACATTGATGGAATACACGCCCGGACAGTACAACTTGATGGTTTTTTATGCGCGAATGTCAATCTGGGTTAAAATCGAGAAAGTCGGGAAAGTTGGTAAAACTCATGAACTCAAGTCCCGGATGGCCGGAGGGAACATTGATGGAATACAGGTCCAGACAGTGCAACTTGATGGTTTGGCATGGGCGGATGAACATGTGGGTCGAAATCGAGAAATTTGGGAAAGTCGATAAAACTGACGAACTCCGGTCCCGTGCGGCCAGACGGGACCTTGACGGAATACACTTGCGTATAGTGCAACTTGATTATTTTGCATGCACGGATTGCCATCTAATTTGAAATCGAGAAAGTCAGGAATGTCGGTAAATCTCACGAACTCGATTCTCGGGCGGCCATACGGGGCCTTGACGGAGTACACGTCCGGACGATGCAACTTGATTGTTTCGCATACGTGAATGGCCAGTCTGGGTCAAAATTGGAAAGTCAGGAAAACTCATGAACTCGGGTCCCGGAACACCAAACTGGACCTTGACGGAATACACATTCGGTTGGTGCAACTAGAAGGTTTTCCATGCGTGAATGGCCATCTAAGTAAAAATTGGGAAAGTCGGTAAAACTCACGAACTCGGATCCCGGGCGACCACATGGGACCTTGACGGAATACACTTGCGGATGGTACAACTTGATAGTTTTGCATGCGCGGATGGCCATCTGGGTCAAAATCAAGAAAGTCGGGAAAGTCGGTAAAACTCATGAACTTGGGTCCCGGGGCTGGACGGGACCTTGATGGAATACACGTTCGGATGGTGCAACTTGATGGTTTTGCATGCGTGGATGGCAATAAGGGTTGAAATTGGGAAGTCGGTAAAACTCACGAACTCGGGTACCGAGCGGCCGGACGGGACCTTTATGGAATACACGTTCGGATGGTACAACTTGATGGTTTTGCATGCGCGGATGGCCATTAGGTTCAAAATCAAGAAAGTCAAGAAAGTCGGTAAAACTCATGAACTCGGGTCTTGTGAGGCCGGACGGAACCTTGACGGAATACACGTTCAGACGATGCAACTTGATGGTTTTGCATGCGCGAATGACCATCTAGGTTGAGAACAGGAAAGTCGGTAAAACTCACGAACTTGGGACCCGGGCGACCGCACGGGGCCTTTACGGAATACACGTTCGGATGATACAACTTGATGGTTTTGCATGCACGGATGACCATCTGGGTCGAAATCGAGAAAGTCGAGAAAGTTGGTAAAACTCACGAACTCAGATCCCGTGAGGCCGGACGGAACCTTGATGGAATACACGTCCGGACGGTGCAACTTGATGGTTTTGCATACGCGGATGGCCATCTGGGTTGAAATCAGGAAAGTCGGTAAAAGACATGAACTCGGGTCCCGAGCGGCAGGATGGGACCGTTACGGAATCCATGTTTGGATGGTACAAATTGATGGTTTTGCATGCACGTAAGGCCATCTGGGTCGAAAACGAGAAAGTCGGGAAAGTCCGTAAAACTCACGAACTCGGGTTTCGGGAGGCCAGACGCAACCTTGACGGAATACATGTTCGGACGATACAATCTGATGGTTTTGCATGCGTGGCTGGCCATCTGGGTCGAAATCGAGAAAGTCGCGAAAGTCGGTAAAACTCACGAACTCGGGTCTTGGGAGGCCGAACGGAACCTTGACGGAATACACCTCTGGATGGTGCAACTTGATGGTTTTGCATGCGCGGATGGCCATCTGGGTTGAAATCGGGATAGTCGATAAAACTCACGAACTTGGGTCCCGAGCGGTCGGACGGGACCTTTACGGAATACAGGTTCAGATGAAACAACTTGATGGTTTTGCATGAGCGGATGGTCATCTGGTTCGAAATCGAGAAAGTCAGGAAAGTCGCTAAAACTCACGAACTCGGGTCCCGGGTGGCCGAACGGAACCTTGACGGAATACACGTACGGATGGTACAACTTGATGGTTTTACATGCACGGATGGCCATCTGGGTCAAAATCGAGAAAGTCAGGAAAGTCGATAAAAATCACAAAGTCAGGTGCCGGGAGGCCGGACGGAACCTTGACGGAATACCCATCCGAACGGTACAACTTGATAGTTTTACATGCACGGATGGCCATCCGGGTCAAAATCGAGAAAGTTAGTAAAGTCGGTAAAACTCATGAACTCGGGTCCCGGGGCCGGACGTCACCTTGATTGAAGACTCTTTCGGATGGTGCAAGTTGATGGTTTTGCATGCGCGGATGACCATCTGAGTTGAAATCCAGAAAGTCGGTAAAGTCGTAAAACTCATGAACTCAGAACCCGCGCGGCCGGACGGAACATTAATGGAATACAGGTCCGGGCGGTGCAACTTGATGATTTTTCATGTGCGGATGAATATCTAGGTCGAAATCGAGAAAGTCGGGAAAGTCGGTAAAACTCACGAACTCAGGTCCCGGGCGGCCGGATGGGGCCGTGACGGAATACATGTCCGGACGGTGCAACTTGATGGTCTTGCATCCGCGGATGACCATCTGGATCGAAATTGGGAAAGTTAGGAAAACTCATGAACTCGGGTCCCGGAACGCCGAACTTGACCTTGACGGAATACATGTTCGGATGGTGTAACTGGAAGGTTTTCCATGCGTAGATGGCCATCTGAGTAAAAATAAGTCAGGAAAGTCGGTAAAACTCACGAACTCGGGTCCCGAGCGGACGGACGGGACCTTGACGGAATACACTTGCGGATGGTACAACTTGATGGTTTTGCATGCGCAGATGGACATCTGGGTCAAAATAAAGAAACTCGAGAAAGTCGGTAAAACTCACAAACTCGGGTCCCGGGGCCTGACGGGACTTTGATGGAATACACGTTCAGATGGTGCAACTTGATGGTTTTGCATGCGCGGATGACCATATGGGTTGAAATTGGGAAAATCGGTAAAACTCACGAACTCGGGTCCCGGGCGGCCGGACGGGACCTTTACGGAATGCACGTTCAGAAGGTACAACTTGATGGTTTTGCATGCGTGGATGGCCATGTGGGTCGAAATTAAGAAAGTTGAGAAAGTCGAAAACTCACGAACTCGGGTCCCGGGAGGCCGGTCGGAACCTCGACGGAATATACATCCGGACAGTGCAACTTGATGGTTTTGCATGTGCGGATGGCCATCTAGGTTGAAATCGGGAAAGTCGGTAAAACTCACGAACTCGGGTCCCGGGCAGACGCACAGGACCTTTACGGAATACACGTTCAGATGGTACAACATGATGGCGTTGCATGCATGGATGGCCATCTGGGTCAAAATCGAGAAAGTCAGGAAAGTCGGTAAAAATCACGAACTCGGGTCCCGGGCGGCCGGATAGGGCCTTGACGGAATACATGTCTGGACGGTGAAACTTGATGGTTTTACATGCACGGAAGGCCATCTGGGTCGAAATCGAGAAAGTCGGTAAAACTCACGAACTCGGGTCTCGGGCGGCCAGACGGGGCCTTGACAGAATACACGTCTGGACGGTGGAACTTAACGGTTTTGCATGCACAGATGGCCATCTGGGTCGAAATTGGGAAAGTCAGGAAAACTCATGAACTCAGGTCCCGGAACGCCGAACTTGACCTTGACGGAATACAGGTTCGGATGATATAAATGGAAGGTTTTCCACGCGTAGATGGCCATCTGAGTAAAAATCGGGAAAGTCGGTAAAACTCACGAACTCGGGTCCCGGGGCCGGATGGGACCTTTATGGAATACACGTTCGGATGGTACAACTTCATGGTTTTGAATGTGAGTATGGCCATCTGGGTCAAAATCAAGAAAGTCGAGAAATTCGGTAAAACTCACGAGCTCGGGTTACGGGAGGCCAGACGGAATATTGACGGAATACACGCCCGGACAGTACAACTTGATGATTTTTTATGCGCGAATGGCAATCTGGATGAAAATCGAGAAAGTCGGGAAAGTCGGTAAAACTCATGAACTCTAGTCCCAGACGGCCGGAGGGAACATTGATGGAATACAGGTCCAGACAGTGCAACTTGATGGTTTGGCATGGGCGGATGGACATGTGGGTCGAAATCGAGAAATTCGGGAAAGTCGATAAAACTGACAAACTCCGGTCCCGGGTGGCCAGACGGGACCTTGACGGAATACACTTGCGTATAGTGCAACTTGATTATTTTGCATGCACGGATTGCCATCTAATTTGAAATCGAGAAAGCCACGAATATCGGTAAATCTCACGAACTCGACTCTCGGGCGGCCATACGAGGCCTTGACGGAGTACACGTCCGGACGATGCAACTTGATTGTTTCGCATACGTGGATGGCCAGTCTGGGTCGAAATTGGAAAGTCATGAAAACTCATGAACTCGGGTCCCGGAACGCCAAACTGGACCTTGACGGAATACACATTCGGATGGTGCAACTAGAAGGTTTTCCATGCGTGAATGGCCATCTAAGTAAAAATTGGGAAAGTCGGTAAAACTCACGAACTCGGGTCCCGGGCGACCAGACGGGACCTTGACGGAATACACTTGCGGATGGTACAACTTGATAGTTTTGCATGCGCGGATGGCCATCTGGGTCAAAATCAAGAAAGTCGGGAAAGTCGGTAAAACTCACGAACTTGGGTCCCGGGGCCGGACGGGACCTTCATGGAATACACGTTCGGATGGTGCAACTTGATGGTTTTGCATGCGCGGATGGCAATAAGGGTTGAAATTAGGAAAGTCGGTAAAACTCACGAACTCGGGTCCAGAGCGGCCGGATGGGACCTTTATGGAATACACGTTCGGATGGTACAACTTGATGGTTTTGCATGCGCGGATGGCCATCAGGTTCAAAATCAAGAAAGTCGAGAAAGTCGGTAGAACTCATGAACTCGGGTCTTGTGAGGCCGGACGGAACCTTGACGGAATACACGTTCGGACGATGCAACTTGATGGTTTTGCATACGCGAATAACCATCTAGGTTGAGATCAGGAAAGTCGGTAAAACTCACAAACTTGGGACCCGGGCGACCGCACAGGACCTTTACGGAATACACGTTCGGATGATACAACTTGATGGTTTTGCATGCACGGATGGCCATCTGAGTCGAAATCGAGAAAGTTGGTAAAACTCACGAACTCAGATCCCGGGAGGCCGGACGGAACCTTGACGGAATACACGTCCGGACGGTGCAACTTGATGGTTTTGCATGCGCGGATGGCCATCTGGGTTGAAATCAGGAAAGTCGGTAAAAGTCATGAACTCAGGTCCCGAGCGGCAGGATGGGACCGTTACGGAATCCATGTTTGGATGGTACAAATTGATGGTTTTGCATGCACGTAAGGCCATCTGGTTCGAAAATGAGAAAGTCGGGAAAGTCCGTAAAACTCACGAACTCGGGTTTCGGGAGGCCAGACGCAACCTTGATGGAATACACGTTCGGACGATACAATCTGATGGTTTTGCATGCACGGCTGGCCATCTGGGTCGAAATCGAGAAAGTCGCGAAAGTCGGTAAAACTCACGAACTCGGGTCCTGGGAGGCCGAACGGAACCTTGATGGAATACACCTCCGGATTGTGCAACTTGATGGTTTTGCATCGCGGATGGCCATCTGGGTTGAAATCGGGATAGTCGATAAAACTCCCGAACTTGGGTCCTGAGCGGTCGGACGGGACCTTTACGGAATACAGGTTCGGATGGAACAACTTGATGGTTTTGCATGAGCGGATGGCCATCTTGTTTGAAATCGAGAAAGTCAGGAAAGTCGCTAAAACTCAAGAACTCGGGTCCCGGGTGGCCGAACGGAACCTTGACGGAATACACGTCCGGACGGTACAACTTGATGGTTTTGCATGCACGGATGGCCATCTGGATCGAAATCGAGAAAGTCGGGAAAGTCGATAAAACTCACAAAGTCGGGTGCCGGCAGGCCGGACGGAACCTTGACGGAATACCCGTCCGAACAGTACAACTTGATAGTTTTACATGCACGGATGGCCATCCGGGTCAAAATCGAGAAAGTTAGTAAAGTCGGTAAAACTCATAAACTCGGGTCCCTGGGCCGGACGTCACCTTGATCGAAGACACTTTCGAATAGTGCAAGTTGATGGTTTTGCATGCGCGGATGGCCATCTGAGTTGAAATCCAGAAAGTCGGTAAAGTCGGTAAAACTCATGAACTCAGAACCCAGGCGGCCGGACGGAACATTAATGGAATACAGGTCCGGACGGTGCAACTTGATGATTTTTCATGTGCGGATGAATATCTAGGTCGAAATCGAGAAACTTGGGAAAGTCGGTAAAACTCACGAACTCAGGTCTCGGGCGGCCAGACGGGGCCGTGACGGAATACACGTCCGGACGGTGCAACTTGATGGTCTTGCATGCGCGGATGGCCATCTGGATCGAAATTGGGAAAGTTAGGAAAACTCATGAACTCGGGTCCCGGAACACCGAACTGGACCTTGACGGAATACATGTTCGGATGGTGTAACTGGAAGGTTTTCCATGCGTGGATGGCCATCTGAGTAAAAATAAGAAAAGTTAGGAAAGTCGGTAAAACTCACGAACTCGTGTCCCGAGCGGCTGGACGGGACCTTGACGGAATACACTTGCGGATGGTAAAACTTGATGGTTTTGCATGCGCGGATGGACATCTGGGTCAAAATCAAGAAAGTCGGTAAAACTCACAAACTCGGGTCCCGGGGCCTGACGGGACCTTGATGGAATACACGTTCAGATGGTGCAACTTGATGGTTTTGTATGCGTGGATGACCATATGGGTTGAAATTGGGAAAGTCGGTAAAACTCACGAACTCGGGTCCCGGGCGGCCGGACGGGACCTTTACGGAATACACGTTCAGATGGTACAACTTGATGGTTTTGCATGCGCGGATGGCCATGTGGGTCGAAATTAAGAAAGTTGAGAAAGTCGGTAAAACTCACGAACTCGGGCCCTGGGAGGCCGGTCGGAACCTCGACGGAATACACATCCGGACAGTGCAACTTGATGGTTTTGCATGTGCGGATGGCCATCTAGGTTGAAATCGGGAAAGTCGGTAAAACTCACGAACTCGGGTCCCGGGCAGACGCATAGGACCTTTACGGAATACACGTTCAGATGGTACAACATGAAGGCGTTGCATGCATGGATGGCCATCTGGGTCAAAATTGAGAAAGTCAGGAAAGTCGGTAAAACTCACGAACTGAGGTCCCGGGAGGCCAGATGGAACCTTGATGGAATACACGTTCGGACGGAGCAACTTGATGATTTTGCATGCGCGGATGCCTATCTGGGTTGAAATCGGGAAAGTCAGTAAAACTCATGAACTCGGGTCCCAGGCGACCGGACGGGACCTTTACGGAATACACGTTCGGATGGTACAACTTGATGGTTTTGCATCCGCGGATGGCCATCTCGGGTCGAAATCAAGAAAGTCGGTAAAACTCACGAACTCAGGTCCTGGGAGGCCGGACGGAACCTTGACGGAATGCACGTCCGGACGGTACGACTTGATGTTTTTGCAGGCGCGGATGGCCATCTGGATCAAAATTGAGAAAGTTGGTAAAACTCACGAACCCGGGTCCCGGGCAGCCGCACGGGACCTTCACGGAATACAAGTTCGGATGGTATAACTTCATGGTTTTGCATGCACGGATGGCTATTTGGGTCGAAATCGATAAAGTCGGAAAAGTCCGTAAAACTCACGAACTCGGGTCCCGGGAGGCTGGCCAGAACCTTGACAGAGTACACGTCTAGACGGTGCAACTTGATGGTTTTGCATGCGCGGATGGCCATCTGGATTGAAATCGGGAAAGTCGGTAAAACTCACGTACTCGGGTCCCGGACGGTCGGACGGGACCTTGACGAAATACACTTCCTGATGGTGCAACTTGATGGTTTTGCATGCGTGGAAGGCCATCTAGGTCGAAATCGAGAAACTAGGGAAAGTCGATAAAACTCACGAACTCGGGTCTCTGTCGATCGGACGGGGCCTTGATGGAATACACGTCCGAACGGTGCAACTTGATAGTTTTGCATGCGCTGATGGCCATCTGGGTTGAAACTGGGAAGTCAGGAAAACTCATGAACTCGGGTCCTAGAACGCCGAACTGGACCTTGACGGAATACACGTTCGGATGGTGCAACTGGAAGGTTTTCCATGCGTGGATGGCCATCTGAGTAAAAATCAGGAAAGTCGGTAAAACTCACTAACTCGGGTCCCGAGCGGCCGGAGGGGAGGTTGACATAATACACGTTCAGATTGTGCAACTTAATAGTTATGCATACGCGGATGGCCATCTGTGTCGGAATCAGGAAGGTCGGTAAAACCAACTCGGGTCCCAGTCGGTCGGACGGGACCTTGACGGAATACAAGTTAAGATGGTATAACTTGATGGTTTTGCATGCGCGGATGGCTATCTGGATCGAAATCGAGAAAGTCCAGAAAGTCAATAAAACTCACGAACTTGGGTCCCGGGAGGCCGGACGGAACCTTGATGGAATACACGTCCGGACGGTGCAACTTGATGGTTTTGCATGTGCGGATAGCCATCTGGGTCAAAATCAAGAAAGTGGAGAAACTCGGTAAAACTCACGAACTCGGGCCCGGGGCAGGACGGAACCTTGATGGAATACAAGTTCGAACGGTGTAAGTTGATGGTTTGGCATGCGCTGATGGTCATCTGGGTCAAAATCGAGAAAGTCGGTAAAACTAATGAACTCGGTTCCTGGGCGGCCGGACGAAACATTGATGGAATACAGGTCCGGATGGTGCAACTTGATGGTTTTGCATGCGCCAATGAACATCTAGGTCAAAATCGAGAAAGTCGAAAAAGTTGGTAAACCTCACGAACTCGGGTCCCGGGCGGTCGGACGGGACCTTGATGGAATACACTTCCGGATGGTGCAACTTGATGGGTTTGCATGCGCATAAGGCCATCTGGGTCGAAATCGAGAAACTCGGGAAAGTTGGAAAAACTCACGAACTCGGGTCTCGGGCGACCGGACGGGCTTGACGAAATACACGTTCGGACGGTGCAACTTGATGGTTTTGCATGCGCCGATGGCCATCTGGGTCAAAATTAGGAAAGTCAGGAAAACTCATGAACTCAGGTCCTGGAATGCTGAACTGGACCTTGATGGAATACACGTTCGGATGGTAAACTGGAAGGTTTTCCATGCGTGGATGGCCATCTGAGTAAAAATCGGGAAACTTGGTAAAACTCACTAACTCGGGTCCCGAGCGGCCGGACGGGACGCTGACAGAATACACGTTCGGATTGTGCAACTTAATGGTTTTGCATGCGCGGATGACCATCTGGTTCGAAATCAGGAAGGTCGGTAAAACCCATAAACTTGAGTCCCGGGCGGCCAGACGGGACCTTGATGGAATACAAGTCCAGATGGTACAACATGATGGTTTTGCATGCGAGGATGGCTATCTGCGTTGAAATCGAGAAAGTTTGGATAGTCGGTAAAACTCACGAACTCGGGTCTCGAGAGGCCGAACAGAACCTTGATGGAATACACGTCCGGCGGTGCAACTTGATGGTTTTGCATGATCGGATTGCCATCTGGGTCAAACTCGAGAAAGTCGGTAAAACTCACGAACTCGGGTCCCGGGACCAGACGGAACCTTGATGGAATACAGCTCGAACGGTGTAACTTGATGGTTTGGCATGCGCTGATGGCCATCTGGGTTGAAAATGGGAAAGTCGATAAACTCACGAACTCAGTTCCTGGGCGGCCAGACGGGACCTTTTACGTAATACACGTTCGGATGGTACAACTTGATGGTTTTACAAGCGCGGATGGCCATCAGGGTCGAATCGAGAAAGTCGGGAAAGTCGGTAAGACTCATGAACTCGGGTCCCGCACAGACCGACGGAACAATGATGGAATACAGGTCCGGACGAAGTAACTTGATGGGTTTGCATGCGCGTATGGACATCTGGGTCAAAATCTGTAAAGTCGGTAAAACTCACGAACTCGGGTCCCGGACGGCCGGACGGGAACTTGACGGAATACACTTACGGATGGTGCAACTTGATGGTTTTGCATGCGCGGATGGTCATCTGGGTCGAAATCGAGAAAGTCGGAAAAACTCACGAACTCGGGTCTCGGGCAGCCAGACGGGGCCTTGACGGAATACACGTCTAGACGGTGGAACTTAACGGTTTTGCATGCACGGATGGCCATCTGGGTCGAAATTGGGAAAGTCAGGAAAACTCATGAACTCGGGTCCCGGAACGCCGAACTTGACCTTGACGGAATACAGGTTCGGATGGTGTAAATGGAAGGTTTTCCACGTGTAGATGGCCATCTGAGTAAAAATCGGAAATGTTGGTAAAACTCACTAACTCGGGTCCCGAGCGGCCGGACGTGTTGACAGAATACACGTTCAAATGGTACAACTTGATGGTTTTGCATGCGCGGATGGCCATCTAGGTCGAAATCGAGAAAGTCGGTAAAACTCACGAACTCGGGTCTCGAGAGGCCGGACGGAATCTTGACGGAATACACGTCCGGACGGTGCAACCTGATGATTTTGCATGTGTGGATGGCCATCTGGGTCAAAATCGAGAAAGTAGGGAAAGTCGGTAAAACTCACGAACTCGGGTCCCAGGGCCGGACGGGACCTTTACGGAATACACGTTCGGATGGTACAACTTCATGGTTTTGAATGTGAGGATGGCCATCTGGGTCAAAATCGAGAAAGTCGAGAAATTCGGTAAAACTCACGAGCTCGGGTTACGGGAGGCCACACGGAACATTGCCGGAATACACGCCCGGACAGTACAACTTGATAGTTTTTTATGCGCGAATGGCAATCTGGGTCAAAATCGAGAAAGTCGGGAAAGTCGGTAAAACTCATGAACTCAAGTCCCGGACGGCCGGAGGGAACATTGATGGAATACAGGTCCAGACAGTGCAACTTGATGGTTTGGCATGGACGGATGGATATGTGGGTCGAAATCGAGAAATTCGGGAAAGTCGATAAAACTGATGAACTCCGGTCCCGGGCGGCCAGACGGGACCTTGACGGAATACATTTGCGTATAGTGCAACTTGATTATTTTGCATGCACGGATTGCCATCTAATTTGAAATCGAGAAAGTCAGGAATGTCGGTAAATCTCACGAACTCGATTCTCGGGTGGCCATACGGGGCCTTGACGGAGTACACGTCTGGACGATGCAACTTGATTGTTTCGGATACGTGGATGGCCAGTCTGGGTCGAAATTGGAAAGTCAGGAAAACTCATGAACTCGGGTCCCGGAACGCCAAACTGGACCTTAACGGAATACACATTCGGATGGTGCAACTAGAAGGTTTTCCATGCGTGAATGGCCATCTAAGTAAAAATTGGGAAAGTCGGTAAAACTCACGAACTCAGGTCCCGGGCGACCAGACGAGACCTTGACGGAATACACTTGCGGATAGTACAACTTGATAGTTTTGCATGTGCGGATGGCCATCTGGGTCAAAATCAAGAAAGTCAGGAAAGTCGGTAAAACTCACGAACTTGGGTCCCGGGGCCGGACAGGACCTTGATGGAATACACGTTCGGATGGTGCAACTTGATGGTTTTGCATGCGCGGATGGCAATAAGGGTTGAAATTGGGAAAGTCGGTAAAACTCACGAACTCAGGTCCCGAGCGGCCGGACGGGACCTTTATGGAATACACGTTCAGATGGTACAACTTGATGGTTTTGCATGCGCGGATGGCCATCAGGTTCAAAATCAAGAAACTCGAGAATGTCGGTAAAACTCATGAACTCGGGTCTTGTGAGGCCGGACGGAACCTTGACGGAATACACGTTCGGACGATGCAACTTGATGGTTTTGCATGCGCAAATGACCATCTAGGTTGAGATAAGGAAAGTTGGTAAAACTCACAAACTTGGGACCCGGGCGACCGCACGGGACCTTTACGAAATACACGTTCGGATGATACAACTTGATGGTTTTACATCCACGGATGGCCATCTGGGTCGAAATCGAGAAAGTCGAGAAAGTTGGTAAAACTCACGAACTCAGATCCCGGGAGGCCGGATGGAACCTTGACGGAATACACGTCCAGACGGTGCAACTTGATGATTTTGCATGCGCGGATGGCCATCTGGGTTGAAATCAGGAAAGTCGGTAAAAGTCATGAACTCGGGTCCCGAGCGGCAGGATGGGACCGTTACGGAATCCATGTTTGGATGGCACAAATTGATGGTTTTGCATGCACGTAAGGCCATGTGGGTCGAAAACGAGAAAGTCAGGAAAGTCCGTAAAACTCACGAACTCGGGTTTCGGGAGGCCAGAGACAACCTTGACGGAATACATGTTCGGACGATACAATCTGATAGTTTTGCACGCGTGGCTGGCCATCTGGGTCGAAATCGAGAAAGTCACAAAAGTCGGTAAAACTCACGAACTCGGGTCCTGGGAGGCCGAACGGAACCTTGATGGAATAAACCTCCAGATGGTGCAACTTGATGGTTTTGCATGCACGGATGGCCATCTGGGTTGAAATCGGGATAGTCGATAAAACTCACGAACTTGGGTCCCGAGCGGTCGGACGGGACCTTTACGGAATACAGGTTCGGATGGAACAACTTGATGGTTTTGCATGAGCGGATGGCCATCTAGTTCGAAATCGAGAAAGTCAGGAAAGTCGCTAAAACTCACGAACTCGGGTCACGGGTGGCCGAACGGAACCTTGACGGAATACACGTCCGGACGGTACAACTTGATGGTTTTGAATGCACGGATGGCCATCTGGGTCAAAATCGAGAAAGTCGGGAAAGTCGATAAAAATCACAAAGTCGGGTGCCGGGGGGCCGGACGGAACCTTGACGGAATACCCGTCCGAACGGTACAACTTGATAGTTTTACATGCACGGATGGCCATCCGGGTCAAAATCGAGAAAGTTAGTAAAGTTGGTAAAACTCATGAACTCGGGTCCCGGGGCCGGACGTCACCTTGATCGAAGACACTTTCGGATGGTGCAAGTTGATGGTTTTGCATGCACGGATGGCCATGTGAGTTGAAATCCAGAAAGTCGGTAAAACTCATGAACTCAGAACCCGGGCGGCCGGACCGAACATTAATGGAATACAGGTCCGGACGGTGCAACTTGATGATTTTTCATGTGCGGATGAATATCTAGGTCGAAATCGAGAAACTTGGGAAAGTCGGTAAAACTCACGAACTCAGGTCTCGGGCGGCCAGACGGGGCCGTGACGGAATACACGTCCGGACGGTGCAACTTGATGGTCTTGCATGCGCGGATGGCCATCTGGATCGAAATTGGGAAAGTTAGGAAAACTCATGAACTCGGGTCCCGGAACACCGAACTGGACCTTGACGGAATACATGTTCGGATGGTGTAACTGGAAGGTTTTCCATGCGTGGATGGCCATCTGAGTAAAAATAAGAAAAGTTAGGAAAGTCGGTAAAACTCACGAACTCGTGTCCCGAGCGGCTGGACGGGACCTTGACGGAATACACTTGCGGATGGTACAACTTGATGGTTTTGCATGCGCGGATGGACATCTGGGTCAAAATCAAGAAAGTCGGTAAAACTCACAAACTCGGGTCCCGGGGCCTGACGGGACCTTGATGGAATACACGTTCAGATGGTGCAACTTGATGGTTTTGCATGCGCGGATGACCATATGGGTTGAAATTATGAAAGTCGGTAAAACTCACGGACCCGGGTCCCGGGCGGCCGGACGGGACCTTTACGAAATACACGTTCAGATGGTACAACTTGATGGTTTTGCATGCGCGGATGGCCATGTGGGTCGAAATTAAGAAAGTTGAGAAAGTCGGTAAAACTCACGAACTCGGGTCCCGGAGGCCGGTCGGAACCTCGACGGAATACACATCCGGACAGTGCAACTTGATGGTTTTGCATGTGCGGATGACCATCTAGGCTGAAATCGAGAAAGTCGGTAAAACTCACGAACTCGGGTCCCGGGCAGACGCACAGGACCTTTACGGAATACACGTTCAGATGGTACAACATGATGGCGTTGCATGCATGGATGGCCATCTGGGTCAAAATCGAGAAAGTCAGGAAAGTCGGTAAAACTCACGAACTGAGGTCCTGGGAGGCCGGATGGAACCTTGATGGAATACACGTTCGGACGGAGCAACTTGATGATTTTGCACGCGCGGATGGCCATCTGGGTTGAAATCGGGAAAGTCTGTAAAACTCATGAACTCGGGTCCCAGGCGGCCGGACGGGACTGTTACGGAATACACGTTCGGATGGTACAACTTGATGGTTTTGCATCCGCGGATGACCATCTGGGTCGAAATCAAGAAAGTCGGTAAAACTCACGAACTCAGGTCCTAGGAGGCCGGACGGAACCTTGACGGAATGCACGTCCGGACGGTGCGACTTGATGTTTTTGCAGGCGCGGATGGCCATCTGGATCAAAATCGAGAATGTTGGTAAAACTCACGAACCCGGGTCTCGGGCGGCCGCACGGGACCTTCACGGAATACAAGTTCGGATGGTATAACTTGATGGTTTTGCATGCACGGATGACTATCTGGGTCGAAATCGAGAAAGTCGGAAAAGTCAGTAAAATTCACGAACTCAGGTCTCGGGAGGCCGAACAGAACCTTGACAGAATACACGTCTAGACGGTGCAACTTGTTGGTTTTGCATGCGCGGATGGCCGTCTGGATTGAAATCGGGAAAGTCGGTAAAACTCACGTACTCGGGTCCCAGACGGCCGGACGGGACCTTGACGGAATACACGTTTAGATGGTGCAACTTGATGGTTTTGCATGCGCGGATGGCCATCTAGGTTGAAATCGGGAAAGTCGGTAAAACTCACGAACTTGGGTCTCGGGCAGACGCACAGAACCTTTACGGAATACATGTTCAGATGGTACAACCTGATGGTTTTGCATGCACGGATGGACATGTGGGTCGAAATTGAGAAAGTCGCTAAAACTCATGAACTCAGGTCCTGGGAAGCCGGACGGAACCATGACGGAATACACGTCCGGACGGAGCAACTTGATGATTTTGCATGCGTGGATGGTCATCTGGGTTGAAATCGAGAAAGTCAGTAAAACTCATGAACTCGGGTCCCGGGCGGCCGAGCGGGACCTTTACAGGATACACGTTCGGATGGTACAACTTGATGGTTTTGCATGCGCGGATGGTCATCTGGGTCGAAATCGAGAAAGTCAAGAAAGTCGGTAAAACTCACAAACTCAGGTCCTGGTAGGTCGGAGGGAACCTCGACGGAATACACGACCGGACGGTGCGACTTGATGTTTTTGCAGGCGCAGATAGCCATCTGGATCACAATCGAGAAAGTCGATAAAACTCACGAACCCAGGTGCCGGGCGGCCGCACGGGGCTTTCACGGAATACACGTTCGGATGGTATAACTTGATGGTTTTGCATGCACGGATGGCTATCTGGGTCCAAATTGAGAAAGTCGGGAAAGTCGATAAAACTCACGAACTCAGGTCCTAGGAGGCCGGACGGAACCTTGACAGAATACACGTCCGGACGATGCAACTTGATGGTTTTGCATGCGCGGATGGCCATGTGGATTGAAATCAGGAAAGTCGGTAAAACTCACGAACTCGGGTCCCGGGTGGCCGGACGGGACCTTGACAGAATACACGTTCAGATGGTACAACTTGATGGTTTTGCATACGCGGATGGCTATCTGGGTCGAAATCGAGAAAGTCCGGAAAGTCGGTAAAACTCACGAACTCGGGTCCCGGGGCCGAACGGAACCTTGATGGAATACAGGTTTGAACGGTGTAACTTGATGGTTTTCCATACGCTGATGGCCATCTGGGATGAAATCGGGAAAGTCGGTAAACTCACGAACTCGGGTCCTTGGCGGCCAGACAGGGCCTTTTATGGAATACACGTTTGGATGGTATAACTTGATGGTTTTGCGTGCGCGGATGGCCATCTGGGTCGAAATCGAGAAAGTCGGGAAAGTCGGTAAGACTCATGAATTCAGGTCCCGCACGACCGGACGGAACATTGACGGAATACAGGTCCGGACGGTGCAACTTGATGGTTTTGCATGCGCGAATGGACATCTAGGTCAAAATCGGAAAAGTCAGAAAAACACACGAACTCGGGTCTCAGGTGGTCGGACGGGACCTTGACGGAATACACTTACGGATGGTGCAACTTGATGGTTTTGCATGCGTGGATGGCCTTCTGGATCGAAATCGAGAAAGTCGGGAAAGTCGGTAAAACTCACGAACTCGAGTCTCGGGCGGCCGGATGGGGCCTTGACGGAATACACGTCTGGACGGTGGAACTTGATGGTTTTGCATGCACGGATGGCCATCTGGGTCGAAATTGGGAGAGTCAGGAAAACTCATGAACTCGGGTCCCGGAACGTCGAACTTGACCTTGACGGAATACAGGTTCGGATATTGTAAATGGAAGGTTTTCCACGCATAGATGACCATCTGAGTAAAAATCAGGAAAATCGGTAAAACTCACTAACTTTGGTCCCGAGTGGCCGGACGTGTTGACAGAATACACGTTTAAATGGTACAACTTGATGGTTTTGCATGCGCGGATGGCCATATGGGTCGAAATCAAGAAAGTCGGTAAAACTCACGAACTCGGGTCCCGGGAGACCGAACGGAACCTTGACGGAATACACGTCCGGACGGTACAACTTGATGGTTTTGCATGTGCGATGACCATCTGGGTCAAAATCGAGAAAGTCGGTAAAACTCACGAACTCAGGTCCCGGGGCCGGACGGGACCTTGATGAAATACACGTTTGAATGGTGCAACTTGATGGTTTTGCATGCGCGGATGGCCATCTAGGTCGAAATTGGGAAAGTCAGGAAAACTCATGAACTCGGGTCCCGGAATGCCGAACTGGACCTTGACGGAATACACATTCGGATGGTGCAACTGGAAGTTTTCCATGCGTGGATGGCCATCTAAGTAAAAATCGGGAAAGTCGAGAAAGTCGGTAAAACTCACGAACTCGGGTTCCAGGAGGCCGGACGGGAACTTGATGGAATACACGTACGGACGGTACAACTGGATGGTTTTGCATGCGTGGATGGCCATCTGGATCAATATTGAGAAAGTCGGGAAAGTTGTAAAACTTACAAACTCGGGTCACGGGGCCGGACGGGAACTTGATGGAATACACGTTCGGATGGTGCAACTTGACGGTTTTGCATGCGCGGATGGCCATCTGGATTGAAATCGAGAAAGTCGGTAAAACTCATGAACTCAGGTCCCGCGCAGCCAGACAGAACATTTGTAAAAGTCCCAAAAATGCATATGAATAAACCATGGTTTGAATTCGTATGTGTGACAAAGGCATGAAAAATTGGAATTGCTAAAACTTTTCTTCATGCAAAGTAATACATGGATGATCATCTAAAATGAGGCTCACATTTTTATTCGAAGGTGTTGAACCAATAAGGATTTGAATACCTCTTTGCATGAAAGTTTAAAAATCAGATTTCAAACTTCAAAGTATCTTAGAAGTATGGAAGTTTAGGGTGGCAAACTTTTCATTTTTAGGGTGGGCTCAAAAAAAGAATCAAATAGAAGCATTTTCAACTTCCAACCAAATTCAAACTTGCTATGCAAATTCAAACTGAATTTGGGGAAATTCAAATGCTAGCCCACATTTAAACTTCAAAACTGTGGAATTTCGAGAGATCAACATGAGAAGATATTTTGGGTGGACCCACATGTCATGGAGTTGGATTAGTGACTTGACCACAAAGTAAATGAGGTAAAGGGTCTCTGTTTTTCCACTCCACCGAAGACTTACGGTTTCAGTCGAAGCAGCCGAGGGGCTCTCACCGTGTGCCACCGAGGGGCAGCGGCGCCACCTCCTGCTCCCTCCTCCCACGCACTGGCGACCGATTGAATGCTCCTCGTGCGCTCGACGTGATCCTCCTCTCACAGACCGAGCCACTCACCCTTTGCTACCCCCTCGCTCACGAACAGCGCTGACAGAGCCTTCCCTCACCGCCGTGCTTCGAGAGCAACCGGGAGACCGGGAGAAAACCCCGCTCACTGCCTCCAAGCTGCAAAAATACCACGGCGCAACCGTTGCTCACTTCCCTGACCCAAAAACCACCAAGTCCCGGCGTTCCGGAGCCCTCAAACAACCACTCCGCGGCGACCTAACGCGAAACGGTGATCGAGCGCTCGTGGACAGCTCTCCACAGGAGCTTTCACGGCCGAGCAAGGGAGGCTACGGGAGCGTGCTGCTGTGGTGCTGCTCTCACCCAAAGCTTGGAGCAAACCGTGGAGCGTAGCCGATGAATTTGAAGTTTTTGCTCCGGCGGCTTCAACCTGAGCATCCGGTATGGAAATCCCGAATTCTCCACTTCTATTCGTTCTTAGCACGTCAGATTTTGCACATAGATGCTGGACTAGCCGACGATCAATTCTCCTTTAGCAACCCTAGCATGAAAACACCTCGGAGCGATGGATTTTGAGGTCTACCGAACACTTCTTCGGCGGGACCTATCGGGTGCACGGTGCCGACCCATTTACCGCCGCTTCCGAGCAAGTTCGAGGTCATGCCGAGCCTTGCGATCATCCACTGATGCTGTAGAGCTCATTGGTTGAGTGTTTGGCGGGCTAGAAACCTTAGCCGATGATGCCGAACTCCAACCGAGGCCACCGCACGTCGCCAAGGTATTTCTGGTCACCGGCGGTCCTAGCAAACCCCACAGTCGTGTTCCCCGGCCTCCATAACCCCCCTGGCGGCGAGTTTCAGATCGGGCGGTGGCCGGCAGCGGCGATCCGGCGAGCTGCAGTTCGCTCCGGCGAGGTGGAGGCGGCACGCGCGCGAAACAGGGGCGGGAGGAAGAAGAAGGTACGGGCCCCGACGGTCAGCGACGGAAAAATTTAAACTGGGATTGGATGTGGACCGGATCCTCTGTGCTGGCGCACTGGGAACTGTGTGACCCGGTGTTGCTTCAATTCTATTGGCTGAGGTTTAAACACGTGGACTCAGCTGATTTTTGATAGCAAAATATTTCCAAAGAATGTTCCAACTTTGGAAAATCATACCTTTGTGTAGGAATCTCCAAATTGAGTGATTCAAATTGGGTTGGATTCCTTGTTCAAAGATCTATCCAAATATGAAGTCTAATTTGTACGAAAGTCAATATTAAATTCTGGAAAATTCTTTAAAGGTTTTCTGAAAAAGAATTATTGAGGGAGTTTGGTTCATCCAAAAATCCTCAAATTTTGCCAGAATATTCTTTAGTATATTGTTGACCTTCTAGCAACATTTCAGCTCATTTGAAGATCATTTGAGTAGGAATTTGCTAAATACAAACTGCTGTGTTCATAAGAGTCCAGAAACATTTTCAGAAAATGTTTCCCACTTATAAAATCTATTCTAGGCAAGTTATAGCTCCAAAAATCATAGGGAAATTTAGGCAAGCTCTCTGAGACATATTTAAAATTGTAGTTCACTTAATTAGGTATGAAAATGCACATTACTTCAGAATTAATTCTTTTAAGTAGAAATGCTTAAAGAATTGTTCCGAGAGAACTACTCAAGTAAAAGGTCTGAATTTTGGAACAAATTACTTTCATGTGACCAAGAACTCACATGTAGATTTTCAGCTCAAGTTGAGCCAGATCTCCTTGTTCTTGTTCTTCATACTTATGTATATGGGAAAAATACGTAAGAGCATTGTGGGAATTATGGATAACACATTTGTATTCCATATTAGCTGCAATTTGGCAAGCTAAATCGCTAGGTAGTATAGAACCTGATGTAAAAGTTTTGAAGCCATTGGAGTTCTTGTTCTTCAGTTGCATCCAAATCTTTTCAGCTCATCTCTTATGTTCATTAAGGAAAATTAGTGAGGGTATAGCTTAAAACACTAATATCAATTTAGTTCTTTCATAATTTTTTGCACAACAGAGGCAAACCAAGCCATTCTTGGCTTTTCCACACAACCTCTGTTTCTAAGAAATCAAGTCTTAATTTCTTTTCATTGCATTCTATAAAACTTGTGCATATGCAATTCAATAGGAATCACAACGAAGTGGATTCGAAGGAGCGATTCATTGAAGTGGATCAGACTCCGGAGAATCAAGGGTTGATCAGAAGGGATCACTAACTGCTTATATACGACTACCGTGCAAAACATACAAGCCCCGGTTTGCATTTAAGTACCCTTTTACAAAGTTTTCATTTGTATCACTTATATCTAGGTTGAAATGTTTGTATTAGAGTTAAGGTGTTTGAAACCCCACTTGCATGACTTTAAATCCTACAAAGGGTTGGGTAGTTTACAGACTCTACGAGTAGAGAATGCCATGCTAATGTGCTTAGGATCTTGGTAGAAGTCGAGTAGTTGAAATCTACTCGCGAGGTAAGCTTTTATCACACGGTATGGAATAGAGTAGAAAATAGCTTAAGAGTTGTGAAACTGAGACCCAGCAGGGGGATAGGATGCAGTGAGCGGAGGTATCACGTGCGTAGCCCTGTTGGTGTCGATTGAGGACCGAGTTGTGTGCGGGCCTGCTGAACAAGTATCGAATAGTACCAGATGGCATACTGACATAAGCAGGAAATCGATGTAATTGGTTAACTTAGGTGCCGATACTTACCCAACCGTTTTATAGGAGTGGGTTGAGGGTAGCAAGGTGTAAATCTGCCGGTGGGCACAGTCACGCTCCACGCGGGGACCTCCTGCCCGTTACGGATGGACGGGTTCGGCATTTGGGTTTTCTTTGAAAGGTTGATGCATACAACAGAGTAGAAAGGGGTGTGGAATCACACTTCTGAAAGTGGCTATATATGACGTGTTGTCCGGGTGTCTCCTGATTACAATCACCATCCCTCGCGGTTATTTGAGTACCGCTTTTCACTGTTCTGTGACGTAGTAAGAAGTGAAATAAGCCAGATGAATGATAATATGCTGTGATAAACTATTACTGTTTTGGAAACCATGTCTGCTGTAGATGTAGAGCTAATTAAGTTTATTTTCCACTTTGGGCATCACCACATCGGAGGAAAGCGTTTCTTGTTTGATTGTGTACTTCCGATGTGAGAGCTGCCTAAGGCTAATTAAACTGCTGCTATAAAACTGAAAGTAAGGACTAACATCTAGGCGTGTCTTTAATGCAAAGTCCTTTTCCTATATTACATATCCCTGCATGTAGAGTTCCATGACTAGGGTGTCGGTTAAGTCTTGCTAAGCGTTATGCTCACGGATGCTATCTGAGTTATTTTGCAGGATTGACTTCATGTTTATGAGAAGGGATGTCGATGAGACTCGGAAACAACCGAGTGATTACTCAAGAGCATCCTCGCCGTTGCGGTCTGTTCTTCGTGTTGCTAATAAGAAACATCCGCGGGCTGGGCTGTTTCTTTGTTGCTAATTGAGAAAGTAGTCATGAGAGTTATAGTCTTCCGCTGTAGCTTATTTTGAAATAAGTATTTGTAAAATACTCTTGTACACTTCCGCAAAAGATTTATGTAATGTGATGTGTTTCCGCAACTCGTGTGCTATTGGGTGCCGCATATCATGGCACCACTCGACGAGGTCCTGTCCGAGACATCGTTCGTCGGCGGTCCCCCATAGCGTGGTATTCGCCATGGTGCTGTTCTTGACATCATTCCACGTGTAGTTTGTTTAAACTCTCCACTTCATGAACCACATGTTCTTATTCTTGACCGTTCGGTTCAAGAAGCTCCATCCACATATAACACGGAAGTCACAAAACTTGAGGATATTTGTGTGGTTCGTGAATACCCGGATGTCTTTCTGGATGATCTCCCGGGCATTGCCACCCGAAAGGGATGTCGAAGTCAAGATCGAACTTGTTCCCGGAACAACACCAATATCACGGAGACCGTACAAGATGGCTCCAACTGAGCTGGCTTAACTGAAGGAGCAGCTCAACGATTTAATGAAGAAGGGTTTCATTCGACCGAGTTCCTCTCCATGGGATGCTCGGCGCTGTTTGTGAAGAAGAAGGATGAAACCTTAAGGTTGTGTGTGGACTACCGACCTCTCAACGCCGTCACCATCAAGAATAAATATCCACTGCTCCGCATCGATATTCTCTTTGATCAATTTGTGGGTGCAAGTGTATTTTCAAAGATGGATCTTCGCTCCGGATATCATCAAATCAAGATCTGAGTGGAGAATATTCCGAAGACGGTCTTTTCGACGAGATATGGGTTGTATGAATACCTCATCATGTCCTTTGATCTCACCAACGCTCCGGCACACTTCATGTATCTCATGAACTCAGTGTTCATGCTGGAGTTGGACAAGTTTATGGTGGTGTTCATAGACATCTTGGTTTATTCCAAGTCTGAAGAAGAACACGCCGCATACATATCATGCTTTAACGATTGTGAGATCATAAGCTTTATGCCAAGTCCAGCAAGTGCGAGTTTTGGATCAGCCAAGTGTCATTTCTGGGTCATATTATTTTCTGCAGAAGGTATTGCAGTTGATCCAAGCAAAATCGAACAAGTGCTGAAATGGAAGTCCCCCACATCAGTCCACGAAGTCAGGAGTTTCCTCGGGTTATCGGGATATTAATGGAGAGATTTTTTATTTTTGGCACTGTTGTTAAAGAAATTAATATTAATAACATCCAATTTTTTTTTGCAAAAATAACCACCCAATCGTCCACGGCGTGCGGGTCCGTTGGACCGACGTGTCCTGTCGTCCACGGCATGGACGACAGGATCTCCTATATAAACAGCCCCCCGGGGGGGACCATCTCCACACAAAAATACCACAAAGAGAGGGGAAGGGAAAGGGGAGGAGAAGAGGAAGAGGAAGAGGAAGAGAAGAGGAAGAGAAGAAAGAGAAAGAGAAGAGGAAGAGAAGAAAAGAAAAGAAGAAAGAAAAGAAAAAAAGGAAAAAAGAAAAAGGAAACAGTAAAAAATTGTATAAATAAATAAAAAATATGAAATTACTTATTTTAATTATGCATTTTAGATAGTTTATACTTATATACTAGTTTATTCTTAGTTAATTTCATATTAGGACTTAGTTAGATTGTTTTTAGAATTAAGTTAGATTGTAATATAATCCATTAGTTAGTTTGCAATCTAAAGTTTATATTAGTCGTCAATTTTAGTTTATGTTATCTTTTATAGGTTTCTAGCTTAGTTTATTTTGTTTTTACGTTTAGTTAAGTTATATTGTTCACTAGGAAAAATTAATTTATGTTAATTTGGTTGAAACTTTAAATTTTAATTTTAGCATTACTATTAGATTTAAACAATTTTTTAATTTAGTTTATAGTTTAGTTAAGTTATCCTGTTGATTAGGTTAATTTAGTTTATAGTTCAGTATATATTATTATTTTAATATAATTTGTTTTAATTTAATTATGGTTACTCTTGTTGTGACAATTATTAAATTGCATATATACGTATGCTAGGTATGTTAAATAAAGTATAATTTCAAATCTTTTATGGAGATGACGAAATTAGCTACAATTCGAGTGGAGTAGATCTATCAGGACTCCCTTTTATAAACCAGAGAATATCTAGTCCAACGGAACGGACATTTATGGGTAAAACAGATGGTTGTTAAAAGTTTTTAAACTGAGTGAGGATGAATATGAGTTGAAAATAAGCGGAGTTATCAACCATTCAAGTAACGTTCATTTTTTGGGAACTACTGCCGCTAAACGGAATACTCGTGTGGCGTGCTTATGTTTCAAAAGCTATGCAATATGGCTGGCCTCTCATACTTCTTATTCGGGTTGAAGTCAAGAAAGTAGTCGATGAGACGCATGATCAAAATGATGATGAGGAAGATAATAATGGTGGTGAAGCTGAAGAGGATGATTATAATGAATTGTCACATATGGTTGTTACTGAGGCAACTGGTCAAGCAGATGAAGGAGAGCATATAGAACATGTAGTTCATCAGATGGTTGTTGAGGATAGGGATTATAATAATGTTCCTGATTACGATTTATCTGATGAAGAAGTTCAACCTCTTGTCCCTACCGATTGGAGTAATCCAAATTTTGAAAATCTAAGATTAACCGAAGGTTATCTTTGTCGTTGGATTACCACGACAATATGATAACAGCGGGGTCTCTTTTCAAAAATAAAGAAGCTTTGCAAGATGTTGCGAAATATTGGTCTCTTTTAATGAAAAGATCATTTAAAGTTTCTCGATCCACTAAGAAACTTTATGATGTCGGATGCTTATCAACCAGTTGCCCGTTTCATGTTCGAGGATATGCAGAGAAATGAAGTAGCCTTTGGAAGTGTTCTATTATGATTGATCATTCTTGCGAGTTACAACATCTTGAAAAATGCAATACTACTCTAACATCCAAGTTTGTTGCAAATCACATGTATGCTCGTATCGTTGATAATATTTCTTTTGAGACTAAATCTATTATCAACACAATTAAGCGAGATTTTAAGTACATAATAAGTTACTCTAAAACTTGGAAGGCGAAACAGAAGGTTATTAAGGCAAGATTTGGTACTTATGAAGCATCTTATGATAATTTTCCGAAATTACTTAATACTATCAGAAGTCGGAATGTTGGCACAGCTATGGATATCGTGGATGTTCCAAACCCTCGATATGTAGGGAAACTTATTCTTCACCGTGTATTCTTTTCACTAGGTCAATGCATAAATGCATTTCAATATTGTAGGCCCCGTTCTGTGTATGGATGACACATTCTTAACCGGAAAGTACAAATGTCAAATTCTCACAGCTATTGGAGTTGATGGAGATAATCAAATTTTATCTGTGGCTTTTGCATTTGTGGAGAGTGAAAATACTAACAGTTAGTACTAGTTTTTGAAACGGATTAGATTAATGTAGTTCAAGGACGAGAAAATATATGTGTTATACACGACCGTCACGCTGGCTTGTTAAATGCAATAACGGTTATTAAATACGTAATGAGGTCATGCCTAGCATTCACTCATCTTCAAATGAAAATCCATTTGATATAGCTGGTCCAATTATAAGGAGTAGAGCTAAACAATTGCAGACGGAAATTCATTCTCAGGTGAACGCTAACCTTATATTTAATAATCAGTCTATGTTGAATGAGCCTATGCTTTTTAGTTCTTGTTTCAATGTCCTTAGGAATGATGAAATGTATGAACCAGCATGGGATCAAAATGGATTCAAACCTCAGGACATCTGAACCAAAAAGCCTATGGTGTCCATGAATAAAATGGTGCTTCATCACCTTAGCATGGGAATGCAACCAGAAGCTAGATGACTGACATATGGTACGAATTCTAAGCATCACTGCGGACAGAATACAAGGAGTTAGACGGTGTTCTATAAGTGGATGGAAGCGTCTTCAAGTCTATTTTACAGCCCATGAAACAGTTCATTATTTGGATGTCTTAATAAGGAGTTATGCCCATTTTAGTAACTGCTGCCAGAAGCTGAAAAGACACGCGAACCAGACACGAAATCCACTAGAGCATGCGCATGCAGCCATTTACTCAAAGCTGAACGCCCCTATCTCTATATATATCTTGTACTAGAAAATGAAAAGGGGGACATCTTATTTTTATTCAATTCAGAATACACAAACTCGTGGAGTTTTGTTTATGCATGAGTCTTGAGAGGCTTGCAATATTTGTTCTTTCGATTCCTGAGAGAGTTGTTGTCACCGAACTGCGGTTCACCCAGTTCGTGCCTTTACGTCTATAGGGCGTGATTGCGTGGGCTGTTTCGTCGATACGTGGAAGGGTGATTGTCTCGGTAGTTCGTCGCGTGGACAGCCTCGCGGTGCGCTGCCTCTTCACCAGGTCACGCAGCGACAATTTATCAAGTTCGCAGATCCTACGAGAAGATCGGGCCACAACAACTTGTTACACGTGCTGCCTAGGCGCATGCATATCATCTAGTATCACAGCCTCCGTTTCCTCAGTAGGATTATTCTTGCTTTTGGTAGGATAGATTTTTATATACCTACTGTCCACTAATGGCAAAAAAGAAAACCAACAGCCTAAATTCATACGTGCTACTGATTTTGTAGTTTGCTTTATCGAGTTTTAATCCTTTAAGATATGTCTAGTTGCTGATTTTTTTCTTTTCCACATCGCTCTAGTTGTTATCTTTGTTCTAATCATCAAATCGCTTGATGCATATACCCACCCATCCCACCCTTGTTTTCTACCCGTCACAAATTCACCAACCGAGTTTCTTGTTTTTGTGCCGCACCATCCATCTTAGTTGATCCTTATGCGCCCCTTTAGTTGAAAGTTGTGCTGTATTTGTCACAAAGGTTAAAAAAAAGATGTATATAGGTCTAAAGAAAGACTGAAAACAACGAGTTCTTGCTAAAAAAAGAGGAAAGAAGAAATAAAAAAGAATTATGTTCAGCACATCCAAAGGGGTTTGGGCAACAATAAGTTTCGGTTGATGCACTTTGTGTTCATATATCCACTTTCTACATCTTGTTTCTACATCTTTGTGCATTTTTTCCTTTATATTCAGCAATTTAGACTTGTGTTTTTGGATTATTATTCGGTTTTGCTTCACTACATTTTTCAGCGCATTCCACTTACATATTACCCCACCAAGCTCCACTTAAAACGCACCGTGAGTTGTTGCACCGTCGTCGCTGTTACAATCACTCTTCCACTATAAATTGCAGCCCGGTTCTTGCTCTTTTCAGGGAGAGAAAGAACTTGTTTTGTCAGTGGTGAGGGAGTGATTCCACACATATTTTGTCCTATTACTTTCTTCCTTTGTTACTAACATGGCAGGAAATGAAGATTCCCCTTCTCACAGTGTTTCTGGTCAAGAAATTTAGGAAGTGCGTGCACAAATGCAAAAATTGATGCAGGGGATGCAAGCGCTTGAACGATCACTACAGCAGCAACACGGGGAGCATCCACCTCATGATGATGAACACATTGAGAATGATGATCAACATGCCGGTGGCGGTGGTGGTGGTCGTGGCCGAGGATTCGCTGCTGGTTTTGATAACTTTGCAGGTGGCCGTGGCCGAGGATTTGCTGCTGGTTTTGGTCGTGCACGACGTGTTCCTGTTGGGCATCCTCCTGATTTTGATGCTGAAACATTTTCAAATTATAGTGCTGAACATGGAGGTGATCCTTATGGTCGCCGTGGTGCATATGATGATCATGGTGGTGACAACTTTGGCCGTTTTGGAGCCCGTGGTCGTTATGGTGATCACCGTCGACATCATCATGAACGACGTCATAATGATGATGGTTTGGGCAAGGTTAAAGTGTCCATTCCTCCATTCAGCGGCAAGGAGAATGCTGATGATTACTTTGAATGGGAAACCAAAGTGGAGCAACTATTTGATTTGTATGAATACCCTGCTGAAAAGAAGGCAAAGCTTACAGCCATTGAGTTTAAAGGCTATGCTATAACTTGGTGGAATCAGGTCCGTACTGAATATCAAAGAGTTGGGCATATTCGTATAACTTGGGAAGACATGAAGAGGGAAATGCGACGTCGTTTTGTTCCTGCATATTATTCTCGTGACCTACATTTGAAGCTGAAACGTCTTGTGTAAGGTACTCGTACTGTTGATGAATATTTTCAAGAATTGGAAATGTGTTTACTTCGTACAGTGATAACTGAAGATGTGGAATTCACAATGGCCAGGTTTATGGTTGGTCTCAAAAAATCCATTGCTGATAAAGTGGATATGACAAATTACACTTGTCTCACTGAGTTGGTTCATTTTGCAAAGAGGGGTGAACGACAAGTTGCTACTCTTACAAATACAATGCTTCTTGGCGTCATTCCCAACAGCAAAGGGATGTCACTCCTCAATTCCAACAGCAAGGAGCTGCAACGCCCAAATCCTCATCGCGTGGAACAAATAGATCCATTCCACCTTCTTCCAAACAATTGGATGCGAAAGATAAAGCTGTGAGTTCAAATCAGCCCACTTCTCCTACTGCAGCCATCCAACGCAAGACAAGCAAGATTGAGTGTTTTAAGTGTGGTGGTCATGGGCATAAACAAGCTGAATGTCCCAATCGTCGTACTATTATTGCCCTTGCCGATGGTTCTTATGATTCATAAAGTGAAGAGGAGGACGACTTTACCAAATGCATTTGCAGATTTTAATCTTGACACTTGTGAGTATTCAGCAGAGGATAGTACTTTTGAGCTAGGTCTGAATTGTTTAGCGATTCAAGCTATTCCAATTTTTGTTCCCATGACATGTTACAAGATGTTATTTGTCCATCTTCTAATGAGATTACTAGTGCTGATTTTGATGAGTTGCTTGCTAATTTTCTTGCTTTCGAGCCTTCTACAATGAATACACCATCTCCTTCTTTAGTGGTTAGGAGATTTCTTTCCACTCAGTTTGTTGCAGCTAAACAAGGACAACACCATAATTTATTTCAGTCCCGATGCAAAGTGCAAGGCCAAGTGTGCCGTTTCATCATAGATGGTGGGAGCTGCAATAATATTGTTAGTGCTTTGCTAGTTGAGAAGCTTGGTTTGCAGCCACGTCGCCATCCACATCCATACCATATGCAATGGCTGAATAATTCCAGGACAGTTAAGGTTTCAGCCATGATTCGTTTGTCATTTTTTATTGGTGGTTATCATGGAGAGGTGGATTGTGATATTGTCCCCATGTAAGCATGCCATTTGCTACTTGGTCGGCTCTGGCAATTTGATGTGGACTCGGTGCATTTTGGACGGTCTAACAAATACACTTTCATTCACAATGACAAGAAGGTGGTTCTTGTTTCATTATCTCCAGGGTAGATACATACTTCAGATATGGCTCGCAAGAAAAGAGAGGAATCAGACAAAAGAAAATTGAGCGAGACCCTCAATCCAAGTAAGGGAGAGAGTTCTAACCCATCCAGCCACATAAAGCCTCATGCCAATCCTAAACAGCCATGCCACACTGAGTGTCTCTTTGTGAGCAAGAGTGATTTGAGAGAAGTGAGAGACACCACAGCCCCATTCTTTAGGCTCTTGCACAAGGAGGTCCTACTTTCAACTCACGATTTACCTTCATCGCTGCCTAGTATTATTCTTGATCTCTTACAGGACTTCGAAGATGTTTTTTCCGATGAGATACCAGCTGGACTTCCTCCACTCCGTGGAATTGAGCATCAAATTGATTTGGTACCAGGTGCTTCGCTTTCAAATCGTCCAACCTACCGCACCAATCCTGAAGAAACAAAGGAAATTCAGCGACAGGTAAAAGAGCTTTTGTACAAAGGGTATGTTCGTGAATCCTTATCACCATGTGCAGTTCCCTTTCTTTTAGTCCCAAAAAAATATGGCTCTTGGCGCATGTGTGTTGATTGTCGTACTATCAATGCTATAACTGTTCGATATCGCCATCCCATTCAACGACTTGATGACATGTTAGATGAATTGAGTGGTTCTATCATTTTTAACAAGATAGATTTGCGTAGTGGTTATTATCAAATCCGCATGAAACTTGGTGATCAATGAAAAACAGCGTTTAAAACTAAATTTGGTCTCTATGAATGGCTTGTGATGCCATTTGACTTCACAAATGCTCCTTCAACTTTTATGCGCTTAATGAATCATGTTTTACGAGCTTTCATTGGCAAGTTTGTATTTGTTTATTTTGATGATATTCTGATCTATAGCAAATCATTTGATGAACATCTTGATCATATCCGTCAAGTACTTGCTGTTTTGAGGGGAGAGAAATTGTATGGCAACATTGCTAAGTGCACCTTTTGCACAGACCGTGTTGTTTTCCTTGGCTTTGTTGTTTCCGCAAATGGTATTCAGATTGATGAAGAGAAGGTTAAAGCAATAAAGAATTGGCCTACACCGGTAAATGTGACCCAAGTTCGAAGCTTTCATGGTCTTGCAAGTTTCTATAGGTATTTTATCAAAGATTTCAGTACTCTCGCTGCACCACTTAACAATCTCACAAAGAAGGATATTCTATTCAAATGGGGACATGACGAAGACCAAGCATTTCAAACGCTGAAAACAAAGCTTTGTGAAGCATCGCTGCTGCAACTTCCTGATTTTGGTAAGACATTTGAGGTCGAATGTGATGCAAGTGGTATTGGCATAGGAGGTGTACTGCTGCAAGAAGGTAAACCTGTTGCCTACCTTTCTGAAAAGCTAAATGGTCCACATCTGAATTACTCAGTTTATGACAAGGAGCTTTATGCTTTAGTTCGCATTTTAGAAGTTTGACAACATTACTTGTTACCTAAAGAATTTGTAATTCATTCTGATCATGAAGTTTTAAAATATCTTAAAAGTCAATGCAAGCTAAACCGTCGACATGCTAAATGGATTGAGTTCATTGAAACATTTCCCTATGTTGTCAAACATAAGCGTGGTAAAGATAACATTGTTGTCGATGCCTTGTCTAGAAGATGTACGTTGATTACACAACTAAATACAAAAGTGTTTGGTTTGGAATCCATTAAAACACTTTATGCTGCTGATGCTGATTTTAAAAAACCTTTTTCTCGTTGCATTGATGGAAAAGGTTGGGATAAATATTATACGCATGATGACTTCTTGTTTCGGACTAACAAAATATGCATTCCATCTTGCTCGATTCGTTAAGTTCTTTTGCAGGAAGCACATGTAGGTGGACTAGCTGGTCATTTTGGTGTCAAAAAGACATTGGACATGCTCTCTGATCATTTCGTTTGGCCACATATGCGACGTGATGTCTAGCGGCACGTTGGGTACTGCATCGTTTGCTTGAAAGCTAAGTCCCGCCTCAATCCCCATGGTTTATATACTCCATTACCTATTCCACATGTACCTTGGGAAGATATATCTATGGACTTTATTCTGGGGTTACCTCGGTCTTAGAGGGGGAGGGATTCTATTTTTGTTGTTGTAGATCGCTTTTCTAAAATGACACATTTTATCCCATGTCATAAGAGCGATGATGCTTCACACGTTGCTGATTTGTTTTTTAGGGAGATTGTTCGTTTGCATGGAGTTCCAAAAACTATTGTTTCAGACAGGGATACTAAATTTCTCAGCTACTTTTGGAAGACATTATGGGCTAAGCTTGACACAAAGTTGTTATTTTCAACCACTTGTTATCCACAAACGGATGGCCAAACTGAAGTTGTCAACCGTACCTTGTCAACCATGTTGCGTGCTGTGTTGAAAAAGAATTTGAATCTCTGGGAAGACTGCCTTCCACATGTTGAATTTGCTTATAACAGGGCAGTCCATTCCACAACAAACTCTTATCCATTTGAAATAGTTTATGGGTTTAAACCGCATACTCCCATGGATCTTTTGCATTTACCATTACAGGAACAAGTTAACTTGGATGCCACAAAAAGATCAAACTTTATCAAACAGTTACATGCGGAGACAAGAAAGAATATTGAGAAGAAATCAGCACAATATGCAAAGCAAGCAAACAAAGGTAAGAAGAAGGTTACATTTCAGCCAGGAGATCTTGTATGGTTGCATCTACGAAAGGATCGCTTTCCCCAACAGTGTAAGAGTAAGTTATCTCCTCGGGGTGATGGTCCGTTCAAGGTTCTCCAAAAGATAAATGATAATGCTTACAAAATCGAGCTGCCACCTAAATATTCCAATGTGAGTACAACTTTCAATGTCAAAGACTTGCTTCCATTTGTTGGTGAGCCTGAGTCGAGGACGACTCCTTCTCAAGAGGGGGAGGCTAATGAGGTCATGCCTAGCATTCACTCATCTTCAAATGAAAATCCACTTGATATAGCTGGTCCAATTACAAGGAGTAGAGCTAAACAATTGCAGAAGGAAATTCATTCTCAGGTGAACGCTAACCTTATGTTTAATAATCAGTCTATGTTGAATGAGCCTATGCTTTTGAGTTCTTGTTTCAATGTCCTTAGGAATGATGAAGTGTATGAACCAGCATGGGATCAAGATGGATTCAAACCTCTGGACATCTGAACCAAGAAGCCTATGGTGTGCATGAATAAAATGGTGGTTCATCACCTTAGCATGGGAATGTAACCAGAAGCTAGATGACTGACACATGGTACGAATTCCAAGCATTACTGCAGACATAATACAAGGAGTTAGATGGTGTTCTATAAGTGGATAGAAGCGTCTTCAAGTATACTTTACAGCCCATCAAACGGTTCATTATTTGGATGTCTTAATAAGGAGTTATGCCTATTTTAGTAACTGCTGCCAGAAGCTGAAAAGACGCGCGAACCAGACACGAAATCCACTAGAGCATGCGCATGCAGCCATTTACTCAAAGCTGAACGCCCCTATCTCTATATATATCTTGTACTAGACAATGAAAGGGGGATATCTTATTTTCATTGAATTCAGAATACACAAACTCGTGGAGTTTTGTTTATGCGTGAGTCTTGAGAGGCTTGCAATATTTGTTCTTTCGATTCCTGAGAGAGTTGTAGAACGCCGAACTGCGGTTCACCCAGTTCGTGCCTTTACATCTATAGGGCGTGATTGCATGGGCTGTTTCGTCGATACTGTGATTGTCTCAGTAGTTTGTCGCGTGGACAGCCTTGAGGTGCGCTGCCTCTTTACCAGGTCACGCAGCAACAAATTTATCAAGTTCGCAGATCCTACGAGAAGATCGGGCCACAACAACTTGTTACACGTGCTGCCTAGGCGCGTGCATATCAATACGGCTGCGAAGAGAGCTCTCTCATATCAGTTTGGCCAGATATACAATTAAGGTGGTATATGAGGCACTTGGGTGCAAATTTTTATAGTCACTTCAAGAACAAACAGCTCATGAACATGTTTAAGCGTCTCTGTAGTCAAAATCAAGAGAGAAAGTTCAATGCTTTATGGCGTCATCTTGATGAGCTCACTAATAAACAAACCGATGATTTATTTGGAAGGGATAGTAATAAAGATGCCTCTGATCCACTCTCCACCGTTCCTTCAACCGAACAGACTATATCTCGTAGGGCTGGATCATCTATCAAATGTTTCTCACATTGGATTCATAATGAACCGAAAGAGAAATGATCATTATTATATGACACACATGGTGCTAGGTACGGAATTATGACAACTAATTTAGCAGAGATATGTAATTATTTGTTATACTTTAAATATATCTTAGCAATGGTAAGACTACAAACTAATGCAACTTTCATATAGGTCTACAACTTTGTACTACGTGGATCAAGAGTTTTACCACTAGTCGGTATCGTTGAAGGAAAATTGAATGGAACGATGAAATATTTCTGTGAGCATTTTGCAAAAGCTTCTCTATTGATGCCTGATCCTAATTTAGTCTTCTCAAGATGTGTTTGTGACTACATGGACAAGAAGATTTAAAAGGCTCATTTGTATAGTGTTAAACAAACTGGAACTGTGCAGAACAGGTTTGAAATCACATGCAGAGACAGAGGCAGACGTTGTGCCACGAGTGAACGGACTGTGCATGAGTGTGTTATTCGTGAGAACTCTGCCATATGTACATGTATGAAGCCAAAGCTACTGCATAGATCTTATTCTTATGTCATTGTTGTCTGCAGTTGGAGTCAATTATCTCCAACTATATATGTGGCACAGTATTTTTTGAAAGAGACTATCGGTACCCTCAATATGGGGTACCCTCGCGCACAGGGGAAACTGCCTAAAGACCTCGTCCTTCTCCGCAGGGAGAGCTCCGAATGCGCCATGTGTCCAGCGAGGCCGGACACCCCTCTCCTCAGAGGTAAGCTCCAGGCCCGCCACATGGCCAACTGAGCCGGACCTCCCCCCTCCACGGGGAGAGTCCGGAGGCTCCACGTGTCCAGCGGGGCTGGACCTTCCTCTCCTCAGAGGTAAGCTCCGGGCCCGCCACGTGACCAACTGAGCCGGACCTCCCCCCTCCACGGGGAGAGCTCCGGAGGCTCCACGTGTCCAACGGGGCCGGACCTCCCTCTCCTCAGAGGAGAGCTCCGGACCCGCCACGTGGCCAGCAGAGCCGGACCTCCCCCCTCCGCGGGGAGAGCTCCGAAGGCTCCACGTGTCCAGCAGGGCCGGATCTCCCTCTCCTCAGAGGAGAGCTCCGGGCCCGCCACGTGGCCAGTAGAGCAGTGCTGCCTGCCCCGCACGGTAGGCAGCAGGAGTGAAGACGCGCCATACCTTGCTCGTACAAGGTATTCAAGACCCGCGCCTTCCCAAGGCACGGAGACGCGGAGCACACCTCTGTTAGGTGCCGTTGCGCCCAGTCACATCGCAGTGAAGACTAGCGCGCCGCGTCAGAGGCTGCACGCCAATAAACACAGCGACAAGACATCCCCTGCCGCCCCTGCCATCATCAACCACTACGACTAGCTGGCGGCATGGGCAGGGCGGCAGAACGAAGACTCGGAAGCCCTCACCAGAGACAGCTACCGGCGTAACTACAGATACGGTAGATGGCAGGCAATCTCCCTGGGACCACCTGTCGGGTCCCGGGCCCACCTTGTAAGCCGTCCGAGTCTTGGACTATAAAAGGCTCGGGTAGGCAACGTTAGCAAGGGTTTGACTTTTGCTCGACTCCCTCTAGCGGTTCGACTTTTGCTCGACTCCCTCTAGCGGTTCGACATTTGACCCACTCTCCTGTAGGGTTCGCCTCTTACACACTCTCAAGCTCAGGACTCTGATTCTGAGCAACAAGAAATACAACGAGCAACTCAGCTCACCGTGGAAGTAGGGTATTACGCTCTGGCGGCCTGAACCACGTAAAAATCCCTGTGTCAAGCTTCTCCCTCCATCGTCCCTAACGCGTGAGCTCTCTGTGCGTGACTAGCCCCTCCGAAAAAGAACCTCCGCGGGCTGCCCAGAGCAGGCCCGGGGGAAGTGTCGGCTACACACTTCGACATTTGGCGCGCCAGGAAGGGGGCTTTTCCCTTGCGCGACGAGCTTCTGCCGACGAAGATGACGGAACTTTCTTCAGCGGCAAGCTCTCCCCGCCCATGTTCGCGATGAACGGTGACCAGCGGGGACTACGTCTCGATACACTCAGGACGGAGTGTGTCGGCGCAAGCTGGGAGCCAGCAGCCGACTCCGGCAGCGCAGGCTCCAGCGAGCGTGAGATCCACTGCAGAGCTGAGTGTCTCCCACGGGGGCGCACTAGCTGCAGCACGAGCGCTACTGCGCAATCCACCTGCTGGGGACGCGCCTCAGTCAGCAACCCAGCAGTGGATTCGCGACGTAGACCGTCTCGTCGTCGCCGCCGCCAACCCTCAACTTTGGCGGGGATGACGTCCTAGTCAATCGGCTGTGTCGCTGATGCGCACACCAACGGTTAACGGGCAGATGGCGGATTCCCGATCCACCAGGCTCCTATCGGCGGACCTGAGGTTGGAGCTGGAACGACGTCACTTGGGCGACGATGCCCGAGTGGTCATCGAGCGATGGCGAGAAAGGCATCGTGACCAAGAAGCCGACGACAGCATGTCGACCGCCTCGACCCAGCCTGAGCCGCAGACGTTCGCCACGCAATCTCTGCCCCAGGCATATGCCACGCAGCATATGCCCCAGTCATATGCCCTGTAAATGGTGCCCCCGGTCTATGGCGCAGCCTTGCCCATACCGGGGTATACGGTGCCGGCGGGGAACCAAGCGTTCGCGGCACCAACACCTGCAGCAACAGGAGCAGGATGTGCAGCCCTGGCGCCACACCTTCGCTTCGCGAAGTGGCCGCGCAAGTTCCGGCCGCACCTGCCCGAGATGTACAACGGCAGCGTCAACCCGGCGGAGTTCCTCCAGATCTACTCCACCGCCATCCTTGCTGCAGGAGGGGACGAGGCCATCATGGCCAACTACTTCCCCGTCGCCTTGACCGGCCCAGCACGGTCTTGGCTCATGAATCTCCCCCAGGGTTCCATAGCCTCCTGGGGAGAGTTCTGCCGGCAGTTCACTGCTAACTTCGGCAGCTCCTACACCCGGCCTGGCACGGAGCTCGACCTCCACACCATCCAGCAACAACCTAGAGAGACGCTGTGCTCCTTCATCCAGCGGTTCTCCCAGGTACGGAACATCATCCCGCATATCCAAAATGCTTCTGTGGTGGTGGTGTTCCGACAGGGTGTACGGGACAAGAAGATGCTTGAGAAGCTCGTGACCAGAGAGGTTCGTGACGTCTCAGAGCTCTTCAGCCTGGCGGACAAGTGCGCCAGGGCAGCAGAAGGGCGGAACTGGCATTCACAGCCAGCCTCTGAATCAGGTGGACAGCCCGGATCTGGCGCTGCTTCCCATAGAAGTGGCAAGAAGATCAAGAACCGGGGCGGTGGCAAGATGAAACCACTGACCGCAGCTCCAGTTGCTGCAGCAGCAGCACCCAGCGGAGCTCGGGGGCCACGCCCCGACAAAAGGCAGCGACGGTCACCAGCTCAAGATGATGACCAAGGCGAGCCATGCCCCGTGCACGACACCAGCAGCCATACTGCTGCTGAGTGCCGGGAGATTCAGAAGCTCGCGGAGCACTTCCGCAAGGGGAAGCAACCGCGCGCTGACGCCCCTCCCTTCCGACAAAGGGAGGGCAAGCAGAAGGTCGCCACCCAAGACAACGTTGGCCACCAGGTGGGGTTCCAGGAGCCCCAGCGCGCCGTAAAGGCGGTACACGACTATGAGGACTCCAGCTCCAGTGACGACGAGTCAGGGTGGTAGCCCACTACGACTGCCCCAAAAGATCTGTGGAGACTGCACTGCTGCAGTATCAGCCTTGGAAAAGCTCCAAGCAGTTGCAGCAGCCCAAGCACAAGCCCCCGGTGGTGCAGAACCGGGCCAGCTCCACCCGAGCGCACGTCTCTGTGCCTCGGCCTCATCTCCCGGGGGCCGCCCAAGATCCGTCAACCTCCTGTCAGCCTGAGCCAATGGAAGAAGACATCCTGGGTCCCCCAAGAAGAGTCCGGATCCGCCTACCTCTTGTCGGCCTGAGCCAATAGAGGAAGGTACCCCGGGGCCCCCGGGAGAAGCCGTGCAGGACCAGCTCCGGCGTGAAGATATCGACCTCGTTGACGAGGCATGATTACAAGCAACACTCCGCAACTCACGGTCCCGGCTGGCGCTCCGGCGCTACCGCCAAAGGACCAAGCGCATCTGGGAGCTACAAGAAGGCGACCTGGTGCCGCAGGGCACACTTTCCCGCGAAGGACCTATAAACTCTCCCCCAGCCGGGAAGGTCCCTTCCGAGTCACGAAAGTTGCCGCCTTGGGTACATACGCCTCTCCACCGAGGATGGGATCCGCTCCCGAACCCTTGGAACATGGAACATCACAGTAAGTTCTAACCCCAGAGCATTAGTAGAACAGGCCTTTTCCTTTCTGTATTAGATCCCATAGGCTCCAGCAACAGTGCTCGGAGCAGCTAAGCCTCAGGGGACGGTCCAGGACTACGTTCAGCTTGGCCTGGTTCCGACCCCAAGCGCGTAGAGTCTTGCTTCCCTTCTTAATGGGGCGGGTCATTGCCTCCATGTTCAGCCTGCCTTCCTCCTATGGGCATTTACACAGAAACATGTTCTACCACGCTCTTATTTATGTGCCCATTTAAATTACGCATTAATTTCTATGACCACACTTTCTATGTATGCTCACCGTAAATTTAGCTCCCCTTTCCCGCTCTCATCCATACTCAGCATTTGCTATCCTACCGAAGGCGATTGCGCTTGAGGCACCTGCCGATGGACAGGGGGCCTTTCGGGCCTCCCCCAGTCAGGTGTTGCGGTTCCAGTTGGTAACCTCCAGGAAAGGCCTGCACTGTGCATGGGGGGTCCAGGGTGCGTAGCCTGCTTTGCCGGTTCCGACCCAAAGCGTGTGCGCCCTGTCCTTTGGAGGTCCAGGGGAGTACAGCCGCTTTGTCTGGTTCCGTACCGAAAGCCTGTGCACTCTACTTCCCCGGCGCACGGTCCGGTACTAGGGGCCGGACGGTTGTACCCTGACCTCAGAGGGAGCCGGACCCCCGGTGCCTCGCGCACAGAATTGCCCAAGCCCCGCATACCGGACTAGGACCGTAAGCCAAATAAGACTAAGAGGCAGGGAGGGGAGAACCCCCGAGGAGAATTACGCTTCCTCTACCTGTGTGCAGGATCTCCAGGTTTTAGCTACGGGGACCGCATGAAGGGGGGGATAGAGCTATCGACTACTCCAGCGCAAGACCAGAGGATCTGAGTCTCGTCCCTTCCACAGGGGCGAGCCCCGAAGGCCCCACGTGTCCAGCTGGGCCGGAGCTCCCCTCTCCTCAAAGGGTAGCTCCAGGCCCGCCACGTGGCCGGCAGAGCTGAGCCTCGCCCCCTCCGCAGGGGTGAGCTCCGAAGGCTCCACGTGTCCCGCAGGAACGGACCTCCATCTTCTTAGAGGAGAGCTCCGGGCCCGCCACGTGGCCGACATATCCGGACCTCCCCGCTCTCACGGGGCGAGCTCCGAAGACCCCTGGGGCCCTTAACTCAATAAGGACTCAAGGAAGGTGTCTGTGCAAGACTTCAAGATTGGTGAAGACCTCTGAGTACCTTGCGGAGCTAAGGACTCGGCCAGGCCAAGCCAAGAAGAAGATAAAAGAACACAGACACAGAAAACAACAAGAGTCTATTCATTCAAAGCTCCACGAGCTGGACTACAGACTCGACAAAAGAAAAAGAAAAGATCCAAGTGATGAACCCAACGGGTACGGGGGACGCCCTATCTTTCGATGAGAGATGTTGGTAATGAACGAATTTGGTGGAGGCCGACATTGGCTGCCCGACTACCACAACCAGAATGGTGTGGCGCCTTGAGCGACAGTTACACCGTCTCCTGGTAACTACGATTTGGGTGGAGGTCGACGTTGTGCTACCCGACTATGATAACCACAAGGATGCTGCGCCTTAGCGATAGTTACACCGGCTCCTGTTGTTGCTGTACTTGCCGTGCCAAGAACAGCCTTGAACCTGCAAGCAATCGAAGAACAAGCAAGAACAAGATAACAAGCAAACACTCACGGGTGTGAAAAAGTTGGGGTTCTGATTCAAGTAATCGGAAGGTCTCGTCGACACTTGCGTTACAAGGAAGTAGCAATGGCTAAACTTACAGAAAACAAAACCCGCTCTGTCAAGGAGCTCTTGGACTACTTAAATAGGGGAGGGAAGAGGGAAATTCGTCCAGCAACAAAGGTAGGACGTGATCTCCCTTATTCCCTTCCTTTTTCTGTGATAGACTACAATTTAATAGGGAAAGAAAGAGGGAAACCCATCCAGCAGCAAGGCAGGATATGATTTCCTCTATTTCTTTCCTTATTATAGCACACCTATCTTTAAATGGGGGAAGAAAGAGGGAATTTCGTCCAGCAGCAAAGTTGGACGAGATTTCCCTTATTCCTTTCCTTATTTGTCTAAATCTCTCTTTATTACATGGCCCCAGCCTCAAGATTTCCCCTCGGGTGGAGCAGCCTTTATTGCATTAATCCCTCCATCCCTCCTAGCTGGATCAATTCCCAAGCACCTAATAATAACAAGGTCATCACAAGGCTTTAATAGGTCCCCATTTGAAGGATAATTACTTTGAACAGCCAGGAATGAATTCACCTGATAATTAAGTTGACGTGCACGAGTGCGTGTCATTGGACCTTGATTAGCTGAGAGTGGTGAATGGACTGGTGTTGTGGTTGTATCAACGGTAGCGATGTCCGCATCACCAAGCCCTAGGATTCCCCTGGCTCGCGCCGGAACCTAGAGGCTACAAGGGCGGTCATGTCCCCGACTTCAGCCCTAGCGGCTTCCTCCCGCTCCGCGGCGGGGCCCTGCCTTGCTGGCTCCAGTGAGAAGGTGGGATCCTGGCTCCGGAAGCACGCCAGCACGTGCGTAGTGACCTCCATCGCCAGGCCCTGTCCCTCTGCCTCGAGCTCATCGGCGACCACTGCTTCAAGCCTGTTCAGCTTGACGCCGATATACTCGAGCACGGGGATCACCTCGGCCACCTTCTGCGCCGGGGCCGCTGCCCTCACCGGGCTGAAGCCAAGGGGGACCAGGACGGACCCCACCTGGTCGACGAAGCTCGAGACCGCCCGGGCCTCGGAGGACCGCAAGGCCAGGAGCTCCTCCATCTCGCGGCGGGCTGCCAGCATGGCGTCGAGGCCCCCCTCGGAGAATTCCTTCTCCTTGGCTGCCAGAGAGCTTTCCCAAAGCTGGAGAGTCTGGGCAAGCCGCTCCAACTCTGAAGCCCGGAAGTCGACTGCCAGCTCCCGATCCAGGACCGCCTGGCGCTCCTGGGAAACCTGCTCCTCCCTCGCAACCAGGTCTGCCTTCCGGGTCTCCAGCTCCTTAGCTCGGGCCCTCAGGTCGCCCTCGCCTGCCGCCAGCCGCGCGGCAACTTTCTCCACCTCAGCCGCCACGGAACGCTCCTGGTCCGCGACGGCGCGCTCAGGGCGCGCCAGCCTCTGCCGCACTTCCTCCAAAGAAGAGCAGTTCTCCTCGCCCCGGGCATGTGCCTCGAGGGCCTCCTTGTGGAGCCGCCGCGTCTCGGAGTCCAAACGGTCAACGGCCCTCTTCTGACGGTCAAGGAGCGCCTCCATGACATCGAGCGATGCCCGCCTCGAGTCAAGCTCCTCCCTGACCTCCTCGGTTCGCTCCTTCAAGAGACGCCCCCCAGGTGAGGAGGCGATCCCTCTCACCTACCTGCTCCTCCCGCTCGCGACCGCGGCTAGAACATGTCGGACGCTCGTCTGGGCAAGCACAAGGGCATCTGCCAGGGGCAGCGGGGCGGCAGAGGCCGAAGCTGCGGCCCTGACCTCCTCCATCACGTCGTCTTCAGGAGAAGTCGACGCTCTGGCAACCGGGATAAGGCGCTGATCAGGAGAAGCCGGCACTGGGGCAGGCTCGCTCCCGGTGCACCCCGGTTTGCTGCCCACCATAGGGCCCGTGGCAGCTTCTCCCGCTTCGACAACAGGAGGCGGGACACCGCCAGCCGGTCCTGCTGAGCCTTCAGCGACAGCTGGCTCTCGAGCCGGCGAAGGGGGATGAACGGGAGGTGTCGCCACTGCCGCAGGAGCTGGGCCAACCGGTGCAGAAGGAACCTGCGCCGGCTTGGGGGCCGCTGCGACCGTATCGGCTCCCGGGCGCTGCGGCGCAGACCCCCCGTCAGTCGGGGATGGCCGGGAAACGGAAATGTTACCGGCACTCGAGGGGTCCCTGCAAACATGGGAGACTCCTGAGTTAAGAAAAGAAGAAGACAATACAGGCTCTGGAACCTGGTAGACGTCACTTACCGAGGGACACGAGCGCTCCAACGGGCTCTGAACCCCGGCTTCCGAGCCGGGGTAGGTCCACTAGAGCCCACTGTCGCCGCCGAGAGCTGCCCTGCAGTCGCCCGGACTGGCGGAGCAGGGGACGTTCCTGAAGCTCCCCTAGGCGCCAATCCAGCTCCCGAGGCCCGGGGCGCCTGAGTTCTTGACTCACCCCTGGGCATCTTCACACTAGCACTCCCCCTCGAAGCTCCACCTCCTGAGGAAGGAGGATGCGACGCCCGGGGACCTTCAGTCCAACGCCGCTTGAGAGGAGTCCCATCGGGATGATGTGCCCGGGGCCTCTTGGAGTCGCCACCGGACGAGACGCCATCTCCAAAAGCAGGATGTGCAGGCACCCTGGATCCCTGACTTGGCGCGAACGCCACCGCCGGAGGAGACCGGGCACGTTTCTTCTCCGGAGGCAAGTTGGAAGCCATGGCAGAAGAAAGCTCAAGAACAGGGAAGACAAGGGTGTAAGAGCTCAAGGAAGATGCAAGCGCTGGGAAGTGTGAAGGAAAGTCGCGATGCGGGTGAGATCCCCTTTTAAACTTCCCAGGCGCGATTCAAAGCGATTCAAAACTCTTCGAATACGCCACTTGGACAACCGCTTCAGCTCTAAGACCAAGCGTCGATGACAAGTGGACCCAAGCCATCCAGCTGAAGCGGTGGGCCAAGAAGTCAGTCTCCCAAGGAGACGAGCCGGCAAGACGCTTCGGCGGTTCCCGAAAAGGCGCTGCGACGTGCAGAAGTGGCAGCCTTGGGAACCGCCACAGTAAAAGCAGCCATCAAGTAGGGCACACGCTCCAACGATCTTGCGACTGTTCATGCTCCGGCAACGGTCAATGTGGGTCTTCGAGAAGGTGCGTGGAGTAGAAGATACGAGGGGCCCACCTCGGGCTCGCCATCTCCCCCGAGATGGGCCTGGGGGCCACTGTCGGTACCCTCAATATGGGGTACCCCCGTGCACAGGGGAAACTGCCTAAGGACATCACCCTTCTCCGCAGGGAGAGCTCCGAAGACGCCATGTGTCCAGCGGGGCCGGACACCCCTCTCCTCAGAGGTAAGCTCCGGGCCCGCCACATGGCCAACTGAGCCGGACCTCCCCCCTCCACGGGGAGAGCTCCGGAGGCTCCACGTGTCCAGCAGGGTCGGACCTTCCTCTCCTCAGAGGTAAGCTCCAGGCCCGCCACGTGGCCAACTGAGCCGGACCCCCCCTCCGCGGGGAGAGCTCCGGAGGCTCCACGTGTCCAGCGGGGCCGGACCTCCCTCTCCTCAGAGGAGAGCTCCGGACCCGCCACGTGGCCAGCAGAGCCGGACCTCACCCCTCCGCGGGGAGAGCTCCGAAGGCTCCACGTGTCCAGCAGGGCCGGACCTCCCTCTCCTCAGAGGAGAGCTCCGGGCCCGCCACGTGGCCAGCAGAGCAGCGCTGCCTGCCCTGCGCGGTAGGCAGCAGGAGTAAAGACGCGCCATACCTTGCCCGTACAAGGTATTGAAGACCCACGCCTTCCCAAGGCGCGGAGACACGGAGCACGCCTCTGTCAGGTGCCGTTGCGCCCAGTCACAACACAGTGAAGACTGGCGTGTTGCGTCAGAGGATGCACGATAATAAACACAGCGACAAGACATCCCCTGCTGCCGCTGACATCATCAACCACTACGACTAGCTGGCGGCATGGGCAGGGCGGCAGAACGAAGACTCGGAAGCCCTCGCCAGAGACAGCTACCAGCGTAACTGCAGATACGGTAGATGGCATACAATCTCCCCGGGACCACCTGTCGGGTCCCGGGCCCACCTTGTAAGCCGCCCGAGCCTTGGATTATAAAAGGCTCGGGTAGGCAACGTTAGCAAGGGTTCCACTTTTGCTCGACTCTCTCTAGCGGTTCGACTTTTGCTTGACTGCCTCTAACGGTTCGACTTTTGCTCGACTCCCTCTAGCGGTTCGACATTTGACCCACTCTCCCGTAGGGTTCGCCTCTTACACACTCTCAAGCTCAGGACTCCGATTCTGAGCAACAAGCAATACAACGAGCAACTCAGCTCACCGTGGACGTAGGGTATTACGCTCCGGCGGCCTAAACCACGTAAAAATCCCTGTGTCAAGCTTCTCCCTCCATCGTCCCTAGCGCGTGAGCTCTCCGTGAGTGACTAGCCCCGACGAAAAAGAACCTCCGCGGGCCGCCCAGAGCAGGCCCGGGGGAAGTGTCGGCTACACACTTCGACAGAGACTTTGCACATAACCTGGCACGCAGAGATATTTGGTTACCGGATTTTTGGTGTATTCACCAATGATCTTGGACCACAATTTGAAAGAGGCCCTGGTTATCGGATGTTGAAGCAGACTCGTGGCCGTCGTAAGACTCGACGTATAAGAAATGATATGGATAAGTGCTCATTGTCGCAACAAGTGAGATGTAGCAACTGTAACGAAGTTGGTCATAGTTATAAGAATTGCGTTCGGCGTAATGTTCCTGGAGCAGCAGAAGCGGGACCTTCAGAAAATCCATATGACGGGCGGCGTCCTCGTGCTCGTCGCTCATGGCGGGATGATTAATAATTGGAATTGTAATATTTTTGTTTTAACGTCACCATGTATTACAAATTTTGTTGTTTAAGAACAATATTGTTCGTTAAGATTTTATATAAGTTAATAATGAATAACAATTTCATGTATTTCAACCCTGCAGCCATAGCTGCGAGTGACAGTGGCACTTATGTGCTCCTAGACGCTCAGTTCGACTCTCGACACCGCTCGATTTGGGAGTCTCCTTTGACTGGGAAGTGTATGTCGTCGATGCTATGGCAGACACGCTTCCTCAGATGCAAGGAGCTTTGGAGCCGATGCAGCCGACGCAGCGGATGGATGACGCAACCCCGCCAGCACCTCCTAGGCCTAGGAACCCTCCTAGTCCGCTGACTTACGATGCGGACCACGTACGAGCGGTGCGTAGGGCTGCTAGGGGAGCACGTGGAAAGCGTGCTAGGCATTGATTTATTGTGTAATTTATTTTTTGGTTTTGTTTCACTCTATGTAGCATATCTTTTATGATAATGAATTTATATCTCTACTTTTGCACGTTACTTTATGTCACAAATAATAAATCTTTTAATATCAAAACACCCAAATACAAATTAAAAAGTGGTCCTGATAACCGATTCAAAATCGTCCACGAGTTGGACGAGTAGCACACGACGTGTACGACTCGTCCATATAATAAAGGAGTCGTCCACGACGTGGATGCCTCTTCCATATAATAAACGAGTCATCCACGACGTGGACGATTCGTCCATATAAAACAAGTCATCCACGGGGTGGGCGATATCAGCCCTATAAAAGTCGTAGCGTCTTGAAGAGTCACCATTACAAACTCAGAGTGAGCGAAGAGAGTACTAAAACAATGGCGAGCAGAGGTCTTGGTAGGACAGAGGTGGAAAATATTAGATCGGTGCGTCCCGACTACTTGGTGGGTGGTCCTGATTGGTATGAACCACCGGTAGACAGATTCCCAGTTCTAAGCAAGAGTGATTTTGGTGTGTTCAATCCTCTTCGTCCATATGATAGCACGAAAGAAGAGTGGCTCAAATGCCGTTGTGGCATTGATTGTGTTGTGCCAATGAAGGATGGAAGATAGGGCAGCGGTCGTCGATTCTTTTGTTGCCCTAACGGTGGAGTAAGTTCAAAATATATATTAATTTTTCGGTAAATTATTATCATTTTTTACCATATTTTGTTTTTTAACTAGTGTTACTTCGATGATGATAATTATGGATACACACTGTGGGTTGACAAGATCGAAACCGAGAGATGGTTAGTGAACTAGCGGAAATGGAGTCACAGATATTCGAGTACAAAGGTGCTACGCCCGTCTGCGACAACAAGGATTGCGAATGTCCTCACCCCAAGCCAAACCGTAACCGTTAGAACTAGGTTTCACTAATGTAGAGCAACATGTATGCTCGCAATGTATCCTTGTAATGTATGATCTTGTACTAAGAATTTTAATAAATATGGACAAGAGTAACTATTATTGTTCTATAATTTTTGCACTGTAGTGAAATAAACCGTTGATGGACGAGAGTAACTATTATTTTCCACCTAATAGACAAGTCGTACAACTAATAGACGAGTCAAACAATTGATGAACGTGTAGTACAAGTGATGGACTAGTCGTCCATCTACTGGACAACTCGTCCACATGGTGGACGACTCGTGCACATGATGGACGAGTCATATAAATAATGGACTAGCCGTACCGCTGATGGACTTGTCGTCCACGTACTAGACAAATCGTCTATCTTCGATTGTCTATTTAAGAGCACTCCGGACATTCACCATAACCACACTTCACGTACCCAACTCTTGCGGACATGGACTCACCGTACTCACCACTAAATCAAAAAAGAGAGAGTTCGCGTTTCAGAGAGATTACAACCACCAATGTGTTTATATGGCACTGATTGTCGGTTCGTGAAAGATTTAAGGCTGGGAGTCACTTACGGTTTGAGACTATGGATGTGCAACAACTATGAATATGACCTCCCGCATAGGACCATGCTATTTTTCCCAAATGGTAGACGTCAGGTAACATGTGTTTACTTCATGTATTCGTATTTTAGCTCTAATATTGATAACAACACATAACTAATCATGCAGTCTCCACCGCTCCTTTGTGAGTTCACCCGGTACATCGACAACGAACAAACACCGGAAGATGTCGAGTACATACACGCGATGCACAGAGCTGCTTGGGACAAGTTCCACTACGAGATGGAGTTCGAAAAGCGGGTTGAGCAAGAGAGGAAAGATGTGGCTGAACAGGCGGAGCATCGACGCAAACATCAGGAATAACTTCAAGGAATCGATGAAAAGTATCGTGGCCAAGCTCAGGAGGAAGAACGCATTGCTCGCCAGGCGAGAGAGGATAAATGGGAGCGCTTACGTAAGAGAGCACGTCGTGTACGGGATGCCGGGCCGGATGCATTGCGCAAGGAAAAATATCCCCGTAGCACTCAGTAGAATCTATATTTGCAATTTAATAAACTTCGTAATGTATACGAATGTTTTAAATGAAGTGCTGTTGTTATTTTGCTAAATTTAGTTACATTTATATCCATAACAAGAAATAATAAAATTTGTGATCATGTTACATAATTCAAAATTCTATAACATAGAATCTATTAAATAAAAATCAAATTAAACAACTTACATAAAAACATAACACAATATACTACATTAAATTATGTTAAAACATTTGGTAAAAATATCTCTAAGCATTTTTAAATAGATGCTAAAAACTAATCTTATAATATTTGCTGCAGAGAGCAATCAAGCCTCCCTGTCCTGTCGTCCACGGCGTGGACGACAGGATGGTCCACGTGGCCTAGTCGTCTACGCTGTGGACGACAGGGCTACATACGTGGCCTAATCGTCCACGGCGTGGACGATAGGACGTCCACGTGGACAAATTGTCCGCCGTGGACGATTGGGTGGTTAGTTTTGCAAAAAAAATTGGATGTTATTAATATTAAATTCTTTAATAACAGTGCCAAAAATAAAAAATTCTAATCGGAGATTCATACCGAACTTCTCCAAGCTTGCTAAACCGATGACTGAACCGTTGAAGAAGGGATCAAATTTGTTTGGAACTTAGCCTGTGAAGGAGCTTTCTAAGCATTGGTAAAGCATCTTATAACAGTCCCGGTGTTAGCTCAACCGGATACAACCAAGCCTTTCGACGTATATTATGATGCGTCTGGTATCGGGCTTGGCTGTGTATTGATGCAAGGAACAAGAGTGGTCGCCTATGACTCACGTCAACTTCGTAACCACGAGCAACACTATCCGACTTATGATCTTGAGCTCGCTGCTGTGGTGTTAGCCTTGAAAATATGGAGACACTATTTACTCGGGAACTTAGTGCACCTCTATACCGACCACAAGAGTTTGAAGTATATATTCACTCAAAAGGAGTTGAATATGCGGCAACAGAGATGGCTAGAACTGATCAAAGACTATGAGATCGAGATTCACTACCGTCCCGGTAAGTCAAACGTGGTTGCCGATGCCTTAAGCCGCAAATATCATGTCAACAATCTGTCCATCACCCCACTTGAAGAGGAGGAGTCGAGTATGTACTTGGTTCCACATGGGGCATTATATAATCTTGCTCTCATCCCTACCATAAGAGAGGGGATTATGGAAGCTCAGAAGAAAGACATGGGGATGTCACACATTTGGAGAAGAATGAAGAATGGCGAAATGAAATGTTTCCAAAGGGATGAACACGGCACTCTATGGTCTAAAGACCGTATAGTGATGCCCCGTGACATGAAGCTTCGGAAGAAAATCTTGGACGAAGCTCATTTGTCCAAATATTCTACTCATCCGGGCAGCAACAAGACATACCAGGATCTGAAAACCAAGTTTTGGTGGACACAGATGAAGAGAGAAATCGCAAAGTACGTATCCGAATGTGATACGTGTCGGCGGGTGAAAGCCGACCATATGCGTAAAGCCGGATAGCTGCAACACTTGAATATTCTGGCGTGAAAGTGGAAGGATATCAGTATGGACTTCATAGTCGGGTTACCTCTCACGTCTCACAAGCATGACTCAATTTGGGTAATATTCGATCGACTAACCAAGTCGGCACATTTTATTCCCGTACATACAGGCTACGTGGCCAAGAAATATGCGGAGCTCTATATTGCAAGGATCTTGTGCTTGCACAGTGTTCTCCGCTCCATTATTTTAGATCGCGGTGCGCTGTTCGTCGCTCGGTTTTGGGAACAGCTGCACGAATCATTGGGGACCAAACTGGTCCGAAGCTTCACGTATCACCCGCAGACGGATGGTCAAACTGAACGGTTGAATCAAGTGCTTGAAGACATGCTATGCGCTTGTGCCATCCACCACGGTAAAAATTAGGACGATCATTTGCCGTTGGCGGAGTTTTCCTAAACAATGGCTATGAAGCTAGCATCAAGATGGCGCCGTATGAAGCTCTCTATGGCCGGAAAATGCATCACACCCCTCAACTGGTGCGAGTCCGACGAGCGAGTTATCTACGGTATCAAACTTGTGAATGAGGCTGAAGAACGAGTGCGAGTAATACAAGCCAATTTTAAGGCTGCTCAATCTCGTCAGAAGAGTTATGTGGATAAAAGATACCGTCCTCTTCACTTCGACATCGGGGACCATGTTTATGTCCGTGTGTCTCTGATGAAGGGAGTTCATTGTTTCGGAGTGAAGGGCAAACTTGCGCCATGATTCATTGGTCCGTTCGTCGTCATTGAAAAATGCGGACCCGTGGCCTATCACCTGGATTTACCGGCGTCGCTCGTAGGAATTTACAATGTCTTCCATATCTCTCAGCTGAGGAAGTGTCTCAAATCCTCGGCTGAAATCCGCACAGAAGACATCGAAGTTCTTCAACCGGACCTCACGTACACGGAGTATCCAATCCGGATTATCGATGAAAAGACTCGCCACAAGAAACCGGACCTTATGGTTCTTCAAGGTCTTGTGGAGTAATCATACCGCTGATGAGGCGACATGGCAAAGCGAGAAATATCTACGAACTAATTATCCGGACTTGCTATCATCATATACCAGTAAAGTTTCCCCACTTTGCATTTTTTTTTGGAATCTCGGGACGAGATTCTTTTTAGGGGGGGATGTAAAATCCCCAAAAAGTGGTAGCAAGAAAAAAAATTCAGCTCATGTACACTTAGGAAAAATGAGGGGAATTAAAACTGTGAATTATAACGGTGTAAGTTCAAAGTGAGTATTTAGACTTCACAAAAACTTCCAAACATGGAGATCTAAATGCATAACTTGGATCTTCATATTCCAAATATTCAACCTTCTAAATTTCAGCTCATTTGGAGGGGTTTTAGTATTTGTTTAGGATTAAAAGAGGAAACCCTCTAATCTGAATTTAAATTTCAGTTTCAAATTCTAGATTTCTCAATTTGCAAATTTGGTTTCACAAATGTGTTCTCCACTTCTGAATTAGCAATCATGCCAAAAATCAGAAACTTTGGAGTTGGTTTGCTATGTTTTTGGAACAAATTCAAATTCAAATGATCAAACACAATTCAAACTCCACACCAGAATTCAAACCATTTGAATTCAGCAAATTTAAACCATGACTTGTGGTGGAAGTATGGACTTTAATTCTGAGTAGCTGGGGTAAAAATATCAGAGAAAATTTTGATTAAAAGAGGAGGAGGTGGGACCCAGTAATCAGCCTCACAACAGGGCTACCGCCTCTGTTTTGCTTCAGCCGACTACCGAGATGCCGCCAGCTCCCGCGCAACCCGCTCCCGAGGCCCTCCCCCGCGCCACCTCCTAGTTTCATCTCGGCTGCTCATCCTGATCACCTCACCCCGAGAGCCACAGCACTACTTCCTTTTTCCCAGCTCGTGTTTGCGCCGCAGTTGCTTTCCTCGCACAGAACACCGCTGCCTGGTTTCCTCCCGATCAACCACAGCACCCGAGCTTGGTTGCTCGAGCCTTCCGCAGCAGAAACCATCACCCAAAGCATGGTATCAGTGCTGTATTGGGGATAGCGCACGGATTGAACATCATATTACGATAAAAATTTAGGATACGGTGAGATAACGATACTAGGCCCACATAAGGACTACTATGTTAGCATATTATGAAGGTGGCAATCTAACCTATTTGATATGTCGGAAAATCGTGCATCTCGGGACGTTCTATGTCTTGGGGGTGCACGTAAGCGCTGTCAACTAATGCGCACAAGCTGAATGGTGGAGACCAACGGGTGGCAGGTAACCCGACCCGCTTTAGTATCCTCTACGACTCTTCATGTCGTTTGGGGTATCCGAGCAACGCCCTTCCCTGGCATGCTTCGGGCAAGTATGGGAGACCCCGTCACATGGGCAATAACGTGAACACGTAGCTCAATGCATGTTTGGCTTGAGAACACCTGTGCGACTGATGACGGACGGGTGTACAAACTGTATTGGGACCGGGTTCGATGTGCAACCGGACCTGACGATTGTCTGTGACTAATGCAGGATTAACCACGAAAACCATAGTACGAGTAGAACACGTTTGCGAGTGACCGTTTTAGTGCCACCTAAGTATATGTATATGCCGGTGTAATCCGGTTAGGTTTTTCTTTTGTGAGGCAACGTAGTACCATCATATGTCTTACGGTGCATCGCCACCGTACTACACTAGATAGTCCTCTTTCCTATGAAGAAATCATTCATGACTAACTTTCAAACTAAAAATGGATGTTGGAGGGCATATATTAGTTACTGAGCTCTTCATTTGAACTAAGCTTCAATGAAGAGACTTGCAGGCTTCTTTTGATCTAAAAAACAGAGTGCTCTGTTATGGCAGAAACTTTTGCTGGATTTGACAGAGCATAACTCTGAGTAGATTGACCCAATGGAGGTGTATGATACAGTTCTAAAAAGGTTTTTAAGAGCTCTACAACTTTTCTGTAGAACTCCAGAGCAAAATCAGACACCAAATTGGTTGAATGTGCAGTTGAATGCAAACTGTCGAGAAAACAGAACAGCTGCAACCTTCTCTGGATGTTTCTGTAAATTAGCCATAACATTCAGTAGAAAAATTTCTAAGGGTCATATGATATACCATTGAAAAGTTTATGAAATTTGCAATAATTTTGTATTTCATAGTTTGTTCAGAATTGTACTCAATTTTAGGTACAACTGTGATGAAAACAGCCACATACAAAGAAGATGCTGGCAAATTTTATCCAGAAATTCTGTCAACTTTGAGCAATCATAACTTTTGGTCCAGAAATGGTCTAGGGGCATATGAGTACTCGTTGAAAAGATACTGAAGTTAACTTTAACTTTGGTATTCAATTGAGTTATAAAAATGCTGGTAACTGGATCAAAGTCTGGGTTATGTACAGATAGGTCGGTTCTGTACAGAATAGGGGATTGATTATGTTGGCTTTAGGAAGATGTGTAAACATGAAATTTTGTTATGCTTTCGTAATGTTTAGCATGTTCATATTTTACATACTTTCGTATACTGCTGAGATCAAGTACCACAACTTGCACCACCTCCACAACAGCAGCAGCAACCAAAGGTCAGCGAGACACTGAAGAGACATCCGTGCTTCACTTGTGGTCGGATGGGCTATTATGCTAGGTATTGTCTAGAAGGAATTCAAGGGTACGGGTCATAATATTTTCAATATTCAGACCTGTATCTATATCTGTAGAAAAGAGGGCAGACGAGGAGCAACGTTCACTACGTAGTGATTGTGGATGTTTCGGAAGGAGAAGCTGCGATAGCAGAGATGATCTCTCTTAATTAGCTACCGGTATTAATTCTCTTCGATGTCGGTGCCACACCTAGCTTTATTAGTCAGTCTTTTGTGGCTCAACATCAGCTCCAAACTACTTTTACAAAAAGGCAATACCTCATGTCTTCGCCCGGGGCAGCATTACAACAAGTGATGATGTCTTTCGAGCACCTCTTTGTGTGGGGGTTAGACTATAACCCACGACTCTCATTTTTCTCAGGGGTCTGAAGATCGATATTATTTTGAAGATGTCGTGGTTGAATTACCACAATGCGGTTTTCAACATCAGTTCTTGAACCGTTAAATTCAACTCCCCTCAGCACGGTCTTCATACATTAGTTCTGGGCGCCAGTCGGTAAGAGATTGCAATATTGACCCACACGGAAACGGTTAAGATAAAGGACATTCCGGTGGTACGTGAATATCAGGATGTGTTTCCCAATTGTTACCGGGCATGTTGCCCGAACGGGACGTAGAGTTTCAGATGGAACTTGCGCTGGGAACACCAACCGAGTTCATGAAGGCCGTACAACATGGCACCCAATGAATGGACAGATTGGAAGACACCGCTGAATAACCTTAGGAGCAAGGGTTGTATACGATGAAGTTCATCACCTTGGGGTTGTTCAACATTGTTTGAAAGGAAGAGGAACAAAACACTACGACTGGGGTGGTGTTCGTCCGCTTAACACTGTCACAACCAAGAATAAGTACCCGTTGCCACGGATCAACATTTTGTTTGATCAGTTGGTCGAAACGAGGATTTTGTTCTAAGATTGACTTAATATCTGGGTACCATCAGATTAAGATAGGGGCTGAGGATATTTCAAAGACAGCTTTTTGATGAGGTACGGGCTTTTATAAATACCTTGTCATGTTCCTTGGCCTCCCCAATGCTCCAGCTCAGTTCATGTACTTGATGAACTCGATATTCATGCCGGAGCTGGACAAGTTTATCATGGTCTTCATCGACGACCTACTGGTTTATTCCAAGTCGGAGAAAGAACACGAGAAGCATCTGCGTATAGTCTTGCAAAGGCTGTGGGATCACAAGGTATACACGAAATTCAACAAGTGCGAATTCTAGATATTGCAAGTACCTTGTCTTGGGCATATTATCTCAGCGAAGGGCATTGCTGTAGACCCGAGCAAGATCACACAAGTGCTGCATTTGAAAGTCCCCGGGGTCTATTCACAAGGTACGGAAATTCCTCGGACTCGCGGGATAAAGATAGTTGGATTTGATAAAAGATTACGAAATAGATATCCATTATCACCTCGACAAAGTAAACGTGGGGTAGATGCGTTGAATACCATGTCACACATTCATAATCTGACCATCACAACGTTGGAAGAGAGCGAGCCACCATTACATGTGGTTCCCCATAGAGCTCTCTATAATTTAGCTTTTATCCCCACCATCCGTGAAGAGAGGGTGGCAGTCCAGAAACATGACAAGGGCATATCACATTTGCGGAGACGTATAGACAGTGGGGAACTGAAATGTTTCCGGATGGATGGAGACGGTGTCCTGTGGTTCAAGAACAGGATAGTCGTACCCCGTAACCCGGAGTTACGGAGGAAAGTGTTGCACACCGCTAAATTGGTGTGAGTCCGACGAAAGAGTTCTGTTTGGGGTTGATCTTGCCAACGAAGCCGAAGATCGAGTTTGGTTGATACAAGAAAATTTAAAGGCTGCACAATCCCGATAGAAGAGCTACGCTGATCAAAGGCGTAGGCCATTGAAGTTTGACGTCGGAGAGCACGTTTACCTTCGTGTATCTCCGATGAAGGGAATTCACTGGTTCGGTGTAAAAGGGAAACTCGCTCCCCGCTTTATAGGTCTTTTTTGCTATCACGGAGAAGTGCGGACCCGTAGCCTACCGGCTAGAATTGCCGGCAAGTCTTGCGGGTGTTCATAATGTATTTCATGTGTCACAGCTGCGGAAGTGCCTCAAATTTACCGCTGCTGTCCGCACCGAAGAAATTGACGAATTGAAGCCGGACCTTATCTACACTGAACTACCGGTTCAGATTATAGATGAAAAGACCCAGGTAACCCAGAACCGGACGATCAGATTTTACAAGTTGCTATGGAGTAATCATATCGCGGAAGAGGCGACGTGGGAAAGTAAAGATTACCTCCGCACCAACTATCCAGAACTTTTAGCTTTCTACAGTTTGTAATTACCTCTCCCGTCTCGTTCTTCTTTTTGGAATCTCAGGACGAGATTCTTTTAAGGGGTGAGGAATGTAAAAGTCTCAAAAATGCATATGAATAAACTATGGTTTAAATTTATATGTGTGAGAAAGGCATGAAAAATGAGACTTGCTAAAACTTTTCTTCATGCAAAGTGATATATGGATGATCATCCAAAATGAGGCTCACATTTTTATTTGAAGGTATTGAACCAATAAGGATTTGAATACCTCTTTGCCTTAAAAGTTTAAAAATCAGATTTTAAACTTCAAAGTTCACACCAATTTGTGGCTAAAGAATTTGAAGACTTATGCAGCCCTATATCTTGGAAGTGGAAGTTTAGGGTGGTAAACTTTTCATTTTTAGGGTGGGCTCAAAAAGGAATCAAATAGAAGCATTTTCAACTTCTAACCAAATTCAAACTTGCTACGTAAATTCAAACTGAATTTGGGGAAATTCAAATGCTAGCCCGCATTCAAACTTCAAAACTGTGGAATTTCGAGAGATCAACATGAGAAGATATTTTGGGAGGAGATTTTGGGTGGACCCACATGTCATGGAGTTGGATTAGTGACTTGCGCACAAAGCAATTGAGGTAAAGGGTCTCTGTTTTTCCACTCCACCGAAGAGTTGCGGTTTCAGTCGAAGCAGCCTAGGGGCTCTCACCGTGTGCCACTGAGGGGCAGCGGCGCCACCTCCTGCTCCCTCCTCCCACGCACTGGCGACCGATTGAATGCTCCTCGTGCGCTCGACGTGATCCTCCTCTCACAGACCAAGCCACTCGCCCTTTGCTACCCCCTCTCTCACGAACAGCGCCGACAGAGCCTTCCCTCACCGCCGTGCTTCGAGAGCAACCGGGAGACCGGGAGAAACCCCCGCTCACTGCCTCCAAGCTGCAAAAATACCACGGTGCAACCGTTGCTCATTTCCCTGACCCAAAAACCACCGAGTCCCGGCGTTCCCGAGCCCTCAAACAACCACTCCGCAGTGACCTAACGCGAGATGGTGATCGGGCGCTCGTGGACAGCTCTCCACAGGAGCTTTCACGGCCGAGCAAGGGCGGCCACGGGAGCGTGCTGCTGTGGTGCTGCTCTCACCCAAAGCTTAGAGCAAACCGTGGAGTGTAGCCGGCGCATTTGAAGTTTTTGCTCCGGCGGCTTCAACCCAAGCATCCGGTACGGAAATCCTGAATTCTCCACTTCTATTCGTTCTTAGCGCGTCAGATTTTGCACATAGATGCTGGACTAGCCGGCGATCAATTCTCGTTTAGCAACCCTAGCATGAAAACACCTCAAAGCGACGGATTTTGAGGTCTACTGAACACTTCTTCGGCGGGACCGATCGGACGCACGGTGCCGACCCATTTACCACCGCTTCCGAGCTAGTTCAAGGTCATGCTGAGCCTTGCAATTATCCACTGATGCTGTAGAGCTCATTGGTTGAGTGTGTGGCGGGCTAGAAACCTCGGCTGATGATGTCGAACTCCAACCGAGGCCGCCGCACGTCGCCGAGGTATTTCCGGTCACCGGCGGTCCTAGCGAACCCCACAGTCATGTTCCCCGGCCTCCATAACCCCCTGGCGGCGAGTTTCAGCTCGGGCGGTGGCCGGCAGCGGTGATCCGGCGAGGTGCAGTTCGCTCCGGCGAGGTGGAGGTGGCGTGCGCGCGAAACAGGGGCGGGAGGAAGAAGAAGGTGTGGGCCCTGGTAGTCAGCGACGGAAAAATTTAAACTGGAATCGGCTGTGGCCCGGATCCTCTGTGCTGGCGTGCTGGGAACTTTGTGACCCGGTGTTGCTTCAATTCCAGAGAATGTTCCAACTTTGGAAAATCATACCTTTGTGTAGGAATCTCCAAATTGAGTGATTCAAATTGGGTTTGATTCCTTGTTCAAAGATCTATCCAAATATGAACTCCAATTTGTATGAAAGTCAATATTAAATTCTGGAAAATTCTTCGAAAGTTTTCTGAAGAAGAATTATTGAGAGTTTGGTTCATCCAAAAATTCTCAAATTTGGCCATAATATTCTTTAGCATATTTTTGACCTTCTAGCAACTTTTCAGATCATTTAAAGATCATTTGAATAGGAATTTGCTAAATACAAACTGTTGTGTTCATAAGAGTCCAGAAACATTTTCAGAAAATATTTCCCACTTATAAAATCTATTCTAGGCAAGTTATAGCCCCAAATCATATGAAAATTTAGGCAAGCTCTCTGAGACAAATTTGAAATTGTAATTCAATTAATTGGGCATGAAAATGCACATTACTTCAGAATTAATTCTTCTGAATAGAAATGCTTAAAGAATTATTCTGGGAGAACTACTCAAGTAAAAGGTCTGAATTTTGTACCAAATTACTTTCATGTGACCAGGAACTCACATGTAAATTTTTAGCTCAAGTTGAGCCTTAGATCTCCCTGTTCTTGTTCTTCATACTTATGTATGTGGGAAAAATACATTAGAGCATTGTGGGAATTATGGAGAACACATTTGTATTCCACATTAGCTGCAATTTGGCAAGCTAAATCACTAGGTAGTATAGAACCCGCTTTAAAAGTTTTGAAGCCATTGGAGTTCTTGCTCTTCAGTTACATTTAAATCTTTTCAGCTCATCTCTTATGTTCATTAGGAAAAATTAATGAGGGTATAGCTTAAAACACTAAGATCAATTTAGTTCTTTCACAATTCTTTGCACAACAGAGGCAAACCAAGTCATTCTTGACTTTTCCACACAACCTCTGTTACTAAAAAATCAAGTCTTAACTTCTTTTCATTGCATTCTATAAAACTTGTGCATATGCAATTCAATAGGAATCACAACGAAGAGGATTCGAAGGAGCGATTCATTGAATTGGATCAGACTTCGGAGAGTCAAGGATTGATCAAAAGGGATCACTAACTGCTTATATACGACTACCCTACAAAATAGGCAAGCCCCGGTTTGCATTTAAATACCCCTTTGTAAAGTTTTCATTTGTATCACTTATGTCTAGGTTGAAATGTTTGCATTAGCGTTAAGGTGTTTGAAACCCCACTTGCATGACTTTAAATTCTATGAAGGGTTGGGTAGTTTACAGACTCGACGAGTAGAGAATGCCATGCTAATGTGCTTAGGATCTCGGTAGAAGTTGAGTAGTTGGAATATACTCGCGAGATAAGGTTTTTTTACACAGTATGGAATAGAGTAGAAAATGGCTTAAGAGTTGTGAAACTGAGACGCAGTAGGGGGGATAGGATGCAGTGAGCGGATGTCTCACGTGCGTAGCCCTGTTGGTGTCGATTGAGGACCGAGTCGTCTGCGGGCCTGATGAACAAGTATCGAACAGTACCGGATGACATACTGACATAAGCAGGAAACCAATTTAACCAGTTAACCTAGGTGCTGAGGCTTACCCAACCGTTTTATAGGAGTGAGTTGAGGGTAGCAAGGTGTAAATCTGCCGGTGGGCACAGTCACGCTCCACGCGGGGACCTCCTGCCCGTTACGGATGGACCGGTTTGGCATTTGGGTTTCCTTTGAAAGGTTGTTGCATATAACAGAGTAGGAAGGGGTGTGAAATCACGCTTCTGAAAGTGGGTGTATGTGACGTATTGTCCGGGTGTCTCCTGATTGCAATCACCGTCCCTCGCGGTTATTTGAGTACCGCTTATTCACTGTTCTGTGATGTAGTAAGAAGTGAAATAAGCCATATGAATAATAATATGCTGTAATGAACTATTACTGTTTTAGAAACCATGTCTGCTGTAGATGTAGAGCTAATTAAGTTTATTTTCCACTTTGAGCATCACCAAATCAGAGGAAAGCGTTTCTTGTTTGATTAGTGACTTCTAATGTGAGGGCTGACTAAGGCTCATTAAACTGCTGCTAGAAAACTGAAAGTAAGGACTAACATTTAGGCGTGTCTTTAATGCAAAGTCATTTTCCTATATTACACATCCCTGCATTAAGAGTTCCATGACTAGGATGTCGGTTAAGTCTTGCTGGGCGTTATGCTCACGGATGCTATCCGAGTTGTTTTGCAGGATTGACTTCATGCTTATGAGAAGGGGTGTCGATGAGACTCGGAAACCTCTGAGTGATTACTCAAGAGCATCCTCGCCGCTGCAGTCTATTCTTAGTGTTGCTAGTAAGAAACATCCGCGGGCTGGACTGTTTCTTTTTTGCTAATTTAGAAATGAGTCGTGAGAGTTATAGTCTTCTGCTGTAGTTTATTTTGAAATAAGTATTTGTAAAATACTCTTGTACGCTTCCACAAAAGATTTATGTAATGTGATGTGTTTCCTCGACTCGTGTGCTATTGGGTGTCGCATATCACGGCACCACCCGACGAGGTCCTGTCCGGAGCGTCGTTCGTCGGTGGTCCCCCACAACATTGATGGAATACATGTCCGGACGGTGTAACGTGATGGTTTTGCATGCGCGGATGGACATCTGGGTCGACATCGGGAAAGTCGGTAAAACTCACAAACTCGGGTCTAGGGAGACCGGATGGAACCTTGACGGAATATACGTCCGAACGGTGCAAATTGATGGTTTTGCATGTGCGGATGACCATCTGGGTCAAAATCAAGAAAGTCAGAAAAGTCAGTAAAACTCACAAACTCGGGTCCCGGGGCCGGACGGAACCTTGATGGAATACAGGTTCGAATGGTGTAACTTGATGGTTTGGCATGCGTGGATGGCCATCAGATTGAAATCGGGAAAGTCGGTAGAACTCACGAACTCGGATCCTGTGCGGCCAGACAGAAACTTTTACGGAATACACGTTCGGATGGTACAACTTGATGGTTTTGCATGCGTGGATGGCCATCTAGGTCGAAATCGAGAAAGTCAAGAAAGTCGGGAAAGTTGGTAAGACTCATGAACTTGGGTCCCGCGCGACCGGACGGAACATTGATGGAATACAGGTCCGGACGGTGTAACTTGATGGTTTTGCATGCGTGAATGGACATCTGGGTCGAAATCGGGTAAGTTGGTAAAACTCACGAACTCGGGTCCCGGGCGGCCGGACGGGATCTTGACGGAATACACTTACGGATGGTGCGACTTGATGGTTTTGCATGCGCGGATGGCCATCTGGGTCGAAATCTAGAAAGTCGGGAAAGTCGTAAAACTCACGAACTCGGGTCTCGGGCGGCCGGACGGGCCTTGACGGAATACACGTCCGGACGGTGGAACTTGATGGTTTTGCATACACGGATGGCCATCTAGGTCAAAATCGAGAAAGTCAGGAAAGTTGGTAAAACTCACAAACTCAGGTCTCAGGCGGCCAGATGGGGCCTTGATGGAATACGCGTCCGGATGGTGCAACTTGATGGTTTTGCATGCGCGGATTGCCATTTGGGTCGAAATTGGGAAAGTAAGAAAAACTCATGAACTCGGGTCCTGGAACGCTGAACTGGACCTTGACGAAATACAGGTTCGGATGGTGCAAATGGAAGGTTTTCCACGAGTGGATGGCCATCTGAGTAAGAATCAGGAAAGTCGTAAAAGTCGGTAAAACTCACTAACTCGGGTCCCGAGCAGCCGGACGGGACGTTGACAGAATACACGCTTAAATGGTACAACTTGATGGTTTTGCATGCGCGGATGGCCATCTGGGTCGAAATTGAGAAAGTCGGTAAAACTCACGAACTCGGGTCCCGGGAGGCCGGACGGAACCTTGACGGAATACACGTCCGAACGGTGCAACGTGATGGTTTTGCCTGTGCGGATGGCCATCTGGGTCAAAATCGAGAAAGTCAGGAAAGTCGGTAAAACTCACGAACTCGGGTCTCGGGGCCGGACAGGACCAAACGGTGCACTTTGATGGTTTGGCATGCGTGGATGGCCATCTGGATTGAAATCAGGAAAGTCGGTAAAACTCACGAACTCGGGTCCCAGGCGGCCAGACGGGACCTTTACCGAATACACGTTCGGATGGTACTACTTGATGGTTTTGCATGCACGGATGGCCATCTCGATGTCGAGAAAGTCGGGAAAGTTGGTAAAACTCACGAACTCGGGAAATGGGAGGGCGAACGGAACCATCACGGAATACACGACCGGACGGTGCAACTTTATGGTTTTGCATGCTCGAATGCCCATATGGGTTGAAATCGAGAAAGTCAGGAAAGTCGTTAAAACTCATAAACTCGGGTCCCGGGCGTCCGGACGGAACATTGATGGAATACAGGTCCGGACGGTGCAACTTGATGATTTTGCATGCACAGATGAACATTTGGGTCAAATACAAGAAAGTCGATAAAACTCACGAACTCAGGTCTCGGGCGGCCGGACGGGGACTTGACGGAATACACGTCCGGACGGTGCAACTTGATGATTTTGCATGCGCGTATGGCCATCTGGGTCGAAATTAGGAAAGTTAGGAAAACTCATGAACTCGGGTCCCGGAACGCCGAACTAGACCTTGATGGAATACACGTTCGGATGGTGCAACTGGAAGGTTTTCCATGCGTTGATGGCCATCTAAGTAAAAATCGGGAAAGTCGGTCAAACTCATGAACTCGGGTCCTGGGCGGCCGGACGGAAACTTGACGGAATACACTTGCGCGTGGTACAACTTGATGGTTTTTCATGCGTTGATGGATGGCCATATGGGTCGAAATCAACAAAGTTGAGAAAATCGGTAAAACTCACGAACTCAGGTCCCGGTTGGACGGTCGGAACCTTGACGGAATACACATCCGGACGGTGCAACTTGATGGTTTTGCATGCGCGGATGGCCATCTAGGTTGAAATCGGAAAAGTCGGTAAAACTCACGAACTCGGGTCCCGGGCGGACGCAAAGGACCTTTACGGAATACACGTTCGGATGGTACAACTTGATGGTTTTGCATGCACGGATGACCATCTAGATTAAAATCGAGAAAGTCGGGAAAGTCGGTAAAACTCACGAACTCAGGTTCCGGGAGGCCGGACGGAACCTTGACGAATACACGTCCGGACGGAGCAACTTGATGATTTTGCATGCGCGGATGCCCATCTGGGTTGAAATCGGGAAAGTCGGTAAAACTCATGAACTCGGGTCCCGGGCAGCCAGAGAGGATCTTTACGGAATACACGTTCGGATGGTACAACTTGATGGTTTTGCATGCGAGGATGGCCATCTGGGTCGAAATCGAGAAAGTCGGTGAAACTCACGAACTCAGGTCCTGGGAGGCCGGACGGAACATTGACGAAATACACGTCCGCACGGTGCGACTTGATGTTTTTGCAGGCGCCGATGGCCAACTGGATCAAAATTGAGAAAGTCGGTAAAAACTCACAAACTCGGATCCCGGGCGGCCGCACGGGACCTTCACGGAATACACATTCGGATGGTATAACTTGATGGTTTTGCATGCACGGATGGCTATCTGGGTCGAAATCGAGAAAGTCGGGAAAGTCGGTTAAACTCACGAACTCAGGTCCTGGGAGGCCAGACGGAACCTTGACAAAATACACGTCCGGACAGTGCAACTTGATTGTTTTGCATGCGCGGATGGCCATATGGATTGAAATCGAGAATGTCGGTAAAACTCACGAACTCGGGTCCTGGACGGCCAGACAGGACCTTGACGGAATATACGTTCAGATGGTACAACTTGATGGTTTTGCATGCGCGGATGACTAGCTGGGTCAAAATCGAGAAAGTCCAGAAAGTCGGTAAAACTCACGAACTCGGGAACCGGGAGGCCGGACGGAACCTTGACGGAATACACGTCCAGACGATGTAACTTGATGGTTCTGCATGCGCGGATGGCCATCTGTGTTGAAATCGGGAAAGTCGGTAAAACTCATGAACTCGGGTCCCGGATGGCAAGAGAAGACCTTTACGGAATACACGTTCGGATGGTATAACTAGATGGTTTTGCATGCACGTATGGCCATCTGGGTCAAAATTGAGAGAGTCGGGAAAAATCCGTAAAACTCACGATCTCAGGTCCCGGGAAGCCAGACGCAACCTTGACGGAATACACGTCCGGACGGTACAAACTGATGGTTTTGTATGCGCGGATGGCCATTTGGGTCAAAATTGAGAAAGTCGGGAAAGTCGGTAAAACTCACGAACTCGGGTCCCGGGTGGCCGGACGGAACCTTTTCGGAATACACGTTCGGATGGAACAACTTGATGGTTTTGCATGCGTGGATACCCATCTGGGTCGAAATCGAGAAAGTCGGGAAAGTTGCTAAAACTGACGAATTCGTGTGCCGGGAGGCCAGACGGAACCTTGACGGAATACAGTTCCAGACGGTACAACTTGATAGTTTTGCATGCACGGATGGCTATCTTGGTCAAAATCGAGAAAGTTGAGAAAGTCGGTAAAACTCACGAACTCGGGTCCCGGGGACAGACGGGACCTTGATGGAATACACGTTCGAATGGTGTAACTTGATGGTTTTGCATGCACGGATGGCCATGTGGGTTGAAATCGAGAAAGTCGGGAAAGTCGGTAAAACTCACGATCTCGGGTGACGATTGGCCGGACGGACCCTTGACGGAATACACATCCGGACGGTACAACATGATGGTTTTGCATGCGCAGATGGTCATCTGGGTCAAAATCGAGAAAGTCGGGAAAGTCGGTAAAACTCATAAACTCGGGTCCCGGGGCCGTACGGGACCTTGATGGAATACATGTTACGATAGTGCAACTTGATGGTTTTGTATGCGAGGATGGCCTTCTGAGTTGAAATCAAAAAAGTTTGGAAAGTCAGTAAAACTAATGAACTCGGGTCCCTGGCGGCCGGATGGAATATTGATGGAATGCAGGTCCCGATGGTGCAACTTGATGGTTTTGGATGCACGGATGAACATCTGGGTCAAAATCGAGAAAGTCGGTAAAACTCACGAACTCAGGTCTCAGGCGGCTGGACGGGACCTTGACGGAATACACGTCCGGACGGTGCAACTTGATGTTTTTGCATGCGCGGATGGACATCTGGGTCGAAATTGGGAAAGTTAGGAGAACTCATGAACTCGGGTCCCGGAACGTCAAACTGGAACTTGACAATACACGTTCGGATGATGCAACTTGAAAGTCTTCCATGCGTGGATGGCCATCTGAGTAAAAATCGGAAAAGTCAGGAAAGTCAGTAAAACTCACGGACTCGGGTCCTGAGCGGCTGGACGGGACCTTGACGGAATACACTTGCGGGTGGTACAATGTAACACCCTCAAATTTATATTGATGGTTTTGCATGCGCGGATGGCCATCTGGGTCAAAATCAAGAAAGTCGGGAAAGTCGGTAAAATGCACGAACTCGGGTCCCAGGGCCTGACGGGACCTTGATGGAATACACGTTCAGATGGTGCAACTTGATGGTTTTGCATGCGCGGATGGCCATATAGGTTGAAATTAGTAAAGTTGGTAAAACTCATGAACTCGGATCCCAGACGGCCGGACGGGACCTTTACGGAATACACGTTCATATGGTACAACTTGATGGTTTTGCATGCGCAGATGGCCATCTGGTTCGAAATCAAGAAACCCAAGAAAGTCGGGAAAACTTACGAATTCGGGTCCCGGGAGGCCGGTCGGAACCTTGACGGAATACACGTCCGGATAGTGCAACTTGATGGTTTTGCATGCGCGTATGACCATCTGGGTTGAAATCGGGAAAGTCGGTAATATTCACGAATTCGGGTCCCTGGCGGTCGGACATGACCTTTACAGAATACACGTTCGGATGGTACAACTTGATGGTTTTGCATGCGCGGATGGCCATCTAGATTGGAATCGGGAAAGTCGATAAAACTCACGAACTTGGGTCCTGGGTGCACGGACGGGACCTTGACGGAATACACGTTCAGATGGTACAACTTGATGGTTTTGCATGCACGGATGGATATCTGGATCAAAATCGAGAAAGTCCGGAAAGTCGGTAAAACTCACGAACTCGGGTCCCGGTAGGCCGGACGGAACCTTGATGGAATACACGTCCGGAAGGTGCAACTTGATGATTTTGCATGCGCGGATGGTCATCTGGGTTGAAATCGGGAAAGTCGGTAAATCTCATGAACTCGGGTCCCGGGCGGCAGTGATGCGGACATCGCTACCGTTGATACAACCACAACACCAGCCCATTCACCACTCTCAGCTAATCAAGGTCCAATGACACGCGCTCGTGCACGTCAACTTAATTATCAGGTGAATTCATTCCTGGTTGTTCAAAGTAATTATCCTTCAAATGGGGACCTATTAAATCCTTGTGATGACCTTGTTATTATTAGGTGCTTGGGAATTGATCCAGCTAGGAGTGATGGAGGGATTAATGCAATAAAGGCTGCTCCACCCGAGGGGAAATCTTGAGGCTGGGGCCATCTAATAAAGAGAGATTTAGACAAATAAGGAAAGGAATAAGGGAAATCTCGTCCAACTTTGCTGCTGGACGAAATTTCCACTTTCTTCCCCCATTTAAAGATAGATGTGCTATAATAAGGAAAGAAATAGAGGAAATCATATCCTGCCTTCCTGCTGGATGGGTTTCCCTCTTTCTTTCCCTATTAAATGGTAGTCTATCACACAAAAAGGAAGTGAATAAGGGAGATCACGTCCTACCTTTGTTGCTGGACGAATTTCCCTCTTCCCTCCCCTATTTAAGTAGTCCAAGATCTCCTTGACAGGGCGGGTTTTGTTTTCTGTAAGTTTAGCCATTGCTACTTCCTTGTAACGCAAGTGTCGACGAGACCTTCCGATTACTTGAATCAGAACCCTAACTTTTTCACACCCGTGAGTGTTTGCTTGTTATCTTGTTCTTGCTTGTTCTTCGATTGCTTGCAGGTTTAAGGCTGTTCTTGGCACAGCAAGTACAGCAACAACAGGAGCCGGTGTAACTATCGCTAAGGTGCAGCATCATTGTGGTTGTTGTAGTCGGGAAGCACAACGTCGATCTCCACCCAAATCGTAGTTACCAGGAGACGGTGTAACTGTCGCTCAAGGCGCCACACCATTCTGGTTGTGGTAGTCGGGCAGCCAACGTCGGCCTCCACCAAATTCGTTCATTACCAACATCTCTCATCGAAAGATAGGGCGTCCCCCGTACCCGTTGGGTTCATCAAGTGGTATCAGATTTCAGGTTGCTCGGTGAGAGATTTCCTTCTCCTTGTTCTTCATTTACTTACAGTCCACTTTTGCCTACAAAAGTTCGCTCTAAAAAAATCCTAAAAACACTTTGAGCCTTTTGCTTGGCTACTTAGCTCTCGACTTGTTGAATTCACGGTTGCCTTTTTGTGTCAAGTTGCTGGTCCTAAGTTTTTTACTGCTAGAGTTTTGAGTTCGTGCCACTTTGTTCTCAGTCCATTTCCATTATCTACCCAAAGTTGAGAAAAAAGGCAAGTGCAAAAGAAAAGCTGCACGGATCAGCAAGAAAAAGGCACGTGCAAAAAGAAAAGCCGCACTGATTACAATCACAAAAAAAGTTTCTAAGTACAAAAAAAGAGAGACAATTTGTGTAACATTTGTTTCATGTTTCGAAGTTCAACTTGCTGTTTTCAACGTTGTTGAAACACAACGGATCGGGCTGTTCGAACTTCCCTACCATAGTAATCCAACGTCACGTGGAGTTACGGCTCACGTCTCTAGTAAGGTTTGAGCTAGGACCAGCACAATACCATTGTGGAACGTTTACTCAACTTGTTGTGACTAATGTGGTACTAGCTGTTCCTTTGCACAAATTGTGTCTAGCAGCAACCTACAGCTCCACAAAATTGTCTACGACACCATAAGGTTGTGCTGGCAGCCACCGTTTGTTGTTGTTCTTGCTGATTGCCGGCGCCTCCTGCATCGCATGGTAAGAACTTGTAAGATCTTGATTTCTTGCTAGTGAGGAATTGTGCTGTCCTACCATCTCTTAGCAACTGTTAGGATTAATCTGCTTGCTGTTGTATTTCCTTTCTTTACTAACTATGTCAGCTGATGCGAATGAGACATATCCACATTCACCACGTACGAGGGGCATCATTCAGCATTTCGAACGCCAAGTAAAGCTACACACAGATGCTCTCAATGAGGATATTCAAGTCACCAATAAACGCATTGGTCAATTAGAGTCGACGCAGATTTGCACCAACACCAAACTGACCACATTAGAAAGCACTGCTGGGGCTATTAACACTTCTTTTGCAGCAATCATTGAGCGATTGGAGAGGATGGAACAGGTTAGACGCGAAGAGAGGCAAAGACATGTTGATGACAGCCACGACTCCGTTGGCAGTGCTGCAAGATATGACGAGGCGGAGTATTCGGCGGATACCGAGCTTGATGATGGACCTTTCAGGTATCGACGGCAGCCACGTCGCGACCATCGTTGTATGGGTGGTCGAGCTCAACGACGCGAGGTACGTGACAATGACGATTCCCTACGCAGCATTAAATTCTCCATACCACCTTTTGATGGTAAATATGATCCGGATGCATTTCTGTCTTGGGAATTATCAGTAGATCAAAAATTTGCATGCCATGATTTCCCTGATGATAAAAAGGTTAGAGCTGCCACTAGTGAATTCACTGACTTTGCTTCTGTTTGGTGGCATGAATATCAAACTAAAAATCCAGCTACCGTACCACAAACTTGGAATGCTTTGAAACGAATCATGCGTCGTCGTTTTGTTCCTTCCTATCATGCTTGTGACCTGTTGCATAAATTACAACAACTTAGGCAAGGAATAAATCTGTTGAGGAATACTATCAAGAACTTCAAATAGGCATGATGTGTTGTGGCCTAGTTGAAAATGAAGAGGCTGCAATGGCTAGGTTTATGGGTGGTTTAACAAGAGAAATTCAGGACATATTGGCTTATAAGGAATACACTAACGTCACTCGATTATTCCATCTTGCTTGTAAGGCTGAAAGAGAAGTGCAGGGACGACGTACAAGAACTAACATTTCTGCAGGTCGAACTACCTCATGGCAGTTCCGCTCAAGTGCTGCTGGTACTAAGCATGATTCTCCAGACGATGCTTCCAATGGGTTGCCCAGGACTACATCAAAATCAGCACCTTCGCGTGCAATCAAGACAACAAAAGGATTCACCCAAGTTGCAGCCAACACTTCTTCCATTGCTTCTACCGGGAGAACAAAAGACATTCAATGCCTCCAGTGCAAGGGTTTTGGGCACCTACGAAGGGACTGCCCAAGCAAGCGTGTGCTGGTTGTATGAGAAAATGGTGAGTACTCTTCTGCTAGTGATTTAGATAATGAAACATATGACATGCTTGCTGCACAAGAAGCAGGAAAGAAGAATGATGATGAAGAGCACATTGGGGCTGATCATGCTGCCCACTATGAGAGTCTTGTTGTGAGGCGTGTCTTGAGTGCCCAAATGATCAAAGCTGAACAGAACCAGCGACACAATCTATTCCAAACTAAGTGTGTAGTTTTGGAACGATCGTGTCACATTATTATTGATGGAGGAAGCTGCAACAATTTAGCAAGTGCTACCATGGTAGAAAAGCTTGGGATGACAACACTTCCACATCCACATCCCTACTACATCCAATGGTTCAACGACAGTGGTAAGTTTAAGGTAACATGTCTGGTTCGTGTCGAATTTGCAATTGGTTCCTACCATGATTACATTGATTGTGATGTGGTACCTATGCAAGCTTGTTCTATGCTATTTGGTCGACCTTGGCAATTTGATAAAGATACATTACATCATGGTAAATCAAATCAATACTCTTTCATGCATCATGAGAAGAAACTTGTTTTGCACTCGATGTCCTCTGATGCTATTTTGAAGGATGACATTGCTAGAGCTTGCAAAGAGAAAAATAAGAAATCTGCTGAAAATAAAAATTCAGATGTCGTGAAGAAATCGGTACAGCCTAAGACTGACAATTCCAAATCTGCTCATATGAAAAAGAATGAAATAAAATTAACAAGCTCTTGTTTTTTTGCTTCCAAATCTGATTTGTTTGAATTAAAAAGTGATACTGTAATCTGCTATGTGTTTGTTTGCAAAGAAGTTTTGTTCTCACTTCATGACACACCATATGCTTTGCCTCCTTCTATCACTAAGCTTTTGCAGGAATACGTTGATGTGTTTCCACAAGAGGTACCAGCCAGGCTACCACCATTGAGAGGGATTGAGCATCAGATTGTGTCACACCCGGTTTTTCCGAAGAAACAACCAAGTGAATATCACATGTATGCCAGGATCATTTTCTCATACATGTGATGACAAATAGTGAAGCATCATTTATTACAAGCCAGGTGTCGAATATAAATAAGTCTTACATTGCAAATGTCTCAATGGACACTAATGCTTCATCACAAATAAATAAACTAGCAGCGGAATATTATTCTTTTAGGGCTCCATCACAGGCGTTGCCCGGGGGTCTTCATGAACCTAAAAACCTTCCTCGGGTCCAAAATCTTGGTCATTGTACACCACCTCATTATCTTGACCTGAGCAGCAATATAAACCAACAAATATGCAAGGTTGAGTACCAATGGTACTCAGCAAGTGTGGGAAAATTATATCATGCATGGCTAGAACAAGGAGAGGTTGAACTCATGGTTAAAGCACTACGCAATTAATACCTATCACCTTAGCTTATTAAGCACCTACATTACTACACAGGTGAAATGGTCCCAATCTCCCATCCCATCATTGTAATCCAATAACCATAACATCATTACCAATGTTAAGCTCCCCGCTTAACCTCCACAACTTCCAAAAACCTTCACTCCTCTAATCATGAATAAGTCCAGACCGCTCTTAACCGTGAGCACGGCTGTCAAGACAGTTTTGACTCTGCAGAGTTTGTACCACTGTACCCACAAGTAGTGATTTCATCCCCCGTTGCCGGGTGGACTAAAAGAACCTCCATTATGCCAGTGGCTACGATCCACATTCACACTTCCCAGGTGTGCAGCCAGGAGATCACTACGAAGCCTTTACAAAGGGATTCCCGACGAGCGTGGGCCCACTGAGGTTTCACCCCTAACAGCATACAAGAGGCTCCAACCCCGCTGCAGTGGCCCCCTCTTGAGCCTTGCGGTTCATATGGTAGTCCAGCTGACACCTACTCCCCGCACCATCCAACACACTCATACTACGCCGGGGATACACCTAATTAATTGGCCAAGCTGCCCCATCTCAGCATGTGGTTGGCACTGTAAAGCCGGGTTACATGCTCCATGAACCGGTCCTTAGGATCCAGGCAAGTACTAAACACAAACCCAAGTCTCGTGCACCCAGCACACAACCAAAACATTCAACTTGCCTTGATCCCTACCTCTACATAACTCACAATGTCTCATTCAAGAGTATAATATAATAAACTGATGATCTCATATCCCAAATATCCCATTCTAAGCATGGCTAAGCATATGCATGTAAATAAATGACATGGTAAAATAAATCTCAACCCAAGCTACAAGGAAACAAGGCAATGCAATTCTAGGGAAACTTTCCTAGCATGGGTTTCAAATTTCATTTGACAATGCAAATAATTCTATCTACACATCCTAGCATAGGATCAAAGTGGTCAAGGACACTTGCCTCCTTCTTGCTGCTCTTGAAATGGGTAGTCCTGATCTTGGAAAGGGTTAACTTGCTCTTGAACAGGTTCTACTTCATACCATCACACATAGCAAAAGAAAAACAACAATCATAAGACATAGTTCACACTTCTACTTTATACAAACCACACATTCATATTTATGAAATTCATTCACCATTATATGTGTTGTGGTTACTTTGTGTGTTTTAAATAAATTTCTTACATTAAACTACCAAGTATGTATGAAAAGTATTTTTCTTCTCCATATGTGCCTTCATAATTTCTATCAACCCTAAACTGAATTCTTTGGATTTTAGAAACTCCATTTATCTTTTATTAGTTGCTATATTTTCAGATTTATATTCCTATGCATAATTGTGTATTTTATTATGAAATTAGTAATACACATCATCTAAATAGTATAGGTTCTGGTCCTAAATAATCTAATAACATGTTTTGACCTTGGCTTCTGATGTAGACTATTTCATAATTATTTTTCCTATTTTTCTATAACTATTCTTTACTTAAAAATGTGTCCCTATACTAATAAATGTGAATAATAGTTGAAACAGATTCATTTCAGCCCAAAAATATATTTTTATCTCACTCCAAAGTTTTCTAAGTACTGAGAAAGTTTTTAATTAATTTTTACAATTATGTTTGTCCCCCTTTTTAATTTTTAAACACTAGTTACATATTCAATTTTCTAAATCAAATACTAAACAGGGTTAAAAAGTAAACTCTCCCCATTACAGGGTCTATAATATTATTTTCATAATTTACAGGGGTCTAGCTACACTTATCAGAGGTGTTTTTCCTAATTTCTATTAAGTCCAGGGGCTAAAACTGATTTTTAAATGAATTTACATGATTTTCTGAAGTTCCAGGGGCTAGATCTGAAGTTTCCGGGGCTAGCTCTCAATTCCAGAGAACCCCAGGGGGTAGCACGTAAGAATTCCAGCCTTTATAACGCGGGGTCGACGTGGACCGTCCGATTCTAAACCGACGGCTGAGATTATAACATCGAACCGGTACGCGGGGATTTAAAGTCTACCGTGCGATTTAAAATAAACGGCGCACAAGCAGCCACGTCGCTCTGATCGAGAGCGGGCGGCGCTGCCGGCGGCGCACGGCGGCGGAAAGCGGCGATCTCGCCGGAAAGTTTCGGATCCTCGAGAATTCTGCCTAGAACTGTGATCTTATGGCCTAGATCGGTAGAGGGGAGGTCAGGGATCTCAACTCGGGGGTTTTCTCGAGCTCGGGGGTCCTGGAAAGTGCTCGGCGGCGAGGTCCGAGACAAAACCACGGCGAAGCTCGTCGGCGCTGAGTTTACACCGTAAGTCTTCGGGTTTTCTGCACCTGCAAAGTTCCCCGGAGGCGGTGGATCAAAACCAGCGAGTTAGATCAGAGTTTCCGAGCTTAGATCGGCCAGAATTCACCGGCGAAGTCTCGGTGCTCACCGGAGTGAAAATCGGCGATCGCGTGGGAAAAACTGATCGGATCGGGGGTTTTTATAGCCGGGGGAGGGCGGTGGGTCTGTTGTGATCGAGTTGGAGTCCGCTGGGACCAGAATTCGGCTGCGGGACGGGCTTTCCCGATCGGTTGCGATCTCGCGCGCGGGAGAGAGTCCGGGGTCGCGGGGTTAGGGATGACATGTGGGTCCCACCCGTCGGCGAGGGGCAGCGCGGCGCGCGCGGGGGCGGGCTGGCGCTGGGGTTGCTGGGCCGGCTGGCGGTTTCGGCCCACTGGCCAGTTTTTTCCCGTTTTCCTTTTTCTTTTTTCCATTTCTTTTCTGTTTTGGGTATAATTTGAATTCTAGTTTGAATTTGAATTTTTGCAAAACATGCAACACGTCCAAAAATTTTTAAATTCTCCTCTGAACATGGTTTAGGGTTTTGAATCCAAATTTGGGGTGTTACAGCTCTACCCCCCTTAAAAGAAATCTCGTCCTCGAGATTGGTGTTTCTAAGAAAACAATTCCGGAAACTGTGCCTTGAGCTCGTCTTCCCGTTCCCAGGTAGCTTCCTCTTCTGAGTGATGCTTCCACTGCACCTTGCACATCCGGATTCTCTTGTTTCTGGTGAGGCGTTCCATTGTCTCCAAAATCTTGTATGGTTGCTCGGCATAAGACAAATCTTCAGCTACATCCACTTCATTCATGGGTAACACCTCTTCAGGCGTCCTCAGACATTTCTTGAGTTGTGACACATGAAATACATCGTGCACGTCCGATAGATGAACCGGTAACTCTAGTTGGTACGTCACTTCGCCTTTTCTTTCCAAAACTTGAAAGGGTCCGATGTATCGAGGTGACAACTTCCCTTTCACCTTGAACCGACGAAGTCCTCTGATAGGGGACACCTTGAGATAAACATAGTCTCCCACGTTGAAAACGAGTTCTCTTCTTCGTACATCAGCATAACTCTTCTGACGTGTTTGTGCTATCCTCAAATTGTTGCGAATCTCCCTCACCTTCGCCTCGGCTTCTTGTAGCACTTCTGGACCAAACACTTTACTTTCTCCTGTTTGGTTCCAAAATAGGGGAGTTCTGCACTTCCTTCCATACAAAGCTTCAAACGGTGACATCTTCATACTAGCTTGATAACTGTTGTTATAGGAAAACTCCGCATACGGTAAGTTCTTGTCCCAACTCCTATTGTTTTTGAGTGCACATGCCCTTAACATATCTTCAAGGATCTGATTGGTTCTCTCCGTCTGCCCGTCAGTTTGGGGATGATAGGCAGAACTAAAGTTCAGATGGGTTTCCATGGTTTCATGCAACTTCTGCCAAAACCTCGAGGTGAACTGTGTCCCTCGGTCCGACACTATCTTCTTTGGCACTCCATGGTAACACACAATCCTTGACATGTACAATTCTGCCAATTTGGATCCGCTGTAGCTTTCTTTCACAGGGATGAAATGAGCTACCTTGATTAGCCTATCAATAATGACCCATATTGAATCATACCCGGATTGGGTTCTAGGCAATCCCACGACAAAATCCATGCTGATTTCTTCCCACTTCCATTCAGGTACTTTGAGTGGTTGCAATAATCCCGCGGGTCGTTGATGTTCGGCTTTCACCAACTGACATGTGTCACATAGGGCAACATGTTCCGCGACATCTCGCTTCATGCCATACCACCAATACCTGCTTTTGAGGTCCTGGTACATCTTCGTACTCCCAGGATGAATGGAATAGTCGGAATCGTGAGCCTCCTTCAAAATTAATTCACGGATCTCTTTTACTTCTGGCACACAGATCCTTTTCCCGTGCCACACCGTTCCTTGTTCATCCTCTCTAAAACCAGGAGTTTTATTTTCCTTGATGAGCTGTTTGATCTCTTGTATCTTCTCATCATTCTTTTGGCCCTCGCGTATGTCTCGCTCGAGTGTGGAGTCCACTTCCATGGCGATGGCTTCACCACTATTTACTAGACATAGATTGAGTCTTATAACCTCGTCCTTCAATTCTGTAGGCATGTCCTTCAAACTCAACTTATTGACCTGCACTTTCCGACTCAAAGCATCGGCCACGACGTTTGCTTTCCCGGGATGATAGTTGATGCCCACATCAAAGTCATTGATTAGCTCTAACCATCTCCTTTGTCTAAGGTTGAGATCTGGCTGTGTGAATATGTACTTCAAACTCTTATGATCCGTATATATCTCTGTCCTCTTCCCCATCAAATAGTGCCGCCAAATTTTCAACGCGTGTACCACTGCAGCTAGTTCTAGGTCATGTGTAGGATAGTTCTTCTCGTGCTTCCGAAGCTGCCGGGATGCATACGCCACGACATGTCCTTCTTGCATGAGAACACATCCCAACCCATTTCCAGAGGCATCGCAGTACACTGTGAAATTCTTTTGCATATCTGGCATAACCAACACTGGGGCTGTTGTCAATCTTTTCTTTAGCTCCTGAAAGCTCGTATTGCACTGTGGCGTCCAGGTGAATGTGATTCCCTTTTCCAACAGTTTGGTGAGAGGTCTCGAGATCCTAGAGAATCCCTCAATAAACCGTCGATAGTATCCAGCCAATCCCAAAAAGTTTCGAACTTCCCCGACATTTTCAGGGGTTTTCCACTTCTGGATATCCTCGATTTTGGCGGGATCTACGGAGATTCCTCCCTCCGAGATTATATGTCCTAAAAAGGGAACTCTCTTCAGCCAAAACTCACACTTGCTCAACTTGGCATATAGTTGGTGTTCTCTCAACCTCTGCAACACCAACCTTAGATGTTTCTCATGTTCTTCTTCATTTTTGGAGAAGACGAGAATATCATCTATGAATACCACCACAAATTTGTCCAGATATTCCATGAATACCTTGTTCATGAGGTACATGAAATATGCCGGGGCATTGGTAAGCCCGAAAGGCATGACAGTGTATTCATACAGTCCGTACCGAGATACGAAAGCTGTCTTGGGAATATCAGATTTCCTTATCTTGAGTTGGTGGTACCCCGACCTGAGATCAATTTTCGAGAACACACAAGCTCCCCTCAACTGATCAAACAAGTCTTCAATGCGGGGTAATGGGTACTTGTTCTTGATGGTTACCTCATTCAAGGCACGGTAATCCATGCATAACCTTTGGGTTCCGTCTTTCTTGGGCACAAATATCACCGGAGCTCCCCATGGTGAGGAACTAGGGCGAATATACCCCTTCTCCGTCAATTCTCTCAAATGATCCTTGAGCTCTTCTAGCTGCTTGGAGTCCATTCGATAAGGTCTCTTGTATATCGGGGCTGTTCCCGGTACTAGATCAATTGCGAATTCCACGTCACGGTCGGGAGGCATACCTGGCAACTCCTCCGGAAAAACATCTGGATATTCCCTGATAGTCCTGATTTCCTCAACTTTCAACTCCACTTGATTTAATTTAATGTCCCTCCTAGGCTCGTGTATCGTTATGAACTTTACTCTTGTGCCATTAGGGTGAGTTAGTTCCACCGTTCTGGTCGAACAATGGATGATTCCTTTATGTTTGGTCAACCAATCCATACCCAAAATAATATCTATCCCTTGTGAATCTATCACTATGAGGTTAGCAGTAAATACTACCCCATTAATGTCTAGGCTCACTTTGGGACACACTTGTCTTGTCCTTATTTCTCCACCTGGAGAGTTTACGGCTAGCATATGGTTCATTTGTGTGGTTGCTAGGTCATGCTTCTTAACAAACCCTTGAGCAATGAATGAGTGGGTAGCACCAGAATCAAACAGCAGAGTTGCAAGGTGTAAATTGGCAGGAAACTTACCAACTACCACGTCGGGTGCCTCTTGTGCTTCCTCCATAGTAACGTGGTTCACCCGTCCTCTCATTACATTCTGCTGTTGTGGCTGCGCGGGCTTCTTCTTAGGGCACTTATGGGCATAGTGCCTCACTTCACCACAGCTAAAACATTGCACTCCAACCTTAGGTGCTTGGCCTTTGTTGTCTTGGGGTTGGTTCGGGGGTCCTTGCACTGCTGGTCGAGGTGGATATGCGGGGCGAGGCTGCTGCACAAACTGACGTGGCGGCTGTGCAGGTGCTGCGGGTGGCCTGTAGTTTGGGTTGTACCCTCTGGGTGCTGAATAGGGTACCGCAGCACGGCTTGTCTGCCCCGTAGGTTGCTGCATCATACGTGGGCGGGTGTTGCTCCCTAAGGCCTGATGTGACCACCCGGCCTTCCTCTTATTCTCATTTTCCAGGGCCTTTAGCTTCCTTTCTACCATAAATGCTCTGTCCACCATCTTTTGGAAGCTTTCATACTCATTTGAGGACATTGCACACTGCATCTCTGCGGTAAGTCCTTCCACGAAACAATCTTGTTTCTGCTCATCAGTCTCTATGTCTCGTGGGGCATAACGGGATAGTTGAGTAAATTTAGTGAGGTATTCCCTAACCGTCATGTTTCCCTGCTGCAGTCCCAAAAACTCCTTCCTCTTGTTTTTGAGTTCACCTCTTGGGATGTAATGGTTGCGGAAGCTAAGCTTGAACTCCTCCCAAGTGATGTTCTCAGGGTCATGATGGGCGGCCACGTAGGCGGTCCACCAATCAGCAGCAGGTCCCTGCAATTGATGAGAGGCAAACAGCACCCTCTCATACCCTTGGCATTGGATTATCCTCATCTTACTTTCAATGGTCTTCAGCCAATCATCGGCCTCCAGAGGTTCAGCAGCACTTGCAAACTTTGGAGGTTGAGTTCCTAGAAACTCACTCAACCTTGGTTGGCGTGGTGCAGCTTGTGGAGGTGGAACTTGATGCAAGTTGGCCACCACTTGAGTCAAGTTCTGGATGAGCTGATTTTGATTCTCCAGCATCTGGTGGAGAGGATCAACTTCTTCACGGCGACCACCCCTGTCTTGGCCTCCAGAAAGATGAGGGTTGCATGCCTCATCGTTGTTGTTGGCGGGGTTGGCAGCACGTCCTTTTCCTCTTCCGGCCATCTGGCAGAATCAACCAAGGTTAATTTGAAATTATTTAGCATCATCTTACTACTTTCATTTGTTTGTACTTTGAGGTGTTAGGCTTTGTTAAAATTTTACGAGGGTTTATATCTCACACCAAATAAATGCACTATTATTTCCTGTGGGTTCACACACCAAAGCAGAACAATCTGAAGACGAGGCTGTGGACAATTGCTCATGGCTTCCACAACTCACGTCACACACCAAGCATCATCACACCATTAACTACGTAACGACTCGACTACTCGACCACTTGCTAGCTAGGGGAAAGACTCTACACTACTCGTCCTCTTGAGCTGGCTCCTCGGGATCTTCCTCCTCATTTCGGCTACCTTCTGACTCTGCTTTGGGTGGGGAGGCTGCTGGTGGAGAAGTGCGACGACGCCTGATTGCTCGGCGATCCGGGGAGTCAAGAGTCCATGGATCACTCACGGTGACACACAGTTCACTCCCATCTCCTCTTTCTCTCGCCTTTAAACAAGCTCGCAGCAACGCCTCCGTTTCCTTCAGGGTGTCTCGGACATCCTGAAGCTCTTGTTGACACTCCTGCAGTCGAGTGCTGAGCATAGCAGCATCCTCCAAGCACAAGTCCATGTGCTCATGGGAAGTCCCTTGTTGCACCGGAGGGTACTTGTACTCCGTGGTACCACTCTCACGTTGGAGGACATACATGTACTCAGTTTTGTCCAAGTGGCGACGATAGATGTGACTCTGGCAGGTGATGGCCTCCCAAGTGACATCTTTCTCCGCGTCAACTTGTGTTGCTCGACAAGCTGGAGAGTGGTGGATCTTCAGTAGCTGATTCTCGTGTATAATCCTCATCTCCGAACTCCATTCTTCCCTCTTCTCACGGATGGTCCTGGTGGAGTTATAGTGGATGGTGAGCTTGCCCGTATTGCCGGCGGCTTCGAGCATACGTCGAAGACGGCGCAACAAATCTCCTACTGCCAATCCGTAGGAAAGGTACGTCACTGGACGACTCTCCTCTCTTTCGGCAAGGGCAACTACGGGAACTCTCCCTCCTGTGGACTTACGAGCGGTGCGAATCATGCGAACCATCTAAAACAAAAAGAATTTAAATTTAGGTTAGATAAATTCTCAAACAAAAATCCTATTTTGAATGAAAGTTGGGGTAAGATGAAGAAAATGACTCCTTTAATAACACTTTTCCACCCACCCTTTGGAAAATAGTTTTTAAGAAAATAGGGCCCTTAAATACGTCCATTTCTACCTAGGTCCACGTTCCTACGGGCAACCTTGACTCTGATACCACCTCTGTCACACCCGGTTTTTCCGAAGAAACAACCAAGTGAATATCACATGTATGCCAGGATCATTTTCTCATACATGTGATGACAAATAGTGAAGCATCATTTATTACAAGCCAGGTGTCGAATATAAATAAGTCTTACATTGCAAATGTCTCAATGGACACTAATGCTTCATCACAAATAAATAAACTAGCAGCGGAATATTATTCTTTTAGGGCTCCATCACAGGCGTTGCCCGGGGGTCTTCATGAACCTAAAAACCTTCCTCGGGTCCAAAATCGTGGTCATTGTACACCACCTCATTATCTTGACCTGAGCAGCAATATAAACCAACAAATATGCAAGGTTGAGTACCAATGGTACTCAGCAAGTGTGGGAAAATTATATCATGCATGGCTAGAACAAGGAGAGGTTGAACTCATGGTTAAAGCACTACGCAATTAATACCTATCACCTTAGCTTATTAAGCACCTACATTACTACACAGGTGAAATGGTCCCAATCTCCCATCCCATCATTGTAATCCAATAACCATAACATCATTACCAATGTTAAGCTCCCCGCTTAACCTCCACAACTTCCAAAAACCTTCACTCCTCTAATCATGAATAAGTCCAGGCCGCTCTTAACCGTGAGCACGGTTGTCAAGACAGTTTTGACTCTGCAGAGTTTGTACCACTGTACCCACAAGTAGTGATTTCATCCCCCGTTGCCGGGTGGACTAAAAGAACCTCCATTATGCCAGTGGCTACGATCCACATTCACACTTCCCAGGTGTGCAGCCAGGAGATCACTACGAAGCCTTTACAAAGGGATTCCCGACGAGCGTGGGCCCACTGAGGTTTCACCCCTAACAGCATACAAGAGGCTCCAACCCCGCTGCAGTGGCCCCCTCTTGAGCCTTGCGGTTCATATGGTAGTCCAGCTGACACCTACTCCCCGCACCATCCAACACACCCATACTACGCCGGGGATACACCTAATTAATTGGCTAAGCTGCCCCATCTTAGCATGTGGTTGGCACTGTAAAGCCGGGTTACATGCTCCATGAACCGGTCCTTAGGATCCAGACAAGTACTAAACACAAACCCAAGTCTCGTGCACCCAGCACACAACCAAAACATCCAACTTGCCTTGATCCCTACCTCTACATAACTCACAATGTCTCATTCAAGAGTATGATATAATAAACTGATGATCTCATATCCCAAATATCCCATTCTAAGCATGGCTAAGCATATGCATGTAAATAAATGACATGGTAAAATAAATCCCAACCCAAACTACAAGGAAACAAGGCAATGCAATTCTAGGGAAACTTTTCTAGCATGGGTTTCAAATTTCATTTGACAATGCAAATAATTCTATCTACACATCCTAGCATAGGATCAAAGTGGTCAAGGACACTTGCCTCCTTCTTGCTGCTCTTGAAATGGGTAGTCCTGATCTTGGAAAGGGTTAACTTGCTCTTGAACAGGTTCTACTTCATACCATCACACATAGCAAAAGAAAAACAACAATCATAAGACATAGTTCACACTTCTACTTTATACAAACCACACATTCATATTTATGAAATTCATTCACCATTATATGTGTTGTGGTTACTTTGTGTGTTTTAAATAAATTTCTTACATTAAACTACCAAGTATGTATGAAAAGTATTTTTCTTCTCCATATGTGCCTTCATAATTTCTATCAACCCTAAACTGAATTCTTTGGATTTTAGAAACTCCATTTATCTTTTATTAGTTGCTATATTTTCAGATTTATATTCCTATGCATAATTGTGTATTTTATTATGAAATTAGTAATACACATCATCTAAACAGTATAGGTTCTGGTCCTAAATAATCTAATAACATGTTTTGACCTTGGCTTCTGATGTAGACTATTTCATAATTATTTTTCCTATTTTTCTATAACTATTCTTTACTTAAAAATGTGTCCCTATACTAATAAATGTGAATAATAGTTGAAACAGATTCATTTCAGCCCAAAAATATATTTTTATCTCACTCCAAAGTTTTCTAAGTACTGAGAAAGTTTTTAATTAATTTTTACAATTATGTTTGTCCCCCTTTTTAATTTTTAAACACTAGTTACATATTCAATTTTCTAAATCAAATACTAAACAGGGTTAAAAAGTAAACTCTCCCCATTACAGGGTCTATAATATTATTTTCATAATTTACAGGGGTCTAGCTACACTTATCAGAGGTGTTTTTCCTAATTTCTATTAAGTCCAGGGGCTAAAACTGATTTTTAAATGAATTTACATGATTTTCTGAAGTTCCAGGGGCTAGATCTGAAGTTTCCGGGGCTAGCTCTCAATTCCAGAGAACCCCAGGGGGTAGCACGTAAGAATTACAGCCTTTATAACGCGGGGTCGACGTGGACCGTCCGATTCTAAACCGACGGCTGAGATTATAACATCGAACCGGTACGCGGGGATTTAAAGTCTACCGTGCGATTTAAAATAAACGGCGCACAAGCAGCCACGTCGCTCTGATCGAGAGCGGGCGGCGCTGCCGGCGGCGCACGGCGGCGGAAAGCGGCGATCTCGCCGGAAAGTTTCGGATCCTCGAGAATTCTACCTAGAACTGTGATCTTATGGCCTAGATCGGTAGAGGGGAGGTCAGGGATCTCACCTCGGGGGTTTTCTCGAGCTCGGGGGTCCTGGAAAGTGCTCGGCGGCGAGGTCCGAGGCAAAACCACGGCGAAGCTCATCGGCGCTGAGTTTACACCGTAAGTCTTCGGGTTTTCTGCACCTGCAAAGTTCCCCGGAGGCGGTGGATCAAAACCAGCGAGTTAGATCAGAGTTTCCGAGCTTAGATCGGCCAGAATTCACCGGCGAAGTCTCGGTGCTCACCGGAGTGAAAATCGGCGATCGCGTGGGAAAAACTGATCGGATCGGGGGTTTTTATAGCCGGGGGAGGGCGGTGGGTCTGTTGTGATCGAGTTGGAGTCCGCTGGGACCAGAATTCGGCTGCGGGACGGGCTTTCCCGATCGGTTGCGATCTCGCGCGCGGGAGAGAGTCCGGGGTCGCGGGGTTAGGGATGACATGTGGGTCCCACCCGTCGGCGAGGGGCAGCGCGGCGCGCGCGGGGGCGGGCTGGCGCGGGGGTTGCTGGGCCGGCTGGCGGTTTCGGCCCACTGGCCAGTTTTTTCCCGTTTTCCTTTTTCTTTTTTCCATTTCTTTTCTGTTTTGGGTATAATTTGAATTCCAGTTTGAATTTGAATTTTTGCAAAACATGCAACACGTACAAAAATTTTTAAATTCTCCTCTAAACATGGTTTAGGGTTTTGAATCCAAATTTGGGGTGTTACAGATTGACCTCATCCCTGGGGCTTCTTTGCCCAACCGAGCACCATACAGGACCAATCCGGAGGAGACTAAGGAGATTCAGTGGCAAGTACAGGAATTACTCGATAAAGGTTATGTGCGTGAGTCCCTTATTCCTTGCTCCGTTCCTGTCCTTTTGGTCCCAAAGAAAGATGGATCATAGCGCATGTGTGTAGATTGTCGAGCAATTAATAACATTACCATTAGACACCGCCATCCTATTCCTAGGTTAGATGGTATGCTTGATGAACTTAGTGGCTCGATGATTTTCTATAAAATTGATTTGCGTAGTGGATACCATCAAATTCACATGAAGCTAGGTGATGAATAGAAAACAGCGTTTAAAATAAAGTTTGGTTTGTATAAGTGGTTAGTCATGCCTTTTGGTCTCACGAATGCACCTAGTACTTTCATGAGATTAATGAATGAGGTTTTACGTGCTTTCATTGGAAGATTTGTGGTAGTATATTTCGATGACATATTGATCTATAGCGCATCTCTCGAAGTTCATCTTGATCATCTCCGTGCTGTTTTCAATGCTTTACGTGATGCACGCTTATTTGGTAACATTGACAAGTGCACCTTTTGCACGGATCGAGTTTCTTTTCTTGGCTATGTTGTGACACCACAGGGAATTGAAGTTGATCAAGCCAAGGTGGAGGCGATACACAGCTGACCGACTCCTACCACGGTCACACAAGTACGAAGCTTTCTTGGACTTGCTGGATTCTATCGTCGTTTTGTGAAAGACTTCAGCACCATAGCAGGCCCACTGCATGAGCTTACAAAGAAGGGTACCCCATTCACATGGGGCAAGGCGCAAGAGGCTGCATTTGCAACTTTGAAGAATAGGTTAACTCATACACCCCTTCTCCAATTACAAGATTTCAGTAAGACTTTTGAATTGGAATGTGATGCTAGTGGTATTGGATTGGGGGGTGTCTTGTTGCAAGAGGGGAAACCTATTGCTTATTTTAGCGAGAAACTGAATGGGCATAGTCTGAACTATTCCACTTATGATAAAGAATTATATGCACTAGTACGAACTTTGGAAACATGGCAACATTATTTATGGCCTAAAGAATTTGTATTACATTCTGATCATGAATCTTTGAAGCATATTAAGAACCAAACTAATCTGAACCGTAGGCATGCCAAGTGGGTAGAATTCATTGAGTCCTTTTCTTATGTCATCAAACACAAGAAAGGAAAAGATAATATCATTGCGGATGCCTTATCTCGCCGTTACAATATGTTGTCCCAACTTGATTTTAAGATTTTTGGCTTGGAAACAATTAAAGAACAATATGCTTTTGATGCTGATTTCAAAGATGTGCTGCTGCAATGTAAAGAAGGAAAAACATGGAATAAGTTTGTTCTCACTAATGGTTTTATGTTTCGAACTAACAAATTGTGCATTCCAGCTGGTTCTGTGCGTATCTTACTATTGCAGGAAGCACATGGTGGAGGATTGATGGGACACTTTGGTGTCAAGAAGACGGAAGACATCTTAGCAAGCCATTTCTTTTGGCCAAAGATGAGGAGAGATGTGGAGCGGTTTGTTGCTCGTTGCACCACCTGTCAAAAAGCTAAGTTCCGTCTTAATCCACATGGTTTATACATGCCTCTTTCTGTTCCTAGTGCTCCATGGGAGGATGTTTCTATGGATTTTGTTTTAGGATTGCCTAGAACAAAGAAGGGGAGGGATAGTATTTTTGTTGTTGTCGACAGATTTTCTAAAATGGCACATTTCATACCATGCCACAAAACTGATGATGCTACCCATATTGCTGATTTGTTCTTTCGAGAAGTTGTTCGTTTGCATGGGGTTCCAAACACTATTGTTTCAGATAGAGATGACAAATTTCTTAGTCATTTTTGGAAAACCTTATGGGCTAAGTTGGGGACAAAATTACTCTTTTCTACCACTTGTCACCCTCAAACTGATGGACAGACCGAAGTAGTGAACCGTAGTTTGTCTACCATGCTAAGGGCTGTTCTGAAACATAACATCAAATTATGGGAAGAATGTTTGCCTCATATTGAATTTGCTTACAATCGTTCGCTGCATTCTACTACTAAATTGTGCCCTTTTCAGATTGTATATGGTTTTATTCCTCGTGCTTCCATTGATCTTTTGGCTCTGCCACCTTCAGAGAAATTGAATTTTGATGCTTCTCGCCGTGCTGAATTAATTCTTAAAATGCATGAGCAAACTAAAGCAAACATTGAGAGCATGAACGCTAAGTATCAACAAGCCGGTAGCAAGGGTAGGAAGCATGTTACTTTTGAACCTGGTGATTTGGTTTGGGTGCATTTGAGAAAGGATAGATTTCCTGATTTGAGAAAATCTAAATTACTATCTAGAGCTGCTGGACCCTTCAAAGTGCTTCGAAAAATTAGTGATAATGCATATGAAATTGAGTTGCCTGCACATTTTGGGGTTACTTCCTCTTTTAATATTGCAGATTTGAAACCATATATGGGCGAGGAGGACACATTTGAGTCGAGGACGACTCAATTGCAAGAAGGGGAGGATGATGCGGACATCGCTACCATTGATACAACCACAACACCAGCCCATTCACCACTCTCAGCTAATCAAGGTCCAATAACACGCGCTCGTGCACGTCAACTTAATTATCAGGTGAATTCATTCCTGGCTGTTCAAAGTAATTATCCTTCAAATGGAGACCTATTAAAGCCTTGTGATGACCTTGTTATTATTAGGTGCTTGGGAATTGATCCAGCTAGGAGGGATGGAGGGATTAATGCAATAAAGGCTGCTCCACCCGAGGGGAAATCTTGAGGCTGGGGCCATGTAATAAAGAGAGATTTAGACAAATAAGAAAGGAATAAGGGAAATCTCATCCAACTTTGCTGCTAGATGAAATTCGCTCTTTCTTCCCCCATTTAAAGATAGATGTGCTATAATAAGGAAAGAAATAGAGGAAATCATATCCTGCCTTGCTGCTGGATGGGTAGTCTATCACAGAAAAAGGAAGCGAATAAGTGAGATCACGTCCTACCTTTGTTGCTGGACGAATTTCCCTCTTCCCTCCCCTATTTAAGTAGTCCAAGAGCTTCTTGACAGGGCGGGTTTTTGTTTTCTGTAAGTTTAGCCATTGCTACTTCCTTGTAACGCAAGTGTTGACGAGACCTTCCGATTACTTGAATCAGAACCCCAACTTTTTCACAGCCGTGAGTGTTTGCTTGTTATCTTGTTCTTGCTTGTTCTTCGGTTGCTTGCAGGATCAAGGCTGTTCTTGACACGGCAAGTACAGCAACAACAGGAGCCGGTGTAACTATCGCTAAGGCGCAGCATCCTTGTGGTTGTTGTAGTCGGGTAGCACAACGTCGACCTACACCCAAATCGTAGTTACCAGGAGACGGTGTAACTGTCGCTCAAGGCGCCACACCATTCTGGTTGTGGTAGTCGGGCAGCCAACGTCGACCTCCACCAAATTCGTTCATTACCAACATCTCTCATCGAAAGATAGGGCGTCCCCCGTACCCGTTGGGTTCATCATGAACTTTATCGACTTTCCTGATTTCGACCCAGATGTCCATCCTGTTCTGTCCGGCCGCGCGGGACCCAAGTTCATGAGGTTTACTGACTTTCTCGATTCAACCCAGATGGCCATCCGCGCATGCAAAACCATCAAATTGTACCATCCAAACGTGTATTCCGTAAAAGGTCCCATCTGGCCGTCTGGGACCCGAGTTCGTGAGTTTTACCGACTTTCCCGATTTCAACCCAGATGGCCATCCGCGCATGCCAAACCATCAAGTTACACCTGTATTCCATCAATATTCCGTCCGTCCGCGCGGGACCAGAGTTCATGAGTTTTACCGACTTTTCCGACTTTCTCGATTTCAAACCAGATGGCCATCCGCGCATGCAAAACCGTCAATTTGCACCATCCGAATGTGTATTCCATCAAGGTCTCGTCCAGTCCTGGGACCCGAGTTCGTAAGTTTTACCGACTTTCTTGATTTCGACCCAGATGGCCATCCGCGCATGCAAAACCGTCAAGTTGTACCATTTGAACCTGTATTCCGTCAAGGTCCCGTCCGGCCGCCCAGGACCCGAGTTCGTGGGTTTTACCAACCTTCCTGGTTTCGACATAGATGGCCATCCGTGCAGCAAAACCATTAAGTTGCACAATTCGAACATGTATTCTGTCAACGTCCCGTCCGACCGCTTGGGACCCGAGTTAGTGAGTTTTACCGACTTTCCCGATTTTTACTCACATGGCCATCCACGCGTGGAAAACCTTCCAGTTCCACCATCCGAACGTGTATTCCGTCAAGGTCAAGTTTGGCGTTCCGAGACCCGAGTTCATGAGTTTTCCTGACATCCCAATTTTGACCTAGATGGGCATACACACATGGAAAACCATCAAGTTGCACCGTCCGGACACGTATTGCATCAAGGCCCCGTCCGTCCGCCCGAGACCCGAGTTTGTGAGTTTTACCAACTTTCCCGACTTTCTCGATCTCGACCCAGATGGCCTTCCACGCATGCAAAACCATCAAGTTGCACCATCCGCAAGTGTATTCCTTCAAGGTCCCGTCCGGCCGCTCGGGACCTGAGTTCGTGAGTTTTACCGACTTTCCCCATTTGACCCAGTTTTCCATCCGTGCATGCAAAACCATCAAGTTGCACCGTGTGGACCTGTATTCCATCAATGTTCCGTCCGGCCACGCAGGACCCGAGTTCATAAGTCTTACCAACTTTCTCGATTTCGACTCAGATGGCCATCCGCGCATGCAAAACCATCAAGTTGTACCATCCACACGTGTATTTCATAAAAGGTCCCGTCTGGCCGTCTGGGACCCGAGTTCGTGAGTTTTACCGACTTTGCCTGATTTCAACTCAGATGACCATCCGCGCATGCCAAACCATCAAGTTACACTGTTCGAACCTGTATCCCATCAATGTTTCGTCCGGTTCCGGGACCCATGTTCGTGAGTTTTATCGACTTTCCCGACTTTCTCGATATTGACCCAGATGGCCATCCACACATGCAAAACCATCAAGTTGCACCGTCTGAATGTGTATTCCGTCTGGCCTCCCGGGACCCGAGTTCGTGAGTTTTACCGTCTTTTTGGACTTTCTCGATTTTGACCCAGATAGCCATCTGCGCATTTAAAACCATCAAGTTGTACCATCTGAACGTGTATTCCGTCAATGTCCCTTCCGGCCGCCCGGACCCGAGTTCGTGGGTTTTACCGACCTTTCTGATTTCGACCCAGATGGCCATGCACGCATGCAAAACCATTTACGTGCACAATCTGAACGTGTATTCTGTCAACGTCCCGTCCGGCCGCATGGGACCCAAGTTAGTGAGTTTTACCGACTTTCCCGATTTTTACTCAGACGTGTTGCACAATCTGAACGTCATGTTGTACCGTCCGGACGTGTATTCCGTCAAGGTTCCGTCCGGCCTCTCAGGACTCGAGTTCATGAGTTTTACCGACTTTCCCAATTTTCTTGATTTCGACCCAGATAGCCATCCGTGCATGCAAAACTATCAAGTTGTACCATCCGAACGTGTATCCGTAAAGGTCCCGTCCGGTCGCTCGGGACCCGAGTTCAAGAGTTTTACCAACTTTCCCGATTCCAACCCAGATGGCCATCCGCACATGCAAAACAATCAAGTTGTACCATCCGAACGTGTATTCCGTAAAGGTCCCGTCCGGCCGCCCGGGACCCCAGTTTGTATCCTGCCTTGCTACTGGATGGGTAGTCTATCACAGAAAAAGGAAGGGAATAAGGGAGATCACGTCCTACCTTTGTTGATGGACGAATTTCCCTCTTCCCTCTCCTATTTAAGTAGTCCAAGAGCTACTTGACAGAGCGGGTTTTTGTTTTCTGTAAGTTTAGCCATTGCTACTTCCTTGTAACGCAAGTGTTGACAAGACCTTTCGATTACTTGAATCAGAACCCCAACTTTTTCACACCCGTGAGTGTTTGCTTGTTATCTTGTTCTTGCTTGTTCTTCGGTTGCTTGCAGGATCAAGGCTGTTCTTGGCACGGCAAGAACAGCAACAACAGGAGCCGGTGTAACTATCGCTAAGGCGCAGCATCCTTGTGGTTGTTGTAGTCGGGTAGCACAACGTCAACCTCCACCCAAATCGTAGTTACCAGGAGACGGTGTAACTGTCGCTCAAGGCGCCACAACATTCTAGTTGTGGTAGTCGGGCAGCCAATGTCGGCCTCCACCAAATTCGTTCATTACCAACATCTCTCATCGAAAGATAGGGCGTCTCCCGTACCCGTTGGGTTCATCAGGCAGGACGGGACCTTTTCGGAATACACGTTCGAATGGTACAACTAGATTGTTTTGCATGCACGTATGACCATCTGGGTCGAAATTGAGAGAGTCGGAAAAGTCCGTAAAACTCACGATCTCGGGTCCCGGGAGGCCAGATGCAAACTTGATGGAATACACGTCCGGACGGTACAACATGATGGTTTTGCATGCGCGGATGGCCATTTGGGTCAAAATCGAGAAAGTTGGGAAAGTTGGTAAAACTCACAAACTCAAGTCCCGGGTGGCCGGACGGGACCTTTACGGAATACACGTTCGGATGGAACAACTTGATGGTTTTGCAAGCGCCGATGCCCATCTGGGTCGAAATCGAGAAAGTCAGGAAAGTCGCTAAAACTGACGAACTTGTGTGCTAGGAGGCCAGACGGAACCTTCACGAAATACACGTCCGGACGGTACAACTTGATGGTTTTGCATGCGCAGATGGCCATCTGGGTCAAAATCGAGAAAGTCGGGAAAGTCGGTAAAACTCATGAACTCAGGTCCCGGGGCCAGACGGGACCTTGATAGAATACACGTTCGAATGGTGCAACTTGATGGTTTTGCATGCACGGATGGCTATCTGGGTTGAAATCGAGAAAATCGGGAAGTCAGTAAAACTCACGAACTCGGGTGACGATTGGCCGGACTGACCCTTGACGGAATACACGTCCGGAAGGTACAACTTGATGGTTTTGCCTGCGCGGATGGCCATCTAGGTCAAAATCGAGAAAGTCGGGAAAGTCGGTAAAACTCATGAACTCGGGTCCCGGGGCCGGACGGGACCTTGATGGAATACACTTTCGGATGGTGCAACTTGATGGTTTTGCATGCGCGGATGGCCATTTGAGTTGAATCGTGAAAGTCGGGAAAGTCGGTAAAACTAATGAACTCGGGTCCCGGGTGGCCGGATGGAATATTGATGGAATACAGGTCCGCATGGTGCAACTTGATGGTTTTGCATGCACGGATGAACATCTGGGTCTAAATTGGGAAAGTTAGAAAAACTCATGAACTAGGGTCCCGGAACGCCGAACTAGACCTTGACGGAATACACGTTCGGATGATGCAACTTGAATGTTTTCCATGTGTGGATGGCCATCTGAGTAAAAAACGGGAAAGTCGAGAAAATCGGTAAAACTCACGAACTCGGGTCCCGGGCGGCAGGACGGGACCTTGACGGAATACACATGCGGATGGTACAACTTGATGGTTTTGCATGCGCGGATGACCATCTGGATCAGAATCAAAAGAGTCGGGAAAGTCGATGAAACTCACGAACTCGGGTCCCGGGGCCAGACGGGACCTTGATGGAGTACACGTTCGGATGGTGCAACTTGATGTTTTGCATGGGCGGATGGCCATATGGGTTGAAATTGGGAAAGTCGGTAAAACTCGTGAACTCGCATCCCGGGCGGCCGGACGGGACCTTTACGGAATACACGTTCGGATGGTACAACTTGATAGTTTTGCATGCTCGGATGGCCATCTGGGTCGAAATCGAGAAAGTCGAGAAAGTCGGTAAAACTCACGAACTCGGGTCCTGGGAGGCCGGATGGAATCTTGACAGAATACACGTCTGAACGGTGCAACTTGATGGTTTTGCATGTGCGGATGGCCATCTAGGTTAAAATCAGAAATGTCGGTAAAACACACGAACTCGGGCCCCGGGCAGCCGCACGGGACCTTTACGGAACACACGTTCGAATGATATAACTTGATGGTTTTACATGCACAGATGGCCATCTGGGCCGAAATCGAGAAAGTCCGTAAATTCGGTAAAACTCACGAACTCGGGTTCCGGGAGGCCGGACGGAACCTTGACGAAATACACGTTCGGATGGTGCAACCTGATGGTTTTGTATGCGTGGATGGTCATCTCGGTTAAAATTGGGGAAGTCGGTAAAAGTCACGAACTCGAGTCCGGACGGCTGGACAGAACCTTTACGGAATACATGTTCATATGGTACAATTTGATGGTTTTGCATGCGCGGATGGCCATCTAGGTCGAAATCGAGAAATTCGGTAAAACTCACGAACTCTGGTCCTAGGAGGCCGGACGGAACCTTGACGGAATACACGTCCGGACGGTGCAACTTGATGGTTTGGCATGCGTGGATGGCCATCTGGGTTGAAATCGGGAAAGTCGGTAAAACTCATGAACTCGGGCCCCGGATGACAGGACAGGACCTTTATGGAATACACATTCGGATGGTATAACTAGATGGTTTTGCAGGCACGTATGGTCATCTGGGTCACAATTGAGAGAGTCGGGAAAGTCCGCAAAACTCACGATCTCGGGTCCCGGGAGGCCAGACGCAACCTTGACGGAATACGCGTCCGGACGGTACAACCTGATGGTTTTGCATGCGCGGATGGCCATTTGGGTCAAAATCAAGAAAATCGGGAAAGTCGGTAAAACTCATGAACTCGGGTCCCGGGTGACCGGATGGAACCTTTACGGAATACACGTTCGGATGGAACAACTTGATGGTTTTGCATCCGTGGATTCCCATCTGGGTCGAAATCGAGAAAGTCGGGAAAGTCACTAAAACTGACGAACTCGTGTGCTGGGAGGCCACACAGAACCTTGACATAATACATGTCCGGATGGTACAACTCGATAGTTTTGCATGCGCAGATGGCCATCTAGGTCAAAATCGAGAAAGTCGGGAAAGTCGGTAAAACTCACGAACTCGGGTCTCGGGGCCGGACGGGACCTTGATGGAGTACACGTTCGAATGGTGCAACTTGATGGTTTGCATGCACGGATGGCCATCTGGGTTGAAATCGAGAATGTCGGGAAAGTCGGTAAAACTCACGAACTCGGGTGACGATTGGCTGGACGGACCCTTGACGGAATACACGTCCCGACGGTACAACTTGATGGTTTGCATGCGCGGATGGCCATCTGGGTCAAAATCGAGAAAATCGGGAAAGTCGGTAAAACTCAGGAACTCGTGTCCCAAGGCCGGACGGGACCTTGATGGAATACACATTCGGATGGTGCAACTTGATGGTTTTACATGCGCGGATGGCCATGTGAGTTGAAATCAAGAAACTCAGGAAGTCGGTAAAACTATTGAACTCGGGTCCCGGGTACCGGATGGAATATTGATGGAATACAGGTCTGGACTGTGCAACTTGATGGTTTTGCATGTGTGGATGAACATCTGGGTCTAAATCGAGAAAGTCGGTAAAACTCACGAACTCAAGTCTCGGGCGGCCGGACGGGGCCTTGACGGAATACACGTCCGGATGGTGCAAATTGATGTTTCTGCATGCGCAGATGGCCATCTGGGTCGAAATTGGAAAAGTTAGGAAAACTCATGAACTCGAGTCCCGGAACTCTGAACTGGACCTTGACGGAATACACATTCGGATGATGCAACTTTAAGGTTTCCATGCGTGGATGGCCATCGGAGTAAAAATCTGGAAAGTCGGGAAAACTCACGAACTCGGATCCTGGGCGGCCGGACTGGACCTTGACGAAATACACTTGCGGATGGTACAACTTGATGGTTTTGTGTGCGCGGATGGCCATCTGGGTGAAAATCAAAAGAGTCGGGAAAGTCGGCAAAACTCACAAACTCGGGTCCCGAGGCCGGACGGGACCTTGATGGAATACACGTTCGGATGGTGCAACTTGATGGTTTTGCATGCGCGGATGGCCATATGGGTTGAAATTGGGAAAGTCGGTAAAACTCACGAACTCGGGTCCCGGGCGGCCGGACGTTATCTTGACGGAATACACGTCCGAACGGTGTAACTTGATGGTTTTGCATGCGCGGATGGCCATCTAGGTTAAAATCGGGAATATCGGTAAAACTCATGACTCGGGCCCCGGGCGGCCGCACGAGACCTTTACGGAATACACGTTCGGATGGTACAACATGATGGTTTTGCATGCACGGATGGGCATCTGTGTCAAAATCGAGAAGGTCAAGAAATTCGGTAAAACTCACGAACTCGGGTCCCGAGAGACCGGCGGAACCTTGACGGAATACACGTTCGGATGGTGCAACTTGATTGTTTTGCATGTGCGGATGGCCATCTGGGTTAAAATTGGGAAAGTTAGTAAAACTCACAAACTCGAGTCCCGGGCGGTTGGACGGGACCTTTACGGAATACATGTTCAGATGGGACAACTTGATGGTTTTGCATGCGCGGATGGCCATCTGGGTCGAAATCGAGAAAGTCGATAAAACTCATGAACTCAGGTCCTGTGAGGCCGGACGGAACCTTGACGGAATACACTTCTAGACGGTGCAACTTGATGGTTTTGTAGGCGCAGATGGCCATCTAGGTTGAAATCAGAAAGTCGGTAAAACTCACGAACTCGGGTCCCGGGCGGCCGAACGAGACCTTCACGGAATACACGTTCGTATGGTACAACTTGATGGTTTTGCATGCGCGGATGGCCATCTGGGTCGAAATCGAGAAAGTCGGTAATATTCACGAATTTTGGTCCCTGGTGGCCGGACAGAACCATTACGAAATACATGTTCGGATGGTACAACTTGATGGTTTTGCATGCACGGATGGCCATCTAGGTCGAAATCGAGAAAGTCAGGAAATTTGGTAAAACTCACGAACTCGGGTCCCGGGAGGCCGGACGGAACCTTGACGGAATACAGTCCGGAGAGTACAACTTGATGATTTTGCATGCACGGATGGCCATCTGGGTCAAAATTATGACACCCGGTTCCGAAAATTGAACCAAGTGAATGTATATGTGTTGCCAGGATGTTTATCACACATACACATCTTTATCACAAACTGAATTCAGAATATAACCATGTACGAATTGTATTTAAGTACCTTATTACAATAACTCAATGACTAAATCATGAATGTCTAACTTATTCAGCAGCGAAAGACTCAAAATGACAGCGGAAAATGACTAAGACAGCAGGCTCCAACTTCAACTCCACAGGCATGTTGACGGCAGTACGCACGCCTAGTACTGCACATGTTTCTCAAAGTACTCTTCTCCTGTAGCTGATGTATATGTGGGAATGCAAGGGTGAGTACATGTCGTACTCAGCAAGTGCGGGAAAAGTATGACATGTAGCTTACAACAAGGTAGAGAATAAATAGGTTCATTGCAGCAAGCAAATTTTATTTCACAAACACGGTTCAAAAACATCAACTATTTCTAGGTGAGTTAAATCCCATCATAACAAAGTTAATAATCAACATTCTTTCACCATAATTCATCATGTATCAAGTCTCAACCAGCCATTAATCTTTCTCAAGTTCATCTCATATTCATAAACATTCATAACCATCTCATTTTAGAACCGAAATCAAACTCATTGTCATGACCCAAAATAGTCCCAAAACCAATCCCAATTACCATACCATAATCATACCAGAATAAACATCACAATTTTGCCTCTAATCATGGATGTTGGCAAGGTACTTGTAACCGGAAACACGGCTATCATGATAGTTTTACACTCTGCAGAGGTGAGACCACTTTACACACAAGTTAATGATTTTGTCACTCGTTGGCGACTAGAAAGAACCTCCATTATACAAGTACATAATCATCGGTGTATGGCCAAGAGATCACAAAAGCCTTTACGAGCGGTGCGAATCATGCGAACCATCTAAAACAAAAGAATTTAAAATTAGGTTAGATAAATTCTCAAACAAAAATCCTATTTTGAATGAAAGTTGGGGTAAGATGAAGAAAATGACTCCTTTAATAACACTTTTCCACCCACACTTTGGAAAATAGTTTTTAAGAAAATAGGGCCCTTAAATACGTCCATTTCTACCTAGGTCCACGTTCCTACGGGCAACCTTGGCTCTGATACCACCTCTGTCACACCCGGTTTTTCCGAAGAACAACCAAGTGAATATCACATGTATGCCAGGATCATTTTCTCATACATGTGATGACAAATAGTGAAGCATCATTTATTACAAGCCAGGTGTCGAATATAAATAAGTCTTACATAGTAAATGTCTCGATGGACAATAATAAGTTCATCACAAGTAAATAAACTAGCAGCGGAATATTATTCTTTAGGGCTCCATCACAGGCGTTGCCCGGGGGTCTTCCATGAACCTAAAAACCTTCCTCGGGTCCAAAATCTTGGTCATTATACACCACCTCATTATCTTGACCTGAGCAGCAATATAAACCAACAAAAATGCAAGGTTGAGTACCAATGGTACTCAGCAAGTGTGGGAAAATTATATCATGCATGGCTAGAACAAGGAGAGGTTGAACTCATGGTTAAAGCACTACGCAATTAATACCTATCACCTTAGCTTATTAAGCACCTACATTACTACACAGGTGAAATGGTCCCAATCTCCCATCCCATCATCATAATCCAATAACCATAACATCATTTCCAATGTTAAGCTCCTCGCTTAACTTCCAACACCATCAATCCTCTAATCATGAATAAGTCCAGGCCGCTCTTAACCGTGAGCACGGCTGTCAAGACAGTTTTGACTCTGCAGAGTTTGTACCACTGTACCCACAAGTAGTGATTTCATCCCCCGTTGCCGGGTGGACTAAAAGAACCTCCATTATGCCAGTGGCTACGATCCACATTCACACTTCCGAGGTGTGCAGCCAGGAGATCACTACGAAGCCTTTACAAAGGGATTCCCGACGAGCGTGGGCCCACTGAGGTTTCACCCCTAACAGCATACAAGAGGCTCCAACCCCGCTGCAGTGGCCCCCTCTTGAGCCTTGCGGTTCATATGGTAGTCCAGCTGACACCTACTCCCCGCACCATCCAACACACCCATACTACGCCGGGGATACACCTAATTAATTGGCCAAGCTGCCCCATCTCAGCATGTGGTTGGCACTGTAAAGCCGGGTTACATGCTCCATGAACCGGTCCTTAGGATCCAGGCAAGTACTAAACACAAACCCAAGTCTTGTGCACCCAGCACACAACCGAAACATCCAACTTGCCTTGATCCCTACCTCTACATAACTCCCAATAGCTCATTCAAGAGTATGGTATAATAAACTGATGATCTCATGTCCCAAATATCTCATTCTAAGCATGGCTAAGCATATGCATGTAAATAAATGACATGACAAAATGAATCCCAACCCAAGCTACAAGGAAACAAGGTAAAGCAATTCTAGGGAAACTTTCCTAGCATGGGTTTCATATTTCAATTCACAATGCAAATAATTCTATCTACACATCCTAGCATAGGATCAAAGTGGTCAAGTACACTTGCCTCCTTCTTGCTGCTCTTGAAATGAGTAGTCCTGATATTGGAAAGGAATTACTTGCTCTTGAACAGGTTCTACTTCATACCATCACACATAGCAAAAGAAAAACAACAATCATAAGACATAGTTCACACTTCTACTTCATACAAACCACACATTCATGTTTATGAAATTCATTCACCCTTATATGTGTTGTGGTTACTTTATGTGTGTTGAGTTGTGGCTTGTATGCACTTTCAACCATGTATATATGATTCCTACTTTTGTGTCCACCTTTATACTTACATACTATTTATATGGGTTTCTAATAAATTTCTTATATTCAACTACTTCACCTTTTTACTACCAAGTGTGTATGAAAAGTATTATTCTTCCCCATATGTGCCTTCAGAATTTCTACCAACCCTAAACTGAATTCTTTGTATTTTAGAAACTCCATTTATCATTTACTAGTTGCTATATTTTCAGATCTATATTCCTATACATAATTATGTATTTTATTATGAAATTAGTAATACACATCATCTAAACAGTATAGGTTCTGGTCCTAAATAATTTAATAACATATTTTGACCTTGGCTTCTGATGTAGACTATTTCATAATTATTTTCCATATTTTTCTATAACTATTCTTTACTTAAAAATGTGTCCCTATACTAATAAATGTGAATAATAGATGAAACAGATTCATTTCAGCCCAAAATATATTTTTATCTCACTCCAAAGTTTTCTAAGTACTGAGAAAGTTTTTAATTAATTTTAACAATTATGTTTGTCCCCCTTTTTGATTTTTAAACACTAGTTACATATTCAATGTTTTAAATTAAATACTAAACAGGGCTAAAATAATGAACTCACCCCATTACAGAGTCTATAATATTATTTCCATAATTTCCAGGGGTCTAGCTACACTTAGCAGAGGTGTTTTTCCTAATATTCATTAAGTACAGGGGCTAAAACTGATTTTTAAATGAATTTACATGATTTTCTGGAGTTCCAGGGGCTAGATCTGAAGTTTCCGGGGCTAGCTCTCAATTCCAGAGAACCCCAGGGGGCAGCACGTAAGACTTCCAGTCTTTATAATGCGGGGCTGACGTGGACCGTCCGATTTTAATCCGACGGCTGAGATTATAACATCGAACCGGTACGCGGGGTTTTAAAGTCTACCGTGCGATTTAAAATAAACGGCGCACAAGCGGCCACGTCGCTCTGATCGAGCGCGGGCGGCGCTGCCGGCGGCGCACGGCGGCGGGAAGCGGCGATCTCGCCGGAAAGTTTCGGATTCTCGAGAATTCTGCCTAGAACTGTGATCTTATGGCCTAGATCGGTAGAGGGGAGGTCAGGGATCTCACCTCGGGGGTTTTCTCGAGCTCGGGGTTTCTGGAAAGTGATCGGCGGCGAGGTCCGAGGCAAAACCACGGCGAAGCTCGTCGGCGCTGGATTTACACCGTAACTCTCCGAGTTTTCTGCACCTGCAAAGTTCCCCGGAGGCGGTGGATCAAGACCAGCGAGTTAGATCAGAGTTTCCGAGCTTAGATCGGCCAGAATTCTCCGGCGAAGTCTCGGTGCTCACCGGAGTGAAAATCGGCGATCGCGTGGGAAAAACTGATCGGGGCTGGGGTTTTTATAGCCGGGGAAGGGCGGTGGGTCTGTTGTGATCGAGTTGGAGTCCTCTAGGACCAGAATTCGGGCGGCGGGACGCGGTTTCCGGGCGGTTAAGATCGCGCGCGCTCGGGGGAAAAGTCCGGGGTCGCGGGGGCTCAGGGTTAGGGATGACAGGTGGGTCCCACCCGTCTGTGAGAGGCAGCGCGGCGCGCGTGGGGGCGGGCTGGCGCGGGGATACTGGGCCGGCTGGCGGGTTTCGGCCCACTGGCCGGTTTTTTTCCCGTTTCTCTTTTTCTTTTTCCATTTCTTTTCTGTTTTGAGTATAATTTGAATTCCAGTTTGAATTTGAATTTTTGCAAAACATGCAACACGTCCAAAAATTTTTAAATTCCCCTCTGGACATGGTTTAGGGTTTTGAATCAAAATTTGGGGTGTTACAGCTCTACCCCTCTTAAAAGAAATCTCGTCCTCGAGATTGGTGTTTCTAAGAAAACAATTCCGGAAATTGTGCCTTGAGCTCATCTTCCCGTTCCCAGGTGGCTTCCTCTTCTGAGTGATGCTTCCACTGCACCTTGCACATCCGGATTCTCTTATTTCTGGTGAGGCGTTCCATTGTCTCCAAAATCTTGTATGGTTGCTCGGCATAAGACAAATCTTCAGCTACATCCACTTCATTCATGGGTAACACCTCCTCAGGCGTCCTCAGGCATTTCTTGAGTTGTGACACATGGAATACATCGTGTACATCCGATAGATGAACCGGTAACTCTAGTTGGTACGCCACTTCGCCTTTTCTTTCCAAAACTTGAAAGGGTCCGATGTATCGAGGTGACAACTTCCCTTTCACCTTGAACCGACGAAGTCCTCTGATAGGGGACACCTTGAGATAAACATAGTCTCCCACGTTGAAAAAGAGTTCTCTTCTTTGTACATCAGCATAACTCTTCTGGCGTGTTTGTGCTATCCTCAAGTTGTTGCGAATCTCCCTCACCTTCGCCTCGGCTTCTTGTAGCACTTTTGGACCAAACACTTTACTTTCTCCTGTTTGGTTCCAAAATAGGGGAGTTCTGCACTTCCTTCCATACAAAGCTTCAAACGGTGACATCTTCATACTAGCTTGATAACTGTTGTTATAGGAAAACTCCGCATACGGTAAGTTCTTGTCCCAACTCCTGTTGTTTTTGAGTGCACATGCCCTTAACATATCTTCAAGGATCTGATTGGTTCTCTCCGTCTGCCCGTCAGTTTGGGGATGATAGGCAGAGCTGAAGTTCAGATGGGTTCCCATGGTTTCATGCAACTTCTGCCAAAACCTCGAGGTGAACTGTGTCCCTCGGTCCGACACTATCTTCTTTGGCACTCCATGGTAACACACAATCCTTGACATGTACAATTCTGCCAATTTGGATCCGCTGTAGCTTTCTTTCACCGGGATGAAATGAGCTACCTTGGTTAGCCTATCAATAATGACCCATATTGAATCATACCCGGATTGGGTCCTAGGCAATCCCACGACAAAATCCATGCTGATTTCTTCCCACTTCCATTCAGGTACTTTGAGTGGTTGCAATAATCCCGCGGGTCGTTGATGTTCGGCTTTCACCAACTGACATGTGTCACATAGGGCAACATGTTCCGCGACATCTCGCTTCATGCCATACCACCAATACCTGCTCTTTGAGGTCCTGGTACATCTTCGTACTCCCAGGATGAATGGAATAGTCAGAATCATGAGCCTCCTTTAAAATCAATTCACGGATCTCTTTTACTTCTGGCACACAGATCCTTTTCCCGTGCCACACCGTTCCTTGTTCATCCTCTCTAAAACCAGGAGCTTTATTTTCCTTGATGAGCTGTCTGATCTCTTGTATCTTCTCATCATTCTTTTGGCCCTCGCGTATGTCTTGCTCGAGTGTGGAGTCCACTTCCATGGCGATGGCTTCACCACTATTTACTAGACATAGATTGAGTCTTATAACCTCGTCCTTCAATTCTGCAGGCATGTCCTTCAAACTCAACTTATTGACCTGCACTTTCCGACTCAAAGCATCGGCCACGACGTTTGCTTCCCCGAGATGATAGTTGATGCCCACATCAAAGTCATTGATTAGCTCTAACCATCTCCTTTGTCTGAGGTTGAGATCTGGCTGTGTGAATATGTACTTCAAACTCTTATGATCCGTATATATCTCTGTCCTCTTCCCCATCAAATAGTGCCGCCAAATTTTCAACGCGTGTACCACTGCAGCTAGTTCTAGGTCATGTGTAGGATAGTTCTTCTCGTGCTTCCGAAGCTGCCGGGATGCATAAGCCACGACATGTCCTTCTTGCATGAGAACACATCCCAACCCATTTCCAGAGGCATCGCAGTACACTGTGAAATTCTTCTGCATATCTGGCATAACCAACACTGGGGCTGTTGTCAATCTTTTCTTTAGCTCCTGAAAGCTCGTGTCGCACTGTGGCGTCCAGGTGAATGTGATTCCCTTTTCCAACAGTTTGGTGAGAGGTCTCGAGATCTTGGAGAATCCCTCAATAAACCGTCGATAGTATCCAGCCAATCCCAAAAAGCTTCGAACTTCCCCGACATTTTCAGGGGTCTTCCACTTCTGGATATCCTCGATTTTGGCGAGATCTACGGAGATTCCTCCCTCCGAGATTATATGTCCTAAAAAGGGAACTCTCTTCAGCCAAAACTCACACTTACTCAACTTGGCATATAGTTGGTGTTCTCTCAGCCTCTGTAACACCAACCTTAGATGTTTCTCATGTTCTTCTTCATCTTTGGAGAAGACGAGAATATCATCTATGAAAACCACCACAAATTTGTCCAGATATTCCATGAATACCTTGTTCATGAGGTACATGAAATATGCCGGGGCATTGGTTAGCCCGAAAGGCATGACAGTGTATTCATACAGTCCGTACCGAGATACGAAAGCTGTCTTGGGAATATCAGATTGCCTTATCTTGAGTTGGTGATATCCCGACCTGAGATCAATTTTCGAGAACACACAAGCTCCCCTCAACTGATCAAACAAGTCTTCAATGCGAGGCAATGGGTACTTGTTCTTGATGGTTACCTCATTCAAGGCACGGTAATCCACGCATAACCTTTGAGTTCTATCTTTCTTAGGCACAAATATCACCGGAGCTCCCCATGGTGAGGAACTAGGGCGAACATACCCCTTCTCCGTCAATTCTCTCAAATGATCCTTGAGCTCTTCTAGCTGCTTGGAGTCCATTCGATAAGGTCTCTTGTATATCGGGGCTGTTCCCGGTACTAGCTCAATTGCGAATTCCACGTCACGGTCGGGAGGCATACCTGGCAATTCCTCCGGAAAAACATCTGGATATTCCCTGATAGTCCTGATTTCCTCAACTTTCACCTCCACTTGATTTGATTTAATGTCCCTCCTAGGCTCGTGTATCGTTATGAACTTTACTCTTGTGCCACTAGGGTGAGTTAGTTCCACCGTTCTGGTCGAACAATGGATGATTCCTTTATGTTTGGTCAACCAATCCATACCCAAAATAATATCTATCCCTTGTGAATCTATCACTATGAGGTTAGCAGTAAATACTACCCCATTAATGTCTAGGCTCACTTTGGGACACACTTGTCTTGTCCTTATTTCTCCACCTGGAGAGTTTACGGCTAGCATATGGTTCATTTGTGTGGTTGCTAGGTCATACTTCTTAACAAACCCTTGAGCAATGAACGAGTGCGTAGCACCAGAATCAAACAGCAGAGTTGCAAGGTGTAAATTGGCAGGAAACTTACCAACTACCACGTCGGGTGCCTCTTGTGCTTCCTCCATAGTGACATGGTTCACCCGTCCTCTCAATACATTCTGCTGTTGTGGCGGCGCAGACTTCTTCTTTGGGCATTTATGGGCGTAGTGCCCCACTTCACCGCAGCTAAAACATTGCACCCCAATCTTAGATGCTTGGCCCTAGTTGTCTTGGGGTTGGTTTGGGGGTCCTTGCACTGCTGGTCGAGGTGGATATGCGGGGCGAGGCTGCTGCACAAACTATCGTGGCGGCTGTGCTGGTGCTGCGGGTGGCCTGTAGTTTGGGTTGTACCCTCTTGGTGCTGAATAGGGTACCGCAGCACGGCTCGCCTGCCCCGTAGGTTGCTGCATCATACATGGGCGGGTGTTGCTCCCTGAGGCTTGATGTGACCACCCAGCCTTCCTCTTATTCTCATTTTTCAGGGCCTTTAGCTTCCTTTCCACCACAAATGCTCTATCCACCATCTTTTGAAAACTTTCATACTCATTGGAGGACATTGCACACTGCATCTCTGCGGTAAGTCCTTCCACGAAACAATCTTGTTTCTGCTCATCAGTCTCTATGTCTCGTGGAGCATAACGGGATAGTTGAGTAAATTTAGTGAGGTATTCCCTCACCGTCATGTTTCCCTGCTGCAGTCCCAGAAACTCTTTCCTCTTGTTTTTGAGTTCACCTCTTGAGATGTAGTGGTTGCGGAAGCTACGCTTAAACTCTTCCCAAGTGATGTTCTCTGGGTCATGATGGGCGGCCACATAGGCGGTCCACCAATCAGCAGCAGGTCCATGCAATTGATGAGAGGCAAACAGCACCCTCTCATACCCTTGGCACTGTATGATCCTCATCTTACTTTCAATAGTCTTCAGCCAATCATCTGCCTCCAAAGGTTCAGCAGCACTTGCAAACTTTGGAGGTTGAGTTCCTAGAAACTCACTCAACCTTGGTTGGCGTGGTGCCGCTTGTGGAGGTAGAACTTGATGCAAGTTGGCCACCACTTGAGTCAAGTTCTGGATGAGCTGATTTTGATTCTCCAGCATTTGGTGGAGAGGGTCAACTTCTTCACGGCGACCACCCCTGTCCTGGCCTCCCGAAAGATGAGGGTTGCATGCCTCATCATTATTGTTGGCGGGGTTGTCAGCACGTCCTTTTCCTCTTCCGGCCATCTGGCAGAATCAACAAACGTTAATTTGATACCATTTAGTATCATCTTACTACTTTCATTTGTTGGTACTTTGAGGTGTTGAGGCTTTGTTAAAATTTTACGAGGGTTTATATCTCACACCAAATAAATGCACTATTCTTTCCTGTGGGTTCACACACCAAAGCAAAACAATCTGAAGACGAGGCTGTGGACAATTGCTCATGGCTTCCACAACTCACGTCACACACCAAGCATCATCACACCATTAACTACGTAACGACTCGACTACTCGACCTCTTGCTAGCTAGGGGAAAGACTCTACACTACTCGTTCTCTTGAGCTGGCTCCTCGGGATCTTCCTCCTCATTTCGGCTACCTTCTGACTCTGCTTTGGGTGGGGAGGCTGCTGGTGGAGAAGTGCGACGACGCCTGATCGCTCGGCGATCCGGGGAGTCAGGTGTCCATGGATCACTCACGGTGACACACAGTTCATTCCCATCTCCTCTTTCTCTCGCCTTTAAACAAGCTTGCAGCAACGCCTCCGTTTCCTTCAGGGTGTCTCGGACATCCTGAAGCTCTTGTTGACACTCCTGCAGTCGAGTGCTGAGCATAGCAGCATCCTCCAAGCACAAGTCCATGTGCTCATGGGAAGTCCCTTGCTGCACCGGTGGGTACTTGTACTCCGTGGTACCACTCTCACGTTGGAGGACATACATGTACTCAGTTTTGTCCAAGTGGCAACGATAGATGTGACTCTGGCAGGTGATGGCCTCCCAGGTGACATCTTTCTCCGCGTCAACTTGTGTTGCTCGACAAGCTGGAGAGTGGTGAATCTTAAGCAGCTGATTCTCGTGTATAATCCTCATCTCCGAACTCCATTCTTCCCTCTTCTCACGGATGGTCCTGGAGGAGTTATAATGGATGATTAGCTTGCCCGTATTGCCGGCGGCTTCGAGCATACGTCGAAGACGGCGCAACAAGTCTCCTACTGCCAATCCGTAGGAAAGGTACGTCACTGGACGACTCTCCTCTCTTTCGGCAAGGGCAACTACGGGAACTCTCCCTCCTGTGGACTTACGAGCGGTGCGAATCATGCGAACCATCTAAAACAAAAGAATTTAAAATTAGGTTAGATAAATTCTCAAACAAAAATCCTATTTTGAATGAAAGTTGGGGTAAGATGAAGAAAATGACTCCTTTAATAACACTTTTCCACCCACACTTTGGAAAATAGTTTTTAAGAAAATATGACCCTTAAATACGTCCATTTCTACCTAGGTCCACGTTCCTACGGGCAACCTTGGCTCTGATACCACCTCTGTCACACCCGGTTTTTCCGAAGAACAACCAAGTGAATATCACATGTATGCCAGGATCATTTTCTCATACATGTGATGACAAATAGTGAAGCATCATTTATTACAAGCCAGGTGTCGAATATAAATAAGTCTTACATAGTAAATGTCTCGATGGACAATAATAAGTTCATCACAAGTAAATAAACTAGCAGCGGAATATTATTCTTTAGGGCTCCATCACAGGCGTTGCCCGGGGGTCTTCCATGAACCTAAAAACCTTCCTCGGGTCCAAAATCTTGGTCATTATACACCACCTCATTATCTTGACCTGAGCAGCAATATAAACCAACAAAAATGCAAGGTTGAGTACCAATGGTACTCAGCAAGTGTGGGAAAATTATATCATGCATGGCTAGAACAAGGAGAGGTTGAACTCATGGTTAAAGCACTACGCAATTAATACCTATCACCTTAGCTTATTAAGCACCTACATTACTACACAGGTGAAATGGTCCCAATCTCCCATCCCATCATCATAATCCAATAACCATAACATCATTTCCAATGTTAAGCTCCCCGCTTAACTTCCAACACCATCAATCCTCTAATCATGAATAAGTCCAGGCCGCTCTTAACCGTGAGCACGGCTGTCAAGACAGTTTTGACTCTGCAGAGTTTGTACCACTGTACCCACAAGTAGTGATTTCATCCCCCGTTGCCGGGTGGACTAAAAGAACCTCCATTATGCCAGTGGCTACGATCCACATTCACACTTCCCAGGTGTGCAGTCAGGAGATCACTACGAAGCCTTTACAAAGGGATTCCCGACGAGCGTGGGCCCACTGAGGTTTCACCCCTAACAGCATACAAGAGGCTCCAACCCCGCTGCAGTGGCCCCCTCTTGAGCCTTGCGGTTCATATGGTAGTCCAGCTGACACCTACTCCCCGCACCATCCAACACACCCATACTACGCCGGGGATACACCTAATTAATTGGCCAAGCTGCCCCATCTCAGCATGTGGTTGGCACTGTAAAGCCGGGTTACATGCTCCATGAACCGGTCCTTAGGATCCAGGCAAGTACTAAACACAAACCCAAGTCTCGTGCACCCAGCACACAACCGAAACATCCAACTTGCCTTGATCCCTACCTCTACATAACTCCCAATAGCTCATTCAAGAGTATGGTATAATAAACTGATGATCTCATGTCCCAAATATCCCATTCTAAGCATGGCTAAGCATATGCATGTAAATAAATGACATGACAAAATGAATCCCAACCCAAGCTACAAGGAAACAAGGTAAAGCAATTCTAGGGAAACTTTCCTAGCATGGGTTTCATATTTCAATTCACAATGCAAATAATTCTATCTACACATCCTAGCATAGGATCAAAGTGGTCAAGGACACTTGCCTCCTTCTTGCTGCTCTTGAAATGAGTAGTCCTGATATTGGAAAGGAATTACTTGCTCTTGAACAGGTTCTACTTCATACCATCACACATAGCAAAAGAAAAACAACAATCATAAGACATAGTTCACACTTCTACTTCATACAAACCACACATTCATGTTTATGAAATTCATTCACCCTTATATGTGTTGTGGTTACTTTATGTGTGTTGAGTTGTGGCTTGTATGCACTTTCAACCATGTATATATGATTCCTACTTTTGTGTCCACCTTTATACTTACATACTATTTATATGGGTTTCCAATAAATTTCTTATATTCAACTACTTCACCTTTTTACTACCAAGTGTGTATGAAAAGTATTATTCTTCTCCATATGTGCCTTCAGAATTTCTACCAAACCCTAAACTGAATTCTTTGTATTTTAGAAACTCCATTTATCATTTACTAGTTGCTATATTTTCAGATCTATATTCCTATACATAATTATGTATTTTATTATGAAATTAGTAATACACATCATCTAAACAGTATAGGTTCTGGTCCTAAATAATTTAATAACATATTTTGACCTTGGCTTCTGATGTAGACTATTTCATAATTATTTTCCATATTTTTCTATAACTATTCTTTACTTAAAAATGTGTCCCTATACTAATAAATATGAATAATAGATGAAACAGATTCATTTCAGCCCAAAATATATTTTTATCTCACTCCAAAGTTTTCTAAGTACTGAGAAAGTTTTTAATTAATTTTGACAATTATGTTTGTCCCCCTTTTTGATTTTTAAACACTAGTTACATATTCAATGTTTTAAATTAAATACTAAACAGGGCTAAAATAATGAACTCACCCCATTACAGGGTCTATAATATTATTTCCATAATTTCCAGGGGTCTAGCTACACTTAGCAGAGGTGTTTTTCCTAATATTCATTAAGTCCAGGGGCTAAAACTGATTTTTAAATGAATTTACATGATTTTCTGGAGTTCCAGGGGCTAGATCTGAAGTTTCCGGGGCTAGCTCTCAATTCCAGAGAACCCCAGGGGGCAGCACGTAAGACTTCCAGTCTTTATAATGCGGGGCTGACGTGGACCGTCCGATTTTAAACCGACGGCTGAGATTATAACATCGAACCGGTACGCAGGGTTTTAAAGTCTACCGTGCGATTTAAAATAAACGGCGCACAAGCGGCCACGTCGCTCTGATCGAGCGCGGGCGGCGCTGCCGGCGGCGCACGGCGGCGGGAAGCGGCGATCTCGCCGGAAAGTTTTGGATTCTCGAGAATTCTGCCTAGAACTGTGATCTTATGGCCTAGATCGGTAGAGGGGAGGTCAGGGATCTCACCTCGGGGGTTTTCTCGAGCTCGGGGTTTCTGGAAAGTGATCGGCGGCGAGGTCCGAGGCAAAACCACGGCGAAGCTCGTCGGCGCTGGATTTACACCGTAACTCTCCGAGTTTTCTGCACCTGCAAAGTTCCCCGGAGGCGGTGGATCAAGACCAGCGAGTTAGATCAGAGTTTCCGAGCTTAGATCGGCCAGAATTCTCCGGCCAAGTCTCGGTGCTCACCGGAGTGAAAATCGGCGATCGCGTGGGAAAAACTGATCGGGGCTGGGGTTTTTATAGCCGGGGAAGGGCGGTGGGTCTGTTGTGATCGAGTTGGAGTCCTCTGGGACCAGAATTCGGGCGGCGGGACGCGGTTTCCGGGCGGTTAAGATCGCGCGCGCTCGGGGGAAAAGTCCGGGGTCGCGGGGGCTCAGGGTTAGGGATGACAGGTGGGTCCCACTCGTCTGTGAGAGGCAGCGCGGCGCGCGCGGGGGCGGGCTGGCGCGGGGATACTGGGCCGGCTGGCGGGTTTCGGCCCACTGGCCGGTTTTTTTCCCGTTTCTCTTTTTCTTTTTCCATTTCTTTTCTGTTTTGAGTATAATTTGAATTCCAGTTTGAATTTGAATTTTTGCAAAACATGCAACACGTCCAAAAATTTTTAAATTCCCCTCTGGACATGGTTTAGGGTTTTGAATCAAAATTTGGGGTGTTACAACTTATGAGGCTGCGGCTAGGAAAGAACGTTGGGACTTCTTCTCCGGCGATGGCGAGGCGTGACGGAGCTCGATGGCGCCCAAATTCCAGCAGAGGGGGCGCGATTTGGCAGCAGGGGGGCAGCGGCCAAAAAAAGAGAGGGTGGGCAGCTAGGGGGGATTATATTTATAAAAGGGAAGGGCTATGGTGGCTAGGATTTTAGCAAACCAAATATCTAATGGCTGAGATTTAATTTTAAAAGAGGTGGGAGGTAGGGGCTGGGATTTTTTTATTTATTTTCATCCAATGGCTAGGATTTAATTAGAAAATAAAAGCACAAAAGAGTCCAAAGTGGTGCGGCTAGCGTTTCCCCCCTAATGGGCTGCGGCCCAATTAGGGTTCCCCCACCAATTTGGTACGGCAAAATTGGGGGGGGGGGGAAATCTCCCCAAATGTGGGGGGAAATCCGCCTGGGGGAATTTTGGGAAATTTAGGAAAAATCAGGAAAATTAGGAAAAATTTGGGAAATTAGGGGAGAGGGAAATTTGGGGGAAATTCAGGAATTTTATTTTTTTTCTTTTTCTTTATATTTTTATTTCTTTTCCTTTCTATTTATTTTCATTATTTTCCATTTCTATTTCTTTTTATTATTTTATTTACTTCCATATTCCCCTCCTTAATTTTTTCTTTTTAAATGCTTCTCTACATGAAAAATATATGCAATGCATGGTAGTAAAATTGAGGGTGTTACAAAAATCGATAAAGTAGAGAAAGTCGGTAAAACTCACAAACTCGGGTCCCGGGCAGCCGGACGGGACCTTGACGGAATACACGTTCATATCGTACAACTTGATGGTTTTGCATGCGTGGATGGCCATCTGGGTCGAAATCGAGAAAGTCGGAAAAGTAAGTAAAACTCACAAACTCGGGTCTCGGGCGGCCGGACGGGGCCTTGACGGAATACATGTCCTGATGGTGCAACTTGATGATTTTGCATGCGTGGATGGCCATCTGGGTTGAAATCGGGAAAGTCGGTAAAACTCACGAACTCAGGTCCCGGGCGGCCAGACGGGACCTTTACGAAATACACGTTCGTATGGTACAACTTGATGGTTTTGCATGCACGGATGGCCATCTGGGTCAAAATCGAGAAAGTCGGGAAAGTCCGTAAAACTCACGAACTCGGGTTCCGGGAGGCCTGACGAAACCTTGATGGAATACACGTCCGCGTGGTACAACTTGATGATTTTGCTTGCACGGATGGCCATCTGGTTCAAAATCGAGAATGTCAAGAAAGTCGGTAAAACTCACGAACTCGGGTCGTGAGAGGCCAGACGGAACCTTGATGGAATACACATCCGGACGGTGCAACTTAATAGTTTTGCATGCGCGGATGGCCATCTTGGTTCAAATCTGGGAAGTCGGTAAAAGTTACAAACTCGGGTCCCGGGAGGCTGGACGGAACCTTGACGGAATACACGTCCGGACGGTACAACTTGATGGTTTTGCATGCGCGGATGACCATGTGGGTCAAAATCGAGAAAGTCAAGAAAGTTGATAGAACTCACGAACTCGGGTCCTTAGAGGCCGGATGGAACCTTTTCAAAAACATGTCCGGATGGCGCAACTTGATGGTTTTGCGTGCGCGGATGGCCATCTTGGTTGGAATCGGTAAAGTTGGTAAAACTCACGAACTCGGGTCCTGGGCGGCTGGACGGGACCTTTACGGAATACACTTTCGGATGATACAACTTGATGGTTTTGCATGCGCGGATGGCCATCTCGGTCGAAATCGAGAAAGTCGTGGAAGTCAGTAAAACTCACAAACTCGGGTCCCGGGAGGCCGGACGGAACCTTGACGGAATACACGTCCGGACGGTACAACTTGATGTTTTTGCATGCGCGGATGGCCATCTGGGTCAAAATCGAGAAAGTCGAGACAGTCGGTAAAACTCACAAACTCGGGTTCTGAGAGGCCGGACGAAACCTTGACAGAATACATGTCCGGACGATGCAACTTGTTGGTTTTGCATGCGCGGATGGCCATCTAGGTTGGAATTGGGAAAGTTGGTGAAACTCACGAACTCGGGTCCCGGGCGGCCGGACGGGACCTTTACGGAATACACGTTCGGATGGTACAACTTGATTGTTTTGCATGTGCGGATGGCCATCTGGGTTGGAATCGGGAAAGTTGGTAAAACTCTTGAACTCGGGTCCCGAGCGACCGGACGGGACCTTTACGGATACACGTTCGGATGGTACAACTTGATAGTTTTGCATGCACGGATGGCTATCTGGGTCGAAATCGAGAAAATTGGGAAAGTCGGTAAAACTCACGAACTCGAGTCCTGAGAGGCCGGACGGAACCTTGACGGAATACACGTCCGGACGGTACAACATGACGTTCAGATTGTGCAACACGTCTGAGTAAAAATCGGGAAAGTCGGTAAAACTCACTAACTTGGGTCCCATGCGGCCGGACGGGACGTTGACAGAATACACGTTCAGATTGTGCACGTAAATGGTTTTGGATGCGCGCATGGCCATCTGGGTCGAAATCAGAAAGGTCGGTAAAACCCACGAACTCGGGTCTGGGCGGCCGGATGGGACATTGACGGAATACACGTTCATATGGTACAACTTGATGGTTTTAAATGCGCAGATGGCTATCTGGGTCGAAATTGAGAAAGTCCGAAAAGACGGTAAAACTCACTAACTCGGGTCCCGGGAGGCCAGACGGAATACACATTCAGATGGTGCAACTTGATGGTTTTGCATGTGCGGATGGCCATCTGGGTCAATATCGAGAAAGTGGGGAAAGTCGATAAAACTCACGAACATGGGTCCCGGAACCGGACGAAACATTGATGGAATACAGGTTCGAACGGTGTAACTTGATGGTTTGGCATGCGCGGATGGTCATCTGAGTTGAAATCAGGAAAGTCGGTAAAACTCACGAACTCGGGTCCCGGACGGCCAGACGGGACCTTTTATGAAATACACGTGCGGATGGTACAACTTGATGGTTTTGCATGCACGGATGGTCATCTGAGTCGAAATCGAGAAAGTTGGTAAGACTTATGAACTCGGGTCCCGCGTGGCCGGACGGAACATTGATGGAATACAGGTCCACACGGTGCAACTTGATGGTCTTGCATGCACGGATGGACATCTGGGTCAAAATGGGGAAAGTCGGTAAAACTCACGAACTCAGGTCCCGAGCGGCCGGACGGGACCTTGAAGGAATACACTTGCGGATGGTGCAACTTGATGGTTTTGCATGCGTGGAAGGCCATCTGGGTCGAGATCGAGAAAGTCGGGAAAGTTGGTAAAACTCACAAACTCGGGTCTCGGGCGGACGGACGGGGCCTTGATGCAATACGTGTCCGGACGGTGCAACTTGATGGTTTTCCATGTGTGTATGCCCATCTAGGTCAAAATTGGGATGTCAGGAAAACTCATGAACTCGGGTCTCGGAACGTCAAACTTGACCTTGACGGAATACACGTTCGGATGGTGGAACTGGAAGGTTTTCCACGCGTGGATGGCCATGTGAGTAAAAATCGGGAAAGTCGGTAAAACTCACTAACTCGGGTCCCAAGCGGCCGGACGGGACGTTGGCAGAATACATGTTCGAATTGTGCAACTTAGTGGTTTTGCATGCACGGATGGCCATCTATGTCGAAACCAGGAAGGTTGGTAAAACCCACGAACTCGGAATACAGGTTCAAATGGTACAATTTGACGGTTTTGCATGCGAGGATGGCCATCTGGTCAAAATCAAGAAAGTCGGTAAAACTTACGAACTCGGGTCCCAGGATTGGATGAGACCTTGATGGAATACACATTCGGATGGTGCAAATTGACGGTTTTGCATACGCGGATGGCCATCCGGTTTGAAATCGAGAAAGTCGGAAAAGTCAGTAAAACTCATGAACTCTGGTCCCGCGCAGACGGACGGAATATTGATGGAATACAGGTGTAACTTGATGGTTTGGCATGCGTGGATGGCCATCTAGGTTGAAATCGGGAAAGTCGGTAAAACTCACGAACTCGGGTCCCAGATGGCCAGATGGGACCTTTTACGGAATACACGTTTGGATGGTACAATTTGATGGTTTTGCATGCGCGGATGGCCATCTGAGTTGAATCGAGAAAGTCAGTAAACCTCATGAACTTGGGTCCCGCGCGGCCGGACAGAACAGGATGGACATCTGGGTCGAAATCAGGAAAGTCGATAAAGTTCATGATGAACCCAACGGGTACGGGGGACGCCCTATCTTTCGATGAGAGATGTTGGTAATGAAAGAATTTGGTGGAGGCCGACGTTGGCTGCCCGACTACCACAACCAGAATGGTGTGGCGCCTTGAGCGACAGTTACACCATCTCCTGGTAACTACGATTTGGGTGGAGGTCGACGTTGTGCTACCCGACTATAACAACCACAAGGATGCTGCGCCTTAGCGATAGTTACACCGGCTCCTGTTGTTGCTGTACTTGCCGTGCCAAGAACAGCCTTGATCCTGCAAGCAACCGAAGAACAAGCAAGAACAAGATAACAAGCAAACACTCACGGGTGTGAAAAAGTTGGGGTTCTGATTCAAGTAATCGGAAGGTCTCGTCAACACTTGCGTTACAAGGAAGTAGCAATGGCTAAACTTACAGAAAACAAAAACCCGCCCTGTCAAGGAGCTCTTGGACTACTTAAATAGGGGAGAGAAGAGGGAAATTCATCCAGCAACAAAGGTAGGACGTGATCTCCCTTATTCCCTTCCTTTTTCTGTGATAGACTACCCATCCAGCAGCAAGGAAGGATATGATTTCCTCTATTTCTTTCCTTATTATATCACATCTATCTTTAAATGGGGGAAGAAAGAGGGAATTTCTTCTAGCAGCAAAGTTGGATGAGATTTCCCTTATTCTTTTCCTTATTTGTCTAAATCTCTCTTTATTACATGGCCCCAGCCTCAAGATTTCCCCTCGGGTGGAGCAGCCTTTATTGCATTAATCCCTCTATCTCTCCTAGCTGGATCAATTCCCAAGCACCTAATAATAACAAGGTCATCACAAGGTTTTAATAGGTCTCCATTTGAAGGATAATTACTTTGAACAGCCAGGAATGAATTCACCTGATAATTAAGTTGACGTGCACGAGCGCGTGTCATTGGACCTTGATTAGCTGAGAGTGGTGAATGTGCTGGTGTTGTGGTTGTATCAACGGTAGCGATGTCCGCATCATCCTCCCCTTCTTGCAATTGAGTCGTCCTCGACTCAAATGTGTCTTCCTCGCCCATATATGGTTTCAAATCTGCAATATTAAAAGAGGAAGTAACCCCAAAATGTGCAGGCAACTCAATTTCATATGCATTATCATTAATTTTTCGAAGCACTTTGAAGGGTCCAGCAGCTCTAGGTAGTAATTTAGATTTTCTCAAATCAGAAAATCTATCCTTTCTCAAATGCACCCAAACCAAATCACCAGGTTCAAAAGTAACATGCTTCCTACCCTTGCTACCGGCTTGTTGATACTTAGCGTTCATGCTCTCAATGTTTGCTTTAGTTTGCTCATGCATTTTAAGAATTAATTCAGCACGGCGAGAAGCATCAAAATTCAATTTCTCTGAAGGTGGCAGAGCCAAAAGATCAATGAGAGCACGAGGAATAAAACCATATACAATCTGAAAAGGGCACAATTTAGTAGTAGAATGCAGCGAACGATTGTAAGCAAATTCAATATGAGGTAAATATTCTTCCCATAATTTGATGTTATGTTTCAGAACAGCCCTTAGCACGGTAGATAAACTACGGTTCACTACTTCGGTCTATCCATCAGTTTGAGGGTGACAAGTGGTAGAAAAGAGTAATTTTATCCCCAACTTAGCCCATAAGGTTTTCCAAAAATGACTAAGAAATTTGCCATCTCTATTTGAAACAATAGTGTTTGGAATCCCATTTAAACGAACAACTTCTCGAAAGAACAAATCAGCAATATGGGTAGCATCATCAGTTTTGTTGCATGGTATGAAATGTGCCATTTTAGAAAATCTGTCGACAACAACAAAAATACTATCTCTCCCCTTCTTTGTTCTAGGCAATCCTAAAACAAAATCCATAGAAACATCCTCCCATGGAGCACTAGGAACAGGAAGAGGCATGTATAAAACATGTGGATTAAGACGGAACTTAGCTTTTTGACAGGTGGTGCAACGAGCAACAAACCGCTCCACATCTCTCCTCATCTTTGGCCAAAAGAAATGGCTTGCTAAGATGTCTTCCGTCTTCTTGACACAAAAGTGTCCCATCAATACTCCACCATATGCTTCCTGCAATAGTAAGATACCCACAGAACCAGCTGGAATGCACAATTTGTTAGTTCAAAACACAAAACCATTAGTGAGAACAACTTATTCCATGTTTTTCCTTCTTTACATTGCAGCAGCACATCTTTGAAATCAGCATCAAAAGCATATTGTTCTTTAATTATTTCCAAGCCAAAAATCTTAAAATCAAGTTGGGACAACATATTGTAATGGCGAGATAAGGCATCCGCAATGACATTATCTTTTCCTTTCTTGTATTTGATGACATAAGGAAAGGACTCAATGAATTCTACCCACTTGGCATGCCTACGGTTCAGATTAGTTTGGTTCTTAATGTGCTTCAAAGATTCATGATCAGAATGTATAATAAATTCTTTAGGCCATAAATAATGTTGCCATGTTTCCAAAGTTCGTACTAGTGCATATAATTATTTGTCATAAGTGGAATAGTTAAGACTAGGCCCATTCAGTTTCTCGCTAAAATAAGCAATAGGTTTCCCCTCTTGCAACAAGACACCTCCCAATCCAATACCACTAGCATCACATTCCAATTCAAAAGTCTTACTGAAATCTGGTAATTGGAGAAGGGGTGTATGAGTTAACCTATTCTTCAAAGTTGCAAATGCAGCCTCTTGCGCCTTGCCCCATGTGAATGGAGCACACTTCTTTGTAAGCTCATGCAGTGGGCTTGCTATGGTGCTGAAGTCTTTCACAAAACGACGATAGAATTCAGCAAGTCCGAGAAAGCTTCGTACTTGTGTGACCGTGGTAGGAGTCGGCCAGCTGTGTATCGCCTCCAACTTGGCTTGGTCAACTTCAATTCCCTGTGGTGTCACAACATAGCCAAAAAAAGAAACTCGATCCGTGCAAAAGGTGCACTTGTCAATGTTACCAAATAAGCGTGCATTACGTAAAGCATTGAAAACAGTACGGAGATGATCAAGATGAACTTCAAGAGATGCGCTATAGATCAAGATGTCATCGAAATATACTATCACAAATCTTCCAATGAAAGCACGTAAAACCTCATTTATTAATCTCATGAAAGTGCTAGGTGTATTCGTGAGACCAAAAGGCATGACTAACCACTCATACAAACCAAACTTTGTTTTAAACGCTATTTTCCATTCATCACCTAGCTTCATGCGAATTTGATGGTATCCACTACGCAAATCAATTTTAGAGAAAATCATCGAGCCACTAAGTTCATCAAGCATATCATCTAAAGTAGAAATAGGATGACGATATCTAATGGTAATGTTATTAATTGCTCGACAATCTACACACATGCGCCATGATCCATCTTTCTTTGGGACCAAAACGACAGGAACGGAGCAAGGACTAAGAGACTCACGCACATAACCTTTGTCGAGTAATTTCTATACTTGCCGCTGAATCTCCTTAGTCTCCTCCGGATTGGTCCTGTATGGTACTCGGTTTGGCAAAGAAGCCCCAGGGATGAGGTCAATCTGATGCTCAATCCCTCTCAATGGTGGCAGCCCAGCTGGTACCTCTTGTAGAAACACATCAGCGTATTGATGCAAAAGCTTAGTGATAGAAGGAGGCAAAGCACATGGTGTGTCGTGAAGTGAGAACAAAGCTTCTTTACAAACAAACACATAGCAGATTGCAGTATCACTTTTTAATTCAAACAAATCAGATTTGGAAGCAAAAAACAAGCGTTTGTTAATTTTATTTCATTCTTTTTTATATTAGCAGATTTGGAATTGTCACTCTTAGACTGTACCGATTTCTTCACGACATCTGAATTTTTATTTTCAGCAGATTTCTTATTTTCTCTTTGCAAGCTCTAGCAATGTCATCCTTCAAAATAGCATCAGAGGACATCGGGTGCAAAACAAGTTTCTTCTCATGATGCATGAAAGAGTATTGATTTGATTTACCATGATGTAATGTATCTTTATCAAATTGCCAAGGTCGACCAAATAGCATAGAACAAGCTTGCATAGGTACCACATCACAATCAATGTAATCATGGTAGGAACCAATTGCAAATTCGACACGAACCAGACGTGTTACCTTAAGCTTACCACTGTCGTTGAACCATTGGATGTAGTAGGGATGTGGATGTGGAAGTGTTGTCATTCCAAGCTTTTCTACCATGGTAGCACTTGCTAAATTGTTGCAGCTTCCTCCATCAATAATAATGTGACACGATCGTTGCAAAACTACACACTTAGTTTGGAATAGATTGTGTCGCTGGTTCTGTTCAGCTTTGATCATTTGGGCACTCAAGACACGCCTCACAACAAGACTCTCATAGTGGGCAGCATGATCAGCCCTAATGTGCTCTTCATCATCATTCTTCTTTCCTGCTGCTTGAAGCATGGCATATGTTTCATTATCTAAATCACTAGCGGATGAGTACTCACCATTTTCTCGTACAACCAGCACACGCTTGCTTGGGCAGTCCCTTCGTAGGTGCCGAAAACCTTTACACTGGAGGCATTGAATGTCTTTTGTTCTCCCGGTAGAAGCAATGGAAGAAGAAGTGTTGGCTGCAACTTGGGTGGATCCTTTTGTTGTCTCGATTGCACGCGAAGGTGCTGATTTTGATGTAGTCCTGGGCAACCCATTGGAAGCATCGTCTGTAGAATCATGCTTAGTACCAGCAGTACTTGAGCGGAACTGCCATGAGGTAGTTCGACCTGCAGAAATGTTAGTTCTTGTACGTCGTCCCTGCACTTCTCTTTCAGCCTTACAAGCAAGATGGAATAATCGAGTGACGTTAGTGTATTTCTTATAATCCAATATGTCCTGAATTTCTCTTGTTAAACCATCCATAAACCTAGCCATTGCAGCCTCTTCATTTTCAACTAGGCCACAACGCATCATGCCTATTTAAAGTTCTTGATAGTATTCCTCAACAGATTTGTTGCCTTGCCTAAGTTGTTGTAATTTATGCAACAGGTCACGAGCATGATAGGAAGGAACGAAACGACGACGCATGATTCGTTTCAAAGCATTTCAAGTTTGTGGTACGGTAGCTGGATTTTTAGTTTGATATTCATGCCACCAAACAGAAGCAAAGTCAGTAAATTCACTAGTGGCAGCTCTAATCTTTTTATCATCAGGGAAATCATGCCATGCAAATTTTTGATCTACTGACAATTCCCAAGACAGATATGCATTCGGATCATATTTACCATCAAAAGGTGGTATGGAGAATTTAATGCTGCGTAGGGAATCGTCATTGTCACATACCTCGCGTCGTTGAGCTTGACCACCCATACCACGATGGTCGCGGCGTGGCTGCCGTCGATACCTGAAAGGTCCATCATCAAGCTCGGTATCCGCCGAATACTCCGCCTCGTCATATCTTGCAGCACTACCAACGGAGTCGTGGCTGTCATCAACACATCTTTGCCTCTCTTCGCGTCCAACTTGTTCCATCCTCTCCAATTGCTCAATGATTGCTGCAAGAGAAGTGTTAATAGCCCCAGCAGTGCTTTCTAATGTGATCAGTTTGGTGTTGGTGCAAATCTGCGTCGACTCTAATTGACCAATGCATTCATTGGTGACTTAAATATCCTCATTGAGAGCATCTGTGTGTAGCTTTACTTGGCGTTCGAAATGCTGAATGATGCCCCTCGTACGTGGTGAATGTGGAGATGTCCCATTCGCATCAGCTGACATGGTTAGTAAAGAAAGGAAATACAACAGCAAGCAGATTAATCCTAACAGTTGCTAAGAGGTGGTAGGACAGCACAATTCCTCACTAGCAAGAAATCAAGGTCTTACAAGTTCTTACTATGCGATGCAGGAGGCGCCGGCAATCAGCAAGAACAACAACAAACGGTGGCTGCCAGCATAACCTTATGGTGTCGTAGATAATTTTGTGGAGCTGTAGATGGCTGTTAGACACAATTTGTGCAAAGGAACAGCTAGTACCACATTAGTCACAACAAGTTGAATAAACGTTCCACGATGGTATTGTGCTGGTCCTAGCTCAAACCTTACTAGAGACGTGAGCCGTAACTCCACGTGACGTTGGATTACTATGGTAGGGAAGTTCGAACAGTCCGATCCGTTGTGTTTCAACAACGTTGAAAACAGCAAGTTGAACTTCGAAACATGAAACAAATGTTACACAAATTGTCTCTCTTTTTTTGTACTTAGAAACTTTTTTTGTGATTGTAATCAGTGCGGCTTTTCTTTTTGCACGTGCCTTTTTCTTGCTGATCCGTGCAGCTTTTCTTTTGCACTTGCCTTTTTTTTCTCAACTTTGGGTAGATAATGGAAATGGACTGAGAACAAAGTGGCACGAACTCAAAACTCTAGCGGTGAAAAACTTAGGACCAGCAACTTGACACAAAAAGGCAACCGTGAATTCAACAAGTCGAGAGCTAAGTAGTCAAGCAAAAGGCTCAAAGTGTTTTTAGGATTTTTTTTAGAGCAAACTTTTGTAGGCAAAAGTGGACTGTAGGTAAATGAATAACAAGGAGAAGGAAATCTCTCACCGAGCAACCTAAAATCTGATACCACTTGATGAACCCAACGGGTACGGGGGACGCCCTATCTTTCGATGAGAGATGTTGGTAATGAACGAATTTGGTGGAGGCCGACGTTGGCTGCCCGACTACCACAACCAGAATGGTGTGGCGCCTTGAGCGACAGTTACACCGTCTCCTGGTAACTACGATTTGGGTGGAGGTCGACGTTGGGCTACCCGACTACAACAACCACAAGGATGCTGCGCCTTAGCGATAGTTACACCGGCTCCTGTTGTTGCTGTACTTGCCGTGCCAAGAACAGCCTTGATCCTGCAAGCAACCGAAGAACAAGCAAGAACAAGATAACAAGCAAACACTCACGGGTGTGAAAAAGTTGGGGTTCTGATTCAAGTAATCGGAAGGTCTCGTCGACACTTGCGTTACAAGGAAGTAGCAATTGCTAAACTTACAGAAAACAAAAACCCGCCCTGTCAAGGAGCTCTTGGACTACTTAAATAGGGGAGGGAAGAGGGAAATTCGTCCAGCAACAAAGGTAGGACGTGATCTCCCTTATTCTTTTCCTTTTTCTGAGATAGACTACCATTTAATAGGGAAAGAAAGAGGGAAACCCATCCAGTAGCAAGGCAGGATATGATTTTCTCTATTTCTTTCCTTATTATAGCACATCTATCTTTAAATGGGGGAAGAAAGAGGGAATTTCGTCCAGCAGCAAAGTTGTACGAGATTTCCCTTATTTCTTTCCTTATTTGTCTAAATCTCTCTTTATTACATGGCCCCAGCCTCAAGATTTCTCCTCGGGTGGAGCAGCCTTTATTGCATTAATCCCTCCATCTCTCCTAGCTGGATCAATTCCCAAGCACCTAATAATAACAAGGTCATCACAAGGCTTTAATAGGTCCCCATTTGAAGTATAATTACTTTGAACAGCCAGGAATGAATTCACCTGATAATTAAGTTGACGTGCACGAGCGCGTGTCATTGGACCTTGATTAGCTGAGAGTGGTGAATGGGCTGGTGTTGTGGTTGTATCAACGGTAGCGATGTCCGCATCAGTTCATGTACTTGGGTCCTGGGCGGCCGGACGGAACATTGATGGAATACAGGTCCGGACGGTGCAACTTGATGGTTTTGCATACGCGGATGAACATTTGGGTCAAAGTCGAGAAAGTCAGGAAAGTTGGTAAAAACTCACGAACTCAGGTCCCGAACGGCCGGACGGGACCTTGACGGAATACACTTGCTGATGGTGCAACTTAATGGTTTTGCATGCACGGAAGGCCATCTCGGTCGAATCAAGAAAGTCGGAAAAGTCGGTAAAACTCACGAACTCAGGTCTCGGGCGGCCGGATGGGGCCTTGACGTTATACACGTCCGGACGGTGCAACTTAATGGTTTTGCATGTGCGGATGGCCATCTAGGTCGAAATTGGGAAAGTCATGAAAACTCATGGACTTGGGTCCCATAACGCCGAACTGGTCCTTGACAGAATACACGTACGGAAGGTGCAACTGGAAGGTTTTCGTTGCGTGGATGGCCATCTGAGAAAAAATCAGGACAGTCGGTAAAACTCACTAACTCGGGTCCCGAGAGGCCGGACGGGACGTTGACAGAATACACGTTCGGATTGTGCAACTTAATGGTTTTGCATGCGCGGATGGCCATCTTGGTCGAAATCAGGAAGGTCGGTAAAACCCACGAACTCGGGTCCCGGGCGGTCGGACGGGACCTTGACGGGATACATGTTCAGATGGTACAACTTGATGGTTTTGCATGCGCGGATGGCTATCTGGGTCGAAATCGAGAAAACGTGGAAAGTCGGTAAAACTCACGCACTCGGGTTCCGGGAGGTCGGATTGAACCTTGACGGAATACACGTCCGGACGGTGCAACTTGATAGTTTTGTATGTGCGGATGGCCATCTGGGTCAAAATTAAGAAAGTCAGGAAAGTCGTTAAAACTCACAAACTCGGGTCCCGGGCGCCCGGATGGGACCTTGACGGAATACACTTGTGGATGGTGCAACTTGATGGTTTCGCATGCGCAGAAGGCCATCTGGGTCGAAATTAAGAAAGTTGGGAAAGTCGGTAAAACTCACGAACTTGGGTCTCAGGCAGCCGAACAAGGCCTTGACGGAATACACGTCCGGACGGTGCAACTTGATGGTTTTGCATGCGCGAATGACCATCTTGGTTGAAATTGGGAAAGTTAGAAAAACTCATAAACTCGGGTCCCAGAACGCCGAACTGGATCTTGTCGGAATACACGTTCAGATGGTGCAACTGGAAGGTTTTCCATGCGTGAATGGCCATTTGAGTAAAAATCGGGAAAGTCGGTAAAACTCACTAACTTGGGTCCCATGCGGCCGGACGGGACGTTGACATAATACAAGTTTAGATTGTGCACGTAAATGGTTTTGCATGCGCGGATGGCCATCTGGGTCGAAATCGGGAAGGTCGGTAAAACCCACAAACTCGGGTCCGGGCGGCCGGACGGGACCTTGACGGAATACATGTTCAGATGGTACAACTTCATGGTTTTAAATGCGCGGATGGCTATCTGGGTCGAAATCGAGAAAGTCTAAAAAGTCGGTAAAACTCACGAACTCGGGTCCCGAGAGGCCGGACGGAACCTTGACGGAATACACATTCGGACGGTGCAACTTGATGGTTTTGCATGTGCGGATGGCCATCTGGGTCAAAATCGAGAAAGTCGGTAAAACTCACAACTATGGGTCTCGGGGCCGGACGAAACATTGATGGAATACAGGTTCGAACGGTGTAACTTGATGGTTTGGCATGCGCGGATGGCCATCTGAGTTGAAATCGGGAAAGTCGGTAAAACTCACGAACTCGGGTCCCGGACGGCTAGACGGGACCTTTTACGAAATACACGTGCGGAAGGTACAACTTGATGGTTTTGCATGCGCGGATGGCCATCTGGGTCGAAATCGAGAAAGTCGGTAAGACTTATGAACTCGGGTCCCGCGCGGCCGAATGGAACATTGATGGAATACAGGTCCACACGGTGCAACTTGATGGTTTTGCATGCGCGGATGGACATCTGTGTCAAAATGGGAAAAGTCGGTAAAACTCACGAACTCAGGTCCCGGGCGGCCGGACGGGACCTTGAAGGAATACACTTGCGGATGGTGCAACTTGATGGTTTTGCATGTGCAGAAGGCCATCTGGGTTGAAATTCGAGAAAGTCGGGAAAGTCAGTAAAACTCACGAACTTATGTCTCGGGCGGCTGGACGGGGCCTTGACGGAATACATGTCTGGACGATGCAACTTGATGATTTTGCATGTGTGTATGGCCATCTAGGTCAAAATTGGGAAAGTCAGGAAAACTCATGAACTCGGGTCCTGGAACGCCGAACTGGACCTTGACGGAATACAAGTTCGGATGGTGCAACTGGAAGGTTTTCCATGCGTGGATGGCCATCTGAGTGGAAATCGGGAAAGTCGGTAAAACTCACTAAGTTGGGTCCCGAGCGGCCGGAGGGGAGGTTGAAATCGGAAAAGTCGGTAAAACTCATGAACTCGGGTCCCAGATGGCCAGATGGGACCTTTTAAGGAATACACGTGTGGATGGTACAACTTAATGGTTTTGCATGCGCAAATGGCCATGTGGGTCGAAATCGAGAAAGTCGGTAAGACTTATGAACTCGCGTCCCGCATGGCCGGACGGAACATTGATGGAATACAGGTTCAGACGGTGCAACTTGATGGTTTTGCATACGCGGATTGACATCTGGGTCAAAACGGGAAAGTCGGTAAAACTCACGAACTCGGGTCCCGGGCGGCTGGACGGGACCTCGAAGGAATACACTTGCGTATGGTGCAACTTAATAGTTTTGCATACGCGGAAGGCCATCTGGGTCGAAATCGAGGAAGTCGGGAAAGTCGGTAAAACTCACGAACTCGGGTCTCGGGCGGCCGGACGGGGCCTTGACGGAATACACGTCCGTACGATGCAACTTGATGGTTTTGCATGCGTGTATGGCCATCTGGGTTGAAATTGGGAAAGTCAGGAAAACTCATAAACTCGGGTCCCGGAACGCCAAACTGGACCTTGACGGAATACACGTTTGGATGGTGCAACTTGAAGGATTTGCACGCGTGGATGGCCATCTGCGTAAAAATAAGGAAAGTCGGGAAAGTTGGTAAAACTCACGAACTCGGGTCCCGGGACCGGACGAGACTTTGATGGAATACACGTTTGGATGGTGCAAATTGACGGTTTTGCATGCGCGGATGGCCATCTGGGTTGAAATCGAGAAAGTCAAAAAAGTTGTTAAAACTCATGAACTCGGGTCCCGTGCGGCCGGACGGAACATTGATGGAATACAGGTCCGGACGGTGCAACTTGATGGTTTTGCATGTGCGGATGGACATCTGGGTCAAAACTGGGAAAGTCTGTAAAACTCACGAACTTGGGCCCTGGCGGCCGGACGGGACCTTGACGGAATACACTTGCGGATGGTGAAACTTGATGGTTTTGCATGTGATGATGGTCATCTAGGTCGAAATCGAGAAAGTCGGGAAAGTAGGTAAAACTCATGAACGGGTCTCGGGCGGCCGGACGGGGCCTTGACGGAATACACGTCTGGATGGTTCAACTTGATAGTTTTGCATGCGCGGATGACCATCTGGGTCGAAATTGGGAAAGTCAGGAAAACTCATGAACTCGAGTCCCGGAACGCCAAACTGGACCTTGACGGAATATACTTTCGAATGGTGCAACTTGAAGGTTTTTCATGCATGGATGGCCATCTGGGTAAAAATCGGGAAAGTCGGTAGAACTCACTAACTCGGGTCCCGAGCAGCTGGACCTGACGTTGACAAAATACACGTTCGGTTTGTGAAACTTAATGGTTTTGCATTTGAGGTCTGGCATCGGAGCTCGGCCCTGCTGTGGGGCGGAGATCCGGAAGTCATCAGAGCTCAGGCCAGCGGAGGGCGTGAGGTCCGGAGGTCATCGGAGCTCAGGCAAGCAGAGGGCGTGAGGTCCGGAGGTCATCGGAGCTCAGGACAGCGGAGGGCGTGAGGTACGGAGGTCATCAGAACTCAGGCCAGTGAAGGGCGTGAGGTCCGGCATCAGGGCTCGCCTCTGAGAAGAGGGCGAGGGCTGGCACCGGAGCTCGGCCCTGCTGTGGGGGCGGAGGTCTGGAAGTCATCGGAGCTCAGGCCAGCGGAGGGCATGAGGTATGGAGGTCATCAGAGCTCTAGCCAGCGGATGGCATGAGGTCCTGCATCAGGGCTCGCCTCTAAGAAGAGGGCGAGGGCTGGCATCGGGGCTCGGTCCTGCTGTGGGGGCGGAGGTCCGGAAGTCATAGGAGCTCAGGCCAGCGGAGGGCGTGAGGTCCGGAGGTCATCGGAGCTCAGGCCAGCGGAGGGCGTGAGGTCCGGCATCAGGGCTCGCCTCTAAGAAGAGGGCGAGGGCTGGCCTCGGAGCTCGGCCCTGCTATGGGGGCGGAGGTCCGGAAGTCATCGGATCTCAGGAAAGCGGAGAGCGTGAGGTCCGGAGGTCATCGGAGCTCAAGCCAGTGGAGGGTGTGAGGTCCTGCATCAGGGCTCGCCTCTGAGAAGAGGGCGTGGACTGGCAACGGAGCTTGGCCCTGCTGTGGGGGCAGAGGTCTGGAAGTCATCGGAGCTCAGGCCAGCGGAGGGTGTGAGGTTCAGAGGTCATCGGAGCTCAGGCCAGCGGAGGGCATGAGGTCCGGCATCAGGGCTCGCCTCTGAGAAGAGGGCGAGGGCTGACATCGGAGCTCGGCCCTGCTGTGGGGGCGGAGGTCCGGAAGTCATCGGAGCACAGGCCAGCGGAGGGCGTGAGGTCCGGAGGTCATCGGAGCTCAGGCCAGCGGAGGGCGTGAGGTACGACATCAAGGCTCGCCTCTGAGAAGAGGGCGAGGGCTAGCATCTGAGCTCGGCTCTACTGTCGGGGCGGAGGTCCGGAAGTCATCGGAGCTCAGGCCAGCGAAGGGCGTGAGGTCCGTAGGTCATCGGAGCTCATCTCTGAGAAGAGGGAGACGAGGTCCGGCTTCGGAGCTCGCCCCTGCTCAGGGGTGAGGTCCGGTACTGCTCAGAGGTCCTCCTTTCCTTGTCTCTTAGTCTTATTTGGCTTACAGTCCCGGGCCGGTGTACGGGGCTCGGGCAATCCAGTGCCTTTGGTCCCGGAGGTCTGGCTCCCGCCTAGTCAGGGTGTAGCCGTCCAGCCCCTAGTACTCAGACCATAGCTCTGGGGAGGTAGAGTGCGTATGCTTTGGGTGCAGGACCGGACAAAGCAAGGCTCGTGGACCTCCAGCTCTGGCATAAGTCTTTTCTTGGAAGAGACCAACTGACGTCACAGTACCCTAACTTGGGGAGGTCCGAGAGGCCCCCGGGCCTTTGGCAGGTACCTCAAGCATGACCGCCTTTGGTCAGGATAGCAAATGCCGACTAGGGGTGAGAGTGAGAAAGGAGGGCCGAGTGTACGACGGGCGTACTGATGAAACCCAACGGGTACGGGGGACGCCCTATCTTTCGATGAGAGATGTTGGTAATGAACGAATTCGGTGGAGGCCGACGTTGGCAGCCCGACTACCACAACCAGAATGGTGTGGCGGCGCCTTGAGCGACAGTTACACCGTCTCCTGGTAACTACGATTTGGGTGGAGATCGACGTTGTACTACCCGACTACAACAACCACAAGGATGCTGTGCCTTAGCGATAGTTACACCGGCTCCTGTTGTTGCTGTAATTGCCGTGCCAAGAACAGCCTTGAACCTGCAAGCAATCAAAGAACAAGCAAGAACAAGATAACAAGCAAACACTCACGGGTGTGAAAAAGTCGGGGTTCTGATTCAAGTAATCAGAAGGTCTCGTCGACACTTGCGTTACAAGGAAGTAACAATGGCTAAACTTACAGAAAACAAAACCCGCCCTGTCAAGGAGCTCTTGGACTACTTAAATAGGGGAGAGAAGAGGGAAATTCGTCCAGCAACAAAGGTAGGACGTGATCTCCCTTATTCACTTCCTTTTTCTGTGATAGACTACCATTTAATAGGGAAAGAAAGAGGGAAACCCATCCAGCAGCAAGGCAGGATATGATTTCCTCTATTTATTTCCTTATTATAGCACATCTATCTTTAAATGGGGGAAGAAAGAGGGAATCTTGTCCAGCAGCAAAGTTGGACAAGATTTCCCTTATTCCTTTCCTTATTTGTCAAAATCTCTAGATGAACTCAACGGGTACGGGGGACGCCCTATCTTTCGATGAGAGATGTTGGTAATGAACGAATTTAGTGGAGGCCGACGTTGGCTGCCCGACTACCACAACCAGAATGGTGTGGCGCCTTGAGCGACAGTTACATCGTCTCCTGGTAACTACGATTTGGGTGGAGGTCGACGTTGTGCTATCCGACTACAACAACCACAAGGATGCTGCGCCTTAGCGATAGTTACACCGGCTCCTGTTGTTGCTGTACTTGCCGTGCCAAGAACAGTCTTGAACCTGCAAGCAATCGAAGAACAAGCAAGAACAAGATAACAAGCAAACACTCACGGGTGTGAAAAAGTTGGGGTTCTAATTCAAGTAATCGGAAGGTCTCATCGACACTTGCGCTACAAAGAAGTAGCAATGGCTAAACTTACAGAAAACAAAACCCGACCTGTCAAGGAGCTCTTGGACTACTTAAATAGGGGAGGGAAGAGGGAAATTCGTCCAGCAACAAAGGTAGGACGTGATCTCCCTTATTCCCTTCCTTTTTCTGTGATAGACTACCATTTAATAGGGAAAGAAAGTGGGAAACCCATCCAGCAGGAAGGCAGGATATGATTTCCTCTATTTCTTTCCTTATTATAGCACATCTATCTTTAAATGGGGGAAGAAAGAGGGAATTTCGTCCAGCAGCAAAGTTGGACGAGATTTCCCTTATTCCTTTCCTTATTTGTCTAAATCTCTCTTTATTACATGGCCTCAGCCTCAAGATTTCCCCTCGGGTGGAGCAGACTTTATTGCATTAATCCCTCTATTCCTCCTAGCTGGATCAATTCCCAGGCACCTAATAATAACAAGGTTATCACAAGGCTTTAATAGGTCCCCATTTGAAGGATAATTACTTTGAACAGCCAGGAATGAATTTACCTGATAATTAAGTTGACGTGCACGAGCGTGTGTCATTGGACGTTGATTAGCTGAGAGTGGTGAATGGGCTGGTGTTGTGGTTGTATCAACGGTAGCGATGTCCGCATCATCCTCCCCTTCATGCAATTGAGTCGTCCTCGACTCAAATGTGTCTTCCTCGCCCATATATGGTTTCAAATCTGCAATATTAAAAGAGGAAGTAACCCCAAAATATGCAGGCAACTCAATTTCATATGCATTATCATTAATTTTTCGAAGCACTTTGAAGGGTCCAGCAGCTCTAGGTAGTAATTTAGATTTTCTCAAATCAGGAAATCTACCTTTCTCAAATGCACCCAAACCAAATCACCAGGTTCAAAAGTAACATGCTTCCTACCCTTGCTACCGGCTTGTTGATACTTAGCGTTCATGCTCTCAATGTTTGATTTAGTTTGCTCATGCATTTTAAGAATTAATTCAGCATGGCGAGAAGCATCAAAATTCAATTTCTCTGAAGGTGGCAGAGCCAAAAGATCAATGGAAGCACGAGGAATAAAACCATATACAATCTGAAAAGGGCACAATTTAGTAGTAGAATGCAGCGAACGATTATAAGCAAATTCAATATGAGGCAAACATTCTTCCCATAATTTGATGTTATGTTTCAGAACAGCCCTTAGCATGATAGATAAACTACGGTTCACTACTTCGGTCTGTCCATCAGTTTGAGAGTGACAAGTGGTAGAAAAGTGTAATTTTGTCCCCAACTTAGTCCATAAGGTTTTCCAAAAATGACTAAGAAATTTGGCATCTCTATCTGAAACAATAGTGTTTGGAACCCCATGCAAACGAACAACTTCTCGAAAGAACAAATCAGCAATATGGGTAGCATCATTAGTTTTGTGGCATGGTACGAAATGTGCCATTTTAGAAAATATGTCGACAACAACAAAAATACTATCCCTCCCCTTCTTTGTTCTAGGCAATCCTAAAACAAAATCCATAGAAACATCCTCCCATGGAGCACTAGGAACAGGAAGAGGCATGTATAAACCATGTGGATTAAGACGGGACTTAGCTTTTTGACAGGTGGTGCAACGAGCAACAAACCGCTCCACATCTATCCTCATTTTTGGCCAAAAGAAATGGCTTGATAAGATGTCTTCCGTCTTCTTGACACCAAAGTGTCCTATGAATCCTCCACCATGTGCTTCCTGCAATAGTAAGATACGCACAGAACCAGCTGGAATGCACAATTTGTTAGTTTGAAACACAAAACCATTAGTGAGAACAAATTTGTTCCATGTTTTTCCTTCTTTACATTGCAGCAGCACATCTTTGAAATCAGCATCAAAAGCATATTGTTCTTTAATTGTTTCCAAGCCAAAAATCTTAAAATCAAGTTGGGACAACATATTGTAACGGCGAGATAAGGCATCCGCAATGACATTATCTTTTCCTTTCTTGTGTTTGATGACATAAGGAAAGGACTCAATGAATTCTACCCACTTGGCATGCCTACGGTTTAGATTAGTTTGGTTCTTAATGTGCTTCAAACATTTATGATCAGAATGTATAACAAATTCTTTAGGCCATAAATAATATTGCCATGTTTCCAAAGTTTGTACTAGTGCATATAATTCTTTATCATAAGTGGAATAGTTCAGACTAGGCCCATTCAGTTTCTCGCTAAAATAAGCAATAGGTTTCCCCTCTTGCAACAAGACACCTCCCAATCCAATACCACTAGCATCACATTCCAATTCAAAAGTCTTACTGAAATCTGGTAATTGGAGAAGGGGTGTATGAGTTAACCTATTCTTCAAAGTTGCAAATGTAGCCTCTTGCGCCTTGCCCCATGTGAATGGGGCACCCTTCTTTGTAAGCTCATGCAGTGGGCCTGCTATGGTGCTGAAGTCTTTCATAAAACGACGATAGAATCCAGCAAGTCCGAGAAAGCTTTGTACTTGTGTGACCGTGGTAGGAGTCGGCCAGCTGTGTATCGCCTCCACCTTGGCTTGATCAACTTCAATTCCCTGTGGTGTCACAACATAGCCAAGAAAAGAAACTCGATCCGTGCAAAAGGTGCACTTGTCAATGTTACCAAATAAGCGTGCATCACGTAAAGCATTGAAAACAGCACGGAGATGATCAAGATGAACTTCGAGAGATGCGCTATAGATCAAGATGTCATCGAAATATACTACCACAAATCTTCCAATGAAAGCACGTAAAACCTCATTCATTAATCTCATGAAAGTGCTAGGTGCATTCGTGAGACCAAAAGGCATGACTAACCACTCATACAAACCAAACTTTGTTTTAAACGCTGTTTTCCATTCATCACCTAGCTTCATGCGAATTTGATGGTATCCACTACGCAAATCAATTTTAGAGAAAATCATCGAGCCACTAAGTTCATCAAGCATATCATCTAACCTAGCAATAGGATGACGATATCTAATGGTAATGTTATTAATTGCTCAACAATCTACACACATGCGCCATGATCCATCTTTCTTTGGGACCAAAACGACAGGAACGGAGCAAGGACTAAGGGACTCACGCACATAACCTTTGTCGAGTAATTCCTGTACTTGCCGCTGAATCTCCTTAGTCTCCTCCAGATTAGTCCTGTATGGTGCTCGGTTGGGCAAAGAAGCCCCAGGGATGAGGTCAATCTGATGCTCAATCCCTCTCAATGGTGGCAGCCCGGCTGGTACCTCTTGTGGAAACACATCAGCGTATTTCTGCAAAAGCTTAGTGATAGAAGGAGGCAAAGCACATGGTGTGTCGTGAAGTGAGAGCAAAGCTTCTTTGCAAACAAACACGTAGCAGATTGCAGTATCACTTTTTAATTCAAACAAATCAGATTTGGAAGCAAAAAAACAAGCGCTCTTTAATTTTATTTCATTCTTCTCCATATGAGCAGATTTGGAATTGTCAGTCTTAGGCTATATCGATTTCTTCACGACATCTAAATTTTCATTTTTAGCAGATTTCTTATTTTTCTCTTTGCAAGCTCTAGCAATGTCATCCTTCAAAATAGCATCAGGGGATATCGGGTGCAAAACAAGTTTCTTCTCATGATGCATGAAAGAGTATTGATTTGATTTATCATGATGTAATGTATCTTTATCAAATTGCCAAGGTTGACCAAATAGCATAGAACAAGCTTGCATATGTACCACATCACAATCAATGTAATAATGGTAGGAACCAATTGGAATTCGACACGAACCAGACGTGTTACCTTAAGCTTACCACTGTCGTTGAACCATTGGATGTAGTAGGGATGTGAATGTGGAAGTGTTGTCATCCCAAGCTTTTCTACCATGGTAGCACTTGCTAAATTGTTGCAGCTTCCTCCATCAATAATAATGCGACACGATCGTTCCAAAACTACACACTTAGTTTGGAATAGATTGTGTCGCTGGTTCTGTTCAGCTTTGATCATTTGGGCACTCAAGACACGCCTCACAACAAGACTCTCATAGTGGGCAGCATGATCAGCCCCAATGTGCTCTTCATCATCATTCTTCTTTCCTGCTTCTTATGCAGCAAGCATGGCATATGTTTCATTATCTAAATCACTAGCGGATGAGTACTCACCATTTTCTCGTACATCCAGCACACGCTTGCTTGGGCAGTCCCTTCGTAGGTGCCCAAAACCCTTGCACTAGAGGCATTGAATGTATTTTGTTCTCCCGGTAGAAGCAATGGAAGAAGAAGTGTTGGCTGCAACTTGGGTGGATCCTTTTGTTGTCTCAATTGCACGCGAAGGTGCTGATTTTGATGTAGTCCTGGGCAACCCATTGGAAGCATCGTCTGGAGAATCATGCTTAGTACCAGCAGCACTTGAGCGGAACTGCCATGAGGTAGTTCGACCTGCAGAAATGTTAGTTCTTGTACGTCGTCCCTGCACTTCTCTTTCAGCCTTACAAGCAAGATGGAATAATCGAGTGACGTTAGTGTATTCCTTGTAGGCCAATATGTCCTGAATTCTCTTGTTAAACCACCCATAAACCTAGCCATTGCAGCCTCTTCATTTTCAACTAGGCCACAACGCATCATGCCTATTTGAAGTTCTTGATAGTATTCCTCAACAGATTTGTTGCCTTGCCTAAGTTGTTGTAATTTATGCAACAGGTCACGAGCATGATAGGAAGGAACAAAACGACGACGCATGATTCGTTTCAAAGCATTCCAAGTTTGTGGTACGGTAACTAGATTTTTAGTTTGATATTCATGCCACCAAACAGAAGCAAAGTCAGTGAATTCACTAGTGGCAGCTCTAACCTTTTTATCATCAGGGAAATTATGGCATGCAAATTTTTGATCTACTGACAATTCCCAAGATAGATATGCATCCGGATCATATTTACCATCAAAAGGTGGTATAGAGAATTTAATGCTGCGTAGGGAATCGTCATTGTCACGTACCTCGCGTCGTTGAGCTCGACCACCCATACCACGATGGTCGCGACGTGGCTGCCGTCGATACCTGAAAGGTCCATCATCAAGCTCGGTATCCGCCGAATACTCCGCCTCGTCATATCTTGCAGCACTGCCAACGGAGTCGTGGCTGTCATCAACACGTCTTTGCCTCTCTTCGCGTCCAACCTGTTCCATCCTCTCCAATTGCTCAATGATTGCTGCAAGAGAAGTGTTAATAGCCCCAGCAGTGCTTTCTAATGTGGTCAGTTTGGTGTTGGTGCAAATCTGCGTCGACTCTAATTGACCAATGCGTTCATCGGTGACTTGAATATCCTCATTGAGAGCATCTGTGTGTAGCTTTACTTGGCGTTCGAAATGCTGAATGATGCCCCTCGTACGTGATGAATGTGGAGATGTCTTATTCGCATCAGCTGACATGGTTAGTAAAGAAAGGAAATACAACAGCAAGCAAATTAATCCTAACAGTTGCTAAGAGGTGGTAGGACAGCACAATTCCTCACTAGCAAGAAATCAAGGTCTTACAAGTTCTTACCATGCGATGCAGGAGGCGCCGGCAATCAGCAAGAACAACAACAAACGGTGGCTGCCAGCACAACCTTATGGTGTCGTAGACAATTTTGTGGAGCTGTAGGTGACTGCTAGACACAATTTGTGCAAAGGAACAGCTAGTACCATATTAGTCACAACAAGTTGAATAAACGTTCCACGATGGTATTGTGCTGGTCCTAGCTCAAACCTTACTAGAGACGTGAGCCGTAACTCCACGTGACGTTGGATTACTATGGTAGGGAAGTTCGAACAGCCCGATCGGTTGTGTTTCAACAGCGTTGAAAACAGCAAGTTGAACTTCGAAACATGAAACAAATATTACACAAATTGTCTTTCTTTTTTTTGTACTTAGAAATTTTTTTTGTGTGATTGTAATCAGTGCGGCTTTTCTTTTTGCACGTGCCTTTTTCTTGCTGATCCGTGCAGCTTTTCTTTTGCACTTGCCTTTTTTTCTCAATTTTGGGTAGATAATGGAAATGGACTGAGAACAAAGTGGCACGAACTCAAAACTCTAGCGGTGAAAAACTTAGGACCAGCAACTTGACACAAAAGGCAACCGTGAACTCAACAAGTCAAGAGCTAAGTAGCCAAGCAAAAGGCTCAAAGTGTTTTTAGGATTTTTTTAGAGCGAACTTTTGTAGTCAAAAGTGGACTGTAGGTAAATGAAGAACAAGGAGAAGGAAATCTCTCACCGAGCAACCTGAAATCTGATACCACTTGATGAACCCAACGGGTACGGGGGACGCCCTATCTTTCGATGAGAGATGTTGGTAATGAACGAATTTGGTGGAGGCCGACGTTGGCAGCCCGACTACCACAACCAGAATGGTGTGGCGCCTTGAGCGACAGTTACACCGTCTCCTGGTAACTACGATTTGGGTGGAGGTCGACGTTGTGCTACCCGGCTACAACAACCACAAGGATGCTGCGCCTTAGTGATATTACACCGGCTCCTGTTGTTGCTGTACTTGCCGTGCCAAGAACAGCCTTGAACCTGCAAGCAATCGAAGAACAAGCAAGAACAAGATAACAAGCAAACACTCACGGGTGTGAAAAAGTTGGGGTTCTGATTCAAGTAATCGGAAGGTCTCGTCGACACTTGCGTTACAAGGAAGTAGCAATGGCTAAACTTACAGAAAACAAAACCCGCCCTGTCAAGGAGCTCTTGGACTACTTAAATAGGGGAAGGAAGAGGGAAATTCGTCCAGCAACAAAGGTAGGACGTGATCTCCCTTATTCCCTTCCTTTTTCTATGATAGACTACCATTTAATAGGGAAAGAAAGAGGGAAACCCATCCAGCAGCAAGGCAGGATATGATTTCCTCTATTTCTTTCCTTATTATAGCACATCTATCTTTAAATGGGGGAAGAAAGAGGGAATTTCGTCCAGCAGCAAAGTTGGACGAGATTTCCCTTATTCCTTTCCTTATTTGTCTAAATCTCTCTTTATTACATGGCCTCAGCCTCAAGATTTCCCCTCGGGTGGAGCAGACTTTATTGCATTAATCCCTCTATTCCTCCTAGCTGGATCAATTCCCAGGCACCTAATAATTCACGTCACACACCAAGCATTATCACACCATTAAATACGTAACGACTCGACTACTCGACCTCTTGCTAGCTAGGGGAAAGACTCTACACTACTCATCCTCTTGAGCTGGCTCCTCGGGATCTTCCTCCTCATTTCGGCTACCTTCTCACTCTGCTTTGGGTGGGGAGGCTGCTGGTGGAGAAGTGCGACGACGCCTGATCGCTCGGCGATCCGGGGAGTCAGGGGTCCATGGATCACTTATGGTGACACACAGTTCATTCCCATCTCCTCTTTCTCTCGCCTTTAAGCAAGCTCGCATCAATGCCTCTGTCTCCTTCAGGGTATCTCGGACATCCTGAAGCTCTTGTTGACACTCCTGCAGTCGAGTGCTGAGCATAGCAGCATCCTCCAAGCACAAGTCCATGTGCTCATGGGAAGTCCCTTGCTGCACCGGTGGGTACTTGTACTCCGTGGTACCACTCTCACGTTGGAGGACATACATGTACTCAGTTTTATCCAAGTGGCGACGATAGATGTGACTCTGGCAGGTGATGGCCTCCCAGGTGACATCTCTCTCCGCGTCAACTTGTGTTGCTCGACAAGCTGGAGAATGGTGGATCTTCAGCAGCTGATTCTCGTGTATAATCCTCATCTCCGAACTCCATTCTTCCCTCTTCTCACAGATGGTCCGTGTGGAGTTATAGTGGATGATGAGCTTGCCCGTATTGCCTGCGGCTTCGAGCATACGTCGAAGACGGCGCAACAAGTCTCCTACTGCCAATCCATAGGAAAGGTACGTCACTGGACGACTCTCCTCTCTTTCGGCAAGGGCAACTACGGGAACTCTCCCTCCTGTGGACTTACGAGCGGTGCGAATCATGCGAACCATCTAAAACAAAAGAATTTAAAATTAGGTTAGATAAATTCTCAAACAAAAATCCTATTTTGAATGAAAGTTGGGGTAAGATGAAGGAAATGACTCCTTTAATAACACTTTTCCACCCACACTTTGGAAAATAGTTTTTAAGAAAATAGGGCCCTTAAATACGTCCATTTCTACCTAGGTCCACGTTCCTACGGGCAACCTTGGCTCTGATACCACCTCTGTCACACCCGGTTTTTCCGAAGAAACAACCAAGTGAATATCACATGTATGCCAGGATCATTTGCTCATACATGTGATGACAAATAGTGAAGCATCATTTATTACAAGGCAGGTGTCGAATATAAGTAAGTCTTACATAGTAAATGTCTCGATGGACAATAATAAGTTCATCACAAGGAAATAAACTAGCAGCGGAATATTATTCTTTGGGGCTCCATCACAGGTGTTGCCCGGGGGGTCTTCATGAACCTAGAATCCTTCCTCGGGTCCAAAGTCTTGGTCATTATACACCACCTCATTATCTTGACCTGAGCAGCAATATAAACCAACAAATATGCAAGGTTGAGTACCAATGGTACTCAGCAAGTGTGGGAAAATTATATCATGCATGGCTAGAACAAGGAGAGGTTGAACTCATGGTTAAAGCACTACGCAATTAATACCTATCACCTTAGCTTATTAAGCACCTACATTACTACACAGGTGAAATGGTCCAAATCTCCCATCCCATCATCATAACCAAATAACCATAACATCATTTCCAATGTCAAGCTCCCCGCTTAACTTCCAAAAACCATCAATCCTCTAATCATGAATAAGTCCAGGCCGCTCTTAACCGTGAGCACGGCTGTCAAGACAGTTTTGACTCTGCAGAGTTTGTACCACTGTACCCACAAGTAGTGATTTCATCCCCCGTTGCCGGGTGGACTAAAAGAACCTCCATTATGCCAGTGGCTACGATCCACATTCACACTTCCCAGGTGTGCAGCCAGGAGATCACTACGAAGCCTTTACAAAGGGATTCCCGACGAGCGTGGGCCCACTGAGGTTTCACCCCTAACAGCATACAAGAGGCTCCAACCCCGCTGCAGTGGCCCCCTCTTGAGCCTTGCGGTTCATATGGTAGTCCAGCTGACACCTACTCCCCGCACCATCCAACACACCCATACTACGCCGGGGATACACCTAATTAATTGGCCAAGCTGCCCCATCTCAGCATGTGGTTGGCACTGTAAAGCCGGGTTACATGCTCCATGAACCGGTCCTTAGGATCCAGGCAAGTACTAAACACAAACCCAAGTCTCGTGCACCCAGCACACAACCAAAACATCCAACTTGCCTTGATCCCTACCTCTACATAACTCACAATGTCTCATTCAAGAGTATGGTAATTTAAACTGATGATCTCATGTCCCAAATATCCCATTCTAAGCATGGCTAAGCATATGCATGTAAATAAATGACATGGTAAAATAAATCCCAACCCAAGCTACAAGGAAACAAGGTAATGCAAATCTAGGGAAACTTTCCTAGCATGGGTTTCATATTTCATTTGACAATGCAAATAATTCTATCTACATATCCTAGCATAGGATCAAAGTGGTCAAGGACACTTGCCTCCTTCTTGCTGCTCTTGAAATGGGTAGTCCTGATCTTGGAAACTGATAGCTTGCTCTTGAACAGGTTCTACTTCATACCATCACACATAGCAAAAGGAAAACAACAATCATAAGACATAGTTCACACTTCTACTTCATACAAACCACACATTCACATTTATGAAATTTTTCTTTACCATTTTATGTGTTGTGGATACTCTATGTGTGTTGATTTGAGGCTTGCACACACTTTTATTTACATGTGTATGATTCCTACTTTGGTGTTCATATTTATACTCACATACTATATATATATATATGTATATATGTGTGTTTCAGTTTTAAATAAATTCCTTATATATTAAACTACCAAGTATGTATGAAGAGTATTTTTCTTCTCCATATGTGCCTTCATAATTTCTATCAACCCTAAACTGAATTCTTTGTACTTTAGAAACTCCATTTATCATTTACTAGTTTCTATATTTTCAGATTTATATTCTTATGCATAATTGTGCATTTTATCATTAAATTAGTAATACACACTACCTAAACAGATTAGGTTCTGGTCCTAAATAATTTAAGATCATATTTTGACCTTGGCTTCTGATGTATATTATTTCATAATTATTTTTCCTATTTTTCTTTAACTATTCTTTACTTAAAAATGTGTCCCTATACTATTAAATGTGAATAATATATGAAACAGATTTATTTCAGCCCCAAAAATATATTTTTATCTCACTCCAAAGTTTTCTAAGTACTGAGAAAGTTTTTAATAATTTTGACAATTAGGTTTGTCCCCCTTTTTAATATTTAAACACTAGTTACATATTCAATTTTCTAAATTAAATACTAAACAGGGCTAAAATAATGAATTCACCCTATTACAGGGTATATAATATTATTTTCATAATCTCCAGGGGTCTAGCTACACTTTTCAGAGGTGTTTTTCTTAATTTCTATTAAGTCTAGGGGCTAAAACTGATTTTTAAATGAATTTACATGATTTTCTGGAGTTCCAGGGGCTAGATCTGAAGTTTCCGGGGCTAGCTCTCAATTCCAGAGAACCCCAGGGGGTAGCACGTAAGAATTCCAGTCTTTATAACGCGGGGCTGACGTGGACCGTCTGATTTTAAACCGACGGCTGAGATTATAACATCGAACCGGTACGCGGGGTTTTAAAGTCTACCGTGCGATTTAAAATAAACGGCGCACAAGCGGCCACGTCGCTCTGATCGAGCGCGGGCGGCGCTGCCGGCGGCGCACGGCGGCGGAAAGCGGCGATCTCGCCGGAAACTTTCGGATCCTCGAGAATTCTGCCTAGAACTGTGATCTTATGGTCTAGATCGGTAGAGGGGAGGTCAGGGATCTCACCTCGGGGGTTTTCACGATCTCGGGGGTCCTGGAAAGTGCTCGGCGGCGAGGTCCGAGGCAAAACCACGGCGAAGCTCGTCGGAGCTGGATTTGCACCGTAAGTCTTCGGGTTTTCTGCACCTGCAGAGTTCCCCGGAGGCGGTGGATCAAGACCAGCGAGTTAGATCAGAGTTTCCGAGCTTAGATCGGCCAGAATTCACCGGCGAAGTCTCGGTGCTCACCGGAGTGAAAATCGGCGATCGCGTGAGAAAAACTGATCGGATCGGTTGTTTTTATAGCCGGGGAAGGGCGGTGGTTCTGTTGTGATCGAGTTAGAGTCCTCAGGGTCCAGAATTCGGCTGCGAGACGCGGTTTCCCGATCGGTTGCGATCGCGCGCGCGGGGGAGAAGTCCGGGGTCGCGGGGTTAGGGATGACAGGCGGGTCCCACCCGTCAGCGAGGGGCAGCGCGGCGCGCGCGGGGGCGGGCTGCGCGGGGGTTTGCTGGGCCGGCTGGGGTTTCGGCCCACTGGCCAGTTTTTTTTCCGGTTTTCCTTTTTCTTTTTCCATTTCTTTTTTTGTTTTGAGTCTAATTTGAATTCCAGTTTGAATTTGAATTTTTGCAAAACATGCAACACGTCCAAAAATTTCTAAATTCCCCTCTGAACATGGTTTATGGTTCTAAATCAAAATTTGAATTTTGACTAAAAATTTGGGGTGTTACACTTACGGTCACGAGCACCTGGCTAAACTGCCATGATTAGTTGGTATGGTTATTGGGATGGTTATTGGGAATTTTATTGGTTTGGTTATGGTTTGGTTGTTGGGACTGTTGAGTCTGGGTGATGAGATGGTTGCATGACTGTTGAGTCATGGCAACGAGTTTGGTCTCGGTGTGAGACGAGGATGTTTTATGAGATGAGATGGTAGCGAATACGGAAAGGTATTCGTGAGATGGTAGCGAATACGAGGAGGTATTCGTGAGTGTGAATAAAGGTTGGTTAATGTTCGGATGGAACACGGAAAGGGATGGAGGTATGTTGGTAATTTAATTCATGCTGGGATTACATTTATCTAAAGTTAAGTTGCTGTTTTATCATGGTTTTATAAATCTGCTTTTCTGCAAATAAGCCTTTTTATACCTACCTTGTTTATGAGCTGCATATCATGTGTTTTTCCCGCACTTGCTGAGTACATCATTATACTCAAACTTGCATTATTACTTCATCATCAGCAGTAGGAGAAGCCTACTATGAAGACCAAATGGAGCATTATGTCGTGTGATCTATTGTCAACCTTGCCTGTGGAGGGAGTAGAGATGGAGCCACTTCTGCTTAGATTTGCATCCGCATTAGTTTTTGCTTCCGCATCAGAATAAAGACTTCCGCTGCATTGAAATAAGACTTCCGCTGTGAAATGAGCCCAAGACTCATGAGGTATTGTAATAAACACTGTTATTCGTGGTAATATATAATCTGAATTCAGTTTGTGTAACGTATGTGTATGTGTGATGAACATCCTGGGCACACATATGCATTAGTTCTCGGTTCTGTGGTTTTCCACAGAATTGAGGGCGTCACACTCGCCTCCGTGGATTGCTGCGAGCAGGTCGCAACCTTCCTTCTGGGTTATGCACCGCAATAGGATGCCGTTGACGCTACGCTGATAAAAATACCAGGTGTAGCTCTTAGCCACCTGCATAATCCGTTCAGCAGATGCACGTTTGTCGAAGTGTGTGGTCGACACTTCACCCGGACCTGCTCTGGGCAGCCCGCGGAGGTTCTTTTTCAGAGGGGCTAGTCGCTTGCGGAGAGCTTAAGCGTATGGACGAGTTAGGGAGGAGCTTGACACGACGAGTTTTACGTGGTTCGGGCCGCCGGAGCGTAAAACCCTACGTCCACGGTGAGCAGAGGTGCTCGCTGTATTGCTTGTTGCTCAGAACCGGAGTCCTGAGCTTGAGGATGAGTTATGCCTAGGGTGTGAGTAGCTGGAGTGCGAACCCTCACTAACGTTGCCTACCCGAGCCTTTTATAGTCCAAGGCTCATGTGGCTTACAAGGGGGGCCCGGGACCCGACAGGTGGTCCCGGGGAGATTGCCTGCCGACTATCGTATCTGCAGTTATGCCGGTAGTTGTCTCTGGCGAAGGCTTCCGAGTCTTCATTCTGCCGCCCTGCCCATGCCGCAAGCTAGTCGTAGTGGTTGATGACGGCAGGGGCGGCAGGGGATGTCTTGTCGCTGTGTTTATTGGCTGACAGGTTCTGACACGGTGCGCCAGTCTGTGATGCGACTGGACGCAACGGCACCTGACAGAGGCGTGCTCCGCGTCTCCGCGTCTTGGGAAGGCGCGGGCCTTGAATACCTTGTATGGTAAAGGCATGGCGCGCCTTTACTCCTGCTGCGTACCGCACCGGGTGGCAGCACTGCTCTGCTGGCCACGTGTCGTACCCGGAGCTCTCCTCTGAGGAGAGGGGGAGCTTCGGCTCCACTGGACACGTGGAGTCTTTGGAGCTCACCCCTGCGGAGGGGGGCGAGGTCCGGTCTTCCGGGCCACGTGGCAGGCCCGGAGCTATCCTTTGAGGAGAGGAGAGCCCCGGCCCTGCCGGACACGTGGCGCCTCCGGAGCTCGCCCCTGCAGAGGGGGCGAGGTCCGACCTCCTGGGCCACGTGGTAGGCTCGGAGCTATCCTCCGTGGGGAGGGGAGCTCCGGCCCTGCTGGACACGTGGCGCCTTCAAACCTCACGCCTGCAGAGGGAGCGAGGTCCTTAGGAAGTTTTACACTGCGCACGGGGGTACCCGGTATTGAGGGTACCGACAGTGGCCCCCGGGCTCACCTCGGGGGAGGTAACGAGCCCGAGGTGGGGCCTTCTCCTACCCGCGCACTTTCTTGTATTGAGTACTCCCTGTGCTGGCAGGGTCTTGACGGCTTCGGAGTTCAGCCTCTGAGGAGAGGGTGAAGTCTGGCATCGGAGCTCTGCCCTTGTGAAAGGGGGAGGTCCGGCCTCGGAGCTCGCCTCTGAGAAGAGGGGTGGTCCGGGAAGTCATCGGAGCTCAGGCCCATGAAGGGCGTGAGGTCCGGCATCAGGGCTCGCCTCTGAAAGGAGGGCGAGGGCTGGCGTCGGAGCTCGGCCCGGCTGTGGGGGCAGAGGTCCGGAAGTCATCGGAGCTCAGGCCCACGAAGGGCGTGAGGTTCGGCATCAGGGCTCGCCTCTGAAAGGAGGGCGAGGGCTGGCATCGGAGCTCGGCCCAGCTACGGGGGGCGGAGGTTCGGAAGTCATCGGAGCCCAGGCCAGCGAAGGGCATGAGGTCCGGCGTCAGCGCTCGCCTCTGAAAGGAGGGCGAGGGCTGGCCTCGGAGCTCGGCCCAGCTTTGGGGGCGGAGGTCCGGAAGTCATCGGATCTCAGGCCAGCGAAGGGCGTGAGGTCCGGCATCAGCGCTCGCCTCTGAAAGGAGGGCGAGGGCTGGCCTCGGAGCTCGGCCCAGCTGTGGGGGCGGAGGTCCGGAAGTCATCGGAGCTCAGGCCAGCGAAGGGTGTGAGGTCCGGAAGTCATCAGAGCTCAGGCCAGCGAAGGGCGTGAGGTCCGGCATCAGCGCTCGCCTCTGAAAGGAGGGCGAGGGCTGGCCTCGGAGCTCGGCCCAGCTGCGGGGGGCGGAGGTCCGGAAGTCATCGTAGCTCAGGCCAGCGAAGGGCGTGAGGTCCGCCATCAGCACTTGCCTCTGAAAGGAGGGCGAGGGCTGGCCTCGGAGCTCGGCCCAGCTGTGGGGGCGGAGGTCCGGAAGTTATCGGAGCTCAGGCCAGCGAAGGGCGTGAGGTTCGGAAGTCATCGGAGCTCAGGCCAGCGAAGGGCGTGAGGTCCGGCATCAGCGGTCGCCTCTGAAAGGAGGGCGAGGGCTGGCCTCGGAGCTCGGCCCAGCTGTGGGGGCAGAGGTCCGGAAGTCATCGGAGCTCAGGCCAGCGAAGGGCGTGAGGTCCGGCATCAGCGCTCGCCTCTCAAAGGAGGGCGAGGGCTGGCCTCGGAGCTCAGGCCAGCGCGTGAGGTCCGGAAGTCATCGGAGCTCAGGCCAGCAAAGGGCGTGAGGTCCGGCATCAGGCTCGCCTCTGAAAGGAGGGCGAGGGCTGGCCTCGGAGCTCGGCCCAGCTGTGGGGGCGTAGTCCGGTACTGCTCAGAAGTCCTCCCTTTCCTGTCCCTTAGTCTCATTTGGCTTACTGTCCCGGGCTAGAATACGTGGCTTGGGTAATCCAGTGCACTTGGTCCCGGAGGTCTGGCCCCCAACCCTAGTCAGGGTGCAACCGTCCGGCCCCCTGGTACTCAGACCGTAACGCTGGGGGGCAGAGTGCGCATGCTTTGGGTGCAGGACCGGGCAAAGCAAGGCTTCTGACCCCCCGGTCTAGCGTAGGTCTTTTCTCGGAGGAGACCAACTGGCGGTACAGTACCCTTACAGGGGGAGGTCCGAAAGGCCCCCGGGCCTCTGGCTGGTACCCCAAGCACTACCGCCTTCGGCAGGATGGCAAATATCAACTATGCATGAGCGCAGGAAAGAGGAACCGAGTGTACAATGGATGTACACTGTCTAGAGCGTGGGAAGGTGATCATATAAATTAATGCGTAATTTAAATAAACACCTAAGTAAGCATGGTGAACTTACTGGGGTAGCGTCGGAGCGCCATGTCATCACGCAGAGCGGGTCATGCGTGGCTTTGTCGTACGCTCGGACACGGGGGGACCCCCATGGCAATCTCAGGGGGAAGCATGGCTTCAGCCCCGCACACCATGTAGAAGGGTTGTTCCCGTGACCCGGCCCTGGGAAGTCCGGCTGGCCCTCGACATAGAGGAGCCGGTATCCCCCGACGGCTTTGGGTGCGCGTCTGCACCGGTTGTGTGGGTCTGCTTGGCGTGGACCTGGCACGCATTGCATCTCCTAACCGGTTTGACGGCGTCCAGGTGGCTCTCGGTCAGTAGGAGCCATGCCGGGTGGCTTAACCGACCAGCATGCGGGACGATGAGCGTTCCCAACACTCGCCTCCGTGGACTACTGCGAGCTAGTCGCAGCCTTCCTCCCGGGTTATGCACCGCAGTAGGATGCCGTGGCGCCACGCCAGTAAAGATACCAGCGCGTAGCACTTAGCCATCCGCACAATCCGTTCAGCAAATGCACGTTCATCAGGAAGGATGTCCTTCAAGGAGTCCCGGACCTCCGTGGTCCATGCATCGGGACTACTTGAGCTTCTGGATCTTGAGCGCTGGGTTGCACGGAGTCCCCAGTGACGCTTACGATCCTTTGGCGGCGTCCATGGCTTCAGGGCCGCCGGGACCGCCAGCTTCGAGGTGCTGGTCCAGCCCCCTTCCCCCGGCTCGGCGGGCCGGGCTGTGGGCCGCAGCAACGTCCTCTCGAAGACTCCTTCGGGCACAGGGGCTCTGGTGGGGGCCTTCGTTGAGAGGTCGTCAGCTGCAGCCTTGCCAGCGCGCGGTACATGGCGCAGGTCCAAGGCGAGGAAGTCTTTCTCCAACATCCGCACGTGGAGCAGATAAGCAGCTAGCTGTGGGTCATTGCAGGGGCATTCACCCTTAACTTTCTTGATAACTAGCTGGGAGTCGCCCTGCGCCAACAACTGGCGAGCGCCCAGAGATAGGACTGTCTTTTAGGCCAAAGATGAGTGCTTCATACTCTGCCAAGTTGTTGGTTGCCTTGGAATTGAGACGCACCATGTACCCAGACTGCTCCCCCGATGGCATGAGAAGCAGTACGCCGGCACCGGCCCCCTGCTTTCGCGAGGAGCCATCGAAGAAGAGCGTCCAGTGAGGCCCGGTGAAGACCGGAGCTCGATGCTTTGGTTCACCGTCTTCGTGGCCCCCTGGGTAAACCTTCGTTGGCGTCCATTCAGCCACGAAGTCAGCCAGTGCTTGGCTCTTAACTGTCTGACGTGGTCGGGAGCTCAGCTTGAACTTGTCACACCCGGTTTTTCCGAAGAAACAACCAAGTAAATATCACATGTATGCCAGGATCATTTTCTCATACATGTGATGACAAATAGTGAAGCATCATTTATTACAAGCCAGGTGTCGAATATAAATAAGTCTTACATCGCAAATGTCTCAATGGACACTAATGCTTCATCACAAGTAAATAAACTAGCAGCGGAATATTATTCTTTCAGGGCTCCATCACAGGCGTTGCCCGGGGGTCTTCATGAACCTAAAATCCTTCCTCGGATCCAAAATCTTGGTCATTATACACCACCTCATTATCTTGACCTGAGCAGCAATATAAACCAACAAATATGCAAGGTTGAGTACCAATGGTACTCAGCAAGTGTGGGAAAATTATATCATGCATGGCTAGAACAAGGAAAGGTTGAACTCATGGTTAAAGCACTACGCAATTAATACCTATCACCTTAGCTTATTAAGCACCTACATTACTACACAGGTGAAATGGTCCCAATCTCCCATCCCATCATCATAATCCAATAACCATAACATCATTTCCAATGTTAAGCTCCCCACTTAACTTCCAAAACCATCAATCCTCTAATCATGAATAAGTCCAGGCCACTCTTAACCGTGAGCACGGCTGTCAAGACAGTTTTGACTCTGCAGAGTTTGTACCACTGTACCCACAAGTAGTGATTTCATCCCCCGTTGCCGGGTGGACTAAAAGAACCTCCATTATGCCAGTGGCTACGATCCACATTCACACTTCCCAGGTGTGCAGCCAGGAGATCACTACGAAGCCTTTACAAAGGGATTCCCGACGAGCGTGGGCCCACTGAGGTTTCACCCCTAACAGCATACAAGAGGCTCCAACCCCGCTGCAGTGGCCCCCTCTTGAGCCTTGCGGTTCATATGGTAGTCCAGCTGACACCTACTCCCCGCACCATCCAACACACCCATACTACGCCGGGGATACACCTAATTAATTGGCCAAGCTGCCCCATCTCAGCATGTGGTTGGCACTGTAAAGCCGGGTTACATGCTCCATGAACCGGTCCTTAGGATCCAGGCAAGTACAATACACAAACCCAAGTCTCGTGCACCCAGCACACAACCAAAACATCCAACTTGCCTTGATCCCTACCTCTACATAACTCACAATGTCTCATTCAAGAGTATGGTAATATAAACTGATGATCTCATGTCCCAAATAACCCATTCTAAGCATGGCTAAGCATATGCATGGAAATAAATGACATGGTAAAATAAATCCCAACCCAAGCTTCAAGGAAACAAGGTAATGCAATTCTAGGGAAACTTTCCTAGCATGGGTTTCATATTTCATTTGACAATGCAAATAATTCTATCTACACATCCTAGCATAGGATCAAAGTGGTCAAGGACACTTGCCTCCTTCTTGCTGCTCTTGAAATGGGTAGTCCTGATCTTGGAAATGAATAACTTGTTCTTGAACAGGTTCTACTTCATACCATCACACATAGCAAAAGAAAAACAACAATCATAAGACATCGTTCACACCTCTACTTCATACAAACCACACATTCATATTTATGAAATTCATTCACCATTATATGTGTTGTGTTTCAGTTTTAAATAAATTCCTTACATTAAACTACCAAGTATGTATGAAAAGTATTATTCTTCCCCATATGTGCTTTCATAATTTCTATCAACCCTAAACTGAATTCTTTATATTTTAGAAGCTCCATTTATCATTTACTAGTTGCTATATTTTCAGATTTATATTCCTATGCATAATTGTGTATTTTATTATTAAATTAGTAATACACATCACCTAAACAGAATAGGTTCTGGTCCTGAATAATTTAAAATCATATTTTGACCTTGGCTTCTGATGTAGACCATTTCATAATTACTTTCCCTATATTTCTATAACTATTCTTTACTTAAAAATGTGTCCCTATACTAATAAATGTGAATAATAGATGAAACAGATTTATTTCAGCCCAAAAATATACTTTTATCTCACTCCAAAGTTTTCTAAGTACTGAGAAAGTTTTTAATTAATTTTGACAATTATGTTTGTCCCCCTTTTTAATTTTTAAACACTAGTTACATATTCAATTTTCTAAATTAAATACTAAACAGGGTTAAAAAGTAAACTCACCCCATTACAGGGTCTATAATATTATTTTCATAATTTCCAGGGGTCTAGCTACACTTATCAGAGGTGTTTTTCCTAATTTTTATTAAGTCCAGGGGCTAAAACTGATTTTTAAATGAATTTACATGATTTTCTGGAGTTCCAGGGGCTAGATCTGAAGTTTCCGGGGCTAGCTCTCAATTCCAGAGAACCCCAGGGGGTAGCACGTAAGAATTCCAGTCTTTATAACGCGGGGCTGACGTGGACCGTCCGATTTTAAACCGACGGCTGAGATTATAACATCGAACCGGTACGCGGGGTTTTAAAGTCTACCGTGCGATTTAAAATAAACGGCGCACAAGCGGCCACGTCGCTCTGATCGAGCGCGGGCGGCGCTGCCGGCGGCGCACGGCGGCGGGAAGCGGCGATCTCGCCGGAAAGTTTCGGATCCGCGAGAATTCTGCCTAGAACTGTGATCTTATGGCCTAGATCGGTAGAGGGGAGGTCAGGGATCTCAACTCGGGGGTTTTCTCGAGCTCGGGGGTCCTGGAAAGTGATCGGCGGCGAGGTCCGAGGCAAAACCACGGCGAAGCTCGTCGGCGCTGTGTTTACACCGTAACTCTCCGAGTTTTCTGCACCTGCAAAGTTCCCCGGAGGCGGTGGATCAAGACCAGCGAGTTAGATCAGAGTTTCCGAGGTTAGATCGGCCAGAATTCACCGGCGAAGTCTCGGTGCTCACCGGAGTAAAAATCGGCGATCGCGTGGGAAAAACTGATCGGAGCTGGGGTTTTTATAGCCGGGGGAGGGCGGTGGGTCAGTTGTGATCGAGTTGGAGTCCTCTGGGACCGGAATTCGGGCTGCGGGACGGGTTTTCCGATCGGTTAAGATCGCGCGCGCTCGGGGGGAAAAGTCCGGGGTCGGCGCGAGCGAGGTTGGGGATGACAGGTGGGTCCCACCTGTCTGTGTGAGAGAGCGCGGCGCGCGCGGGGGCGGGCTGGCGCGGGGAAACTGGGCCGGCTGGCGGGTTTCGGCCCACTGGCCGGTTTTTTTCCCGTTTCTCTTTTTCTTTTTCCTTTTCTTTTCTGTTTTGAGTATAATTTGAATTCCAGTTTGAATTTGAATTTTTGTAAAACATGCAATACGTCCAAAATTTTTTAAATTCCCCTCTGAACATGGTTTTGGGTTTTGAATAAAAATTTGGGGTGTTACAGAACTCCGCCGTCTTCGAGCTGTCTTCCGGTTTCGGAAGCTGGCAGTGAGTGCCAATGACGTCCGTCTTCTGCTCCGGCGCACTTGTCCGCCAGGCTGAAGAGCCCCGAGATGTCTTGCACCTCCCTGGTGGCCAACTTCTCGAGCATCTTCTTGTCCCTCACACCTTGTCGGAATGCGACCACTGCTGATGCATCCGGGATGTGGGGAATGGTGTTGTATACCTGGGAGAACCGCTGGATGAAGGAGCGCAGTGATTCCCCATGTTGTTGTTTGATGGCGTGGAGGTCAAGCCCCGTGCCTGGACGGGTGTAGGAACTGCCGAAGTTGGCAATGAACTACCGGCAGAGCTCTCCCCAGGAAGTTATGGAACCCTGGGGGAGGTTCATAAGCCAAGACCGAGCTGAGCCGGTCAAGGCGACGGGGAAGTAGTTGGCCATGACGGCCTCATCCCCTCCAGCGGCAAGTACGGCGGTGGAGTAGATCTGGAGGAACTCCGCCGGGTTGACGCTGCCGTCGTACTTCTCGGGCAGGTGTGGCCGAAACTTGCGCGGCCACCTCACGAAGCGGAGGTGGGGCGCCAGGGCCACACATCCTGCCCCTGTTGCTGCAGGCGTTGGTGCCGCGAACGCTTGGTTCGCTGCTGGCACAGTGTACCCCGGTATGGGCAAGGCTGCGCCATAGACCGGGGGCGCCGTTTGCAGGACATATGGCTGTGGCATATGCTACGTGGCGTATGCCTGGGGCAGAGTTCGCGTGGCGAAAGTCTGCGCCTCAGGCAGGGTTGAGGCAGTCGTCATGCTGACGCCGGCCTCTTGGCTGCGACGCCTTTCTCGTCGCCGCTCGAGGAACACTCGGGCGTCTTGGCCCAGGTAGCATCGTTCCAGCTCAGTCCTCAGGTCCGTCAACGGAAGCCTGGTGGAGCTGGAATCCGCCGTCTGTCCGTCAACCGTCGGCGTGCGCGTCAGCGACACAGCCGGTTGGCCGGAGCGTCGTCCCCGCCGAAGTCAAGGGTTTGCGGCGGCGACGACGAGACAGTCTACTTCGCGAATCCACTGCTGGGTCGCTGAATGGGGCGCGTCCCCAACAGGTGGATTGCGCAGTAGCGCTCTTGCTGCAGCCAGCGCACCCCCGTGGGGAACGCTCAGCGCTGCAGAAGATCTCACACTAGCTGGCGCCTGCATTGCCGGAGTCGGCGTTGCCGGAGTCGGCTGCTGGCTTCCTGCTTGCGCCGACACACTCCGTCCTGAGTATGTCGACACGTATTCCCCGCTAGTCATGGTCCGTCATGAACGCGGGGGAGGAGAGCTTGCCGCTGAAGGAAGCCTCGTCATCTTCGTCGACAAAAACTCATCGCGCAAGGGAAAAGCCCCCTACCTGGCGCGCCAAATGTCGAAGTGTGTGGTCGACACTTCCCCCGGACCTGCTCTGGGCAGCCCGCGGAGGTTCTTTTTCAGAGGGGCTAGTCGCTTGCGGAGAGCTTAAGCATAGGGACGAGTTAGGGAGGAGCTTGACACGGCGAGTTTTACGTGGTTCGGGCCACCGGAGCGTAAAACCCTACGTCCACGGTGAGCAGAGGTGCTCGTTGTATTGCTTGTTGCTTAGAACCGGAGTCCTGAGCTTGAGGATGAGTTATGCCTACGGTGTGAGTAGCTGGAGTGCGAACCCTCGGTAACATTGCCTACCCGAGCCTTTTATAGTCCAAGGCTCGTGTGGCTTACAAGGGGGGCCCGGGACCCGACAGGTGGTCCCGGGGAGATTGCCTGCCGACTATCGTATCTGCAGTTATGCCGGTAGTTGTCTCTGGTGAAGGCTTCCAAGTCTTCGTTCTGCCGCCCTGCCCATGCCGCAAGCTAGTCGTAGTGGTTGATGACGGCAGGGGCAGCAGGGGATGTCTTGTCGCTGTGTTTATTGGCTGGCAGGTTCTGACACGGTGCGCCAGTCTGTGATGCGACTGGACGCAACGGCACCTGACAGAGGCGTGCTCCGTGTCTGCGTCTTGGGAAGGCACGGGCCTTGAATACCTTGTACGGTAAAGGCATGGCGCGCCTTTACTCCTGCTGCCTACCGCGCCGGGCGGCAGCACTGCTCTGCTGGCCACGTGTCGGACCCGGAGCTCTTCTCTGAGGAGAGGGGGAGCTTCGGCTCCACTGGACACGTGGAGCCTTCGGAGCTCACCCCCGCGGAGGGGGGCGAGGTCCGGTCTTCCGGGCCACGTGGCAGGCCCGGAGCTATCCTTTGAGGAGAGGAGAGCCCCGGCCCTGCCGGACACGTGGCGCCTCCGGAGCTCGCCCCTGCAGAGGGGGCGAGGTCCGACCTCCTGGCCCATGTGGCAGGCTCGGAGCTATCCTCCGTGGGGAGGGGAGCTCCGGCCCCGCTGGACACGTGGCGCCTTCAAACCTCGCCCCTGCAGAGGGAGCGAGGTCCTTAGGAAGTTTTACGCTGTGCGCGGGGGTACCCGGTATTGAGGGTACTGACAACGTTCATCAGGAAGGATGTCTTTCAAGAAGTCCCGGACCTCCGTGGTCCTTGCATCGGGACTACTTGAGCTTCTGGATCTTGGGCGCTGGGTAGCACGGAGTCTCCAAGGCGCATACGATCCTTTGGCTGGCACCATGGCTGCATGGCCGCCGGGACGGTCAGCTTCGAGGTGCTGGTCTCGCCTCCTTTGCCCGACTCGGCACTCCGGGCTGTGAGTCGAGACAACGTCCCTTCAGAGGCTCCTCGGGGCTCTGGAGCTCCGGTGGAGGCCTTCTCTGACAGGTTGTTGGCGACGGTGTCGTCGGCGCGCGGTACATGGCACAGGTCCAAGGTAGCCAAACCGCTCCCTCGTTGGCATGAGGAGCAGCACGCCGTCGAAGTAGAACGTTGTCACACCCGGTTTTTCTGAAGAAACAACCAAGTGAATATCACATGTATGACAGGATCATTTTCTCATACATGTGATGACAAATAGTGAAGCATCATTTATTATAAGCCAGGTGTCGAATATAAATAAGTCTTACATTGCAAATGTCTCAATGGACACTAATGCTTCATCACAAATAAATAAACTAGCAGCGGAATATTATTCTTTTAGGGCTCCATCACAGGCGTTGTCCGGGGGTCTTCATGAACCTAAAAGCCTTCCTCGGGTCCAAAATCTTGGTCATTATACACCACCTCATTATCTTGACCTGAGCAGCAATATAAACCAACAAATATGCAAGGTTGAGTACCAATGGTACTCAGCAAGTGTGGGAAAATTATATCATGCATGGCTAGAACAAGGAGAGTTTGAACTCATGGTTAAAGCACTACGCAATTAATACCTATCACCTTAGCTTATTAAGCACCTACATTACTACACAGGTGAAATGGTCCTAATCTCCCATCCCATCATTGTAATCCAATAACCAATGTTAAGCTCCCCGCTTAACCTCCAAAACCATCAATCCTCTAATCATGAATAAGTCCAGGCCGCTCTTAACCGTGAGCACGGCTGTCAAGACAGTTTTGACTCTGCAGAGTTTGTACCACTGTACCCACAAGTAGTGATTTCATCCCCCGTTACCGGGTGGACTAAAAGAACCTCCATTATGCCTGTGGCTACGTTCCACATTCACACTTCCCAGGTGTGCAGCCAGGAGATCACTACAAAGCCTTTACAAAGGGATTCCCGACGAGCGTGGGCCCACTGAGGTTTCACCCCTAACAGCATACAAGAGGCTCCAACCCCGCTGTAGTGGCCCCCTCTTGAGCCTTGCGGTTCATATGGTAGTCCAGCTGACACCTACTCCCCGCACCATCCAACACACCCATACTACGCCGGGGATACACCTAATTAATTGGCCAAACTGCCCCATCTCAGCATGTGGTTGGCACTGTAAAGCCGGGTTACATGCTCCATGAACCGGTCCTTAGGATCCAGGCAAGTACTAAACACAAACCCAAGTCTCGTGCACCCAGCACACAACCAAAACATCCAACTTGCCTTGATCCCTACCTCTACATAACTCTCAATAGCTCATTCAAGAGTATGGTAATATAAACTGATGATCTCATTTTCCCAAATATCCCATTCTAAGCATGGCTAAGCAAATGCATGTAAATAAATGACATGACAAAATAAATCCCAACCCAAGCTTCAAGGAAACAAGGTAATGCAATTCTAGGGAAACTTTCCTAGCATGGGTTTCATATTTCATTTGACAATGCAAATAATTCTATCTACACATCCTAGCATAGGATCAAAGTGGTCAAGGACACTTGCCTCCTTCTTGCTGCTCTTGAAATTGGTAGTCCTGATCTTGGAAAGGGTTAACTTGCTCTTGAGCAGGTTCTACTTCATACCATCACACATAGCAAAAGAAAAACAACAATCATAAGATATAGTTCACACTTCTACTTCATACAAACCACACATTTCATATTTATGAAATTCATTCACCCTTATATGTGTTGTGGTTACTTTATGTGTGTTAAGTTGTGGCTTGCATGCACTTTTAACCATGTATATATGATTCCTACTTTTGTGTCCATATTTATACTTGCATACAATGTGCCTTCACAACTTCTATCAACCCTAAACTGAATTCTTTGTATTTTAGAAACTCCATTTATCATGTACTAGTTTCTATATGTTCAGATTTATATTCCTATGCATAATTGTGTATTTTATTATTAAATTAGTAATACACATCACCTAAACAGATTAGGTTCTGGTCCTAAATAATTTAAAATCATATTTTGACCATGGCTTATGATGTATACTATTTCATAATTATTTTTCCCTATTTTTCTATAACTATTCTTTACTTTAAAAATGTGTCCCTAAACTAAATAATGTGATTAATAAATGAAACAGATTCATATCAGCCCAAAAATATATTTTTATCTCACTCCAAAGTTTTCTAAGTACTGAGAAAGTTTTTAATTAATTTTGACAATTATGTTTGTCCCACTTTTTAATTTTTAAACACTAGTTACATATTCAATTTTCTAAATTAAATACTAAACAGGGCTAAAAAGTAAACTCACCCATCACAGGGTCTATAATATTATTTTCATAATTTCCAGGGGTCTAGCTACACTTAACAGAGGTGTTTTTCTTAATTTCTATTAAGTCCAGGGGCTAAAACTGATTTTTAAATGAATTTACATGATTTTCTGAAGTTCCAGGGGCTAGATCTGAAGTTTCCGGGGCTAGCTCTCAATTCCAGAGAACCCCAGGGGGTAGCACGTAAGAATTCCAGTCTTTATAACGCGGGGCTGACGTGGACCGTCCGATTTTAAACCGACGGCTGAGATTATAACATCGAACCGGTACGCGGGGATTTAAAGTCTACCGTGCGATTTAAAATAAACGGTGCACAAGCAGCCACGTCGCTCTGATCGAGCGCGGGCGGCGCTGCCGGCGGCGCACGGCGGCGGGAAGCGGCGATCTCGCCGGAAAGTTTCGGATCCTCGAGAATTCTGCCTAGAACTGTGATTTTATGGCATAGATCGGTAGAGGGGAGGTCAGGGATCTCACCTCGGGGGTTTTCTCGAGCTCGGGGGTCCTGGAAAGTGATCGGCGGCGAGGTCCGAGGCAAAACCACGGCGAAGCTCATCGGCGCTGCGTTTACACCGTAACTCTCCGAGTTTTCTGCACCTGCAAAGTTCCCCGGAGGCGGTGGATCAAGACCAGCGAGTTAGATCAGAGTTTCCGAGCTTAGATCGGCCAGAATTCACCGGCGAAGTCTCGGTGCTCACCGGAGTAAAAATCGGCGATCGCGTGGGAAAAACTGATCGGGGCTGGGGTTTTTATAGCCGGGGGAGGGCGGTGGGTCTGTTGTGATCGAGTTGGAGTCCTCTGGGACCAGAATTCGGGCGGCAGAACGGATTTTCCGATCGGTTAAGATCGCGCGCGCTCAGGGGAAAAGTCCGGGGTCGCGGGGGCTCAGGGTTAGGGATGACAGGTGGGTCCCACCCGTCTGTGAGAGGCAGCGCGGCGCGCGCGGGGGCGGGCTGGCGCGGGGAAAACTGGGCCGGCTGGCGGGTTTCGGCCCACTGGCCGGTTTTTTTCCCGTTTCTCTTTTTCTTTTTCCATTTCTTTTCTGTTTTGAGTATAATTTGAATTCCAGTTTGAATTTGAATTTTTGCAAAACATGCAACACGTCCAAAAATTTTTAAATTCCCCCCTGAACATGGTTTAGAGTTTTGAATCAAAATTTGGGGTGTTACAGCTCTACCCCCCTTAAAAGAAATCTCGTCCTCGAGATTGGTGTTTCTAAGAAAACAATTCCAGAAATTGTGCCTTGAGCTCATCTTCCCGTTCCCAGGTAGCTTCCTCTTCTGAGTGATGCTTCCACTGCACCTTGCACATCCGGATTCTTTTATTTCTGGTGAGGCGTTCCATTGTCTCCAAAATCTTGTAGGGTTGCTCGGCATAAGACAAATCTTCAGCTACATCCACTTCATTCATGGGTAACACCTCTTCAGGCGTCCTCAGACATTTCTTGAGTTGTGACACATGAAATACATCGTGCACGTCCGATAGATGAACCGGTAACTCTAGTTGGTACGCCACTTCGCCTTTTCTTTCCAAAACTTGAAAGGGTCCGATGTATCGCGGTAACAACTTCCCTTTCACCTTGAACCGACGAAGTCCTCTGATAGGGGACACCTTGAGATAAACATAGTCTCCCACGTTGAAAACGAGCTCTCTTCGTACATCGGCATAGCTCTTTTGGCGTGTTTGTGCTATCCTCAAGTTGTTGCGAATCTCCCTCACCTTCGCCTCGGCTTCTTGTAGCACTTCTGGACCAAACACTTTACTTTCTCCTGTTTGGTTCCAAAATAGGGGAGTTCTGCACTTCCTTCCATACAAAGCTTCAAACGGTGACATCTTCATACTAGCTTGATAACTGTTGTTATAGGAAAACTCCGCATACGGTAAGTTCTTGTCCCAACTCCTATTGTTTTTGAGTGCACATGCCCTTAACATATCTTCAAGGATCTGATTGGTTCTCTCCGTCTGCCCGTCAGTTTGGGGATGATAGGCAGAGCTGAAGTTCAGATGGGTTCCCATGGTTTCATGCAACTTCTGCCAAAACCTCGAGGTGAACTGTGTCCCTCGGTCCGACACTATCTTCTTTGGCACTCCATGGTAACACACAATCCTTGACATGTATAATTCTGCCAATTTGGATCCGCTGTAGCTTTCTTTCACAGGGATGAAATGAGCTATCTTGGTTAGCCTATCAATAATGACCCATATTGAATCATACCCGGATTGGGTTCTAGGCAATCCCACGACAAAATCCATGCTGATTTCTTCCCACTTCCATTCAGGTACTTTGAGTGGTTGCAATAATCCCGCGGGTCGTTGATGTTCGGCTTTCACCAACTGACATGTGTCACATAGGGCAACATGTTCCGCGACATCTCGCTTCATGCCATACCACGAATACCTGCTTTTGAGGTCCTGGTACATCTTCGTACTCCCAGGATGAATGGAATAGTCGGAATCGTGAGCCTCCTTCAAAATTAATTCACGGATCTCTTTTACTTCTGGCACACAGATCCTTTTCCCGTGCCACACCGTTCCTTGTTCATCCTATCTAAAACCAGGAGCTTTATTTTCCTTGATGATCTGTCTGATCTCTTGTATCTTCTCATCATTCTTTTGGCCCTCGCGTATGTCTCGCTCGAGTGTGGAGTCCACTTCCATGGCGATGGCTTCACCACTATTTACTAGACATAGATTGAGTCTTATAACCTCGTCCTTCAATTCTGCAGGCATGTCCTTCAAACTCAACTTATTGACCTGCACTTTCCGACTCAAAGCATCGGCCACGACGTTTGCTTTCCCGGGATGATAGTTGATGCCCACATCAAAGTCATTGATTAGCTCTAACCATCTCCTTTGTCTAAGGTTGAGATCTGGCTGTGTGAATATGTACTTCAAACTCTTATGATCCGTATATATCTCTGTCCTCTTCCCCATCAAATAGTGCCGCCAAATTTTCAACGCGTGTACCACTGCAGCTAGTTCTAGGTCATGTGTAGGATAGTTCTTCTCGTGCTTCCGAAGCTGCCGGGATGCATACGCCACGACATGTCCTTCTTGCATGAGAACACATCCCAACCCATTTCCAGAGGCATCGCAGTACACTGTGAAATTCTTTTGCATATCTGGCATAACCAACACTGGGGCTGTTGTCAATCTCTTCTTTAGTTCCTGAAAGCTCGTCTCGCACTGTGGCGTCCAGGTGAATGTGATTCCCTTTTCCAACAGTTTAGTGAGAGGTCTCGAGATCTTGGAGAATCCCTCAATAAACCGTCGATAGTATCCAGCCAATCCCAAAAAGCTTCGAACTTCTCCGACATTTTCAGGGGTCTTCCACTTCTGGATATCCTCGATTTTGGCGGGATCTACGGAGATTCCCCCCTCCGAGATTATATGTCCTAAAAAGGGAACTCTTTTCAGCCAAAACTCACACTTACTCAACTTGGCATATAGTTGGTGTTCCCTCAACCTTTGCAACACCAACCTTAGATGTTTCTCATGTTCTTCTTCATCTTTGGAGAAGACGAGAATATCATCTATGAAAACCACCACAAATTTGTCCAGATATTCCATGAATACCTTATTCATGAGGTACATGAAATATGGCGGGGCATTGGTTAGCCTGAAAGGCATGACAGTGTATTCATACAGTCCGTACCGAGATACGAAAGCTGTCTTGGGAATATCAGATTGCCTTATCTTGAGTTGGTGGTATCCCGACCTGAGATCAATTTTCGAGAACACACAAGCTCCCCTCAACTGATCAAACAAGTCTTCAATGCGGGGTAATGGGTACTTGTTCTTGATGGTTACCTCATTCAAGGCACGGTAATCCATGCATAACCTTTGGGTTCCGTCTTTCTTGGGCCCAAATATCACCGGAGCTCCCCATGGTGAGGAACTAGGGCGAATATACCCCTTCTCCGTCAATTCTCTCAAATGATCCTTGAGCTCTTCTAGCTGCTTGGAGTCCATTCGATAAGGTCTCTTGTATATCGGGGCTGTTCCCGGTACTAGCTCAATTGCGAATTCCACGTCACGGTCGGGAGGCATACCTGGCAATTCCTCCGGAAAAACATCTGGATATTCCTTGATAGTCCTGATTTCCTCAACTTTCACCTCCACTTGATTTAATTTAATGTCCCTCCTAGGCTCGTGTATCGTTATGAACTTTACTCTTGTGCCATTGGGGTGAGTTAGTTCCACCGTTCTGGTCGAACAATGGATGATTCTTTTATGTTTGGTCAACCAATCCATACCCAAAATAATATCTATCCCTTGTGAAGCTATCACTATGAGGTTAGCAGTAAATACTACCCCATTAATGTCTAGGCTCACTTTGGGACACACTTGTCTTGTCCTTATTTCTCCACCTGGAGAATTTACAGCTAGCATATGGTTCATTTGTGTGGTTGCTAGGTCATGCTTCTTAACAAACCCTTGAGCAATGAACGAGTCGGTAGCACCAGAATCAAACAGCAGAGTTGCAAGGTGTAAATTGGCAGGAAACTTACCAACTACCACGTCGGGTGCCTCTTGTGCTTCCTCCATAGTGACGTGGTTCACCCGTCCTCTCATTACATTCTGCTGTTGTGGCTGCGCGGGCTTCTTCTTAGGGCACTTATGGGCATAGTGCCCCACTTCACCACAGCTAAAACATTGCACTCCAACCTTAGGTGCTTGGCCTTTGTTGTCTTGGGGTTGGTTCGGGGGTCCTTGCACTGCTGGTCGAGGTGGATATGCGGGGCGAGGCTGCTGCACAAACTGACGTGGCGGCTGTGCAGGTGCTGCGGGTGGCCTGTAGTTTGGGTTGTACCCTCTGGGTGCTGAATAGGGTACCGCAGCACGGCTTGTCTGCCCCGTAGGTTGCTGCATCATACGTGGGCGGGTGTTGCTCCCTGAGGCCTGATGTGACCACCCCGCCTTCCTCTTATTCTCATTTTCCAGTGCCTTTAGCTTCCTTTCCACCACAAACGCTCTGTCCACCATCTTTTGAAAACTTTCATACTCATTGGAGGACATGGCACACTGCATCTCTGCGGTAAGTCCTTCCACGAAACAATCTTGTTTCTGCTCATCAGTCTCTATGTCTCGTGGAGCATAACGGGATAGTTGAGTAAATTTAGTGAGGTATTCCCTCACCGTCATGTTTCCCTGCTGCAGTCCCAGAAACTCTTTCCTCTTGTTTTTGAGTTCACCTCTTGGGATGTAGGGGTTGCGGAAGCTACGCTTGAACTCCTCCCAAGTGATGTTCTCAGGGTCATGATGGGCGGCCACGTATGCGGTCCACCAATCAGCAGCAGGTCCCTGCAATTGATGAGAGGCAAACAGCACCCTCTCATACCCTTGGCATTGGATTATCCTCATCTTACTTTCAATGGTCTTCAGCCAATCATCGGCCTCCAGAGGTTCAGCAGCACTTGCAAACTTTGGAGGTTGAGTTCCTAGAAACTCACTCAACCTTGGTTGGCGTGGTGCAGCTTGTGGAGGTGGAACTTGATGCAAGTTGGCCACCACTTGAGTCAAGTTCTGGATGAGCTGATTTTGATTCTCCAGCATCTGGTGGAGAGGATCAACTTCTTCACGGCGACCACCCCTGTCTTGGCCTCCAGAAAGATGAGGGTTGCATGCCTCATCGTTGTTGTTGGCGGGGTTGGCAGCACGTCCTTTTCCTCTTCCGGCCATCTGGCAGAATCAACCAAGGTCAATTTGAAATCATTTAGCATCATCTTACTACTTTCATTTGTTTGTACTTTGAAGTGCTGAGGCTTTGTTAAAATTTTACGAGGGTTTATATCTCACACCAAATAAATGCACTATTATTTCCTGTGGGTTCACACACCAAAGCAAAACAATCTGAAGACGAGGCTGTGGACAATTGCTCATGGCTTCCACAACTCACGTCACACACCAAGCATCATCACACCATTAACTACGTAACGACTCGACTACTCGACTTCTTGCTAGCTAGGGGAAAGACTCTACACTACTCGTCCTCTTCAGCTGGCTCCTCGGGATCTTCCTCCTCATTTCGGCTACCTTCTGACTCTGCTCTGGGTGGGGAGGCTGCTGGTGGAGAAGTGCGACGACGCCTGATTGCTCGGCGATCCGGGGAGTCAGGAGTCCATGGATCACTCACAGTGACACACAGTTCATTCCCATCTCCTCTTTCTCTCGCCTTTAAGCAAGCTCGCAGCAACGCCTCCGTCTCCTTCAGAGTGTCTCGGACATCCTGAAGCTCTTGTTGACACTCCTGCAGTCGAGTGCTGAGCATAGCAGCATCCTCCAAGCACAAGTCCATGTGCTCATGGGAAGTCCCTTGCTGCACCGGTGGGTACTTGTACTCCGTGGTACCACTCTCACGTTGGAGGACATACATGTACTCAGTTTTGTCCAAGTGGCGACGATAGATGTGACTCTGGCAGGTGATGGCCTCCCAGGTGACATCTCTCTCCGCGTCAACTTGTGTTGCTCGACAAGCTGGAGAATGGTGGATCTTCAGCAGCTGATTCTCGTGTATAATCCTCATCTCCGAACTCCATTCTTCCCTCTTCTCACGGATGGTCCTGGTGGAGTTATAGTGGATGATGAGCTTGCCCGTATTGCCGGCGGCTTCGAGCATACGTCGAAGACGGCGCAACAAATCTCCAACTGCCAATCCGTAGGAAAGGTACGTCACGGGACGACTCTCCTCTCTTTCGGCAAGGGCCACTACGGGAACTCTCCCTCCTGTGGACTTACGAGCGGTGCGAATCATACGAACCATTTAAAACAAAAGAATTTAAAATTAGGTTAGATAAATTCTCAAACAAAAATCCTATTTTGAATGAAAGTTGGGGTAAGATGAAGAAAATGACTCCTTTAATAACACTTTTCCACCCACACTTTGAAAAATAGTTTTTAATAAAATAGGGCCCTTAAATACGTCCATTTCTACCTAGGTCCACGTTCCTACGGGCAACCTTGGCTCTGATACCACCTCTGTCACACCCGGTTTTTCCGAAGAAACAACCAAGTGAATATCACATGTATGCCAGGATCATTTTCTCATACATGTGATGACAAATAGTGAAGCATCATTTATTACAAGCCAGGTGTCGAATATAAATAAGTCTTACATTGCAAATGTCTCAATGGACACTAATGCTTCATCACAAATAAATAAACTAGCAGCGGAATATTATTCTTTTAGGGCTCCATCACAGGTGTTGCCCGGGGGTCTTCATGAACCTAAAAGCCTTCCTCGGGTCCAAAATCTTGGTCATTATACACCACCTCATTATCTTGACCTGAGCAGCAATATAAACCAACAAATATGCAAGGTTGAGTACCAATGGTACTCAGCAAGTGTGGGAAAATTATATCATGCATGGCTAGAACAAGGAGAGTTTGAACTCATGGTTAAAGCACTACGCAATTAATACCTATCACCTTAACTTATTAAGCACCTACATTACTACACAGGTGAAATGATCCCAATCTCCCATCCCATCATTGTAATCCAATAACCATAACATCATTACCAATGTTAAGCTCCCCGCTTAACCTCCAAAACCATCAATCCTCTAATCATGAATAAGTCCAGGCCGCTCTTAACCGTGAGCACGGCTGTCAAGACAGTTTTGACTCTGCAGAGTTTGTACCACTGTACCCACAAGTAGTGATTTCATCCCCCGTTGCCGGGTGGACTAAAAGAACCTCCATTATGCCAGTGGCTACGATCCACATTCACACTTCCCAGGTGTGCGGCCAGGAGATCACTACGAAGCCTTTACAAAGGGATTCCCGACGAGCGTGGGCCCACTGAGGTTTCACCCCTAACAGCATACAAGAGGCTCCAACCCCGCTGCAGTGGCCCCCTCTTGAGCCTTGCGGTTCATATGGTAGTCCAGCTGACACCTACTCCCCGCACCATCCAACACACCCATACTACGCCGGGGATACACCTAATTAATTGGCCAAGCTGCCCCATCTCAGCATGTGGTTGGCACTGTAAAGCCGGGTTACATGCTCCATGAACCGGTCCTTAGGATCCAGGCAAGTACTAAACACAAACCCAAGTCTCGTGCACCTAGCACACAACCAAAACATCCAACTTGCCTTGATCCCTACCTCTACATAACTCTCAATAGCTCATTCAAGAGTATGGTAATATAAACTGATGATCTCATTTTCCCAAATATCCCATTCTAAGCATGGCTAAGCAAATGCATGTAAATAAATGACATGACAAAATAAATCCCAACCTAAGCTTCAAGGAAACAAGGTAATGCAATTCTAGGGAAACTTTTCTAGCATGAATTTCATATTTCATTTGACAATGCAAATAATTCTATCTACACATCCTAGCATAGGATCAAAGTGGTCAAGGACACTTGCCTCCTTCTTGCTGCTCTTGAAATTGGTAGTCCTGATCTTGGAAAGGGTTAACTTGCTCTTGAGCAGGTTCTACTTCATACCATCACACATAGCAAAAGAAAAACAACAATCATAAGACATAGTTCACACTTCTACTTCATACAAACCACACATTTCATATTTATGAAATTCATTCACCCTTATATGTGTTGTGGTTACTTTATGTGTGTTAAGTTGTGGCTTGCATGCACTTTTAACCATGTATATATGATTCCTACTTTTGTGTCCACATTTATACTTGCATACAATGTGCCTTCACAACTTCTATCAACCCTAAACTGAATTCTTTGTATTTTAGAAACTCCATTTATCATTTACTAGTTTCTATATGTTCAGATTTATATTCCTATGCATAATTGTGTATTTTATTATTAAATTAGTAATACACATCACCTAAACAGATTAGGTTCTGGTCCTAAATAATTTAAAATCATATTTTGACCATGGCTTATGATGTATACTATTTCATAATTATTTTTTCCTATTTTTCTATAACTATTCTTTACTTTAAAAATATGTCCCTAAACTAAATAATGTGATTAATAAATGAAACAGATTCATATCAGCCCAAAAATATATTTTTATCTCACTCCAAAGTTTTCTAAGTACTGAGAAAGTTTTTAATTAATTTTGACAATTATGTTTGTCCCACTTTTTAATTTTTAAACACTAGTTACATATTCAATTTTCTAAATTAAATACTAAACAGGGCTAAAAAGTAAACTCACCCATCACAGGGTCTATAATATTATTTTCATAATTTCCAGGGGTCTAGCTACACTTAACAGAGGTGTTTTTCTTAATTTCTATTAAGTCCAGGGGCTAAAACTGATTTTTAAATGAATTTACATGATTTTCTGAAGTTCCAGGGGCTAGATCTGAAGTTTCCGGGGCTAGCTCTCAATTCCAGAGAACCCCAGGGGGTAGCACGTAAGAATTCCAGTCTTTATAACGCGGGGCTGACGTGGACCGTCCGATTTTAAACCGACGGCTGAGATTATAACATCGAACCGGTACGCGGGGATTTAAAGTCTACCGTGCGATTTAAAATAAACGGCGCACAAGCAGCCACGTCGCTCTGATCGAGCGCGGGCGGCGCTGCCGGCGGCGCACGGCGGCGGGAAGCGGCGATCTCGCCGGAAAGTTTCGGATCCTCGAGAATTCTGCCTAGAACTGTGATCTTATGGCATAGATCGGTAGAGGGGAGGTCAGGGATCTCACCTCGGGGGTTTTCTCGAGCTCGGGGGTCCTGGAAAGTGATCGGCGGCGAGGTCCGAGGCAAAACCACGGCGAAGCTCGTCGGCGCTGCGTTTACACCGTAACTCTCCGAGTTTTCTGCACCTGCAAAGTTCCCCGGAGGCGGTGGATCAAGACCAGCGAGTTAGATCAGAGTTTCCGAGCTTAGATCGGCCAGAATTCACCGGCGAAGTCTCGGTGCTCACCGGAGTAAAAATCGGCGATCGCGTGGGAAAAACTGATCGGGGCTGGGGTTTTTATAGCCAGGGGAGGGCGGTGGGTCTGTTGTGATCGAGTTGGAGTCCTCTGGGACCAGAATTCGGGCGGCAGAACGGATTTTCCGATCGGTTAAGATCGCGCGCGCTCGGGGGAAAAGTCCGGGGTCGCGGGGGCTCAGGGTTAGGGATGACAGGTGGGTCCCACCCGTCTGTGAGAGGCAGCGCGGCGCGCGCGGGGGCGGGCTGGCGCGGGGAAAACTGGGCCGGCTGGCGGGTTTCGGCCCACTGGCCGGTTTTTTTCCCGTTTCTCTTTTTCTTTTTCCATTTCTTTTCTGTTTTGAGTATAATTTGAATTCCAGTTTGAATTTGAATTTTTGCAAAACATGCAACACGTCCAAAAATTTTTAAATTCCCCCCTGAACATGGTTTAGAGTTTTGAATCAAAATTTGGGGTGTTACAAACGTCCAGTGAGGCTCGGTGTGGGCCGGTGCTCGGGGCTCCGGTTCTCCACCTTCGGGGCCCCCTGGGATGCTTGGTGGTGGCATCCACCTGACCACGAAGTCAGTCGGTGCTTGGCTCTTGACTGTCTGACGTGGTTGGGAGTACAGCTTGAACTCCGCCATCTTCGGGCTGTTCTTCTGCTTCGGAGGCTGGCCGCGAATGCCAGCTACGCCATTCTTCTACTCTGGGCTGAAGAGCTCTGAGATGTCTTGCACCTGCCTGGTGGCCAACTTCTCGAGCATTTTCTTGTCCCTCACACCCTGTCGGAATGCGATCACCACTGATGCATCCGGGATGTGGGGGATGGTGTTGCGTACTTGGGGGAACCGCTGGATGAAGGAGTGTAGTGATTCTCCCGGTTGTTGCTGCACGGTGTGGAGGTCCAGCTCCGTGCTGGGGTGCATGTAGGAGCTGCTGAAGTTCGTCGTGAACTGTCTGCATAGCTCCCACCAGGAGGTTATGGAACCCTGGGGCAGGTTCATGAACCATGACCGCGCCGGGCCGGTCAAGGCGACGGCGAAGTAGTTGGCCATGACCACTTCATCCCCTCCTGCCGCTAGGATGGCAGTGGAGTAGACCTGCAGGAACTCTGCCGGGTTGACGCTTCCGTCGTACTTCTCTGGCAGGTGTGGCCGAAACTTGCGTGGCCACCTTGCAAAGTGAAGGTGGGGCGCCAGGGCCGCACACCCGGTCACTGCTGTTGCAGGTCTTGGTGCCGCGAACCCTTGGACGGCTGTTGGCACGGTGTACTCCGGTATGGGCATTGGAGGACCATATACTGGGGGTGCCGTCTGCAGGACATATGCTTGCTGCATATGCTGCATAGCGTGTGCCTGGGGCAGAGATTGCGTGGCGAACATCAGCGGCCCAGGTTGAGTCGAGGCGGTCGAGATGCTATAGTCGGTCTCTTGAATGCGGCGCCTTTGTCGCTGTCGCTCGATGGTTACGCGAGCATCTTCTCCCCGGTGACGCCGCTCCAGCTCTATCCTCAGGTCCGCTGTTGGGAGCCTGGTAGAGCGGGAATCTGCCGTCTGCCCGTCAACCGTTGGTGTGCGCGATAGCGAGACACCTGGTTGAGCAGGGCATGCATCATCTCCGCCGCAGCGGAGGGTTGGTGACAGTAGCGACGAGGTAGTTGACGTCGTGGATCCACTGCTGAGTGGCCCCCTGGGGAGCGTCTTCAGCAGGTGGACTGTCCAGGAGCGCTTCTGCGGCGGCTAGTGCACTTGCTTGAGTGGCACTTTGTGCCGCGGCAGATCTTGAGGCTAATGCAGTTCACCGAGAACATCGGCGCGAAGAGCTTGCCGCTGACGGAGGCTTGGTCATCTTCATCGGCGTAGACTCGTCGCAAGAGGGAAAAGCCCCCTACTTGGCGCGTCAAATGTGGAAGCATCCGCGGTCGACACTTCCCCCGGGCCTGCTCTAGGCGGCCCGCGGAGGTTCTTTTTCAGAGGGGCTAGTCGTCTCGCGAGGGTCTTGCCGGAGTGGGTGAAGGAAGAAGATGGTTGACACGGGGATTTACGTGGTTCGGGCCGCTGGAGCGTAAAACCCTACGTCCACGGGAGTGCTCGGAGCACTGGTTTCCTTCAGTATGTGGATGACCTAGAGGGAGCTGGACTCAGCAGAGTCCGAACCCCTTGTAACGTTGCCTACTCGAGCCTTTTATAGTCCAAGGCTCAAGCGGCTTATAAGGTGGGCCCCGGGACCCGACAGGTGGTCCCGGGATAATTTTCTACCAGCTACTATGTCTTGGCGCTTGCCTCGAGGTCCTCATCCTGCCACCCTGCCCACACCACAGGCTAGGTGTAGCGTGTAGCCGTTGGTGATGACAGGGGCGGCAGGGCATGTCTTGTCGCTGCCTTCATGGTCTGCAGCTTCTGACACTGTGCGCCTGTCTTGACTGTGACTGGTCACAGCGCCTCCTGACAGGCATGCACCGCGCCTCCGCGCCTTGGGAAGGCGCGGGTCTTAAATGCCTTGTACGGTAAAGGCATGGTGCGCCTTTTCTCCCGCTGCCTACCGCGCCGGACGGGCAGCGCTGCTCTGCTGGCCATGTGGCGGGCCCGGAGCTCACCTCTGAGGAGAGGAGAGCTCCGGCCCCACTGGACACGTGGAGCCTTCGGAGCTCACCCCCGCGGAGGGGGGAGGTCCGGCTCTGCTGGTCACATGGCGGGCCCGGAGCTCACCTCTGAGGAGAGGGGAGGTCCGGCCCCGCTGGACACATGGAGCCTTCGGAGCTCGCCCCTGCGGAGGGGGCAAGGTCCGGCCTCCTGGGCCACGTAGCAGGCCCGGAGCTATCCTCTGAGGGGAGGGGAGCTCCGGCCCTACTGGACATGTGGCTCCTTCGGAGCTCGTCCAAGTGGAGGGGGCGAGGTCCGGCCTCCTGGGCCACTAGGCAGGCTCGAAGCTATCCTCTGAGGAGAGGGGAGCTCTGGCCCTACTGGACATGTGGTGCCTTCGGAGCTCGCCACTGCGGAGGGGGTGAGGTCCTTAGGCGATTTCACCCTGTGTGCGGGGGTACCCGGTATTGAGGGTACCGACAACAGTCCTGCAAGCAGAAGGTGGTGGCCTTGTCCTCATATGAAGCAGAATATATCGCAGCAGCTCAAGGGGCAATGTCAGGGTGTATGAGTGACACGGCTGATGGAAGACTTAGATGAAAGATCGAAGGCGCCGGTGCTGCGGGTTGATATCAAGGCAGCTATGTTGCAATTCCAGCCCTAAAAACTTCTCTGTTCTTGCTGTACAAACTGATCTGCCCTAGCAGATCAATCTGTCCTGGCTTTGATGGTGGCTGAACCAAGCCTGGTGGCGGCTAGGGTTGAGGAGGGAGGCAGCAGCTTGAGGAAGATGATGCCCTGGCGCCGGCTGGAACAGCAGCAGTCCTGGGCGGCGGCTGGAACAGCAGGCGGCGGCTGGAGTCCTGGGCGGCGGCTAGGGTTCCTGAGAGGGAGGCACCGATGTGGGAGAGAAGAGGGGGGCGGCGGCAGCAAGGGGAGAGAGGCGGCCAGGGCAGAAAAGGGTGGAGGAATTTCTTTATTGATCTCTCTCACAATTTGGGGTGTTTTGGCTTATTTATATAGTCCCCCTTACAGGAGTCTTAATCTATTACAAAAGGAGAAGGAAAAACAGATTAATATATAAACTAGGGCTGCCACCTTGAACATGGTGCAGCCGCACCAAGTCGGGCTGACCAGCCCTGTCCTGGGCGCACACACAACAGGGGGAACCAGGGTTCGGCCCCCCCTGTCCTGGCCGCCCAGGCCCAGCGGCAGGGTCATCCCACATTCTCCTCCTGATCCTGACGCTGGCCCACATCCAGGATCCCGATCCTTCTCCTCATCTCCACGAACTTCTGTCTTCCAAGGGCCTTGGTCAAGATGTCCGCCATCTGGTCTTGAGTGGAGATTTGCTCAAGCACAATAGTACCGATGTCCACACACTCCTGTGTGTAGTGGTACTTGACGTCGACATGCTTGCTTCTGTCATGGTGTATCAGGTTCTTGCTCAAGTCTATAGCTGACTTGTTATCAACCCGCAGCACCGGCGCCTTCGATTTTTCAGCTAAGTCCATACACCTTGGCATGCCCCTTGAGCTGCTGCGATATACTCTGCTTCACATGAGGACAAAGCCACCACCTTCTGCTTGCAGGACTACCATGAAATGGTGTTGTTTCCAAGACAAAACAGCACCCAGCTTGTGCTCTTGCGGTCCTCCACGTCTCCCGCATAGTCACTATCCGAGTACCCAATAAGCTCCATGTCTCCTCCTCTTGCATAGAAGACTTCATAGTTGATTGTACCCGCTATGTAGCGTACAATGCGTTTGACTGCAGCAAAGTGATCCTCCTTGGGCTCCTCCAGAAACCGACTCACGTACCCGACCAAGTATCGCAGCCCTCCAACCAAACTCCTATAGTCCGTTGCATGCACCGACGGGCTATCACTTGTCTTGCAAAGCTTGAGGCCTTGCTCCGTGAGAAATGCACATGGGTTGCATCCTTCCAGGCCAGATTTAGAGACAAGTTTGAAAGCGTAGGCCGCCTGCCCAACGCTCATCCCTGCATCAGTTTATCGCACCTCCAGACTAAATTAATATGACAAGAGACCCAAGTCGCTCATCTTGAACCTCTTCATCATCTCCCCTTTGAACTTCTTGAGATCGCCTCCTCCTGTGATCACAAGATTGTCGACGTACATGCCGATGATAAGCTTCTCATCTTCAGCTCCACGGAAATAGATCCCGTGCTTGCTCGTACTCTTCTGGAAACCAAGCGATAGCAAGCTATCGTTGAGCTTGGCATTCCAGGCTCTGGGTGCCTGACGAAGTCCGTACAATGCCTTTTTGAGCCGATACACCTTGTGTTCGGCTCCGTCAACGATGAAGCCAGCGGGTTGGGAGACGTACACCTCCTCCATCAAGTCGCCCGTTCAAGAAGGCGCTCTTCACGTCCATGTGGTGTACCTCCCACCCCTTGTGTGTAGCAACTGCAAGGAGCAATCGAACAGATTCGAGATGAGCTACAGGAGCAAATACCTCGTTAAAATCTATTACTTGCCGTTGGACATAGCCTTTTGCCACCAGTTGAACCTTGTGCTTCACCACCTCCCCATGCTCGTCCTTCTTCACCTTGAACACCCATTTGAGGCCAATGGGCTTGTGTTCTGCAGGAAGATCAACAAGTTGTCAAGTCTTGTTTTCTTCTATAGACTCCATCTCCTCGAGTATGGCCCGTCTCCAGCACGGGTGTTACTCAGCATCGGCGAAGGATGTGGGCTCCTCCGCGGTGGTGAACATGAGCTCCCCCTCCTCCAAGCTTGGTGGGCGCACAGCCCGACCAGGAGGGGTGAGGGTTCCAAGCACGTTGTGCATCGTGCGGAACCGTAGTTTTGTGCTGTCATCGTAGTCGGCGTCGATGACGTTGCTGCCGGGGTCCGACAGCGGTGTGGCGAAGCAGATGGGCCATGGAGGATTCCGGGGCGTGACGAAGGTGCTAGAATCTTCAAGTCCGCAATCCCCCACTGCTGCTGACTCCCGTAAAGGATTGTCCCAGCCCTGATTTGCACTTGACAGTCCCTGCAGGGGCCCTTGGGGCGATGCTGCAGGTGCTGGGCTCTCTCCAGCAGGTCTGGAGGCTGGCGCAGGAACTCCTAGGGTCTGGACAGACCCTTCTGTGCCCCTCCTAGGCACTGCTGGGGTGCTGTTCGGCCCCTCCGGATCTTGCAGCACCTCTCCGGGTGCTGGAACAGCAGGTCCAGTAGGTGTTGGACCTAAGGAGTCGACGTGGAAGGTGGTGTAGTCCTTTTCTCCTGCTCCTTCTCCCCAGTCCCACTTGGCCGCCTCGTCGAATATCACATCACGTGATACGTGTGTGCGTCCATCAGCCGGATTATACATCCGATAGCCCTTCGTCCCTGTAGCATAGCCAAGAAAAATCATCGGAGTACTCCGGTCTTCCAACTTTTTCAGGTGGGGGCGCGTGTTCTTGACATGCCCCACACACCCAAAAGTTCAGAAATTGACGGCTGGTCACTCTCCATGCCAAGCTTCATATGGCGTCTTCCCGTCGAGGCTACGGGAGGGGATCGATTTAAGATATAGACAGCCGTGACAACTGCCTCACCCTAAAAAATCCCGGGCATACCCTTCGCCTTCAACATACTCCTCGCCATGCCGACCACCGTCTGGTTGCGCCGCTCCACAACCCCGTTTTTCTGCAGTGTATACGGGGCTGTGAGCTGACGTTTTACTCCGTGCTAAGTGCAGTACTCGCCGAACTACTGTGAGGTGAACTCCCCTCCGCGATCAGTATGGAGTAGCTTCAGCCTCCTCCCGAACTCTAATTCAGCTGTCGCCTTGAATTGCTGAATTAAGTCGGGCGCCTTATCCTTGGTTGCTAGAAGATAGAGCCACATATAGCGGCTCATGTCATCCACTAGCAATAAGAACATCTTCTTGCCGCTTGGAGTCGTCGGCGTGATAGGTCTGCAGATGTCGCCGTGGACAAGATCGAGCGCGCCCTCCGCGAGCCGTCGAGCTTGCTTGGGGAAGCTGGAGTGCCTCTGCTTCCCGACCAAGCAAGCTTCGCACAATTGATCGACGTGATCAATTTGTGGAAGCCTGAGCACCATCTCCTCTCGTGCCAACTTCCGAAGTGCCTGGAAGCTGACGTGTCCGTAGCGTTCGTGCCAACGCTACGCAACATCATCACGCCTCACGGTTAGGCAAACCGGACGTGTGATGTTTGAGCCTGATGGAGTACAGCTTGCTGTCATCACGCTGAACTCGTGTGAGGAGACGCTGCTGCTCATCTCGTATGTGCATCACTCCTCCGTGCACCGTGATGCTGTAGCCATCGTCATCCAGCTGGCCGACGCTGATGACGTTGGTGGTGAGGTGCGGGATGAGGTAGACGCCGGTGGGCCTCCTGTGCTCACCCGTCTTGGCGGCGAATAGGACCGAACCCTTCCCCTGGATATGTACGACGGAGTTGTCGCCGAACTTGATGGTTCTGACAATGTTTTTGTCGAGCTCAGAGAAGACGGCGCGCGAACCCGTCATGTGGTTGGCCGCGCCCGTGTTGAGGTACCAACGAGTGTCGTCAAAGTCGTCGTCGTTGCTGCGGTGAGCGAAGACTCGTCCCTCCACTATCTCCAGTGGGCGCGTAGGACGTTCCTGTACAGGCTCCTCCTGTACTGAGGCCACCCTTGTCATAAACAAGGCGCCCTCCTACTCCGCCTTTGCCACGAAAGCCTGCTGTTGCGGCTCCTCCTTAGGCTTTGACCGAAACTCCCTGGCCCAGTGGCCCTTCTTCCCGCACTTCCTGCACTGGTCCCGCGGAATATCCTTCCCGAAATCTCCGTTCTTGCCTCCGTTCTTCTTGGGCGGGCCCTTTCGGCCACCCCTCTTAGAAGAACCCACGGACTGGGTAGATCGCTCCTCCTTCCCGTTGTGCCTCCCTCCAGAGTGAGGTACAGCTGGTCGTTGTGTACTCCTCCCTTCCGCTACGTCGAGTCGAAGGCGTTCTTAGCCGCCCTGAGACGCTCCGTCACCTCCGACAAGGTGAGGGTCAACACGTCCAGCAGTGTCGTGAACGCGACCACGATCTGTTGGAAGCGTTCTGGAACGCTTTGCAGGAGCTTCTCTATGGCCCTCTCTTCTCCTATCTCCTCCCCTAGCGACGCAAGCCGTGATAACATGTCACTTAGGCGGAGGGAGAAGTCCTCCACGCTTTCACCATCCTTGAAGACAGCGTCTTCAAACTCCTTCCGGAGTTGTTGTGCTGTTGTCTTCTTCACGCGGTCGGCCCTGACCCGCATGATGGCGATCGTGTCCCATGCCTCCTTCGCCGTCCTCTTTTCTCCGATCGTCGTGATCATCTCCAGCGGGACAGCGCTGACCAAGATGTCAAGCGCCATCATATCTTCCTGCTCGCGGCCTTCCAAAGAAGTCGTGCCTTCAACTTGATCTTCATCATGACAGCCCACTCCGCATAGTTGGTCTTGGTGAGCACGGGGAACCCCGTCCTGGTGTTCACCTCACGAGCTGCCGGTGAGGGTGTCGCATGGCTGATGGCGCTGCCGCTGCTTGTAGGTGTAGACGACATCTTGCAGAATTCAGCCTAGCATTGAACCGGCTCTGATACCATGAGTGTTGCAATTCCAGCCCCAAAAACTTCTCTGTTCTTGGTGTACAAACTGATTTTCCCTAGCAGATCAATCTGTCTTGGCTTTGATGGTGGCTGAACCATGCCTGGTGGCGGCTAGGGTTGAGGAGGGAGGCAGCAGCTTGAGAAAGATGATGCCCTGGCGCCGGCTGGAACAGCAGGAGACCTGGCGGCGGCTGGAATAGCAGCAGTCCTGGGCGGCGGCTGGGACAGCAGGCGGCGGCTAGGGTTCCTGAGAGGGAGGCGCCGACCTGGGAGAGAAGAGGGGGCGGCGGCCGCAAGGGGAGAGAGGCGGCTAGGGCAGAAAAGGGTGGAGGAATTTTTTTATTGATCTCTCTCACAATTTGGGGTGTTTTGGCTTGTTTATATAGCCTCTCTTACAAGAGTCTTAATCTTTTACAAAAGGAGAAGGAAAAACAGATTAAGGCCTTGTTTGGCACAGCTTATGAATCAACTTCTCAACAAAAATAAGCGTTTAAGTCCCCAAAGGGTCAGCTTTTAATCCAGCTTCTACGCTAAGCACTTCTCCAATTGTATTGATATGTAACGTTCCACAAAAGCGGCCTCCCACCAGCTTCTTCTCTACGTCCGCGGATCACAAATAGCAAATACCCCTAAACTTCAAATCTATTTACCCGCAATTGCCATCATTTAAAAATCGATAGACCTCCTCCCAGCCCGCTTCCACACGGCCACACCCGTCCGTCTCCTCTAAGCCCCAGGCAATGGCCCGAGCAGCGCCTCAAGTCGTCGCCGGAGCAGCCCGTAGAGCCTGTTGCTGGAGCAGCGCCCATAGCCCCTCTTGTTCCTTCTCTTCCCGGTACAGATTGTTTTCCCTTTCTCATTCTCTCTGATCTTGTTCTTTCTTCATTCTCCCTGCCGTCCCTCTCTTGGTGGTCTATTCCTAACCCTAGCTGCTGCAGAGGAGGTGCGATGCCGGGCTCCAGTACCTGCGTCCAAGGAAATCTGCTACCGGTGATGCTCTGGATTTGTTCTTCTTGAATGCCATGCTTGAATTTAGTCTCAGATTAGTTCTTCAAAATCTGTGATTAATTCGTGCCGCTAGGAGTTGTAGATATCTGCTCCATGATCTCTGATTTGGATTTGGGTGACATGTGCATATTATATTTCCATTTCATAGAACATTCATCAGTACGTAGGATATCATTTATCATCAATACTTTGGATATAGTTCAGGTAATGCAATTTTACTTGGCCCTTGATGACGAGAAGAATTGTTCTGTCACTTACGTTTCGAATAATTGTACAATGAGTATTTTTCACCGTCCTATTGGCTTGCTTCTTTGATGTATTTCGAATATATGTTATTTCTTTGATTATTTTATGATAATAAAAAATCTATTTTATTATTTTATCATGTATATGAACATTAATAGTTCTAATCCTGTGACAAATAAAATACAACAGAGAAACTAATCTAAGGTTTGTTTATATAAATGTTCGAGAACCATCATGGGCAATTCAGACATTTTTCATTTTGGAACAGCAAACCATCACATTCAAAACCCAGACTGCCAAACACCTAGCTTATTTTAACAGGTGCTTCTCCAGCCAGCTGCTTCTCAGAGCAGCCAGAGATAAGCCAACTTCTCGACAAGTTTCAGCTGTGCAAAACAGGGCCTAATATCTAAACTAGGGCTGCCACCTTGAACATGGTGCAGCCGCACCAAGTCGGACTGACCAGCCCTGTCCTGGGCGCGCACACAACAGGGGGGAACCAGGGTTCGGCCACCCCTGTCCTAGCCGCCCAGGCCCAGCGGCAGGGTCATCCCACAAGCTATAGACTTGAGCAAAAACCCGGTACACTATGACAGAAGAAAGCACATCGATGTCAAGTACCACTACATACGGGAGTGTGGTGACAGCGGTAATATTGTGCTTGAGCAGATCTCCACCCAAGACCAAATGGCGGACATCTTGACCAAGGCACTTGGAAGACAGAAGTTCGTGGAGATGAGAAGAAGGATCGGGATCCTAGAGGTGCACAAGCGTTAGGATCAGGAGGAGAATGTAGATTGAACGTTCCTCTGTTGGGCCTAGGCCTGGCCCAGTAGCCCAGACCCAGGCCCAGCTCGCCCAGGAGGGGATGCACAGATTGAGTCAGTTCTGATCTGAACAGATCAGAACCAGTTTAGATAGAGTTTGTTTGAGATAAGATTTGATTAGTTTTAAATCTGTTTGGAGTATATCTGTAAAAGGCTATAAATAGCCACCTCCACTTCTCCCTCTTGGAGCCGCTGTAACACCCCAAATTTTGATTCAAAACCCTAAACCATGTTCAGAGGGGAATTTAGAAATTTTTGGACGTGTTGCATGTTTTGCAAAAATTCAAATTCAAACTGGAATTCAAATTAGACTCAAAACAGAAAAGAAATGGAAAAAGAAAAAGAAAAACGGGAAAAAAACCGGCCAGTGGGCCGAAACCCGCCAGCCGGCCCAGCTTTCCCCGCGCAGCCCGCCCCCGCGCGCGCCGCGCTGCCTCTCACAGACGGGTGGGACCCGCCTGTCATCCCTAACCCCGCGACCCCGGACTTTTCCCCGAGCGCGCGCGATCGCAACCGACCGGAAACCGCGTCCCGTCGCCCGAATTCTGGTCCCAGAGGACTCCAACTCGATCACAACAGACCCACCGCCCTCCCCCGGCTATAAAAACCCCCGATCCGATCAGTTTTTCTCACGCGATCGCCGATTTTCACTCCGGTGAGCACCGAGACTTCGCCGGTGAATTCTGGCCGATCTAAGCTCGGAAACTCTGATCTAACTTGCTGGTCTTGATCCACCGCCTCCGGGGAACTTTGCAGGTGCAGAAAACTCGGAGAGTTACGGTGTAAACGCAGCGCCGACGAGCTTCGCCGTGGTTTTGCCTCGGACCTCGCCGCCGATCACTTTCCAGGACCCCCGAGCTCGAGAAAACCCCCGAGGTGAGATCCCTGACCTCCCCTCTACCGATCTATGCCATAAGATCACAGTTTTAGGCAGAATTCTCAAGGATCCGAAACTTTCCGGCGAGATCGCCGCTTCCCACCGCCGTGCGCCGCCGGCAGCGCCGCCCGCGCTCGATCAGAGCGACGTGGCCGCTTGTGCGCCGTTTATTTTAAATCGCACGGTAGACTTTAAAACCCCGCGTACCGGTTCGATGTTATAATCTCAGCCGTCGATTTAAAATCGGACGGTCCACGTCAGCCCCGCGTTATAAAGACTGGAATTCTTACGTGCTACCCCCTGGGGTTCTCTGGAATTGAGAGCTAGCCCCGGAAACTTCAGATCTAGCCCCAGGAACTCCAGAAAATCATGTAAATTCATTTAAAAATCAGTTTAGCCCCTGGACTTAATAAAAATTAGGAAAAACACCTCTGATAAGTGTAGCTAGACCCCTGGAAATTATGAAAATAATATTATAGACCCTGTAATGGGGTGAGTTCATTATTTTAGCCCTGTTTAGTATTTAATGTAGAAAATTGAATATGTAACTAGTGTTTAAAAATTAAAAAGTGGGACAAACATAATTGTCAAAATTAATTAAAGACTTTCTCAGTACTTAGAAAACTTTGGAGTGAGGTAAAAATATATTTTGGACTGAAATGAATCTGTTTCATTTAATTATTCACATTATTTAGTATAAGGACACATTTTTAAGTAAATAATAGTTATAGAAAAATAGGGAAAATAATTATGAAATAGTCTACATCAGAAGCCAAGGTCAAAATATGTTATTAAATTATTTAGGACCAGAACCTATACTGTTTAGATGATGTGTATTACTAATTTCATAATAAAATACACAATTATGCATAGGAATATAAATCTGAAAATATAGCAACTAGTAAATGATAAATGGAGTTTTTTTAAATCTAAAGAGTTCAGTTTAAGTGTGGTAGAAATTATGAAGGCACATATGGAGAAGAAAAATACTTTTCATACATACTTGGTAGTTTAGTGTAAGGAATTTATTTAAAACTGAAACATATATATATATATATATATAGTATGTAAGTATAAATATGAACACCAAAGTAGGAATCATATACATATAAATAAAAGTGTATGCAAGCCACAGATCAACACACATAGAGTAACCACAACACATATAATGGTGAATGAATTTCATAAATATGAATGTGTGGTTTGTATGAAGTGTAAGTGTGAACTATGTCTTATGGATTGTTGTTTTTCTTTTGCTATGTGTGATGGTATGAAGTAGAACCTGTTCAAGAACAAGTTATTCATTTCCAAGATCAGGACTACCCATTTCAAGAGCAGCAAGAAGGAGGCAAGTGTCCTTGACCACTTTGATCCTATGCTAGGATGTGTAGATAGAATTATTTGCATTGTCAAATGAAATATGAAACCCATGCTAGGAAAGTTTCCCTAGAATTGCATTACCTTGCTTCCTTGAAGCTTGGGTTGGGATTTATTTTGTCACGTCATTTATTTACATGCATTTGCTTAGCCATGCTTAGAATGGGACAGCCGTGCTCATGGTTAAGAGCGGCCTGGACTTATTCATGATTAGAGGATTGATGGTTTTGGAAGTTAAGCGGGGAGCTTAACATTGGAAATGATGTTATGGTTATTGGATTATGATGATGGGATGGGAGATTGGGACCATTTCACCTTGTAGTAATGTAGGTGCTTAATAAGCTAAGGTGATAGGTATTAATTGCGTAGTGCTTTAACCATGAGTTCAACCTTTCCTTATTCTAGCCATGCATGATAAAATTTTCCCACACTTGCTGAGTACCATTGGTACTCAACCTTGCATATTTGTTGGTTTATATTGCTGCTTAGGTCAAGATAATGAGGTGGTGTATAATGACCAAGACTTTGGACCCGAGGAAGGATTTTAGGTTCATGAAGACCCCCCGGGCAACGCCTGTGATGGAGCCCTAAAGAATAATATTCCGCTGCTAGTTTATTTACTTGTGATGAAGCATTAGTGTCCATTGAGACATTTGCGATGTAAGACTTATTTATATTCGATACCTGGCTTGTAATAAATGATGCTTCACTATTTGTCATCACATGTATGAGAAAATGATCCTGGCATACATGTGATATTCACTCGGTTGTTCTTCGGAAAAACCGGGCGTGACAGAGGTGGTATCAGAGCCAAGGTTGCCCGTAGGAACGTGGACCTAGGTAGAAATGGACGTATTTAAGGGCCCTATTTTCTTAAAAACTATTTTCCAAAGTGTGGGTGGAAAAGTGTTATTAAAGGAGTCATTTTCTTCATCTTACCCCAACTTTCATTCAAAATAGGATTTTTGTTTGAGAATTTATCTAACCTAATTTTAAATTCTTTTGTTTTAGATGGTTCGCATGATTCGCACCGCCCGTAAGTCCACAGGAGGGAGAGTTCCCGTAGTTGCCCTTGCCGAAAGAGAGGAGAGTCGTCCAGTGACGTACCTTTCCTATGGATTGGCAGTAGGAGATTTGTTGCGCCGTCTTCGACGTATGCTCGAAGCCGCCGGCAATACGGGCCAGCTTATCATCCACTATAACTCCACCAGGACCATCCGTGAGAAGAGGGAAGAATGGAGTTCGGAGATGAGGATTATACACGAGAATCAGCTGCTTAAGATTCACCACTCTCCAGCTTGTCGAGCCACACAAGTTGACACGGAGAAAGATGTCACCTGGGAGGCCATCACCTGCCAGAGTCACATCTATCGTCGCCACTTGGACAAAACTGAGTACATGTATGTCCTCCAACGTGAGAGTGGTACCACGGAGTACAAGTACCCACCGGTGCAGCAAGGGACTTCCCATGAGCACATGGACTTGTGCTTGGAGGATGCTGCTATGCTCAGCACTCGACTGCAGAAGTGTCAACAAGAGCTTCAGGATGTCCGAGACACCCTGAAGGAAACGGAGGCGTTGCTGCGAGCTTGCTTAAAGGCGAGAGAAAGAGGAGATGGGAATGAACTGTGTGTCACCGTGAGTGATCCATGGACTCCCGACTCCCCGGATCGCCGAGCAATCAGGCGTCGTCGCACTTCTCCACCAGCAGCCTCCCCACCCAAAGCAGAGTCAGAAGGTAGCCGAAATGAGGAGGAAGCACAAGAGGCGCCCGACGTGGTAGTTGGTAAGTTTCCTGCCAATTTACACCTTGCAACTCTGCTGTTTGATTCTGGTGCTACCCACTCGTTCATTGCTCAAGGGTTTGTTAAGAAGCATGACCTAGCAACCACACAAATGAACCATATGCTAGCGGTAAACTCTCCAGGTGGAGAAATAAGGACAAGACAAGTGTGTCCCAAAGTGAGCCTAGACATTAATGGGGTAGTATTTACTGCTAACCTCATAGTGATAGATTCACAAGGGATAGATATTATTTTGGGTATGGATTGGTTGACCAAACATAAAGGAATCATCATCCATTGTTTGACCAGAACGGTGGAACTAACTCACCCCAGTGGCACCAGAGTAAAGTTCATAACAATACACGAGTCTAGGAGGGACATTAAATTAAATCAAGTGGAGGTGAAAGTTGAGGAAATCAGGACTATCAGGGAATATCCAGATGTTTTTCCGGAGGAGTTGCCAGGTATGCCTCCCGACCGTGACGTGGAATTCGCAATTGAGCTAGTACCGGGGACAGCCCCGATATACAAGAGACCTTATCGAATGGACTCCAAGCAGCTAGAAGAGCTCAAGGATCATTTGAGAGAATTGACGGAGAAGGGGTATATTCGCCCTAGTTCCTCACCATGGGGAGCTCCGGTGATATTTGTGCCCAAGAAAGACGGAACCCAAAGGTTATGCGTGGATTACCGTGCCTTGAATGAGGTAACCATCAAGAACAAGTACTCATTACCCCGCATTGAAGACTTGTTTGATCAGTTGAGGGGAGCTTGTGTGTTCTCGAAAATTGATCTCAGGTCGGGGTACCACCAACTCAAGATAAGGCAATCTGATATTCCCAAGACAGCTTTCGTATCTCGGTACGGACTGTATGAATACACTGTCATGCCTTTCGGGCTAACCAATGCCCCGGCATATTTCATGTACCTCATGAACAAGGTATTCATGGAATATCTGGACAAATTTGTGGTGGTTTTCATAGATGATATTCTCGTCTTCTCCAAAAATGAAGAAGAACATGAGAAACATCTAAGGTTGGTGTTGCAGAGGTTGAGAGAACACCAACTATATGCCAAGTTGAGCAAATGTGAGTTTTGGATGAAGAGAGTTTCCTTTTTAGGACATATAATCTCGGAGGGAGGAATCTCCGTAGATCCCGCCAAAATCGAGGATATCCAGAAGTGGAAAACCCCTGAAAATGTCGGGGAAGTTCGAAGCTTTTTGGGATTGGCTGGATACTATCGACGGTTTATTGAGGGATTCTCCAAGATCTCGAGACCTCTCACCAAACTGTTGGAAAAGGGAATCACATTCACCTGGACGCCACAGTGCGATACGAGCTTTCAGGAGCTAAAGAAGAGATTGACAACAGCCCCAGTGTTGGTTATGCCAGATATGCAGAAGAATTTCACAGTGTACTGCGATGCCTCTGGAAATGGGTTGGGATGTGTTCTCATGCAAGAAGGACATGTCGTGGCATATGCATCCCGGCAGCTTCGGAAGCACGAGAAGAACTATCCTACACATGATCTAGAACTAGCTGCAGTGGTACACGCGTTGAAAATTTGGCGGCACTATTTGATGGGGAAGAGGACAGAGATATATACGGATCATAAGAGTTTGAAGTACATATTCACACAGCCAGATCTCAACCTCCGACAAAGGAGATGGTTAGAGCTAATCAATGACTTTGATGTGGGCATCAACTATCATCCTGGGAAAGCAAACGTCGTGGCCGATGCTTTGAGTCGGAAAGTGCAGGTCAATAAGTTGAGTTTGAAGGACATGCCTGCAGAATTGAAGGACGAGGTTATAAGACTCAATCTATGTCTAGTAAATAGTGGTGAAGCCATCGCCATGGAAGTGGACTCCACACTCGAGCAAGACATACGCAAGGGCCAAAAGAATGATGAGAAGATACAAGAGATCAGACAGCTCATCAAGGAAGATAAAGCTCCTGGTTTTAGAGAGGATGAACAAGGAACGGTGTGGCACGGGAAAAGGATCTGTGTGCCAGAAGTAAAAGAGATCCGTGAATTGATTTTAAAGGAGGCTCATGATTCTGACTATTCCATTCATCCTGGGAGTACGAAGATGTACCAGGACCTCAAGAGCAGGTATTGGTGGTATGGCATGGAGCGAGATGTCGCGGAACATGTTGCCCTATGTGACACATGTCAGTTGGTGAAAGCAGAACATCAACGACCCGCGGGATTGTTGCAACCACTCAAAGTACCTGAATGGAAGTGGGAAGAAATCAGCATGGATTTTGTCGTGGGATTGCCTAGGACCCAATCCGGGTATGATTCAATATGGGTCATTATTGATAGGCTAACCAAGGTAGCTCATTTCATCCCTGTGAAAGAAAGCTACAGTGGATCTAAATTGGCAGAATTGTACATGTCAAGGATTGTGTGTTACCATGGAGTGCCAAAGAAGATAGTGTCGGACCGAGGGACACAGTTCAGCTCGAGGTTTTGGCAGAAGTTGCATGAAACCATGGGAACCCATCTGAACTTCAGCTCTGCCTATCATCCCCAAACTGACGGGCAGACGGAGAGAACCAATCAGATCCTTGAAGATATGTTAAGGGCATGTGCACTCAAAAACAATAGGAGTTGGGACAAGAACTTACCGTATGCGGAGTTTTCCTATAACAACAGTTATCAAGCTAGTATGAAGATGTCACCTTTTGAAGCTTTGTATGGAAGGAAGTGCAGAACTCCTCTATTTTGGAACCAAACAGGAGAAAGTAAAGTGTTTGGTCCAGAAGTGCTACAAGAAGCCGAGGCGAAGGTGAGGGAGATTCGCAACAATTTGAGGATAGCACAAACACGCCAGAAGAGTTATGCTGATGTACGAAGAAGAGAACTCGTTTTCAACGTGGGAGACTATGTTTATCTCAAGGTGTCCCCTATCAGAGGACTTCGTCGGTTCAAGGTGAAAGGGAAGTTGTCACCTCGATACATCGGACCCTTTCAAGTTTTGGAAAGAAAAGGCGAAGTGGCGTACCAACTAGAGTTACCGGTTCATCTATCGGATGTACACGATGTATTCCATGTGTCACAACTCAAGAAATGCCTGAGGACGCCTGAGGAGGTGTTACCCATGAATGAAGTGGATGTAGCTGAAGATTTGTCTTATGCCGAGCAACCATACAAGATTTTGGAGACAATGGAACGCCTCACCAGAAACAAGAGAATCCGGATGTGCAAGGTGCAGTGGAAGCATCACTCAGAAGAGGAAGCTACCTGGGAAAGGGAAGATGAGCTCAAGGCACAATTTCCGGAATTGTTTTCTTAGAAACACCAATCTCGAGGACGAGATTTCTTTTAAGGGGGGTAGAGCTGTAACACCCCAAATTTTGATTCAAAACCCTAAACCATGTTCAGAAGGGAATTTAGAAATTTTTGGACGTGTTGCATGTTTTGCAAAAACTCAAATTCAAACTGGAATTCAAATTAGACTCAAAACAGAAAAGAAATGGAAAAAGAAAAAGAAAAACGGGAAAAAAACCGGCCAGTGGGCCGAAACCCGCCAGCCGGCCCAGCTTTCCCCGCGCAGCCCGCCCCCGCGCGCGCCGCGCTGCTTCTCACAGACGGGTGGGACCCGCCTGTCATCCCTAACCCCGCGACCCCGGACTTTTCCCCGAGCGCGCGCGATCGCAACCGACCGGAAACCGCGTCCCGTCGCCCGAATTCTGGTCCCAGAGGACTCCAACTCGATCACAACAGACCCACCGCCCTCCCCCGGCTATAAAAACCCCCGATCCGATCAGTTTTTCTCACGCAATCGCCGATTTTCACTCCGGTGAGCACCGAGACTTCGCCGGTGAATTCTGGCCGATCTAAGCTCGGAAACTCTGATCTAACTTGCTGGTCTTGATCCACCGCCTCCGGGGAACTTTGCAGGTGCAAAAAACTCGGAGAGTTACAGTGTAAACGCAGCGCCGACGAGCTTCGCCGTGGTTTTGCCTCGGACCTCGCCGCCGATCACTTTCCAGTACCCCCGAGCTCGAGAAAACCCCCGAGGTGAGATCCCTGACCTCCCCTCTACCGATCTATGCCATAAGATCACAGTTTTAGGCAGAATTCTCAAGGATCCGAAACTTTCCGGCGAGATCGCCGCTTCCCGCTGCCGTGCGCCGCCGGCAGCGCCGCCCGCGCTCGATCAGAGCGACGTGGCCGCTTGTGCGCCGTTTATTTTAAATCGCACGGTAGACTTTAAAACCCCGCGTACCGGTTCGATGTTATAATCTCAGCCGTCGGTTTAAAATCAGACGGTCCACGTCAGCCCCACGTTATAAAGACTGGAATTCTTACGTGCTACCCCCTGGGGTTCTCTGGAATTGAGAGCTAGCCCCGGAAACTTCAGATCTAGCCCCTGGAACTCCAGAAAATCATGTAAATTCATTTAAAAATCAGTTTAGCCCCTGGACTTAATAAAAATTAGGAAAAACACCTCTGATAAGTGTAGCTAGACCCCTGGAAATTATGAAAATAATATTATAGACCCTGTAATGGGGTGAGTTCATTATTTTAGCCCTGTTTAGTATTTAATGTAGAAAATTGAATATGTAACTAGTGTTTAAAAATTAAAAAGTGGGACAAACATAATTGTCAAAATTAATTAAAGACTTTCTCAGTACTTAGAAAACTTTGGAGTGAGGTAAAAATATATTTTTGGACTGAAATGAATCTGTTTCATTTAATTATTCACATTATTTAGTATAAGGACACATTTTTAAGTAAATAATAGTTATAGAAAAATAGGGAAAATAATTATGAAATAGTCTACATCAGAAGCCAAGGTCAAAATATGTTATTAAATTATTTAGGACCAGAACCTATACTGTTTAGATGATGTGTATTACTAATTTCATAATAAAATACACAATTATGCATAGGAATATAAATCTGAAAATATAGCAACTAGTAAATGATAAATGGAGTTTTTTTAAATCTAAAGAGTTCAGTTTAAGTGTGGTAGAAATTATGAAGGCACATATGGAGAAGAAAAATACTTTTCATACATACTTGGTAGTTTAGTGTAAGGAATTTATTTAAAACTGAAACATATATATATATATATATAGTATGTAAGTATAAATATGAACACCAAAGTAGGAATCATATACATATAAATAAAAGTGTATGCAAGCCACAGATCAACACACATAGAGTAACCACAACACATATAATGGTGAATGAATTTCATAAATATGAATGTGTGGTTTGTATGAAGTGTAAATGTGAACTATGTCTTATGGATTGTTGTTTTTCTTTTGCTATGTGTGATGGTATGAAGTAGAACCTGTTCAAGAACAAGTTATTCATTTCCAAGATCAGGACTACCCATTTCAAGAGCAGCAAGAAGGAGGCAAGTGTCCTTGACCACTTTGATCCTATGCTAGGATGTGTAGATAAAATTATTTGCATTGTCAAATGAAATATGAAACCCATGCTAGGAAAGTTTCCCTAGAATTGCATTATCTTGCTTCCTTGAAGCTTGGGTTGGGATTTATTTTGTCACGTCATTTATTTACATGCATTTGCTTAGCCATGCTTAGAATGGGACATTTGGGAAATGAGATCATTAGTTTATTATACCATACTCTTGAATGAGACATTGTGAGTTATGTAGAGGTAGGGATCAAGGCAAGTTGGATGTTTTGGTTGTGTGCTGGGTGCACGAGACTTGGGTTTGTGTTTAGTACTTGCCTGGATCCTAAGGACCGGTTCATGGAGCATGTAACCCGGCTTTACAGTGCTAACCACATGCTGAGATGGGGCAGCTTGGCCAATTAATTAGGTGTATCCCCGACGTAGTATGGGTGTGTTGGATGGTGCGGGGAGTAGGTGTCAGCTGGACTACCATATGAACCGCAAGGCTCAAGAGGGGGCCACTGCAGCGGGGTTGGAGCCTCTTGTATGCTGTTAGGGGTGAAACCTCAGTGGGTCCACGTTCGTCGGGAATCCCTTTGTAAAGGCTTCGTAGTGATCTCCTGGCCGCACACCTGGGAAGTGTGAATGTGGATCGTAGCCACTGGCATAATGGAGGTTCTTTTAGTCCACCCGGCAACGGGGGATGAAATCACTACTTGTGGGTTCAGTGGTACAAACTCTGCAGAGTCAAAACTGTCTTGACAGCCGTGCTCACGGTTAAGAGCGGCCTGGACTTATTCATGATTAGAGGATTGATGGTTTTGGAAGTTAAGCGGGGAGCTTAACATTGGAAATGATGTTATGGTTATTGGATTATGATGATGGGATGGGAGATTGGGACCATTTCACCTGTGTAGTAATGTAGGTGCTTAATAAGCTAAGGTGATAGGTATTAATTGCGTAGTGCTTTAACCATGAGTTCAACCTTTCCTTGTTCTAGCCATGCATGATAAAATTTTCCCACACTTGCTGAGTACCATTGGTACTCAACCTTGCATATTTGTTGGTTTATATTGCTGCTCAGGTCAAGATAATGAGGTGGTGTATAATGACCAAGACTTTGGACCCGAGGAAGGATTTTAGGTTCATGAAGACCCCCCCGGGCAACGCCTGTGATGGAGCCCTAAAGAATAATATTCCGCTGCTAGTTTATTTACTTGTGATGAAGCATTAGTGTCCATTGAGACATTTGCGATGTAAGACTTATTTATATTCGATACCTGGCTTGTAATAAATGATGCTTCACTATTTGTCATCACATGTATGAGAAAATGATCCTGGCATACATGTGATATTCACTCGGTTGTTCTTCGGAAAAACCGGGCGTGACAGCCGCCGCCTCCACCTCTGCCCTAGCCGCCTCCCAGGCTTCTGCCTAGCCGCCACCAGGGCCTAGGACTAGCCGCCGCCATCTCTTCCCTTCAAGTCGCCGCGTCCCTCCTCAACCCTATTTGCCACCAGGCTAGGATCAGCCGCCGACCCTGTTTCCTTCTTATTCTGTGCCTCCATCAAAGCCGAAAGACAGACTAAACTGCTAGGATAGCTTGTTCAGCAAGAACAGAGACAGTTTTGGGGTTGGAATTGCAACATAAACATTGATGAATAATACATTATTGACTTATGCTGGTTTTCTGAAAGGTTTCAGGTGTTAATCGAACACATAATGCCCATGATTAGTCACACAAAAACTTCCCCTTTTGTGTGCAAATACATTGTTTTAATAATTTCACTGACTATATACTTCTGATTAACACCTCCTTCTAAAGGAATACGTAATGTTTATAATAAACTGCCTCTAAATGGTACACTTATAATTTTGTGAGATATGATATGCTATTAATATTTAGCTAACGACTGTTTCCTTTATCATGTTTTTTTTGTTTCTTCACTTTGCCAGAGGTACAACTGTGATCTGTTTCTGTTTTCGTACATTCTTCTCATCATAGCCTCAGCATTGACTTCACTTAAGAAGCACAATGAAAAATCAGCCTTTTCAGGGAAATATATACTTTATCTTAATGCCATCAAACTGAGGAATGGAAAGGTTGGATGCAGGTTAGTATTCCGGCTCCTCTCTGTCTTGCAGTTTGTCTCACCAAACAACTTGCCTTCCTTTTTTTTCTATGATTCACTTGATGAGTTACCTATTTCAACTTTATAAAAGAAAACCTTTCTTTTGGGAACTGTTTTCCCAGCATTTTGTTTGTAGTCGTTTGCTGAGGCCCGCACTTCTATATATTGTTTTTGTTCTGTGTGTCTATTGTATTTTGCAACCATAGAGGCAATATCATCTCTAACTGTTCAGTATGCTGTTTCCAGGTCTTGTTTTTGATGTATCACTATTTTGCTGCCACAGAAATATACAGTGCAATTCGTGTATTTATTGCTGCTTATGTCTGGATGACTGGATTCGGGAACTTTTCATATTATTACATTAAGAAAGACTTCAGTGTGGGAAGATTTGCTCAGGTATCCATTCGTATCACTAGCCTTGTTTTTTCTATGCACAAATGAGTTTCTATAGTCTACATTTGGTATCAGTTATATCCAACACTGATTTACCGTGCTATATCATTCCATGCAGATGATGTGGAGGCTCAATTCTTTTGTGGCCTTCTGTTGCATTGTTCTCGACAATGATTACATGTTGTATTACATATGCCCGATGCACACACTGTTTACACTTATGGTGTATGGTTGCCTCGGTCTGTTCAACGAGTATAACGAGATACCATCGGTGATGGCTATGAAGACTGCTGGTTGCTTCTTGGCAGTGATCTTGATATGGGAAATTCCTGGTGTATTTGAGCTTTTGTGGACTCCCTTCGCGTTTCTGCTGGGTTAGTTATTTCTCATTTCTCTCAATATCTATTTTTCGTGGTGAATACAGGCTACAAAGACCCAGATCCTAGAAAAGCAAACTTGCCCCTCTTGCATGAGTGGCATTTCCGATCTGGCCTTGATCATTACATATGGATCATTGGAATGATCTATGCCTACTTCCATCCAAATGTGAGTGTGAAGATTATCTTAAGACGGGCTCTTTTTTTGTGAAAGAAAAGTTCTGCATATATGACTGAGAAAGTTTCAATCTTGATAAGTTTGTCCCTGTATAGGGTCTCGTACTCCTCCATTGCTGTACACACAGGATGCATATAAATCTGCTGTGATCCTTTCTTGTATTTATTCTGTCAGTATTAGGATTTGAACATAGATCTTTCTGTCCTAAACACGAAACAGGTTGAAAAGTTGATGGAGAAGCTTGAAGAATCTGAAACTAAGAGAAGATTGTCAATCAAGGGAACCATTGTCACTATTTCTGTAGTGGTAAATAGCACTTACATCAGTATTCACTTTACATTACATACAAATATGCTATGCATAACTGGACTGTTGTCCTGACTAGTGCCATTTCCCCTCTCTTCAGGTTGGCTATTTGTGGTATGAATATATTTACAAGCTGGACAAAGTTACATACAACAAATACCATCCCTACACATCATGGATTCCTATCACGTGTGTATACTGATAATCAGAATCAAATATCACATTGCAGAATTTATTTTTCAGATCTATTCTACATTGTTAATGTTACAACTGTTTTTTTGCTGTGTTTATATTTCCTTACGTAATTGCACCAAGCAGCTGAGGAGTGTTTCTTTGGCACTTTTTGTGTAAGTATTATGTTTAATTACCAAATGGTTTATTTAATTTATTTGCAGAGTTCTTTCTCTCACTTCTGAGCTTTGAACCTGTTTTTTCTACCGTCAGTTGGCTTGGTAAGATTACATTAGAGACCTACATCTCTCAGATCCACATTTGGCTCAGGTACACAATGCTTTTTTATCTGAATGAGTAATGTTTTTCCCAGTATGTGTTTATATCTCTGTCTAGTTCTCTAATCCCAGACCTCTGCTTCTATATCCCAGCCCCCTTCTACCCAGTACATGACACAACTTGTCAAGATGTTGGATCTCCTTTCAGTTACTGACAACTCCCCTTATTCATTACAGGTCTAGCATGCCTAATGGGCAGCCAAAATGGCTTCTATCTTTCATTCCGGGCTACCCAATGCTCAACTTTATGCTTGTTACAGCGATATACCTGCTTGTAAGTAAACACATGAATTTTGATACCCTTAAAAGGAATAATTGGAATACTCATTTCATCGTTTATACTGCAGATATCATACAGAGTGTTTGAGTTAACAAATGTCTTGAAGTCAGCTTTTATTCCCAGTAGAGATAACAACCGTCTATATCAATATTTTGTTGCTGGGATTGCTATCTCTGCATGTCTGTATATCTGCTCGGTCATACTTCTCAAACTTCCGGTTGTATAGGTAAACCTTGAACCTTGACAGCCAGCCTAGTTGTATTTCCAGCATTTGGCATGTACAAACCTGAAACTCAACTGTTTGTTGCATTTCCATGAAAAGTTTACTGGCAAGAACCTGATCTTGGTATAAGGTTCGCATCTATGAAATGCTGTTGGACGACCCATCGTTGCCTCAATTCCACTTTGCAGTTAGAAATAAATACACTTCAAAAGAGGCTTATTGAGGTATCTTGGAGATTGACACGCCTGAGTGCAGATTTAGGTTTTTCTGTGTTTCTCATTACAAACCGCTGTGCACAGTTAGGCTTAGGCAGTCGGTGCATTCTTTTGGGAACTGTAACATCCGTAGTAGTTGTAATTCTCCACGTGTTACAAATGTATAAGAAATTTCTGTTGCATCGAAGAGATTTTATCCTAAAAATGGAATGGTAGCTTCGTTCAGTGATGTAACTGTAGAACAGCTACTTATTGATGTGTAATACAGGGACCCGTACAAATGATACAATGTTATTCTTCCTAGTAGCACCTTTGATTTTGGACGCAACTATTCGCTTGCGTGTTCAAAAGTGGCCACGTGTAGCGATATTGATGCATGGTGTCGGGGGTATTCTAAATTACCAGATATACTTGTTAGCTTGTTAATAGATAATTATTAGTTAGATAATTGTTAGCTAGCTAAAATCTGATAGGGGTGCTTGAAACCATTAGGAATAGTAGTTGTCTGTACTGACAGGATACCCTGTGTGGAAGGGAAAGGACAGCTGAGGCCCTACCTTCCTGCTGAGGCGGACCCTAAGGTCAGCCTTGGAGCTGTCCCGTGCGTTTGGGCTCTGGAGCTTACACGTGCCCTTGGCTCCGGTCCGAGCCTCCCTGCTGAAGTGAGGTCCGAGGCTGCCACGTGTCGGTAGGCTCTAAACCTCCTTCCTGCTCAGGAGGGCTCCAGAGACGACACGTGCTCTGGGCCTCAGACCAAGCCTCCCGACTGAGGTGAGGTCCGGAGCTACCATGTGTCGGTGGGCTCTGAACCTCCTCCCCGTCGAGGAGGGCTCCGGAGTCGATACGTGCCCTTAGCTCCGGTCCAAGCCTTCCCGCTGAGCTGAGGTCCGGAGCTGTCACGTGTCGATGGGCTCTGAACTCCCTCCCTGCTGAGCTGAGGTCCGGAGCTGCCATGTGTCAATGGGCTCTGAACTCCCTCCCTGCCGAGAAGGGCTCCGGAGCTGACACATGCCCTTGGCTTTGGTCCGAGCCTCCCCGCTGAGGTGAGGTTCGGAGCTACCACTTGTACCCGAGCTCTAGGTGATGCGGACATCGCTACCGTTGATACAACCACAACACCAGCCCATTCACCACTCTCAGCTAATCAAAGTCCAATGACACGCGCTCGTGCACGTCAACTTAATTATCAGGTGCTTGGGAATTGATCCAGCTAGGAGGGATGGAGGGATTAATGCAATAAAGGCTGCTCCACCCGAGAGGAAATCTTGAGGCTGGGGCCATGTAATAAAAAGAGATTTAGACAAATAAGGAAAGGAATAAGGGAAATCTCGTCCAACTTTGCTGCTGGACAAAATTCCCTCTTTCTTCTCCCATTTAAATATAGATGTGCTATAATAAGGAAAGAAATAGAGAAAATCATATCCTGCCTTGCTGCTGGATGGGTTTCCCTCTTTCTTTCCCTATTAAATGGTAGTCTATCACAGAAAAAGGAAGGGAATAAGGGAGATCACGTCCTACCTTTATTGCTGGACGAATTTCCCTCTTCTCCCCTATTTAAGAAGTCCAAGAGCTCCTTGACAGGGCGGGTTTTATTTTCTGTAAGTTTAGCCATTGCTACTTGCTTGTAACGCAAGTGTCGACGAGACCTTCCGATTACTTGAATCAGAACCCCAACTTTTTCACACCCGTGAGTGTTTGCTTGTTATCTTGTTCTTGCTTGTTCTTCGATTGCTTGCAGGTTCAAGGCTATTCTTGGCACGGCAAGTACAGCAACAACAGGAGCCGGTGTAACTATCGCTAAGGCGCATCATCCTTGTGGTTGTTGTAGTCGGGTAGCACAACGTCGATCTCCACCCAAATCGTAGTTACCAGGAGACGGTGTAACTGTCGCTCAAGGCGCCACACCATTCTGGTTGTGGTAATCGGGCAGCCAACGTCGGCCTCCACCAAATTCGTTCATTACCAATATCTCTCATCGAAAGATAGGGCGTCCCCCGTACCCGTTGGGTTTATTAAGTGGTATCAGATTTCAGGTTGCTCGGTGAGAGATTTCCTTCTCCTTGTTCTTCATTTACCTACAGTCCACTTTTGCCTACAAAAGTTTGCTCTAAAAAAAATCCTAAAAACACTTTGAGCCTTTTGCTTGGCTACTTAGCTCTCGACTTGTTGAATTCACGGTTGCCTTTTTGTGTCAAGTTGCTGGTCCTAAGTTTTTCACCGCTAGAGTTTTGAGTTTGTGCCACTTTGTTCTCAGTCCATTTCCATTATCTACCCAAAGTTGAGAAAAAAGGCAAGTGCAAAAAAAAAAGCTGCACGGATCAGCAAGAAAAAGGCACGTGCAAAAAGAAAAGCCGCACTGATTACAATCACAAAAAAAGTTTCTAAGTACAAAAAAAAGAAAGACAATTTGTGTAACATTTGTTTCATGTTTCGAAGTTCAACTTGCTGTTTTCAACGTTGTTGAAACACAACGGATCGGGCTGTTCGAACTTCCCTACCATAGTAATCTAACGTCACGTGGAGTTACGGCTCACGTCTCTATTAAGGTTTGAGCTAGGACCAGCACAATACTATCGTGGAACGTTTATTCAACTTGTTGTGACTAATGTGGTACTAGCTGTTCCTTTGCACAAATTGTGTCTAGCAGCCACCTACAGCTCCACAAAATTCTACGACACCATAAGGTTGTGCTGGCAGCCACCGTTTGTTGTTGTTCTTGCTGATTGCCGGCGCCTCCTGCATCGCATGGTAAGAACTTGTAAGACCTTGATTTCTTGCTAGTGAGGAATTGTGCTGTCCTACCACCTCTTAGCAACTGTTAGGATTAATCTGCTTGCTGTTGTATTTCCTTTCTTTACTAACTATGTCAGCTGATGCGAATAAGACATCTCCACATTCACCACGTACGAGGGGCATCATTCAGCATTTCGAACGCCAAGTAAAGCTACACACAGATGCTCTCAATGAGGATATTCAAGTCACCAATAAACGTATTGGTCAATTAGAGTCGACGCAGATTTGCACCAACACCAAACTGACCACATTAGAAAGCACTGCTGGGGCTATTAACACTTCTCTTACAGCAATCATTGAGCGATTGGAGAGGATGGAACAGGTTGGACGCGAAGAGAGGCAAAGACGTGTTGATGACAGCCACGACTCCGTTGGCAGTGCTGCAAGATATGACGAGGCGGAGTATTCGGCGGATACCGAGCTTGATGATGGACCTTTCAGGTATCGACGGCAGCCACGTCGCGACCATCGTGGTATGGGTGGTCGAGCTCAACGACGCGAGGTACGTGACAATGACGATTCCCTACGCAGCATTAAATTCTCCATACCACCTTTTGATGGTAAATATGATCCGGATGCATATCTGTCTTGGAAGTTATCAGTAGATCAAAAATTTGCATGCCATGATTTCCCTGGTGATAAAAAGGTTAGAGCTGCCACTAGTGAATTCACTGACTTTGCTTCTGTTTGGTGGCATGAATATCAAACTAAAAATCCATCTACCGTACCACAAACTTGGAATGCTTTGAAACGAATCATGCGTCATCGTTTTGTTCCTTCCTATCATGCTCGTGACCTGTTGCATAAATTACAACAACTTAGGCAAGGCAACAAATCTGTTGATGAATACTATCAAGAACTTCAAATAGGCATGATGCGTTGTGGCCTAGTTGAAAATGAAGAGGCTGCAATGGCTAGGTTTATGGGTGGTTTAACAAGAGAAATTCAGGACATATTGGCTTATAAGGAATACACTAACGTCACTCGATTATTCCATCTTGCTTGTAAGGCTGAAAGAGAAGTGCAGGGACGACGTATAAGAACTAACATTTCTGCAGGTTGAACTACCTCATGGCAGTTCCGCTCAAGTGCTGCTGGTACTAAGCATGATTCTCCAGACGATGCTTCCAATGGGTTGCCCAGGACTACATCAAAATCAGCACCTTCGCGTGCAATCGAGACAACAAAAGGATCCACCCAAGTTGCAGCCAACACTTCTTCTTCCATTGCTTCTACCGGGAGAACAAAAGACATTCAATGCCTCCAGTGCAAGGGTTTTGGGCACCTATGAAGGGACTGCCCAAGCAAGCGTGTGCTGGTTGTACGAGAAAATGGTGAGTACTCATCCGCTAGTGATTTAGATAATGAAACATATGCCATGCTTGCTGCACAAGAAGCAGGAAAGAAGAATGATGATGAAGAGCACATTGGGGCTGATCATGCTGCCCACTATGAGAGTCTTGTTGTGAGGCGTGTCTTGAGTGCCCAAATGATCAAAACTGAACAGAACCAGCAACACAATCTATTCCAAACTAAGTGTGTAGTTTGGAACGATCGTGTCACATTATTATTGATGGAGGAAGCTGCAACAATTTAGCAAGTACTACCATGGTAGAAAAGTTTGGGATGACAACACTTTCACATCTACATCCCTACTACATCCAATGGTTCAACGACATTGGTAAGCTTAAGGTAACACGTCTGGTTCGTGTCGAATTTGCAATTGGTTCCTACCATGATTACATTGATTGTGATGTGGTACCTATGCAAACTTGTTCTATGCTATTTGGTCGACCTTGGCAATTTGATAAAGACACATTAAATCAATACTCTTTCATTCATCATGAGAAGAAACTTGTTTTGCACCCGATGTCCCCTGATGCTATTTTGAAGGATGACATTGCTAGAGCTTGCAAAGAGAAAATAAGAAATCTGCTGAAAATGAAAATTCAGATGTCGTGAAGAAATCAGTACAGCCTAAGACTGACAATTCCAAATCTGCTCATATGAAGAAGAATGAAATAAAATTAAAGAGCGCTTATTTTTTTGCTTCCAAATATGATTTGTTTGAATTAAAAAGTGATACTGCAATCTGCTATGTGTTTGTTTGCAAAGAAGCTTTGTTCTCACTTCACGACACACCATGTGCTTTGCCTCCTTCTATCACTAAGCTTTTGCAGGAATACGCTTATGTGTTTCCACAAGAGGTACCAGCCGGGCTGCCACCATTGAGAGGGATTGAGCATCAGATTGACCTCATCCCTGGGGCTTCTTTGCCCAACCGAGCACTATACAGGACCAATCCGGAGGAGACTAAGGAGATTCAGCGGCAAGTACAGGAATTACTCGACAAAGGTTATGTGCGTGAGTCCCTTAGTCCTTACTCCGTTCCTGTCCTTTTGGTCCCAAAGAAAGATGGATCATGGCGCATGTGTGTAGATTGTCGAGCAATTAATAACATTACCATTAGATATCGTCATCCTATTGCTAGGTTAGATGATATGCTTGATAAACTTAGTGGCTCGATGATTTTCTCTAAAATTGATTTGCGTAGTGGATACCATCAAATTCGCATGAAGCTAGGTGATGAATGGAAAACAACGTTTAAAACAAAGTTTGGTTTGTATGAGTGGTTAGTCATGTCTTTTAGTCTCACGAATGCACCTAGCACTTTCATGAGATTAATGAATGAGGTTTTACGTGCTTTTATTGGAAGATTTGTGGTAGTATATTTCGATGACATCTTGATCTATAGCGCATCTCTCGAAGTTCATCTCGATCATCTCCGTGCTGTTTTCAATGCTTTACGTGATGCACGCTTATTTGGTAACATTGACAAGTGCACCTTTTGCACGGATCGAGTCTCTTTTCTTGGCTATGTTGTGATACCACAGGGAATTGAAGTTGATCAAGCCAAGGTGGAGGCGATACAAAGCTGGCCGACTCCTACCACGGTCACACAAGTACGAAGCTTTCTCGGACTTGCTGGATTCTATCGTCGTTTTATGAAAGACTTCAGCACCATAGCAGGCCCACTGCATGAGTTTACAAAGAAGGGTGCTCCATTCACATGGGGCAAGGCGCAAGAGGCTGCATTTGCAACTTTGAAGAATAGGTTAACTCATACACCCCTTCTCCAATTACCAGATTTCAGTAAGACTTTTAAATTGGAATGTGATGCTAGTGGTATTGGATTGGGAGGTGTCTTGTTGCAAGAGGGGAAACCTATTGCTTATTTTAGCAAGAAACTGAATGGGCCTAGTCTGAACTATTCCACTTATGATAAAGAATTATATGCACTAGTACGAACTTTGGAAACATGGCAACATTATTTATGGCCTAAAGAATTTGTTATACATTCTGAACATGAATCTTTGAAGCACATTAAGAACCAAACTAATCTGAACCGTAGGCATGCCAAGTGGGTAGAATTCATTGAGTCCTTTCCTTATGTCATCAAACACAAGAAAGGAAAAGATAATGTCATTGCGGATGCCTTATCTCGCTGTTACAATATGTTGTCCCAACTTGATTTTAAGATTTTTGGCTTGGAAACAATTAAAGAACAATATGCTTTTGATGCTGATTTCAAAGATGTGCTGCTGCAATGTAAAGAAGGAAAAACATGGAACAAGTTTGTTCTCACTAATGGTTTTGTGTTTCGAACTAACAAATTGTGCATTCAGCTGGTTCTGTGCGTATCTTACTATTGCAGGAAGCACATGGTGGAGGATTGATGGGACACTTTGGTGTCAAGAATACGGAAGACATCTTAGCAAGCTATTTCTTTTGGCCAAAGATGAGAAGAGATGTGGAGCGGTTTGTTGCTCGTTGCACCACCTGTCAAAAAGCTAAGTCCCGTCTTAATCAACATGGTTTATACATGCCTCTTCCTGTTCCTAGTGCTCCATGGGAGAATGTTTCTATGGATTTTGTTTTAGGATTGCCTAGAACAAAGAAGGGGAGGGATAGTATTTTTGTTGTTGTCGACAGATTTTCTAAAATGGCACATTTCATACCATGCCATAAAACTGATGATGCTACCCATATTGCTTATTTGTTCTTTCGAGAAGTTGTTCGTTTGCATGGGGTTCCAAACACTATTGTTTCAGATAGAGATGCCAAATTTCTTAGTCATTTTTGGAAAACCTTATGGGCTAAGTTGGGGACAAAATTACTCTTTTCTACCACTTGTCACCCTCAAACTGATGGACAGACCGAAGTAGTGAACCGTAGTTTATCTACCATGCTAAGGGCTGTTCTGAAACATAACATCAAATTATGGGAAGAATGTTTGCCTCATATTGAATTTGCTTACAATCATTCGCTGCATTCTACTACTACATTGTGCCCTTTTCAGATTGTATATGGTTTTATTCCTCGTGCTCCCATTGATCTTTTGGCTCTGCCACCTTCAGAGAAATTGAATTTTGATGCTTCTCGCCGTGCTTAATTAATTCTTAAAATGCATGAGCAAACTAAAGCAAACATTGAGAGCATGAACGCTAAGTATCAACAAGCCGGTAGCAAGGGTAGGAAGCATGTTACTTTTGAATCTGGTGATTTGGTTTGGGTGCATTTGAGAAAGGATAGATTTCCTGATTTGAGAAAATCTAGATTACTACCTAGAGCTGCTGGACCCTTCAAAGTGCTTCGAAAAATTAATGATAATGCATATGAAATTGAGTTGCCTGCACATTTTAGGGTTACTTCCTCTTTTAATATTGCAGATTTGAAACCATATATGGGCGAGGAAGACACATTTGAGTCGAGGACGACTCAATTGCAAGAAGAGGAGGATGACGCGGACATCGCTACCGTTGATACAACCACAACACCAGCCCATTCACCACTCTCAGCTAATCAAGGTCCAATGACACGCGCTCGTGCACGTCAACTTAATTATCAGGTGCTTGGGAATTGATCCAGCTAGGAGGGATGGAGGGATTAATGCAATAAAGGCTGCTCCACGGAAATCTTGAGGCTAGAGCCATGTAATAAAGAGAGATTTAGATAAATAAGGAAAGGAATAAGGGAAATCTCATCCAACTTTGCTGCTGGATGAAGTTCCCTCTTTCTTCCCCCATTTAAATATAAATGTGCTATAATAAGGAAAGAAATAGAGGAAATCATATCCTGCCTTGCTGCTGGATGGGTTTCCCTCTTTCTTTCCCTATTAAATGGTAGTCTATCACAGAATAAGGAAGGGAATAAGTGAGATCACGTCCTACCTTTGTTGCTGGACGAATTTCCCTCTTCCCTCCCCTATTTAAGTAGTCCAAGAGCTCCTTGACGGGGCGGGTTTTGTTTTCTGTAAGTTTAGCCATTGCTACTTCCTTGTAACGCAAGTGTCGACGAGACCTTCCGATTACTTGAATCAGAACCCCAACTTTTTCACACCCGTGAGTGTTTGCTTGTTATCTTGTTCTTGCTTGTTCTTCGATTGCTTGCAGGTTCAAGGCTGTTCTTGGTACGGCAAGTACAGCAATAACAGAAGCCGGTGTAACTATCGCTAAGGCGCAGCATCCTTGTGGTTGCTGTAGTCGGGTAGCACAACGTCGACCTCCACCCAAATCGTAGTTACCAGGAGACGGTGTAACTGTCGCTCAAGGCGCCACACCATTCTGGTTGTGGTAGTCGGGCAACCAACGTCGGCCTCCACCAAATTCGTTCATTACCAACATCTCTCATCGAAAGATAGGGCGTCCCCCGTACCCGTTGGGTTCATCACTAGGTCTCCTCCCCGCTGAGGAGAGCTCTAGAGCTGCCACGCGTCCCACGATCCATCATGGGCTGAGAGTCGACGAAGTCAAGGAGGAAGTGCGCCGTCACGCCGTGCATTCAAGGCTCGTGCTTTCCCCAGAAGCATGGAGCGTGGCGCACGCCTGCGTCCTCCGCCCCTTCACCATTACGATAACAAGACAGGGCGGCTAGGCGTGACAATGGTACAGTGCACGCGCAAACGACACAGAGCCGCCCAAGCAGAGCGAGAAGACGCGACGACAAGAGGGCGTCTTCATCATTGCCTGCCACATGGACAGGGACGCTCAGCGCGTCAGGCGGCGAGACTTAACTCCCCCACCGACTACTCTACTCAGAGTGTAAAACCCTAGATCATGTACGGGTTCATTCAACTTTGGGGCCACCTGTCAGGCCCCAGGCACATTGTAACCACCCTGGCCTTAGACTATAAAAGAACCGGGGTGTCCACCCAACAAACGGTCAGTCATCTGGCAGCTCTAGCAACATACAGGAAAGCAATACAACACACTCTCGTGGACTTAGGGTATTACGCTCCGGCGGCCCGAACCACGTAAATCCTGGTGTTCACCCGCTCTCTCGAGTCGGATCATCCTAGCGGCGTCAAACCCCTCCAATCAAAGAACCTCCTCGGGCTACTCCAGTAGCATGCCGGGGGAGTGTCGAAGCTAACACTCCGACGTTTGGCGCGCCAGGAAGGGGGATTTTCACGCTCTCTAAGCAACCATGGTGAACATCACCTCTCACGGTGAAACTTCTCGCCCGACTCGCCGCCATCTCCAGGCGGGAGACGACGAGGCCACCTCCCGCTCCAGGGGAGGTAGGTCTGGCCGGGCCAGCGACCAGATGGTCGGCATGCTTGCGGCGCCCACGACGCCCAGGTCTGGCCAGGCCGGTGACCGGACGGTCGGCGTGCCCTCAGCGCCCACGGCGCCAGCAGCCGCTACTTCATGGCAGCCCACTACCACCACAGTGGCGACAATGCCACCGTGTTCAAGCCCGGAGAGCGTGCTAGCAGCAGCGTGCACTCTTCTCCAAAACCCTCCGGGCGAGGGTGCTACCCCCGAGGCGATAGAGCAATGGCGACACGACGTCGACCACCTCATCGCCACCGCCATGAACACGCCTGCCTACATAAGGCAGCGGGCCGAGCCCCGCGCACCGACAAACGCCCAGGACTGTCGTCTGCCAGCGATGATGGCTAGTGGTGCCCGGTGCACAACTCCAGCCGCCACGGTGCTAGCGACTGCCGCGAGATAAAGAAGCTTGCGGAGCGCTTCCGTGAGCTGCAACAACAGTGTCCGCGCCAAGGCGGCGCACCCTCTCGCCAGCGGGAGGGCAAACATGTGACACCCTCATCTCGGGTGTCAGCATATGTTCATGTTTATAAAGAAGAAGAACATTCTTAGAAAAGAGGGAACAGAAACAAGTATCAAAAGGATAGCCAGTAAAGCTTTCTGAGAGCACCGAAGGCAACTTTCACGACCAGCAGACCACGTGGTGTGTTCGGAACTCATCCCCGAAGAGATTGGAGAGGTCCGATGCTAAACTGGATACGTGGCAGGCTCGGGGGTCACCTCCGCAATTGGAAAGAGGTCCGACCCTGTGGGACACGTACTGCCCGCGGAGATAGCCTCTGCGGAAGAAGCAAAGGCATTTTTCATAGGACACGTGTCATCCACGGAGCTAGTCCTCGCGGAAATAAGAGGACCAGTCGCGGGGGATACGTGTCAATCTCGGAGCTCATCTCCGAGAAGTCCGGATCTATTGAACACGTGTCGCCACCGGAGCTTATCTCCGGAGGTCCGTCGCTGCTAAACACGTGTCGACCTCGGGGCATGTTCCTGAGGGAAGGAAAGGCGGAAAGACCGGCACCCACACGTGGCGTGCGCGGAGCTCACCTCCGAAGAAGAGGGAGGTCTCGATTGATTGACGCGCGGCACGACCGAAGCTCGTCTCTGCGGATGAAGAGATACCAGGCCCGGAGGACACGTGGAGCTTCCGGAGCTCATCATCCCGGAGGTAACAAATTTTGGAGCAGCTGTTACGCGTAAGGACACCGGTACACAACGGGAACCGATCCAAACTCCACAAAGTTGCCAAAGATAAGACGTCAGGATCTAACAAAGATCTGAATAAGACTCTTATTCGGGATCCAATCAGATTAGGACTCTTCTCTTCCCGATTATAAATAGAACCCAAAACCTCTGGCCGAAACCACGAACTTCTCTTTCAACTTCTGAGCCAACGACTTAGCGCTCTAGCCCTAACTCGCCGAACAAAACATCGCCGAAGCGCAACAAGGGAGATCATCGGAGAAGAACCGAGTGGTCTAAGGAGGACCTCGAAGTCAAGAAGAGCGTGAGGTAGGACTTCAATACCACCTTACGACATCATGGTGTTCATCTCTTGCATCTGTTATTCAATTCCTTTCGAACAGAAGCTTTCTCGTGGGCAGATCACTTGATGATCAGTTTGATCTAAAAACAAGATCATCGCCACGACCACCTTTGAACCGAACACCTCTGTCCATGCAAGCCATGCAAGGGCACACCAATCTAATAAAAATCATAGGATAGCATGCATGAGCATCATCGCATCTAGTTTAGGGTTTGTGCATGATATTGATTGCTGTGAATTTTGTACGCACGTGAATCCTACATAGCAGAACAAGCTCAGGGAGCTGTCTACGACGGGCTGCAGCAACAAGGTTTTGAGAATCAAGAACAACCGGAACCGCAAGAACAAGGCAAGTGCTCCTTGACCATGTTGATCCTATGTTTTGGGTAAAACTATTTTGTTTTGTGAAAAGGTGTGTGTGCTGAGTTAAACATGATGGGAAACCCTTTTATAGGAGTTTACTTGTTTTGATTAAACCATCCTTGTCACCTGGAAAGTTTTATGAGTCGGGTATGGTTTTTGTTTTATGTTTCACTGAGTCCATGGGATTGGGAAGCGAGATAGATGTGTCTAGCTAACTGCACTCATAATAATAATGAGAAACTGATGTTAATAATGAACATGGATCGGAGGGAGATCTAGGCAAGACTGGGTTTGTGAATGAGGTAGCATGAGATGGTGGTTTTGCTTGCCATAGATCTAAGGACCGGTTCATGCATGCACATGCCAGGGTAACAGTGCCACCACAAGGCCAAGTATGGGTGCGGCTTAGCTGAGTAATTAGGTAAGTTGCTAGGGTGTTATGGACTGTGGAAGGCGCGGGGAATGGGAGTCGAGTGAGACTGCCCTGGGAACTGCATGGCACAAGAGGGGGCCCGTGGGTGGGAGAATTGGAGATTCTAGCCTGCCGGTGAAACCTTAGTGAGTCCATACATCTAGTAACCCCTTTATAACGGCTATTTTGTGATCTCTTGACCATACACCGACGGTTGTGTACTGGTATAATGGAGGTTCTGCAGTCGCCGACGGGTGACGAAATCACAAACTTGGTGGGTAAAGAGGTGCAAACTCTGCAGAGTTATTAAAACTATCATGATAGCCGAGCTTACGGTCATGAGCACCTGACTAAACTGCCATGATTAGATGGGATGTTTACTGGGATGGTTACTGGAATGGTTATTGGGAAGGTTTTTGGTTATGGTTTTTGGTTATGGTTTGGTTTGGGATTGTTAAGTCTGGATGATGAAAGGGTTGCATGACTGGTGGGTCATGACATGAGATTGGTCTCGGTGCGAAACGAGGTTGTTTTATGAGATGAGGTGGTAGCGAATACGAGGAGGTATTCGTGAGTATGAGTAAAGGATTGGTTAATGTTCGGATGGAACACGGAAAGTGATGGAGGTATGTTGGTAATTTAACACATGCTGAGACTACATTCATCTAAAGTTAAGTTGCTGTTTTATCAATGATTTTATAAATTTGCTTTTCTGCAAATAAGCCTTTTATATCTACCTTGTTTATAAGCTGCATATCATGTGTTATTCCCGCACTTGCTGAGTACATCATTGCGCTCAAACTTGCATTATTATTTCTTCATCAACAGCAAGAGAAGGCTACTATGAAGACCGAGTAGAGCATTATGGCGTGTGATCTGTTCTCAACCTTGCCTGTGGAGGGAATAGAGATGGAGCCACTTCTGCTTAGTTTTGCTTCCACATTAGTTTTTGCTTCCGCATTTAAATAAGAATTCCGCTGCGTAGAAATAAGGACTTCCGCTGTGAGCATGAGTCCAAGACTCATGAGGTGTTGTAATAAACTCTGTTATTCATGGTAATATATAATCTGAATTCAGTTTGTGGAACGTATGTGTATGTGTGATAAAACATCCTGGGCACACATATGCATTAGTTCTCGGTTTCGTGGTTTTTTCCACAGAATTGAGCGCGTCACAGATTGGTATCAGAGCCACGGGTTGACAGTAGATTACACGCCTAAGATAGAAGCCTTAGATTGATATTAGAGCCACGGGTGGACAACAAGTTACACCCCTGAATAGAAGTCATAGGTAGCTAAGCCACACTGAACAAGGGAAGCATACTAGGGAGAATAACTTAGATTGGCTTTGAAACCACCTTGGCATAGGGAACCATCCTTGAATAGGAATTGAGTGGGCCCTTGTAATGATTAAATATGTGCTTAGTGTAAGTGGTGGGACGTCTCAAAAATGTTGTCCATATCCACACGTAAGAAGAAAGGGGAGTGAAATGCTTCGGCACTTGATCACATCCTCATAAGGGCTAATATATATAGTCCAACTCACCTTGATGCATATAGTTGAAAGGACCTACCTAACCTTCTATCTCACAGATGGTGAGAGGAAACGCCAGCCGAAGGAACGTCCAGGAAGATGACCACGAGAAGTTCCTGCTAACCCCGGAGCTGGCGAAAACAACCTAGAAAGGTTGATGGCCATGCAAAACCAGCTTATGTAAACCATGATCCAAACTTTGGGTCAGTTGCAGGCCAACCAACACCACGTTCCGGCACCACCGCCACCACCACCACCGGCTCATAACAGGCTGGGAGAGTTCATGAGGACTCGACCACCCATCTTTGCTCAAGCAAGCGATCCAATGGAGGCCGATGATTGGTTGAAATCCATGGAGAAGAAGCTTGCCATCGTTCAGTGCAACGACCGAGAGAAGGTTCTCTTTGCATCGCACCAACTGATGGGAGCAGCTGCTGACTGGTGGGATGCCTTGAGCAACGCCCATGCCAACCCGGAGACAATCACTTGGACTGAGTTCAAGGAAAGTTTCCGCTCCCACTACATCCCTGTTGGCGTAATGATGATCAAGAGGCAGGAGTTTGAAGATCTCCGCCAAGGGCAGAAAAGTGTGAACGAGTATCTCAACAAGTTCATACAACTGTCCCGGTATGCCCCCGAAGATGTCAACTCAGATCAGAGGAAGCAGTACCTGTTCATGAGAGGGTTGAACAATGAGATCCAAGTTCAGCTCCTCAACAATGACTACGTAAGCTTCCAGAAGTTGGTCGATAAGGCTATTGTGGTGGAAAACAAGATCCGAGAAATCGAGCGCGAGTGCAAAAGGAAGATCCCATACCAGCCCCAAGGGAGCAACGTACGACCTAGATACATGCCCCCTGCACCGCAGTATGGATCGACCACTCCTACGTACCGCCCTGGTCAGTCACCACAGCAACGGCTCGTTGCACCAGCACCTCGTGTGCCCATGCCTCCTGCGCCCCGGCCTAACAATGACGCTCCTGTTCAAAACCCCCGCCCCAACGTACCTGCTGCCGTAGGCAACAGGGCATGCTTTGCATGCGGGGAAGTAGGTCACTTCGCTAACCAGTGCCCAAAGAGAGGCCCTGGACAGCAAGGTAACGTGCCCAAGCAGAACCAGCGACCAAACGGAGGAGACAACCAAGGGAACCGTGGATCGCAGAACTATGCTCGTGGCCACGTTAACCATGTCACTGCTGAGGAAGCACAACAGGCCGAGGACGTCGCAATTGATATGTTCCTTGCCAACTCCAACCCAGCCACCATTTTATTTGATTCCGGAGCATCGCATTCCTTCATATCATCCAAATATGTTGCCAAACATCATCTACCCGTATCCCACCTAGAATGTGCTATGTTAGTTAATTCTCCCGGAGGAGAAATGAGGACTAGTATAGTATGTCATAAGGTAAGCCTTAAAATAAGGGGGTAGACTTCCTTGCCAACCTTATTGTCTTGGACTCCCACGGAATTGACATCATACTCGGAATGGACTGGTTAAGCAAGCACAATGGAGTAATCCAATGCGCTGAGAAAAGCGTGCAATTGACAAACGAACACGGTATCCGTGTCGAGTTTGAGTCAGCCCCGCAAGCGACCGAACGAGCGGATCTGAACCATGCTGAAGGAGTAGCATTGGACAACATTTTAGTGGTTCAGGAATTTTCGGATGTGTTCCCGGAAGAACTTCCAGGTATGCCACCTGACCGGGATATTGAGTTTGCCATAGATTTGGTATATGGAACTGCACCCATAGCTAAGAGACCATATAGGATGCCCGTCAACGAGTTAGTCGAACTAAAGAAGCAAATTCAAGAACAGTTGGAGAAGGGTTTTATCCGTCCAAGTTCGTCACCATGGGGAGCCCCGGTACTCTTCGTGGACAAGAAGGACGGAACCCAAAGAATGTGCATGGACTACAGGTCTCTCAACGAGGTAACAATCAAGAATAAATACCCTCTGCCCCGTATAGAGGACCTGTTTGATCAAATGAAAGGAGCCCAAGTGTTCTCCAAGATTGATCTTCGGTCGGGATATTTCCAGCTGAAGATTAAGCCCTCCGATATACCTAAGACAGCCTTTCGGACGCGGTATGGTTCATATGAATATACCGTTATGTCTTTTGGATTGACAAATGCACCCGCATACTTCATGTACCTTATGAATAAAGTTTTCATGGAGTACTTGCACAAGTTCGTCGTGGTTTTCATCGACGACATTATGGTGTATTCAAAAAGTGAGGAGGAGCATGAAGAACATCTGAGATTGACCATGCAGAAGTTGCGAGAGCATCAGTTGTATGCCAAGCTCAACAAATGTCAATTTTGGCTAAAAGAAATATCCTTCCTAGGCCACATCATCTCCAAGGAAGGGGTATCGGTTGATCCTGGAAAGGTGAGAGATGTTCTGAAGTGGGACCAACCGAAGAGCGTGAGGGATATTCGGAGTTTCTTTGGGATGGCAGGATACTATCGGCGCTTCATTAAAGACTTCTCTAAAATAGCAAAACCTATGACGGAGTTGCTAACGAAGGGGAAGATCTTTCAATGGACACAAGCCTGCCAAGAAAGTTTTGAGGAACTCAAGAAAAGGCTAATCACAGCACCAGTTCTGGTATTGCCAGACGTAAGCAAGAGCTTTGACATATATTGTGACGCATCCAGACAAGGGCTCGGGTGTGTACTCATGCAGGAAGGACAAGTGGTAGCCTATGCCTCACGACAATTAAAGAAGCACGAGCTTAACTATCCTACACATGATTTGGAGTTAGCAGCAGTGGTGCATGCATTGAAGATTTGGAGACATTATATCCTTGGTCATCGATGTGAGATCTATACAGATCATAAAAGCCTCAAGTACATATTTACACAAACGGACTTGAATTTGAGGCAACGTCGATGGTTAGAACTCATCAAGGATTATGATGTGGGAATCAACTACCACCCCGGGAAGGCCAATGTGGTCGCTGACGCATTGAGCAGAAAGGGAGCATGCCACCAACTCACGGTTCGGGAGCTACCACCCGAACTACGTAAGGAGTTCGAACGGTTACACCTCGGATTCTTGAATAACATGGAAATGATGGAGATCCACTCCTCATTGGAGCAAGAAATAAGAAAGGGACAAGCAACGGACAAGGGGATCAAGGAAATCAAGGAAAGAATCCGAAAAGGGATAGAGAAGGATTTCAAAGAGAATGAAAAGGGTGCGCTTTGGCTAGGAAAAAGGTTTTGTGTGCCAAACCTAAGACATCTTCGCGACATGATATTGAAGGAGGCACATGATTCACCCTATTCCATACATCCGGGGAGCACCAAAATGTACAAGGACTTGAAAACTTGCTATTGGTGGGATGGTATGAAAAGGGATATAGCCGAATACGTTGCCCTATGCGACACATGCCAACGGGTAAAAGCCGAACATCAAAAACCCGCTGGATTGTTGCAACCTTTGAAAATACCTGAATGGAAATGGGAGGACATCAGTATGGACTTTATTGTCGGATTGCCAAGAACTCAGTCAGGATACGACTCCATCTGGGTCATTATGGACCGGTTGACGAAAACCGCCCATTTTCTTCCGGTAAAGGCCAGTTACAACGTTACACAGTTGGCAGAGTTGTACATGGAGCAGATCGTGTGCCGTCATGGAGTTCCGAAGAGGATAGTCTCAGATCGAGGTTCTCAGTTTACCTCTAGATTCTGGAAGAAGCTGCAGAAAGCCATGGGTACACGACTGGATTTTAGCTCTGCCTACCACCCACAAACAGATGGAGAAACCGAAAGGACGAACCAAATTTTGGAAGACATGTTGAGAGCTTGCGCTTTGAAACGTGGGCGTAGTTGGGATAGGAGTTTACCGTATGCAGAGTTCTCCTATAACAACAGCTATCAAGCTAGCTTGAAGATGTCGCCTTTCGAAGCCTTATATGGTAGACGGTGTAGAACGCCACTGTTTTGGAACGAGACTGGAGAGAACCAGGTGTTTGGACCCGAAGTACTACAAGAGGCTGAAAAGCAAGTCCAAACGATACGGGAGAACTTAAAGGCTGCTCAGTCACGACAGAAAGGCTATGTGGACAATAGGCGTAGAAAGTTGACCTTTGAAGTTGGAAACTTCGTATACCTTAAGGTATCACCTATCCGAGGCCAACGACGTTTTAACGTCAAAGGCAAACTAGCGCCTCGCTACATCAGACCATTTAAGATTTTGGATAAGCGAGGAGAAGTAGCCTATCAACTAGAGCTCCCAAACCACCTCTGCGACGTACATGACATGTTTCATGTATCCCAGCTCAAGAAGTGCTTGAGAATACCAGAGGAACAAGTATCAATGGGAGAACTTAAACTTCAAGAGGGCCTGACTTACGCAGAACACCCTATCCAAATCTTGGACGTAAAAGAAAGGGTCACCCGAAACAAAGTAATTCGATGGTGCAAGGTACAATGGAGCCATCACACTGAAGCTGAAGCCACATGGGAGCGTGAAGAGGATATTAAGGCTGAATTCCCCTATCTATTTTCTACTAACGAATCTCGAGGACGAGATTCAATTTAAGGGGGGTAGATTTGTGACACCCTCATCTCGGGTGTCAGCATATGTTCATGTTTATAAAGAAGAAGAACATTCTTAGAAAAGAGGGAACAGAAACAAGTATCAAAAGGATAGCCAGTAAAGCTTTCTGAGAGCACCGAAGGCAACTTTCACGACCAGCAGACCACGTGGTGTGTTCGAAACTCATCCCCGAAGAGATTGGAGAGGTCCGACGCTAAACTGGATACGTGGCAGGCTCGGGGGTCACCTCCGCAATTGGAAAGAGGTCCGACCCTGTGGGACACGTACTGCCCGCGGAGATAGCCTCTGCGGAAGAAGCAAAGGCATTTTAAATAGGACACGTGTCATCCACGGAGCTAGTCCTCGCAGAGATAAGATGACCAGTCGCGGGGGATACGTGTCAATCTCGGAGCTCATCTCCGAGAAGTCCGGATCTATTGAACACGTGTCGCCACCGGAGCTTATCTCCGGAGGTCCGTCGCTGCTAAACACGTGTCGACCTCGGGGCATGTCCCTGAGGGAAGGAAAGGCGGAAAGACCGGCACCCACACGTGGCGTGCGCGGAGCTCACCTCCGAAGAAGAGGGAGGTCTCGATTGATTGACACGCGGCACGACCGAAGCTCGTCTCTGCGGATGAAGAGATACCAGGCCCGGAGGACACGTGGAGCTTCCGGAGCTCATCATCCCGGAGGTAACAAATTTTGGAGCAGCTGTTACGCGTAAGGACACCGGTACACAACGGGAACCGATCCAAACTCCACAAAGTTACCAAAGATAAGACGTCAGGATCTAACAAAGATCTAAATAAGACTCTTATTTGGGATCCAATCAGATTAGGACTCTTCTCTTCCCGATTATAAATAGAACCCAAAACCTTTGGCCGAAACCACGAACTTCTCTTTCAACTCCTGAGCCGACGACTTAGCGCTCTAGCCCTAACTCGCCGAGCAAAACATCGCCGAAGCGCAACAAGGGAGATCATCGGAGAAGAACCGAGTGGTCTAAGGAGGAACTCGAAGTCAAGAAGAGCGTGAGGTAGGACTTCAATACCACCTTACGACATCATGGTGTTCATCTCTTGCATCTGTTCTTCAATTCCTTTCGAACAGAAGCTTTCTTGTGGGCAGATCACTTGATGATCAGTTTGATCTAAAAACAATATCATCGCCACGACCACCTTTGAACCGAACACCTCTGTCCATGCAAGCCATGCAAGGGCACACCAATCTAATAAAAATCATAGGATAGCATGCATGAGCATCATCGCATCTAGTTTAGGGTTTGTGCATGATATTGATTGCTGTGAATTTTGTACGCACGTGAATCCTACATAGCAGAACAAGCTCAGGGAGCTGTCTACGACGGGCTGCAGCAACAAGGTTTTGAGAATCAAGAACAACCAGAACCGCAAGAACAAGGCAAGTGCTCCTTGACCATGTTGATACTATGTTTTGGGTAAAACTATTTTGTTTTGTGAAAAGGTGTGTGTGCTGAGTCAAACATGATGGGAAACCCTTTTATAGGAGTTTACTTGTTTTGATTAAACCATCCTTGTCACCTGGGAAGTTTTATGAGTCGGGTATGGTTTTTGTTTTATGCTTCGCTGAGTCCATGGGATTGGGAAGCGAGATAGATGTGTCTAGCTAACTGCACTCATAATAATAATGAGAAACTGATGTTAATAATGAACATGGATCGGAGGGAGATCTAGGCAAGACTGGGTTTGTGAATGAGGTAGCATGAGATGGTGGTTTTGCTTGCCATAGATCTAAGGACCGGTTCATGCATGCACATGCCAGGGTAACAGTGCCACCACAAGGCCAAGTATGGGTGCGGCTTAGCTGAGTAATTAGGTAAGTTGCTAGGGTGTTATGGACTGTGGAAGGCGCGGGGAATGGGAGTCGAGTGAGGACTGCCCTGGGAACTGCATGGCACAAGAGGGGGCCCGTGGGTGGGAGAATTGGAGATTCTAGCCTGCCGGTGAAACCTTAGTGAGTCCATACATCTAGTAACCCCTTTGTAAAGGCTATTTTGTGATCTCTTGACCATATACCGACGGTTGTGTACTGGTATAATGGAGGTTCTGCAGTCGCCGACGGGTGACGAAATCACAAACTTGTGGGTAAAGAGGTGCAAACTCAGCAGAGTTATTAAAACTATCATGATAGCCGAGCTTACGGTCATGAGCACCTGGCTAAACTGCCATGATTAGATGGGATGTTTACTAGGATGGTTACTGGAATGGTTATTGGGAAGGTTCTTGGTTATGGTTTTTGGTTATGGTTTGGTTTGGGATTGTTAAGTCTGGATGATGAAAGGGTTGCATGACTGGTGGATCATGACATGAGATTGGTCTCGGTGCGAAACGAGGTTGTTTTATGAGATGAGGTGGTAGCGAATACGAGGAGGTATTCGTGAGTATGGGTAAAGGATTGGTTAATGTTCGGATAGAACACGGCAAGTGATGGAGGTATGTTAGTAATTTAACACATGCTGAGACTACATTCATCTAAAGTCAAGTTGCTGTTTTATCAATGATTTTATAAATTTGCTTTTCTGCAAATAAGCCTTTTATATCTAACTTGTTTATAAGCTGCATATCATGTGTTATTCCCGCACTTGCTGAGTACATCATTGTGCTCAAACTTGCATTATTATTTCTTCATCAACAGCAAGAGAAGGCTACTATGAAGACCGAGTAGAGCATTATGGCGTGTGATCTGTTCTCAACCTTGCCTGTGGAGGGAATAGAGATGGAGCCAGTTCTGCTTAGTTTTGCTTCCGCATTAGTTTTTGCTTCCGCATTTAAATAAGAATTCCGCTGCGTAGAAATAAGGACTTCCGCTGTGAGCATGAGTCCAAGACTCATGAGGTGTTGTAATAAACTCTGTTATTCATGGTAATATATAATCTGAATTCAGTTTGTGGAATGTATGTGTATGTGTGATAAAACATCCTGGGCACACATATGCATTAGTTCTCGGTTCCGTGGGTTTTTCCACAGAATTGAGGGCGTCACAAAACAAAAGGCCAAACCTGAGGTCACCGTTAAGCAGGAGATGGAGTATCAAGACGCCGAGCACGCGTTGAAAGCTGTCTACGGCCTCCGACTCCGACTCCAGCGCCGACAACGAGTGACGCAAAGTGCTCCACGTCTAGTCAGACGTCCTCCCATCGCGCGACAAGGAAGACACCCTCTTGCACTGGTGCAGGGGGGTCGAGGCCACCCTCCCCACGAAAGCTACCATGGGCTCATCCCGCATCCAAGCATACGACGAAGCCATGCAGGACCAGCAACGCTGTGAAGATATCAACCTCATCGACGAGGAAACATGGCTAGCGGTTGCTTGAAATGCGCTACACAATGCCAAGCGCTCCGGCGATGTCAGCACCAGTACGTGCGGTGTAGACAGCCTGAGGTGGGGCGACCTGGCGCTTTGGCAAATGCTTTCTCGAGAAGGGCTGACAAATCCTCCGCCAGCTGGGAGGGTCCCTTCCGAGTGACACAAGTCTGCCGCCCCAGGTGCGTCCGCCTGGCTACAGAAGATAGAGTACCTCTACCCAATCCATGGAACATAGAACACCTCTGTAAGTTCTAACCTTAGCGCAGCTATAGGTTTATTTTTTTCTTTGAAAAGGTGTCATAGAGTCTAGGGACAACGCTTAGAACAACTATGTTCCAGAGGAGCCTGCTACTCTTGTCATCCGGAGCGGGTCGCTGCCTTCTTATACGACCTGTTTCCTCCTATGAAGGAAGCCTGAAATGAGAAAAATTTGTCTTAGCATACATACTCTTTACAGTTTGTGCTCACTCATGCATATCAACTGTAAATGGTATGTCGGGAGCCTATCCTACATACTTGTCCTAGGTCCTGTGGCACTGGAAGGTCACCATGCTGAAAGGTTAACGCCTGTGGGAGGTCCAGCATGCACAGCCTGCTTAGCCTGGTTTCGTACCCTAAGCCTGCCGGACTGTTTCCCCTGCGCTACAACTGTGTACTTGGGGGCCGGAAGGTACACGCCTATGGATAAAAAAGTAACTAGACCCTGGACATCGCCCCTTTTCTTTTTCGTGCTTTCTTTCCATACTGGTCCGGCCGTGTGGCCAACCGCTTTTCCCTGCACTACCCTTAGTAGAAGTTGTGCTATCCTTCTACAGGCGGGTCTCCTTGAGGTACCTGTGGCGTACTCGGGGTCTTGTCATTGACTCATTGCTCGGGGGCCCTACGGCATCGAATGGTCCCTCCCGCAAAAGGCTTACGCCAGCGGGAGGTCCAGGGTGTGTAGTCTGCTTTGCCTGGTTCCGTACCCCAAGCGTGCACACCTTGCCTCTCCAGCGCTATAGCTCAGTACCGGGGAACCGGATAGCCCGTACCCCTGAGTAAAGCTTTAACCAAAACTTGGATCCTTTGATTGTCTCATTGCTTGGGGGCCTTTGGTGCCAAATGGTCTCTCCCCCGAAAGGCTTACGCCAGCGGGAGGTACAGGGTGTGTAGCCTGCTTTGCCTAGTTCCGTACCTCAAACGTGCACACCCTGCCTCTCCAGCGCTACAGCTCAGTACCAGGGAATTGGACGGCTCATACCCCTGGGCAAGGCTTTAACCATAGCCCGGACGACCCACATCGAATTACACAAGCCCCACAGCTCAGCTGAGGACCGTATGCCACAGCAAAACTAGCAACAGGAAAGGATGGCCAGAGAGCACGACTAATTCCTCTCTTCTGCCATGTATGCAGGTCCGAACAGGTCTTTGGCGTCCCAGAACTCCCAGGAGGACCGATGCTGACGTCCTACCCCGTCCAGTCTACTTGGTAGGTGCGCCGCAACTCAAGAGCAACACCTACCAAGGGGCCATTACGGTCAACCACGCGGGCAGGACGTCGGATCGCTGCAGCACCAAGCAGAAGACTCGGACCTCTTGCTATGACAAGCTAAAGACGCTGGCCGAGGTTCCCTCTGGTCCTTGCGCTGCCAGGGACCCGGAAGGAGTGTTAGCCGCACCGCAGGAGCGCCCCGGGTCCTTACGCTGCTAAGGACCCGGAGGAACAAGCTCAGGACATCGGCAAAGAGCTATCTACCTCGGCTAAGTCATTTTGGACCTTGCGCTGTCAAGGGTCCGAAGTCTACACCAACAACTCAAGCACCACAAGACTTGAAGAAAAAGATACTTTATTAATGACAGAGCTCCGGCATACAAGGAGGATACAAGGCGAGCAAGAGACCTATGAGTTATCCACGCTGGAACCTAGCAGCTACAAGTAGGGTGACCTCCTCCACAACAGACTTGGCCGCCCCCGATAGCTCTATGTTGTGGCCCTGCGCCACAGGTTCCAGAGAGATGCTAGGGTCGCAACTCCGAAGGCAGGAGAGCACATGCTCTGCCACCTGCTGGGCCAGAGCCTTGCCTTCAGCCTCCAGTTGCTCCCCCATGACGTTCTCCAGCATCAGGAGCTTCTCCCCGAATGAGTCTAGGGCATGGAGCACCTGGTTCACCTCGTGGGCCGGACCACCGAAGCGCCAGGGGCTGAAGCCGAAGGGTTCCAGCGCCGCCTCTGCTCGGCCGAGGAAGTCCTAGACCTTCTCTGCCTCAGCGGCACGAGAAGCCTGGAGATCTTCGAAAACCTTGGCGGAAGAAGCCAACTCCCTCGCCGAACTCCTCGCGGCTCCTGCTCCCGGGTGGCCAGCCCCTGCTCCCGAGCAACCAGGGCCTGCTCCTTGGTGGCCAGCCACGCGGACCGCTCGTCCAGGTCAGACTCTGTGGCCGCAGCGGCGAGCTCCCGGTCGTAGAGGCTCTAAAGCCGCTTCTTCAAGCGCTCCCCCTCCTCCTCATGGGTGGCCAAACGATCGGAGAGCTCCCTCTCCTTCACCTCCGCCTCCTTCTCCCGCCGAGGGAGCGTCTGCCAAAGCTCAGACAGAGCTGAGTGACGTGCGTCAACAGTAGCATGGAGGTCCTTCGCCTCATACAGGAGGCTCACAACCCTCTTGTTGAGCTCAGAGACAACAACCTCCCTCTTCTCAAGGACCTCCTCCCGTGCCTCAAGCTTGCCCTGGCGGACTGGACACGCGCCTTCAGTAGGTCGTCTCAGTCCTGGAGGCGCTCCCGCTAAGACCTCAGCTCGGCCCACTCCTGCTCCAGCACGTCGTGCATCTGGTCCAGGCTAGAGCGAACTGCTCTCACGACCCTGAGGAGTGGGACGGCCTTCGACATCGGCAGGCGAGGAACTGCCTCGACACCCTCCGGCTCTTCATCTTCCCGTGGGGCTACCACAACGGCAACCTGCGGAGGAAGAGGAGGAGGGCTGGAAGCTCGCTCAGTAGCAGCCGCGCCACTACTAGAGGCGTCCGTGCCCGGCGGTTGGCTGACCTCGGGGGCCTGGATGCCGACATCCGGAGCCGCCTAGGCGCAGGCTCAGGCACTGCCGCCGGCATGGAGTTTTGGTGAAGAAGGAGCTCCGGCTCCCGGACTGCTGCGGAGGAGAAGAAGGAGGAGGGGTGCTCTGCTGGGGAGCCCTGCAAGGAGAAGCATCAAGAGTCAACTACGCCATCCAGAGGCTCAGTACACAACCTGGACAGAGAGGTTGAGCCGTACCTGGAGATCTGGAGGTCCCACCCTGCGCGGAGCTTCTTACACGGAGGGCTCAAATCGCTCGCCCCCGCCTGCGTTGAGGTCGCCTCCGTCGGCTTCGGAGCCGGCGGAACCTCAGGGGTCTTCGTCGCCGAAGACGGCACAGTAGGAGCCTTCCCTGCTGAGGACCTCAATGCCATAGATACGCCCTGTGTTGGGGCTGCCCTCGACAACTGAGGAGCCGACGACGCTGCTGGAATCCCCGTCGCCGCTTCAGGAGCTTTCCCCGACGACTACTTCCGAGCCGGGGATGCGTCCAAGGACTTCTTCTGCATCGTAGGCGCGTCGGGGATCCTACTTGAAGCTCCAGCAGCACCATCTACCCATCCTGCGGCCGTCGGGGCTGCTCCAGCAGCAGCAGCAGCTCCAGAGGTGCCGCCGGCGCCAGTCACCGAGCCTGCTGCGGGACCACGAGAAGCCTGGGAACCCCTCGCCTGGGGGCCCAAGACGGAGCTTCCGTCGAAACGGACCAGCTTCCTCTTTGGCGCCCTGCTCGACTGCGGGGCATCCTTGGGCGGTGAGCAAGGGCACGCTGCAGGAGTGAATCGACCAGCCGACTCCCTCTCCCTGTTTGGGAGTTAGTCCGGCACAGGCCCCGCCTGACCACCGGCGTTGTCCGCTCCGGGGATCTCAATGCCCCGTGAGGGATCACCGATATGCCACGCTGCGATGTCGATGTCGTCCAGTGCCGGCAGCTCCCTCAGCAGCCTCGACCGCGCCCGCGGGTTGAGAAAGACGGGCTGGCAGCTTGCTGGCGGGGTGATGGAGTCATTGGTAATCGGGTCGTAGGAGAGCTTCTGCAACATTGTCCCCATCATCTCCCGATACGGCGAAGCCCGCGGAGGTTCTTTTTCGAAGGGGCTAGTCCCTTACGGAGAGCTTGAGCGTTAGGGACGATGGAAGGAGAAGGTTGACACAGAGATTTTTTACGTGGTTCAGGCCGCCGGAGCGTAAAACCCTACGTCCACGATGAGCAGAGGTGCTCGTTGTATTGCTTGGTGCTCAGAACCGGAGTTCTGAGCTTGGGGATGAGCTGAGTGCTAGAAAGCTAAATCAGGGTGTTGAGCCAAAATGCCAAACCCCTTGCAACGTTGCCTACCCGAGCCTTTTATAGTCCAAGGCTCGGGCGGCTTACAAGGTGGGCCCAGGACCCGACAGGTGGTCCCGGGGAGATTGCCTGCCATCTACCGTATCCTGCAATTACGCCGGTAGTTGTCTCTGGCGAGGGCTTCTGAGTCTTTGTCTTGCCGCCCTGCCCACGCTGCAAGCTAGGCGTAGTGGTTGATGACGGCAGGGGCGGCAGGGGATGTCTTGTCGTTGTGTTTATTGGTGGAGAGCTTCTGACGCGGCGTGCCAGTCTTCACTGCGATGTGACTGGGCGCAACGGCACCTGACAGCGGCGTGCTCCGCGTCTCCACGCCTTGGGAAGGCACGGGTCTTGAATACCTTGTACGGGCAAGGTATGGCGCGTCTTTACTCTTGCTGCCTACCGCGCGGGGGCAGGTAGCGCTGTTCTGCTGGCCACGTGACGGGCCCAGAGCTCGCCTCTAAGGAGAGGGAGGTCCGGCCCCGCTGGACACGTGGAGCCTTCGGAGCTCTCCCTGCGGAGAAGGAAGGTCCGGCTCTGCTGGCCATGTGGCGGGCCCGGGGCTCTCCTCTGAGGAGAGGGAGGTCCGGCCCTGCTGGACATGTGGAGCCTTCGGAGCTCTCCCTGCGGAGAAGGGAGGTCCGGCTCTGCTGGCCACGTGGCGGGCCCGGAGCTCTCCTCTGAGGAGAGGGAGGTCCGGTCCCGCTGGACACGTGGAGCCTTAAGAGCTCTCCCTGCGGAGAAGGGAGGTCCGGCTCTGCCGGCCACGTGGCAGGCCCGGAGCCCTCCTCTGAGAAGAGGGAGGTCCAGCCCTGCGGGACACGTGGGGCTTTCGGAGTTTGCCCCTGTGGAAGGGGCAAAGTCCTTAGGCGATTTCCCCTGTGCGCAGGGGTACCCCATATTGAGGGTACCGACAGTGGCCCCCGGGCCCATCTCGGGGGAGATAACAAGGGCGAGGTGGGGCCTCCATCTCTTCAACTTTGCGCACCTTCTCGAAGATCCGCTTTGCCCGTTGCTGGAGCACGAACAGTCGTGGGATCGTGGGGGCGTGAGCCCTGCTTGATGGCTGCTTTTACTGCAGCGGTTCCCAAGGCTGCACTACTGCACGTCGCAGTGCTCGTCGCAGCGTCTTGTCAGGAACCACCGGGTTCTCCGCCCGGGGGCTGACAACCCAGTCCACCGCTTCTGTAGGACGGCCTGGGCCCGCTCGTCATGGACTCCTGGGCTTGGAGCTGAAGCGGTTGTCCCAAGCAGCGTATTCGAAGAGTTTCGAATCGCTTTGAATCGAGTATGGGAAGTTTAAAAGGGGATCTTATCTGCATCGCAGGCTTCCCTTCACACTTTCCCACGCCTGAGCCCTCCTTGATTCTTCGAGCTCTTGCGCCTTCGTCTTCCATATTTTCCAACCTGCCTCCGCCGCGTCCCAGCCTGCCGGTCGAGCTTGGGGTAGTACGCAAGCTGCTGGGCTGGCACGCGGAGGAGCAGAAGCGCTGGCTCCAGCGAGGATCTCTCCCCTTGTGTATGGATAGGGGGGAGATTGTTTTCTTCACCGCCTACGCCTTGGCGGGGTCCGTCCCGCCAATTTCTTCCTTCTTCGTGACGCTGCTGGAGACGTACGGTCTCCAGCTTCATCACCTCTTCCCCAACTCCTTCGCGATGGCCGCCGTCTTCGTGCACTTCTGCGAGATGTTTGTGGGAGTGTGCGCCTCGATGACGCTCTTCCGCTACTTCATGCTGTGGACGACTGGGCGCGGCTCGAAGAATCAGCTGGGGGCGTACTACTTCCAGCATCGCTGCAAGGATCCGAAGGTCTCTGGGTACCTTCTACCTTTCGGCGCGGCGAGGTGGAAAGGCTGGAGGGAGAACTGGGTGATCGTGTATACCAACGAGCATGATCGCCTTCAGCTGCCAACTGCCGGCCCGACCACCGAGCGTCGCTTCTGGGAGGAGATCCCCGGAGTACGTGCCGGTCTTGGGGCGGATCTGGTTTCTGGCCAACTAGGGGCTGATGTCCGTGATGGTGCTGATAGACTTCCTGTCACGCTGCATTGCGCCCTTGCAACAGCGCAGCCGCCCGGCTTGGTACTACACCGGCGAGCATGATTGCACCAGGTTGGATACGGGTCTCGGCTCCGACCCATCTGAGGAGATGTTGTACGAGATGGTGGCAAGGGTGAGCGGCGACTTCATCAACGGCGGTGACCTCACTTTCCCGGCCTCCTGCACTCCCCTCTTCTTGGAGCCGCAGTGGAGGGCGGAGTTGCTGCGAAAGATGCCGAACCTGGACGACATCGGGATCATCGTGTGTCAGGTTGGGGATGCCTTCCGGGGGATCTCGATCCCCGGGGTCGAGCGTTCCGGAGCGGAACGCGAGGCGGCGGCTTCTGCCCAACCCACACCGAGGGTCGACGGAGCTCGGACCATAGACAAGGGGAAGGGGAAGGAGCTGGCCTCCGGGCAGTCGGAGAAGAAGCGTGACCGGTCCCCTCCGAGGGCGCCGTTTGCGCTGAGCCAGGGGACTGGGGTACCCTTGCGACCATCTTTAGGATGCGCTGGTTCGTCGGGCGGCGACCCCAAGAGGCCTCGGGTCTTCCGCTCCGACGGGGCTCCTCTCGGACAGCGGCAGTCCAAGGAGCTCCGGGCGTCCCGCCTTCCTTCCTCAGGCGGAGGAGCTTCGAGGGGGGGACGCCGGTGGAGCGATGCCCGGGGGTGAGCCGAGGGCTCGGGCGCCCTGGCCAACGAGTGTCCCGGCTGTAGGTTTGGCAGGCAGTGGCGCCGAAAGGAGCAGCGCTGGGACTCATCCGGGAGCGCAGGTGTCGCGGGCCTCAGGAGCTGGATCAGCGAGTAGCGCTAGAGGCGCCGCTGACGGGGGCCCTACTGCTCCGCCTCCTAGGGGGGCTCTGGGTGTGCCTCCTGCTCCGCCAGTCCGGGTACCTGCGGCGCAGGCGGCGGCGGCAGGCTCCGGTGGTTCTGTCCCGGCTCGGAAGCCGGGGCTCCATGCCCGTTAGAGCGCTCGCGTCCCTCGGTGAGTGTTGTTCTTTCCGGATTTTAGAACTAGCGTTCATTTCTCCTTTTCTTAGCCTGAGAGCTTCCCATGTTGGCAGGGACTCATCGGCTGCCGGGGGCGAGTCTGTTCCCCGGCCATCTCCAGCTGGCGGAGGATCTGTGCCGCAGCGTCCGGAAGCTGCGGCGGTTTCGCCAGCCCCCAAGTCGGCGCAGGCTTCCTCTGTGTCGGCGGGATCAGCTCCTGCGACGGCGGCGGCAGCGCCCGTTCGTCCCCCTTCGCCAGCTCGGAAGCCGGCGGTTGTCGAGGGCTCGGCGGGGCCGGCTGGCGGCGCCCGGCCCTCTGGTGCCGAGGTGGGAGGAGCAGCTGCAGGCCCTCCGACTTCCCCAGATCGGCGCCTCATCTCGGTTGCCGAGATGCCGGCATCTCCACCGGACGACAACATGATGGAGGAGGTCGAGGGCGCGGCTTCTGTGACGCCCTCAATTCTGTGGAAAACCACGGAACCCAGAACTGATGCATATGTGTGCCCAGGATGTTCATCACACATATACACATCATCCACAAACTGAATTTCAGAATATATACGACCACGAATAACAGAGTTTATTACAAAGTCTCATGAGTCTTGGACTCATGCTCAAAGCGGAAATCTTAATCTAACAGCGGAAGTCTTCTAACAGCGGAAGCAATCTAAGCAGCAGCAGCGGCTCCATCTTCTACTCCATTCTCCCACAGGAAAGGTTCAGATTACACGCCTAATGCTCCATCTGGTCTTCATAGTAATCTTCTTCTGTTGCTGATGATGAAATAATAATGCAAGTTTGAGTACAATGATGTACTCAGCAAGTGCGGGAAAATATGATATGTAGCTCACAACAAGGTAGGTATAAAAAGGCTCATTGCAGAAAGCAAAGTTATTTATCAAAACCATGATAAAACAACAACTCATCTTTAAGCGAATGTAATCCCAATATATATTAAAATACCAATCATACCTCTATTATGTTCATTACCTTCCATGTCCCAGCCAGACATTAATCAACCTCATTCTTGCTCACGAATACCTTCTCGTATTCGCTACCATCTCACGAATACCATCTCGTATTTGCTACCATTTCATCTTATAAATAATTTCGTCTCACACCGAGACCAACCTCGTTGCCATGACTCAACAGTCATGCAACCCATCTTATCACCCGGCCTCAACAGTCCCAAAAACCAAACCAAAACCAAACCATCTAAAATCATCCTGAAATATCTATCCAACTAATCATGGAAGTTGTCCAGGCGCTCGTGACCGTAAGCTCGGCTATCATGATAGTTTTAGACTCTGCAAAGTTTATACCTCTTTACCCACAAGTTTGTGATTTTGTCACCCGTCAGCAACTGCAGAACCTCCATTATACCAATACACAACCGTCGGTGTATGGCCAAGAGATTACAAAATAGCCTTTGCAAAGGGGTTACTAGATGTATGGACTCACTAAGGTTTCACCGGCAGGCTAGAATCTCCAATTCTCACACCCACGGGCCCCCTCTTGTGCCATGCAGTTCCCAAGGTAGTCCTCACTCGACTCCCATTCCCCGCGCCTTCCACGGTCCATAACAATCTAGCAACTTACCTAATTAGTCAGCTAAGCCACACCCATACTTGGCCTTGTGGTGGCACTGTTATCCTAGCATGTGCTCGCATGAACCGGTCCTTAGATCTACGGCAAGTAAACCACCATCTCTTTCTACCTCATTCACAAACCCAGACTTGACTAGATCTCCCTCCGATCCATGTTCATTAACAACCTCAGTTTCTCATAAATCTTATGAGTGCAGTTAGCTAGACACATCCATCTCGCTTCCCAATCCCATGGACTCAACGAAGCATAAAATTAAAACCATACCCGACTCATAAACATCCCTGGCGAAAAGAGTGGTTTAACCAAAACTAGTAAACTCCTATAAAAGGGTTTCCCATCATATTTGACTCAGCACACACACACACCTTTTTGCAAAACAAAACAGTTTCCCAAAACATAGGATCAATATGGTCAAGGGCATTTGCCTTGTTCTGGCGGTTCCTGTTGCTCAAAATCTTGTTGTTGTAGCCCGTCGTAAACGGCTCCCTGAGCTTGTCCTTCCATACGCGATCACACACATACAAGATTCACAACAATCAATATCATGCACAAACTTTAACTAGATGCAATGATGCATATGCATGCTATCCTATGATCAGTTTTAATTAGATCAGTTTGTACGTATTCTTGCATGGTTTGTATGGGTTTTATGATGAACAGGGATGTTCGGATCAAATGTGGACGTGGCGATGATCTTGACTCTAGATCAGACCGATCAACATGTTATCTGTCCACGAAAAAGCTTCTGTTCGAAAGGAATCGAAAAACAGATGCAAAGAAAACGTGATGATATTGTAAGGTAGTATTGGAGACCAATCTTATGTTTTTCTTAGTCTCGGGGTCCTTCTCCTATCAGACAGATCGTAGGGGCCCTCTTCCGGTGATCTCTCTCGACCAAACTCCAGCGAAGGGTTTATTCGGCGAGCTGGGGGCTAGGGCTCTAAGTTGTCGGCTCAGGAGTTGGAAAAGAAGTTCGTGGTTTCGGCCAAGTGTTCTGGGTTCTACTTATAATCGGGAAGAAAGAGTTCTAATCTGATTGGACTTTGAATAAGAGTCCTATTCAACTTGTCATTGAATCTTAACAACTTATTTTTAGTTGATTTGGTGCGGTAACATTGTGGAATTCATGTCGGTTTCCTCCCGTACCGGTATTCCCACGCGCACAGATGCAAAAACCGCTCCAGAATTTGTTACCTCCGCAGTGATGAGCTCCGGAAGCTCCATGTGTCCACCGAGGTCTGGTCTTCCTTTTTCCGCAGAGACGAGCTCCGGTTATGCCGTGTGTCAAGCGAGCGAGACCTCCCTCTCCTTCGGAGGTGAGCTCCGCGTGCGCCACGTATCCTGACGGTCGGGACCTCCTCTCTATTCAGAGGTGGCTCTGCGCACGCCACGTGTCAGTGCCGGACCTTCCCTCTCTCCGGAGGTGGCTCCGGGTGTGCCACGTATTCTAACAGCGCCAGACTCCCTTTCTTCTCAGAGACGAGCTCCGAGGTTGACACGTGTCCAACAGTGACGGACTTCCCGGAGATAAGCTCTGGTTGCGACACGTGTCCAATAAAACCGGACCTCTTGGAGGTGAGCTCCGAGATCGACACGTATCCCGCGCAACTGGTCCTCTGATTTCCGCGGTGACTAGCTCCGAAGGTGACACGTGTCCCGCGGGACTGCCTTCGCTTCTCCGCAGAGGCTAGCTCCGGGGGCAACACGTATCCCACAGGGTCGGACATCTCCCCCTTTTTGGAGATGAGCCCCGAGCCTACCACGTAGCCTGTTTAGTGGCGGACCCCTCCCCATTTGCGGAGATGAGCTCCGAACACGCCACGTGGCCAGCGAGCCGCGGGAGTTGTCTTCGGTGCTCTCTGTACACTGGAATTTACTTTTTTGGCTAACTTCTTTGATTCTTTCTCGGTTTCAACTTATTTTAAAAGTGTTTTTCTACATGAAACATGAATACATGCAGAAACCAAAAATGAGGGTATCACAAATCTACCCCCCTTAAATTGAATCTCGCCCTCGAGATTCGTTAGTAGAGAATAGATGAGCGAATTCGGCCCTGATGTCTTCTTCACGCTCCCATGTGGCTTCAGCTTCGGTGTGACGGCTCCACTGTACCTTGCACCATCGGATCACTTTGTTCCTTGTGACCCTTTCCTTTACGTCCAAAATTCGGACAGGGTGCTCCGCATAAGTCAGGTCCTCTTGAAGTTCAACCTCTTCCATTGGTACTTGCTCCTCTGGTACTCTCAAACACTTCTTAAGCTGGGATACATGAAACACATCATGTACGTCGGAGAGATATGTTGGGAGCTCTAGTTGATAGACTACTTCTCCCCGCTAGTCCAAAATCTTAAATGGTCCGATATAGCGAGGTGCTAGCTTGCCTTTGACGTTGAAACGTCGTTGGCCACGGATAGGTGATACCTTAAGATATACGAAGTCTCCTACTTCGAAAGTCAACTTCCTTCGCCTATTGTCCGCATAGCCTTTCTGTCGTGACTGAGCGGCCTTTAAGTTCTCCCGTATCGTTTGGACTTGCTTTTCAGCTTCTTGTAGCACTTCGGGTCCAAACACCTGGTTCTCTCCGGTCTCGTTCCAGAACAGCGGCGTTCTACACCGCCTACCATACAATGCTTCGAAAGGCGACATCTTTAATGATGAACCCAACAGGTACAGGGGACGTCTATCTTTCGATGAGAGATGTTGGTAATGAACAAATTTGGTGGAGGCCGACGTTGGCTGCCCGACTACCACAACCTGAATGGTGTGGCGCCTTGAGCGACAGTTACACCGTCTCCTGGTAACTACGATCTGGATGGAGGTCGACGTTGTGCTACCCGACTACAACAACCACAAGGATGCTGCGCCTTAGCGATAGTTACACCGGCTCCTGTTGTTGCTGTACTTGCCGTGCCAAGAACAGCCTTGAACCTGCAAGCAATCGAAGAACAAGCAAGAACAAGATAACAAGCAAACACTCACGGGTGTGAAAAAGTTGGGGTTCTGATTCAAGTAATCGGAAGGTCTCGTCGACACTTGCGTTACAAGGAAGTAGCAATGGCTAAACTTACAGAAAACAAAACCCGCCCCGTCAAGGAGCTCTTGGACTACTTAAATAGGGGAGGGAAGAGGGAAATTCGTCCAGCAACAAAGGTAGGACGTGATCTCCCTTATTCCCTTTCTTTTTCTGTGATAGACTACCATTTAATAGGGAAAGAAAGAGGGAAACCCATCCAGCAGCAAGGCAGGATATGATTTCCTCTATTTCTTTCCTTATTATAGCACATCTATCTTTAAATGGGGGAAGAAAGAGGAAATTTCGTCCAGCAGCAATGTTGGACGAGATTTCCCTTATTCCTTTCCTTATTTGTCTAAATCTCTCTTTATTACATGGACCCAGCCACAAGATTTCCCCTTGGGTGGACCAGCCTTTATTTCATTAATCCCTCCATCCCTCCTAGCTGGATCAATTCCCAAGCACCTGATAATTAAGTTGACGTGCACGAGCGCATGTCATTGGACCTTGATTAGCTGAGAGTGGTGAATGGGCTGGTGTTGTGGTTGTATCAACGGTAGCGATGTCCGCATCATCCTCCCCTTCTTGCAATTGAGTCGTCCTCGACTCAAATGTGTCTTCCTCGCCCATATATGGTTTCAAATCTGCAATATTAAAAGAGAAAGTAACCCCAAAATGTGCAGGCAACTCAATTTCATATGCATTACCATTAATTTTTCGAAGCACTTTGAAGGGTCCAGCAGCTCTAGGTAGTAATTTAGATTTTCTCAAATCAGGAAATCTATCCTTTCTCAAATGCACCAAAACCAAATCACCAGGTTCAAAAGTAACATGCTTCCTACCCTTGCTACCGGCTTGTTGATACTTAGCGTTCATGCTCTCAATGTTTGCTACTTAGCGTTCATGCTCTCAATGTTTGCTTTAGTTTGCTCATGCATTTTAAGAATTAATTCAGCATGGCGAGAAGCATCAAAATTCAATTTCTCTGAAGGTGGCAGAGCCAAAAGATCAATGGGAGCACGAGGAATAAAACCATATACAATCTGAAAGGGCACAATTTAGTAGTAGAATGCAGCGAACGATTGTAAGCAAATTCAATATGAGGCAAACATTCTTTCCATAATTTAATGTTATGTTTCAGAATAACCCTTAGCATGGTAGATAAACTAAGGTTCACTACTTCGGTCTGTCCATCAGTTTGAGGGTGACAAGTGATAGAAAAGAGTAATTTTATCCCCAACTTAGCCCATAAGGTTTTCCAAAAATGACTAAGAAATTTGGCATCTCTATCTGAAACAATAGTGTTTAGAACCCCATGCAAACGAATAACTTCTCGAAAGAACAAATCAGCAATATGGGTAGAATCATCAGTTTTGTGGCATGGTATGAAATGTGCCATTTCAGAAAATCTGTCGACAACAACAAAAATACTATCCATCCCCTTCTTTGTTCTAGGCAATACTAAAACAAAATCCATAGAAACATCCTCCCATGGAGCACTAGGAACAGGAAGAGGCACGTATAAACCATGTGGATTAAGACGGGACTTAACTTTTTAACAGGTGGTGCAACGAGCAACAAACCGCTCCACATCTTTTCTCATCTTTGGCCAAAAGAAATGGCTTGCTAAGATGTCTTCCGTCTTCTTGACACCAAAGTGTCCCATCAATCCTCCACCATGTGCTTCCTGCAATAGTAAGATACGCACAGAACCAGCTGGAATGCACAATTTGTTAGTTCAAAACACAAAACCATTAGTGAGAACAAACTTGTTCCATGTTTTTCCTTCTTTACATTGCAGCAGCACATCTTTGAAATCAGCTTCAAAAGCATATTGTTCTTTAATTGTTTCCAAGCCAAAAATCTTAAAATCAAGTTGGGACAACATATTGTAACAGCGAGATAAGGCATCCGCAATGATATTATCTTTTCCTTTCTTGTGTTTGATGACATAAGGAAAGGACTCAATGAATTCTACCCACTTGGCATGCCTACGGTTCATATTAGTTTGGTTCTTAATGTGCTTCAAAGATTCATGATCAGAATATATAACAAATTCTTTAGGCCATAAATAATGTTGTCATGTTTCCAAAGTTCGTACTAATGCATATAATTCTTTATCATAAGTGAAATAGTTCAGACTAGGCCCATTCAGTTTCTCGCTAAAATAAGCAATAGGTTTCCCCTCTTGCAACAAGACACCTCCCAATCCAATACCACTAGTATCACATTCCAATTCAAAAGTCTTACTGAAATCTGGTAATTGGAGAAGGGGTGTATGAGTTAACCTATTCTTCAAAGTTGCAAATGCAGCCTCTTGCGCCTTGCCCCATGTGAATGGAGCACCCTTCTTTGTAAGCTCATGCAGTGGGCCTGCTATGGTGCTGAAGTCTTTCACAAAACGACGATAGAATCCAGCAAGTCCGAGAAAGCTTCGTACTTGTGTGACCGTGGTAGGAGTCGGCCAGCTGTGTATCGCCTCCACCTTGGCTTGATCAACTTCAATTCCCTGTGGTGTCACAACATAGCCAAGAAAAGAGACTCGATCCGTGCAAAAGGTGCACTTGTCAATGTTACCAAATAAGCGTGCATCACGTAAAGCATTGAAAACAGTACGGAGATGATCGAGATGAACTTTGAGAGATGCGCTATAGATCAAGATGTCATTGAAATATACTACCACAAATCTTCCAATGAAAGCACGTAAAACCTCATTCATTAATCTCATGAAAGTGCTAGGTGTATTCGTGAGACCAAAAAGCATGACTAACCACTCATACAAACCAAACTTTGTTTTAAACGCTGTTTTCCATTCATCACCTAGCTTCATGCGAATTTGATGGTATCCACTACGCAAATTAGTTTTAGAGAAAATCATCGAGCCACTAAGTTCATCAAGCATATCATCTAACCTAAGAATAGGATGACGATATCTAATGGTAATGTTATTAATTGCTCGACAATCTACACACATGCGCCATGATCCATCTTTCTTTGGGACCAAAAGGACAGGAACGGAGCAAGGACTAAGGGACTCACGCACATAACCTTTGTCGAGTAATTCCTGTACTTACCGCTGAATCTCCTTAGTCTCCTCGGGATAGGTCCTGTATGGTGCTCGGTTGGGCAAAGAAGCCCCAGGGATAAGGTCAATCTGATGCTCAATCCCTCTCAATGATGGCAGCCCGGCTGGTACGTCTTGTGGAAACACATCAGCGTATTCCTGCAAAAGCTTAGTGATAGAAGGAGGCAAAACACATGGTGTGTCGTGAAGTGAGAACAAAGCTTCTTTGCAAACAAACATATAGCAGATTGCAGTATCACTTTTTAATTCAAACAAATCAGATTTGGAAACAAAAAAACAAGCGCTCTTTAATTTTATTTCATTCTTCTTCATATGAGCAGATTTGGAATTGTCAGTCTTAGGCTGTACCGATTTCTTCACGACATCTGAATTTTCATTTTCAGCAGATTTCTTATTTTTCTCTTTGCAAGCTCTAGCAATGTCATCCTTTAAAATAGCATCAGGGGACATCGGGTGCAAAACAAGTCTCTTCTCATGATGCATGAAAGAGTATTGATTTGATTTACCATGATGTAATGTATCTTTATCAAATTGCCAAGGTCGACCAAATAGCATAGAACAAGCTTGCATAGGTACCACATCACAATCAATGTAATCATGGTAGGAACCAATTGCAAATTCGACACGAACCAGACGTGTTACCTTAAGCTTACCACTGTCGTTGAACCATTGGATGTAGTAGGGATGTGGAAGTGCTGTCATCCCAAGCTTTTCTATCATGGTAGCACTTGCTAAATTGTTGCAGCTTCCTCCATCAATAATAATGTGACACGATCGTTCCAAAACTACACACTTAGTTTGGAATAGATTGTGTCGCTGGTTCTGTTCAGCTTTGATCATTTGGGCACTTAAGACACGCCTCACAACAAGACTCTCATAGTGGGCAGCATGATCAGCCCCAATGTGCTCTTCATCATCATTCTTCTTTCCTGCTTCTTGTGCAGCAAGCATGACATATGTTTCATTATCTAAATCACTAGCGGATGAGTACTCACCATTTTCTCGTACAACCAGCACACGCTTGCTTGGGCAGTCCCTTCGTAGGTGCCCAAAACCCTTGCACTGGAGGCATTGAATGTCTTTTGTTCTCCCGGTAGAAGCAATGGAAGAAGAAGTGTTGGGTGCAACTTGGGTGGATCCTTTTGTTGTCTCGATTGCACGTGAAGGTGCTGATTTTGATGTAGTCCTGGGCAACCCATTGGAAGCATCGTCTTGAGAATCATGCTTAGTACCAGCAGCACTTGAGCGGAACTGCCATGAGGTAATTCGAACTGCAGAAATGTTAGTTCTTGTACGTCGTCCCTGCACTTCTCTTTCAGCCTTACAAGCAAGATGGAATAATCGAGTGATGTTAGTGTATTCCTTATAAGCCAATATGTCCTGAATTTCTCTTGTTAAACCACCCATAAACCTAGCCATTGCAGCCTCTTCATTTTCAACTAGGCCACAACGCATCATGCCTATTTGAAGTTCTTGATAGTATTCCTCAACAGATTTGTTGCCTTGCCTAAGTTGTTGTAATTTATGCAACAGGTCACGAGCATGATAGGAAGGAACAAAACGATGACGCATGATTCGTTTCAAAGCATTCCAAGTTTGTGGTACGGTAGCTGGATTAGTTTGATATTCATGCCACCAAACAGAAGCAAAGTCAGTGAATTCACTAGTGGCAGCTCTAACCTTTTTATCATCAGGGAAATCATGGCATGCAAATTTTTGATCTACTGACAATTTCCAAGACAGATATGCATCCGGATCATATTTACCATCAAAATGTGGTATGGAGAATTTAATGCTGCGTAGAGAATCATCATTGTCACGTACCTCGCGTCGTTGAGCTCGACCACCCATACCACGATGGTTGCGACGTGACTGCCGTCGATACCTGAAAGGTCCATCATCAAGCTCGATATCCGCTGAATACTCCGCCTCCTCATATCTTGCAGCACTGCCAACGGAGTCGTGGCTGTCATCAACACGTCTTTGTCTCTCTTCGCGTCCAACCTGTTCCATCCTCTCCAATCGCTCAATGATTGCTGCAAGAGAAGTGTTAATAGCCCCAGCAGTGCTTTCTAATGTAGTCAGTTTGGTGTTGGTGCAAATCTGCGTCGACTCTAATTGACCAATGCGTTCATTGGTGACATGAATATCCTCATTGAGAGCATCTGTGTGTAGCTTTACTTGGCGTTCGAAATGCTGAATGATGCCCCTCGTACGTGGTGAATGTGGATATGTCTCATTCGCATCAGCTGACATGGTTAGTAAAGAAAGGAAATACAACAGCAAGCAGATTAATCCTAACAGTTGCTAAGAGATGGTAGGACAGCACAATTCCTCACTAGCAAGAAATCAAGGTCTTACAAGTTCTTACCATGCGATGCAGGAGGCGCCGGCAATCAGCAAGAACAATAACAAACGGTGGCTGCCAGCACAACCTTATAGTGTCGTAGACAATTTTGTGGAGCTGTAGGTGGCTGCTAGACACAATTTATGCAAAGGAACAGCTAGTACCATATTAGTCACAACAAGTTGAATAAACGTTCCACGATGGTATTGTGCTGGTCCTAGCTCAAACCTTACTAGAGACATGAGCCGTAACTCCACGTGACGTTGGATTATTATGGTAGGGAAGTTTGAACAGCCTGATCCGTTGTGTTTCAACAACGTTGAAAACAGCAAGTTGAACTTTGAAACATGAAACAAATGTTACACAAATTCTCTCTTTTTTTTTGTACTTAGAAACTTTTTTTTTGTGATTGTAATCAGTGCAGCTTTTCTTTTTGCATGTGCCTTTTTTTTCTGATCCGTGCAGCTTTTCTTTTGCACTTGCCTTTTTTCTCAACTTTGGGTAGATAATGGAAATGGACTGAGAACAAAGTGGCACGAACTCAAAACTCTAGCGGTGAAAAACTTAGGACCAGCAACTTAACACAAAAAGGCAACCGTGAATTCAACAAGTCGAGAGCTAAGTAGCCAAGCAAAAGGCTCAAAGTGTTTTTAGGATTTTTTTAGAGCGAACTTTTGTAGGCAAAAGTGGACTGTAGGTAAATGAAGAACAAGGAGAAAGAAATCTCTCACCGAGCAACCTGAAATCTGATACCACTTGATGAACCCAACGGGTACGGGGGACGCCCTATCTTTTGATGAGAGATGTTGGTAATGAACGAATTTGGTGGAAGCCGACGTTGGCTGCCCGACTACCACAACCAGAATGGTGTGGCGCCTTGAGCGACAGTTACACCGTCTCCTAGTAACTACGATTTGGGTGGAGGTCGACGTTGTGCTACCCGACTACAACAACCACAAGGATGTTGCGCCTTAGCGATAGTTACACCGGCTCCTGTTGTTGTTGTACTTGCCGTGCCAAGAACAGCCTTGAACCTGCAAGCAATTGAAGAACAAGCAAGAACAAGATAACAAGCAAACACTCACGGGTGTGAAAAAGTTGGGGTTCTAATTTAAGTAATCGGAAGGTCTCGTCGACACTTGCGTTACAAGGAAGTAGCAATTGCTAAACTTACAGAAAACAAAACCCGCCCTGTCAAGGAGCTCTTGGACTACTTAAATAGGGGAGGGAAGAGGGGAATTCGTCCAGCAACAAAGGTAGGACGTGATCTCGCTTATTCCCTTCCTTTTTCTGTGATAGACTACCATTTAATAGAGAAAGAAAGAGGGAAACTCATCCAACAGCAAGGCAGGATATGATTTCCTCTATTTCTTTCCTTATTATAGCACATCTATCTTTAAATGGGGGAAGAAAGAGGGAATTTCGTCCAGCAGCAAAGTTGGACGAGATTTCCCTTATTCCTTTCCTTATTTGTCTAAATCTCTCTTTATTACATCGCCCCAGCCTCAAGATTTCCCCTCGGGTGGAGCAGCCTTTATTGCATTAATCCCTCCATCACTCCTAGCTGGATCAATTCCCAAGCACCTGATAATTAAGTTGACGTGCACGAGCGCGTGTCATTGGACCTTGATTAGCTGAGAGTGGTGAATGGGCTGGTGTTGTGGTTGTATCAACGGTAGCAATGTCCGCATCATTCAAGCTAGCTTGAGAGCTATTGTTATAGGAGAATTCAGCGTACGGTAAACTTCAATCCCAACTACACCCACGTTTCAAGACGCAAGCTCTCAACATGTCTTCCAAAATTTGGTTTGTCCTTTCAGTTTGTCCATCGGTTTGTGGGTGATAGGCGGAGCTAAAATCCTGTCGTGTACCCATAGCTTTCTGCAGATTTCTCCAAAATCTAGAGGTAAACTGAGAACCTCGATCCGAGACTATCCTCCTCGGGACTCCATGACGGCACACGATCTGCTCCATGTATAACTTGGCTAATTGTGCAACGTTATACTTGGCGCTTACAGGGAGAAAATGGGCTGTTTTCATTAATCGGTCCACGATAACCCAGATGGAGTCATAACCCGACTGAGTACGTGGTAATCCGATGATGAAATCCATATTGATGTCCTTCCACTTCCACTCGGGTACCTTCAAGGGTTGTAACAATCCAACGGGTCTTTGATGTTCGGCCTTCACCCGTTGGCATGTGTCGCATAGGGCAACATATTCGGCTATGTCCCTTTTCATACCATCCCACCAATAACAAGTCTTCAAGTCTTTGTACATTTTAGTACTTTTGGGATGTATGGAATAAGGTGAATCATGTGCCTCTTTTAACATCATGTCGTGGATGTGCTTCACGTTAGGCATACAAATCCTTTTTTTCTAGCCAAAGCGCACCCTTCTCATCTTCTTTGAAATCCTTCTCTAATCCTTGTCGGATCCTTTCCTTAATCTCCTTGATCTCCGTATCCGTTGCTTGGTCATCTCTTATCTCTTGCTCTAATGAAGAGTGGATCTCCATCACTTCCATCTTGCTCAAGAATCCGAGATGTAACTGTTTGAACTCCTTACGTAGTTCGGGTGGTAGCTCCCGAACCGTGAGTTGGTGACATGCTCCCTTCCGGCTCAATGCATCAGCTACTACATTGGCCCTTCCAGGGTGGTAGTTGATTCCAACATCATAATCCTTGATGAGTTCCAACCATCGACGTTGCCACAAATTCAAATCCGTTTGTGTAAATATGTATTTGAGGCTTTTATGATCCGTATAAATCTCGCATCGATGACCAAGGATATAATGTCTCCAAATCTTCAATGCACGCACTACTGCTGCTAGCTCCAAGTCGTGTGTAGGATAATTAAGCTCGTGCTTCTTTAATTGTCGTGAGGCATAGACTACCACTTGCCCTTCTTGCATGAGCACACATCCGAGCCCTTGTCTGGATGTGTCACAATATATGTCAAAACTCTTGCTCTCGTCCGGCAGTACCAAAACCAGCGCTGTGGTTAGCCTTTTCTTGAGTTCCTCAAAACTTTCTTGGCATGCTGGTGTCCGTTAGAAGGTTTTTCCCTTCGTTAGCAACTTCATCATAGTCTTTGCTATCTTAGAGAAGTCCTTAATGAAGCGTCGGTAGTATCCAGCCATCCTAAGAAAACTCTGAATGTCCTTCACGTTTTGCGGTTGGTTCCACTTCAGAACATCTCCCACTTTCCTGGGATCAACCGATGCTCCTTCCTCGGAGATAATGTGGCCTAGGAACGATATCTCCTTTAGCTAAAATTGATACTTGTTAAGCTTGGCATACAATTGATGCTCACGCATTTTCTGGAAGGTCAATTTCAAATGTTCTTCATGCTCCTCCTTACTTTTTGAATACACCATAATATCGTCGATGAAAACCACGACGAATTTATCCAAGTACTCCATTAAAACCTTGTTCATAAGGTACATGAAGTACGTGAGTGCATTTGTTAACTCAAAAGATATGACGGTATATTCATATGAACCATACCGTGTTTGAAAGGCAGTCTTGGGTATCTCGGAGGGCTTAATCTTCAGCTGGAAGTATCCCGACCGAAGATCAATCTTGGAGAACACTCGGGCTCCTTTCATTTGATCGAATAGGTCTTCTATACGGGGCAGAGGGTATTTGTTCTTGATTGTCACCTCGTTGAGAGACATATAGTCCACGCACATCCTTTGGGTCCCATCCTTCTTTTCTACGAAGAGCACGGGGGCTCTCCATGGTGACGAGCTGGGACGTATAAAACCCTTCTCCAACTGCTTCTGAATTTGCTTTTTGAGTTCCACTAGTTCATTGACGGGCATCATATAGGGTCTCTTTGCTATGGATGCAGTTCCGGGTACCAAATCAATGGCAAACTCAATGTCCCGGTTAGGTGTCATACCTGGAAGCTCCTCTGGAAACACGCCCGTGAATTCCTGAACCACTGGAATATTGTCCAATGTTGCTCCTTCGACGTGGTTCAAAATTGCCCTTTCGGTTGTTTGTTGGGCTGACTCAAACTCGACACGAATATCGTGCTCATTTGTCAACTTCACGCTTCTTTCAGCACGTTGGATTACCCCGTTGTGCTTGCTTAACCAATCCATCCCGAGTATTATGTCAAGCCCTTGGGAATACAAGATAATGAGGTTGGCAAGGAAGTCTACCTCCTTATTTTAAAGCTTACTTTCGGACATACTATATTAGTCCTCATCTCTCCACCGGGAGAATTAACTAACATAGCACATTTTAAGTGTGATATGGGTAGATTATGCTTGGCAACATACTTGGATGATATGAAGGAATGCGATACTCCAGAATCAAATAAAATGGTGGCTGGGTTGGAATTGGCAAGGAACATACCAATTACGACGTCCTCAGCCTGTTGTGCTTCCTCAGCAGAGACATGGTTCACGTTGCCGCGAGCATAGTACTGCTGTCCACAGTTTTCTTGATTGTCCCCTCCGTTCGGTCGTGGGTTCTGCTTGGGCACGTTGCCTTGCTGTCCAGTGCCTCTCCTCGGGCATTGGCTCGCGAAGTGTCCTGTTTCTCCGCATGCAAAGTAATGAGGTCATGTCTAGCATTCACTCATCTTCAAATGAAAATCCACTTGATATAGCTGGTCCAATTACAAGGAGTAGAGCTAAACAATTGCAGAAAGAAATTCATTCTCAGGTGAACGCTAACCTTATGTTTAATAATCAGTCTATGTTGAATGAGCCTATGCTTTTGAGTTCTTGTTTCAATGTTCTTAGGAATGATGAAGTGTATGAACCAGCATGGGATCAAGATGGATTCAAACCTCTGGACATCTGAACCGAGAAGCCTATGTTCTGCATGAATAGAATGGTGGTTCATCACCTTAGCATGGGAATGCAACCAGAAACTAGATGACTGACACATGGTATGAATTCCAAGCATCACTGCGGACAGAATACAAGGAGTTAGACGGTTTTCTATAAGTGGATGGAAGCGTCTTCAAGTCTACTTTACAGCCCATCAAACGGTTCATTATTTGGATGTCTTAATAAAGAGTTATGCTCATTTTAGTAACTGCTGCCAGAAGCTGAAAAGACGCGCAAACCAGCCACGAAATCCACTAGAGCATGCGCATGCAGCCATTTACTCAAACCTGAATGCCCCTATCTCTATATATATCTTGTACTAGATAATGAAAAGGACATTTTATTTTTATTAAATTCAGAATACACAAACTCATGCAGTTTTGTTTATGCGTGAGTCTTGAGAGGCTTGCAATATTTGTTCTTTCGATTCCTGAGGGAGTTGTAGAACGCCGAACTACGGTTCACCCAGTTCGTGCCTTTACGTCTATAGGGCGTGATTGCGTGGACTGTTTCATCGATACGTGGAAGGGTGATTGTCTCGGTAGTTTGTCGCGTGGACAGTCTCGCAGTGCGCTGCCTCTTCACCAGGTCACGCAGCGATAATTTATCAAGTTCGCAGATCCTACGAGAAGATCGGGCCGCAACAACTTGTTACACGTGCTGCCTAGGCGCGTGTATATCACAAAGCATGCCCTGTTGACTATGGCAGCAGGTACGTTGGGGCGGGAGTTTTGAACAGGAGCGCCCATGTTGGGTCGGGGCACAGGAGGCAAAGGCACACGAGGTGCTTGTGCAACGGGTCGTTGCTGTGGTGGCTGATTAGGGCGGTATGCAGGAGCGGTCGATCCATACTGCGGTGCAGCTGGGGGCATGTACCGAGGTCGTACGTTGCTCCCTTGAGGCTGGTATGTCATCTTCCTCTTGCACTCTCGCTCGATCTCTCGGATCTTGCTTTCAACTACTATAGCCTTGTCCACCAACTTCTGGAAGCTCGCGTAATCATTGTTGATGAGCTGAACCTGGATCTCATTATTCAACCCTATCATGAACAAGTACTGCTTCCTTTGGTCTAAGTTGACGTCTTCAGGGGCGTACCGGGACAGTTGCGTGAACTTGATGAGATACTCATTCACTCTTCTCTCTCCTTGGCGGAGACATTCGAACTCTTGTCTCTTGAGCATCATTACACCAGCAGGGATGTAATGAGAGCGGAAACTCTCCCTAAACTCAGTCCAAGTGATCGTCTCCGGGTCGACATGAGCATTGCATAGGGCATCCCACCAGTCAGCGGCAGCTCCCATGAGTTGGTGCGACGCAAAAAGAAACTTCTCCCGGTCATTGCACTGCACTATAGCAAGCTTCTTCTCCATGGATTTCAACCAGTCGTCGGCCTCCATGGGGTCGTTAGCTTGAGCAAAGGTGGGTGGTCGAGTCCTCATGAACTTTCCCAGTCTGTTATGAGCCGGCAGTGGTGGTGGTGCCGGAACGGGGTTGTTGTTGTTGGCCTACAACTGACCCAAAGTTTGGATCATGGTTTACATAAGTTGATTCTGCATGGCCATCAACCGTTTCAGGTTGTTCTCACCAGCTCCGGGGTTAACAGGAACTTCATCATGGCCATCCTCTCGGTTGTCATGGACGTTCCTTCGGCCGGCGTTTCCTCTCACCATCTGTGAGAGAGAATGAAATAGAATAGAAGGTTATAAGGTTAGATAGATCCCCTCAACTATATGTATCAAGGTGGATTGGACTATATATATTAACCCATATGAGGATGTGAACAAGTGTCGAGGCATCTCACACCTCTTTCTACTTCTGTGTGGATATGGACAATGCTTTGAGACGTCCCACAACTCACACTAAGCACACAATCATAAATAATCATCGCAAGGGCTCATACAACTCCTAGTCAAGGCTTGTTCAATGGGGGTCCTATATGGCTTAGGGTGTTGCCAATCTATGATCTAACTATGGTCTTTCCTAGTCTTGTATCCCATGTCAAGGTAGTTTCAAGGCCAATCTATGTATCCTAGTCTTGCATCCTATGGTCAGCGTGACTTAGCTACCAATCTGTGTCTGATACCAATATGTGATCTATCTAAGCGTGTAACCTACCATCAACCCGTGGCTCTGATACCAATCTGCGACTCCTCAATTCTGTGGAAAACCACAGAACTGAGAACTGATGCATATATGTGCCCAGGATGTTCATCACACATATACACATCTGTCGGTACCCGCGATATGGGGTACCCCCGCGCACAGGGGAAAATGCCTAAGGATCTCGCCCTTCTCCACAGGGAAAGCTCCGGAGACGTCACGTGTCTAGTGGGGCCGGACCTCCCTCGCCTCGGAGTAGAGCTCCGGGCTCGCCACGTGGCCTACAGCAGCCAGACCTCCCCCTCCATGGGGAGAGCTCCGAAGGTGCCACATGTCCCGCGGGGCCGGACCTCCCCCTCCTTAGAGGAGAGCTCCGGACCCACCACGTGGCCGACAGAAGCCAGACCTCCCCCCTCCGCGGGGAAGAGGCCCGAAGGCTCCACGTGTCCTGCGTGGCCGGACCTCCCCCTCCTCAGAGGATAGCTCCGGGCCCGCCACATGTCCAGCAGACAGCGCTGCCTGCCCCCGAGCGGTAGGCAGCGGGCGTAAAGACGTCCCATACCTTTCCCGTACAAGGTATTCAAGGCCGCCCAAGACGCGGAGACGTGGAGCACGCCTCTGTCAGGTGCCGTTGCGCCCAGTCGCATCACAGACTGGCGCACGGTGTCAGAACCTGCCAGCCAATAAACGCAACGACAAGACATCCCCTGCCGCCTCCGCCGTCATCAACCACTACGACTAGCGTGCGGCATGGGCAGGGCAGCAAGATGAAGACTCAGAAGCCTTCGCCAGAGACAACTACCGGCATAACTGCGGATACGATAGTCTGCAGGAAATCTTCCCGGGACCACCTGTCGGGTCCCGGGCCCCCCTTGTAAGCCACCCGAGCCCTGGACTATAAAAGACTCGGGTAGGCGACGTTAGCAAGGGTTCGCACTTTACTCACTCGCACCCTGGATGCGCACTCTGCAACTCATACGCTAGCCATTCACTCCCAAGCTGTAACTCACCCCCAAGCTCTCCGCAAGGGACTAGCCCCACCGAAAAAAGAACCTCCGCGGGCTGCCCAGTGCAGACCCGGGGGAAGTGTCGACCGAACACATCGACATTTGGCGCGCCAGGTAGGGGCTTTTCCCCTTGCGCGACGAGTTTCCGCCGACGAAGATGACCAAGCTTTCTTCAGCGGCAAACTCTCCTCCCCCACGTTCACGGCGAACCGTGTCCGGCGGGGAGTACATGTCGACGCACTCAGGACGGAGTGTGTCGGCACAAGCTGGTAGCCAGCAGCCGACTCCGGCGATGCCGACTCCGGCAATGCAGGCTCCGACCAGTGTGAGATCTTCTGCAGCGCTGAGCGTGCACCATGGAGGTGCGCTAGCTGCAGCAAGAGCACTACTGCGCAACCCACCTGCTGGGGATGCGCCTCATTCAGCGACCCAGCAGAGGGTCCGCGAGGTGGACCGCCTCGTCGTCGCCGCCGCAAACCCTCGACTTCGGCAGGGACGACGCTCCGGTCAACCGGCTGTGTCGCTGACGTGCACGCTAACAGTTGACGGGCAGACGGCGGACCCCAGCTCCACCAGGTTTCCGTCGACGGACCTGAGGGCAGAGCTGGAGCGATGCCGCTTGGGCCAAGATGCCCGAGTGTTCCTCGAGCGACGTCGAGAAAGGCGTCGCACTCAAGAGGCTGGCGACAACATGACGTCGGCCTCGACCCAGCCTGAAGGGCAGACCTTCGCCACGCGAGCTCTGCCCCAGGCGTACGCCGTGCAGCATAAGCCACAACCATGTGCTCTGCAAGCGGCGTCCCCGGCCTATGGCGCAACCTTGCCCATACCGGGGTACACTGTGTCAGGCGCAACCAAGCGTTCGCGGCACCAGTACCTGCATTGGGAGCCAGCAACCGGCTCTGGCAGCGCCGACCCCGGCAATGCAGGCTCCAACCTGCGTCAGGTCTTCAGTAGCGCTGGGCGTACCCGGTGGAGGTGCGCCAGCCGCAGCAAGAGCGCTACTGCACAATCCGCCTGCTGGGGACGCGCCTCAGGAAGCGACCCAGCAGTGGATTCGCGAGATAGACCGTCTCGTCGTCGCCGCCGCAAACCCTCGACTTCGGCGGGGATGACGCTCCGGCCAACCGGCTGTGTCGCTGATGCGCACGCCAATGGTTGCCGAGCAGACGGCGGACTCCAGCTCCACCAGGCTTCTATCGACGGACCTGAGGGCAGAGCCGGAGCGATGCCACTTGGGCCAAGATGCCCGAGTGTTCTTCGAGCGACGTCGAGAAAGGCGTCGCAACCAAGAGGCTGGCGTCAGCATGACGTCGACCTCGACCTAGCCTGAAGGGCAGATCTTCGCCACGCGAGCTCTGCCCCAGGCATACGCCGCGCAGCGTATGCCACAACCATATGCCCCGCACACGGCGTCCCCGGTCTAGGGAGCAGCCTTGCCCATACAGGGGTACACTGTGCCAGCGGCGAACCAAGCGTTCACGGCACCAATACCTGCACTGGGAGCCAGCAGCCGGCTCTGGCAGCGCCAACCCCGGCAATGCAGGCTCCAACCAGCGTCAGGTCTTCAGTAGCGCTGGGCGTACCCGGCGGGGGTGCGCTAGCCGCAGCAAGAGTGCTACTGCAAAATCCGCCTGCTGGGGACGCGCCTCAGGCAGCGACCCAGCAGTGGATTCGCGAAGTAGACCGTCTTGTCGTCACCGCCGCAAACCCTTGACTTCGGCGGGGACGACGCTCCGGCCAACCGGCTGTGTCGCTGACACGCACGCCGACGGTTGACGGACAGACGGCGGATTCCAGCTCCACCAGGCTTCCGTCGACGGACCTGAGGACTGAGCCGGAACGATGCCACCTGGGCCAAGACACCCAAGTGTTCCTCGAGCGGCGACGAAAAAGGCGTCGCAGCCAAGAGGCCGGCGTCAGCATGACGACTGCCTCAACCCTGCCTGAGGCGCAGACTTTCGCCACGCAAACTCTGCCCCAGACATACGCCACGAAGCATATGCCACAGCCATATGTCCTGCAAACGGCGCCCCCGGTCTATGGCGCAGCCTTGCCCATACCGGGGTACACTGTGCCAGCGGCGAACCAAGCGTTCGCGGCACCAACGCCTGCAGCAACAGGGGCAGGATGTACGGCCCTGGAGCCCCACCTCCGCTTCACGAGGTGACCGCGCAAGTTTCGGCCGCACCTGCCCGAGAAGTACGACGGCAGCGTCAACCCAGCGGGGTTCCTCCAGATCCACTACACCGCCGTACTTGCCGCAGGAGGGGATGAGGCCGTCATGGCCAAACTACTTCCCCGTCGCCTTGACCGGCCCAGCCCGGTCTTGGCTAATGAACCTCCCTCAGGGTTCCATAACTTCCTGGGGAGAGCTCTGCCGGCAGTTCATCGCCAACTTCGGCAGCTCCTACACCCGTCCCGGCACGGAGCCTGACCTCCACGCCATCAAGCAACAACCTGGGGAGTTGCTGCGCTCCTTCATCCAGCGGTTCTCCCAGGTACGCAACACCATTCCGCATATTCAAAGTGCTTCTGTGGTGGCGGCACTTCGACAGTGTCCGGGACGAGAAGATGCTTGAGAGGCTTGCAACCAGAGAGGTCTGCGATGCCTCCGAGATCTTCAGCCTGGCAGACAAGTGCGCCAGAGCAGCCGGAGGGCGGAGTTGGCACTCACTGCCCCGAAGCCGGAAGACAGCCCGAAGACGGCGGAGTTCAAGCTGAGCTTCCGACCACGTCAGACAGCCAAGAGCCAAGCACTGGCTGACTTAGTGGCTGAGTGGACGCTAACGAAGGCTGACCCAGGGGGCCGCGAAGACGGTGAACCAAAGTACCGAGCTCCGGTCTTCACCGGGCCTCACTGGACGCTCTTCTTCGACGGCTCCTCGCGAAAGCAGGGGGCCGGTGCCGGCGTACTGCTCCTCATGCCATCGGGGGAGCAGTCTGGGTATATGGTGCGTCTCAATTCTAAGGCTACCAACAACTTGGCAGAGTATGAAGCACTCATCTTTGGCCTAAAAGACAGTCCTGTCTCTGGGCGCTCGCCAGTTGTTGGCGCAGGGCGACTCCCAGCTAGTTATCAAGCAAGTTAAGGGTGAATGCCCCTGCAATGACCCACAGCTAGCTGCTTATCTGCTCCACGTGCGGATGTTGGAGAAAGACTTCCCCGCCTTGGACCTGCGCCATGTACCGCGCGCTGGCACGGCCGCAGCTGACGACCTCTCAACAAAAGCCTCCATCAAAGCCCCTGCGTACGAAGGAGTCTTCGAGAGGATGTTGCTGCGGTCCACAGCCTGGCCCACCGAGCCGGGCGAAGGGGGCTGAACCAGTGCCTCGAAGCTAGGCAGTCCCGGCGGCCCTGTATGCCGCCAAAGGATCGTAAGAGTCACTGGGGACTCCGTGCAACCCAGCGCTTAAGATCCAGAAGCTCAAGTAGTCCCGATGCATGGACCATGTAAGTCCGGGACTCCTTGAAGGACATCCTTCCTGATGAACGTGCATCCGCTGAACGGGTGGTGCGGATGGCTAAGTGCTACGCGCTGGTATCTTTACTGGCGTGGCGCCACGACATCCTATTGCGGTGCATAACCCAGGAGGAAGGCTGCGATTAGCTTGCAGTAGTCCAAGGAGGCGAGTGCTTGGAACGCTCATCGTCCCGCACGTTGGTCGGTTAAGCCACCCGGCATGGCTCCTACTGACCGAGAGCCACCTGGACGCCGTCAAACCGGTTAGGGATGCAATGCGTGCCAGGTCCACGCCAAGCAGACCCACACAACCGGTGCAGACGCGCACCCAGAGCCGTCGGGGGATACTGGCTCGTCCATGTCAAGGGCCAGCCGGACTTCCCAGGGCCGGGTCACGGGAACTACCCTTCCACATGGTATGCGGGGCCGAAGCCATGCTTCCCCCTGAGATCGCCATGGGGGTCCCCCCGTGTCTGGCGTACGACGAAGCCACGCATGACCCGCTCTGCGTGAAGACAGGCGCTCCGATGCTACCCCAACAGTGTGCGTCCATTGTACACTCGGTTCCTCTTTCCTGCTCTCATGCATAGTCGATATTTGCCGTCCTGCCGAAGGCGGTAGTGCTTGGGGTACCTGCCAGAGGCCCGGTGGCCTTTTGGATCTCCCCCTGTAAGGGTACTGTACCGCCAGTTGGTCTCCTCCGAGAAAAGACCTACGCTAGACCGGGGGGTCAGGAGCCTTGCTTTGCACGGTCTTGCACCCAAAGCATGCGCACTCTGCCCCCCGGCGCTACGGTTTGAGTACCAGGGGGCCGGACGGTTACACCCTGACTGGGGCTGGGGCCAGACCTCCGGGACCAAGTGCACTGGATTACCCAAGCCCCGTATTCTGGCCTGGGACAGTAAGCCAAATGAGACTAAGGGACAGGAAAGGGGGGACCACTGAGCAGTGCTGGACTCCGCCTCCACAGCCAGGCCGAGCTCCGAGGCCAGCTCTCGCCCTCTTTCAGAGGCAAGCGCTAATGCCGGACCTCACGCCCTTCGTTGGCCTGAGCTCCGATGACTTCCGGACTCCGCCCCCACAGCTGGGCCGAGCTCCGAGGCCAGCCCTCGCCCTCCTTTCACAGGCGAGCGCTGATGCCGGACCTCACGCCCTTCGCTGGCCTGAGCTCCGATGACTTCCGGACCTCCGCCCCCACAGCTGGGCCGAGCTCCGAGGCCAGCCCTCGCCATCTTTTCAGAGGCGAGCGCTGATGCCGGACCTCACGCCCTTCGCTGGCCTGAGCTCCGATGACCTCCGGACCTCACGCCCTTCGCTGGCCTGAGCTCTGATGACTTCCGGACCTCCGCCCCCGCAGCTGGGCCGAGCTCCGAGGCCAGCCCTCGCCCTCCTTTCAGAGGCGAGCGCTGATGCCGGACCTCACGCCCTTCGCTGGCCTGAGCTCTGATGACTTCCGGACCTCCGCCCCCATAGCTGGGCCGAGCTCCGAGGCCAGCCCTCGCCCTCCTTTCAGAGGCGAGCGCAGATGCCGGACCTCACGCCCTTCGCTGGTCTGACCTCCGATGACATCCGGACTCCGCCTCCACAGCCAGGCCGAGCTCCGAGGCCAGCCCTCGCCCTCCTTTCAGAGGCGAGCGCTGATGCCGGACCTCGCGCCCTTCGCTGGCCTGAGTTCCGATGACTTCCGGACCTCCGCCCCCACAGCTGGGCCGAGCTCCGATGCCAGTCCTCGCCCTCCTTTCAGAGGCGAGCCCTGATGCCGGACCTCACGCCCTTCGTGGACCTGAGCTCCGATGACTTTCGGACCTCCGCCCCAACAGCCGGGCCGAGCTCCGATGCCAGGCTTCACCCTCTCCTAAGAGGCTGAACTCCGAAGCCGTCAAGACCCTGCCAGCACAGGGAGTACTCAAGACAAGAAAGTGTGCGGGTAGGAGAAGGCCTCACCTCGGGCTCGTTACCTCCCCCGAGGTGAGCCCGAGGGCCACTGTCGGTACCCGCGATATGGGGTACCCCCGCGCACAGGGAAAAATGCCTAAGGATCTCGCCCTTCTCCACAGGGAAAGCTCCGGAGGCGTCACGTGTCTAGTGGGGCCGGACCTCCCTCCCCTCGGAGGAGAGCTCCGGGCTCGCCACGTGGCCTACAGCAGCCAGACCTCCCCCTCCATGGGGAGAGCTCCGAAGGTGCCACATGTCCCGCGGGGCCGCACCTCCCCCTCCTCAGAGGAGAGCTCCGGACCCGCCACGTGGCCGACATAACTGCGGATACGATAGTCTGCAGGAAATCTTCCCGGGACCACCTGTCGGGTCCCGGGCCCCCTTGTAAGCCACCCGAGCCTTGGACTATAAAAGACTCGGGTAGGCGACGTTAGCAAGGGTTCGCACTTTAGCCACTCGCACCCTGGGTGCGCACTCTGCAACTCATACGCTAGCCATTCACTCCCAAGCTGTAACTCACCCCCAAGCTCTCCGCAAGGGACTAGCCCCACCGAAAAAAGAACCTCCGCGGGCTGCCCAGTGCAGGCCCGGGGGAAGTGTCGACCGAACACTTCGACAACATCATCCACAAACTGAATTTTAGAATATATACGACCACGAATAACAGAGTTTATTACAATGTCTCATGAGTCTTGGACTCATGCTCACAGCGAAAATCTTAATCTAACAGCGGAAGTCTTTATTTTAGCAGCGGAAGCAATCTAAGCAGCAGCAGCGACTCCATCTTCTACTCCATTCTCCCACAGGCAAGGTTGACGACAGATTACACGACTAATACTCCACCTGATCTTCATAGTAATCTTCTCCTGTTGCTGATGATGAAATAATAATGCAAGTTTGAGTACAATGATGTACTCAGCAAGTGCGGGAAAATATGTTATGTAGCTCACAACAAGGTAGGTATAAAAAGGCTCATTGCAGAAAGCAAAGTTATTTATTAAAACCATGATAAAACAGCAACTCATCTTTAAGCGAATGTAATCCCAATATGTATTAAAATACCAATCATACCTCCATTATGTTCATTACCTTCCATGTCCCAACCAGACATTAATCAACCTCATTCTTGCTCATGAATACCTTCTCGTATTCGCTACCATCTCATGAATACCATCTCGTATTCGCTACCATTTCATCTTATAAATAATTTCGTCTCACACCGACACCAACCTCGTTGCCATGACTCAACAGTCATGCAACCCATCTTATCACCCGGACTCAACAGTCCCAAAAACCAAACCAAAACCAAACCATCCAAAATCATCCCAAAATATCCATCCAACTAATCATGAAAGTTGGCCAGGCACTTGTGACCGTAAGCTCGGCTATAATGATAGTTTTAGACTCTGTAGAGTTTGCACCTCTTTACCCACAAGTTTGTGATTTCGTCACCCGTCAGCGACAGCAGAACCTCCATTTTACCAATACACAACCGTCGGTGTATGGCCAAGAGATCACAAAATAGCCTTTACAAAGAGGTTACTAGATGTATAAACTCACTAAGATTTCACCGGCAGGCTAGAATCTCTAATTCTCCCACCCACGGGCCCCCTCTTGTGCCATGCAGTTACCAGGGCAGTCCTCACTCGACTCCCATTCCCCGCGCCTTCCACAGTCCATAACAATCTAGCAACTTATCTAATTAGTCAGCTAAGCCGCACCCATACTTAGCCATGTGGTGGCACTGTTATCCTGGCATGTGCTCACATGAACCGGTCCTTAGATCTACGACAAGTAAACCACCATCTCTTTCTACCTCATTCACAAACCTAGTCTTGCCTAGATCTCTCTCTGATCCATGTTCATTAACAACCTCAGTTTCTCATAAATCTTACGAGTGCAGTTAGCTAGACACATCCATCTCGCTTCCCAATCCCATGGACTCAACGAAGCATAAAATTAAAACCATACCTGACTCATAAACATCCCTAGTGACAAAGGTGGTTTAACCAAAACTTGTAAACTCCTATAAAATAGTTTTCCATCATGTTTGACTCAGCACACACACACCTTTTCACAAAACAAAACAGTTTCCCAAAACATAGGATCAATATGGTTAAGGGGCACTTGCCTTGTTCTGGCGGTTCCTGTTGCTCAAAATCTTGTTGTTGTAGCCCGTCGTAAACGGCTCCCTGAGTTTGTCCTTCCATACGCGATCACGCACATACAAGATTCACATCAATCAATATCATGCACAAACTTTAACTAGATGCGATGATGCATATGCATGCTATCCTATGATCAGTTTTCATTAGATCAGTTTGTACGTGTTCTTGCATGGGTTGCATGGGTTTTATGATGAACAGGGGTGTTCGGATCAAATGTGGACGTGGCGATGATCTTGACTCTAGATCAGACTGATCAACACGTGATCTGTCCACGAAAAAGCTTATGTTCGAAAGGAATCAAAGAACAGATGCAAAGAAAATGCGATGATATCGTAAGGTAGTATTGGAGACCTACCTTATGTTCTTCTTAGTCTCGGGGTCCTTCTCCTATCAGACAGATCGTAGGGGCTCTCTTCCGGTGATCTCTCTCGACCAAACTCCGACGATGGGTTTATTCAGCGAGCTGGGGGCTAGGGCTGTAAGTTGTCAGCTCAGGAGTTGGAAAAGAAGTTCGTGGTTTCGGTCAAGGGTTCTGGGTTCTATTTAAAATTGGGAAGAAAGAGTTCTAATCTGATTGGACTTCGAATAAGAGTCCTATTCAACTTTTTGTTGAATCTTAACGACTTATTTTTAGTTGATTTGGTGCGGTAACATTGTGAAATTCATGTTGGTTTCCTCCCGTACCGGTATTCCCACGCGTACAGAAGCAAAAACCGCTCCAGAATTTGTTACCTCCGCGGTGATGAGCTCCAGAAGCTCCACGTGTCCACCGGGGCCTGGTCTTCCTTTTTCCTTAGAGACGAGCTCCGGTTGTGCCGCGTGTCAAGCGAGCGAGACCTGCCTCTCCTTCGGAGGTGAGCTCCACGCGCGCCACGTATCCTGGCGGTTGGGACCTCCTCTCTATTCGGAGGTGGCTCCACGCACGCTACGTGTCAGTGCCGGACCTTCCCTCTCTTCGGAGGTGGCTCCGAGTGTGCCACGTATCCTAACAGCGCCAGACTTCCTTTCTTCTCAGAGACGAGCTCCAAGGTTAACACGTGTCCAACAGTGACGGACCTCCCGGAGATAAGCTCCGGTGGCGACACGTGTCCAATAGAACCGGACCTCTTGGAGGTGAGCTCCAAGATCGACACGTATCCCACGCAACTGGTCCTCTGATTTCCGTGGTGACTAGCTCTGAAGGTGACACGTGTCCTGCGGGACTGCCTTCGCTTCTCCGCAGAGGCTAGCTCCGGGGGCAACACGTGTCCCACAGGGTCGGACCTCTCCCCCTTTTTGGAGATGAGCCCCGAGCCTGCCACGTAGCCTGTTTAGTGGCGGACCCTCCCCATTTGCGGAGATGAGCTCCGAACACGCCACGTGGCCAGCGAGCCACGGGAGTTGTCTTCGGCACCCTCTGTACACTGGAATTTGCTTCTTTTTGCTAACTTCTTTGATTCTTTCTCGGTTTCAACTTATTTTAAAAGTGTTTTTCTACATGAATACATGCAGAAACCAAAAATGAGGGTGTCACAGCTTCGGGCTCTGCCGCCCCGCTGCCCCTGGCGGATGCCTTGGAGCTTGCCCAGGCGAGCGTCCGGCAGGTCCAGGCCGCCCTGGAGCGAGAGCGGGAGGTGCTGGCCGAGGAGCGCGACCGCCTCCTCAGCTAGGGGCATCTCTTGAAGGAGCGGACTCTGGAGGTCAGGGCGGAGCTCGACTCGAGGCGGTCGAGGCTCGATGTCATGGAGGCGCTTCTCGACGCTCAAAAGAGGGCCGTCGACTGCCTGGACTCCGAGACCCGGCGGCTCCACCAGGAGACCCGTGAGGCTCATGCCAGGGATGAGGCGCGCTCCACTGCAATGGAGGAGCTGCGACTGCAGCTGGCGCGCCGCGAGTGCGCCGTCGCGGACCGGGAGCGCGCGGTGGCGGCCAAGGAGAAGAAGGTCACCGCACGGCTGGAGGCCAGCGAGGGCGAGCTGAAGGCCCGGGCCGGGGAGCTGGAGCTTCGGGAGGCAGCTCTGGCCGAGAGGGAGGAGCAGGCCTCCCGGGAGCGTCAGGCGGCGCTGGACCGCGAGTTGGCAGCCGACTTCCGGGCGTCGGAGTTGGAGCAGCTCACCCAGGATCTCCAGCTCTGGGAGGACTCTCTGGCAGCCAAGGAGAAGAGATTCTCCGAGGAGAAACTCGACGCCCTGCTGGCAGCCCGCCAAGAGGTGGAGAAGCTCCAGGCTTCGCGGTCCGTCGAGGCCCGAGCAGTCTGGAACTTCGTCAGCTAGGCAGGGTCTGCCCTGGTACCCCTCGGCTTCAGCCCCATGAGGACGGATGCTCCAGCGCAGGAGGTGACCGAGGTGATCCCGGCGCTCGAGTCCATCAGCGCCAAGCTGGACAGGCTCGAAGCCATGATCGCCGATGAGCTTGAGTCAGAGGGACGGGGCTTGGCGGAGGAGGTTGCCACGCATGTGCTGGCGTTCTTCCGGAGCCGGGGTCCTTTCCTCTCTCTGGAGCCAGTAAGACTGGGCCCCGTCGTCGAGCGGGAGGAAGCTGCCAGAGTTGAGGTCGGGGACGTGGCCGCCCTCGTCGCCTCCAGGTTCCAGCGGGAGTCCGGGGACTCCTAAGTAGTCGCCCCCGCAGCCGGAAGGCCTTGTATCTTTTCTTTTTTTTTTCTTTTGTTGAGTCTGTAGTCCAGCTCATGGAGCTTTGAATGAATGAATAGACTCTTAATTATTATGTCTGTTACTTATCTTCTTCTTGGCTTGGCCTGCCCGAGTCCTTAGCTCCGCAAGGAACTAAGAGGTCTTCACCAATCTTGAAGTCTTGCACAGACACCTTCCTCGGGTCCTTGTTGTGTTAAGTGCCCAAGGGGTCTTCGGAGCTCGCCCCGTGAGGACGGGGGGAGGTCCGGATCTGCTGGCCACGTGACGGGCCCGGAGCTCCTCTGAAGAGAGGGTGGTCCGGCCCCGCGGGACACGTGGAGCCTTCAGAGCCCGCTCCTGCGGAGGGGGCAGGGTCCGGCTCTGCCGGTCATGTGGCGGGCCCGGGGCTATCCTCTGAGGAGAGGGGAGCTCCGGTCCCGCTGGTACACGTGGGACCTTCGGAGCCCGCCCCTGCGGAGGGGGCGGGGTCCGGTTCTGCCGGCCACGTGGCGGGCCCGGGGCTATCCTCTGAGGAGAGGGGAGCTCCGGCCCCGCCGGACACATGGGGCCTTCGGAGCCTGCCCTGCGGAGGGGGCGGGGTCCGGTTCCTCCGGTCTTGAGTTGGGGTCGTCGGGAGCTCCGGTCTTTCCCTGCGCGGTCCCCGTAGTGGCCCCCTGGTAGGTGTGGCCAATGGTTTGGGCACACCTACCATACTCCTGCGGGGGAGCTAAAGCCGGGAGGTCCTGCACACAAGTAGAGGAAACGTAATTCTCCTTGGGGCTCTCCCCTCCCTATCTCATAGTCTTATTTGGCTTACGGTCCTGGTCCGGTATACGGGGCTTGGACAATTCAGTGCGTCCGGTACCGGGGGTTCGGCTCCCTCCGAGGTCAGGGTATGACCGTACGGCCCCTAGTACTGGACCGTTGTCAAAGTGTGTGGTCGACACTTCCCCCGGATCTGCACTGGGCAGCCCGCGGAGGTTCTTTTCCGGAGGGGCTAGTCGCTTGTGGAGAGCTTAAGCGTAGGGACGAGTTAAGGAGGAGCTTGACACGGCGAGTTTTACGTGGTTCGGGCCGCCAGAGCGTAAAACCCTACGTCCACGGTGAGCTGAGGTGCTCGCTGTATTGCTTGTTGCTCAGAACCAGAGTCCTGAGCTTGAGGATGAGTTACGCCTAGGGTGTGAGTTGCTGGAGTGCGAACCCTTGCTAACGTCGCCTACCCGAGCCTTTTATAGTCCAAGGCTCGTGTGGCTTACACGGGGGGCCCGGGACCCGACAGGTGGTCCCGGGGAGATTGTCTGCCGACTATCGTATCCGCAGTTATGTTGGTAGTTGTCTCTGACGAAGGCTTCTGAGTCTTCGTCTTGCCGCACTGCCCATGCCGCATGCTAGTCGTAGTGGCGGGAGCGGCAGGGGATGTCTTGTCGCTGTGTTTATTGGCTGGCAGGTTCTGACACCGCGCGTCAGTCTGTGATGCGACTGGGCGCAATGGCACCTGACAGAGGCGTGCTCCGCGTTTCCGCGTCTTGGGAAGGCGCGGGTCTTGAATACCTTGTACAGGCAAGGTATGGGGCGTCTTTACACCCGCTGCCTACCGCTCGGGGGCAGGCAGCGCTGTTCTGCTGGACACGTGGCGGGCCCGGAGCCCTCCTCAGAGGAAGGGGAGGTCCGGCCCCGCAGGACACGTGGAGCCTTCGTACCTCTCCCTGCGGAGGGGGAGGTCCGGCTTTTGTCAGCCACGTGGCAGGCCCGGAGCTCTCCTCTGAGGAGAGGGAGGTCCGGCCCCGCTGGACACGTGGCGCCTTCGGACCTCTCACCGGCGGAGGGGGGAGGTCCAGCTTATACAGGCCACGCGGCGAGCCCGGAGCTCTCCTCTAAGGAGAGGGAGGTCCGGACCCACTGGACGCGTGGCGCCTTCAGAGCTCTCCCTGCGGAGAAGGACGAGATCCTTAGGCATTTTCCCCTGTGCGCGGGGGTACCCCATATCGCGGGTACCAACAGTGGCCCCCGGGCCCATCTCGGGGGAGATAGCGAGCCTGAGGTGGGACCTCTGTCTCTTCTGTTCCGCGCACTTTCTCTAAGTCCCGCATTAACCGCTGCCGGAGCACGAACAGTCGTGGGATCGTGGGAGCGTGCGCCCACTTGATGGTTGCTTTTACTGCGGCGGTTCCCAAGACTGCCACTACTGCATGTTGCGGCGCTTTCTTTGGGAACCGCCGGAGTGTCTTGCCGGCTCGTCTTCTTGGGAGGCTGACTCCTTGACCCACCGCTTCAGCTGGGCAGCTTGGACCCACCTGTCATTGGCGCTCGGTCTTGGAGCCGATGCGGTTGCCGATGCGGTGTATTCGAAGAGTTTCGAATCGCTTGGAATCGCATCTGGGAAGTTTTAAAAGGGGATCTTACCCACATTGCGGCTTCCCTTCACACTTCCCAGCGCTTTTCCTTGGACTCCTGTGCCTTTGTCTTCTTGTCTTTGAGCCCTCCCTCGCCATGGCTTCCAACCCGCCCCCAGAGAAGAAACGCGCTCGATCTCCTCCAGTGGCGGCATCTGTGCCAAGCCGGGGATCTAGGGTGCCTACACCTCCTGCCTCTGGAGATGGCACTCCTTCTGGTGGCGAAACGAAGAGGTCCCGGGCTGATTATTCCGACGAGACCCCTCTTAAGCGGCAACAGGCCGATGGTTCCCAGACACCGTGCCCTCCTTCCTTGAGTGGTGGAGTCTCTGGGGAACCTGCTGATGCGTCGAGGGAAGCTTCTGGAGTGTCCCCTGCTCCGTCAGTCCAGGCGACTGCAGAGCGGCCGTCAGCGACGACGGCGGGCTCTGGGGGTCCTACCCCGGCTCGGAAGTCGGGGTTCAAGGCCCGCTGGAGTGTTCGCGCTTCTCGGCCGTCCCCGGCTGGTGAGGAATCGGCACCGTTGCGCTCAGAAACAGGGACAGCTGCCGCGGTCCCTAAGCCAGCGCGAGTTTCTCCTGTCTCAGCGTGCCCGGATTCCTCGGCAGCGTCATCTCCACGGACTGAGGGGCCAGAAGTTAGTGAAAGCCCGGCTGTCGGAGTCCCGGCGCCAGCTTCTCCTGACCGGCGACTCATCCCGGTCACTGGCGCATCGCCTTTTCTTGAGGATGATGTGATGGAGGAGGTCGGGGGTGCTGCCCCGGCCTCTGCTGCCCCACTGCCCCTGGCGGATGCCTTCGCGCTCGCCCAAGCGAGCGTCCGGCAGGTCTTGGACGCGCTTGGTCGTGAGCGAGAGGAGCATTTGGTTGAAAGGGATCGCCTCCTCATCTGGGGGAACCTTTTGCGGGAGCGGACCGCGAAGGTCAAGGGCGAACTCGATTCCAGGCGGGAGTCGCTTGACTTCAGGGAAGCGCTCCTTGACCGGCAGAAGCAGGCTGTCGACCGCTTGGACGCCGAAACTCGGCGGCTCCACAGGGAGGCCCTCGAGGTACATGCCCAGGCCGAGGAGAGCCTCTCTGCAGTGGAGGAGATACGTCAGAGGCTGGAGCGCTGCAAGCTCGCCGTCGAGGACCAGGAGCGTTCTACGGCTGCCGAGGCGGAGAGGGTCGTCGCGCGGCTGGCGGCGGGCGAGGCTGACCTGCGAGCTCGGGCCAGGGAGCTGGAGGCCCGGAAAGCGGCTTGCCCAGTCTCTTCGCCTTAGGGAAAGCTCCCTGGTGGCCAGGGAGAAGGAGTCCTCCGAGGGAAGCCGCGACGCCCTGCGAGCAGCCCGCCGCGAGGTAGAGGAGCTCTTGGCTTCACGGTCCTCCGAGGCCCGTGCAGTTTTGAGCTCCGTCGACCAGGCGGGGTCCACCTTGGTCCCTCTTGGCTTCAGCCCGGTGAAGGCGGTGGCTCCTGTGCTGAAGGTGGCTGAAGTGATTCCCGCACTGGAGTCACTTGGTGATGAACCCAACGGGTACGGGGGACGCCCTATCTTTCGATGAGAGATGTTGGTAATGAACGAATTTCGTGGAGGCCGACGTTGGCAGCCCGACTACCACAACCAGAATGGTGTGGCGCCTTGAGCGACAGTTACACCGTCTCCTGGTAACTATGATTTGGGTGGAGGTTGACGTTGTGCTACCCGACTACAACAACCACAAGGATGCTGCGCCTTAGCGATAGTTACACCGGCTCCTGTTGTTGCTGTACTTGCCGTGCCAAGAACAGCCTTGAACCTGCAAGCAATCGAAGAACAAGCAAGAACAAGATAACAAGCAAACACTCACGGGTGTGAAAAAGTTGGGGTTCTGATTCAAGTAATCGGAAGGTCTCGTCGACACTTGCGTTACAAGGAAGTAGCAATGGCTAAACTTACAGAAAACAAAACCCGCCCTGTCAAGGAGCCCTTGGACTACTTAAATAGGGGAGGGAAGAGGGAAATTCGTCCAGCAACAAAGGTAGGACGTGATCTCCCTTATTCCCTTCCTTTTTCTGTGATAGACTACCATTTAATAGGGAAAGAAAGAGGGAAACCCATCCAGCAGCAAGGCAGGATATGATTTCCTCTATTTCTTTTCTTATTATAGCACATCTATCTTTAAATGGGGGAAGAAAGAGGGAATTTCGTCCAGCAGCAAAGTTGGACAAGATTTCCCTTATTCCTTTCCTTATTTGTCTAAATCTCTCTTTATTACATGGCCCCAGCCTCAAGATTTCCCCTCGGGTGGAGCAGCCTTTATTGCATTAATCCCTCCATCCCTCCTAGCTGGATCAATTCCCAAGCACCTGATAATTAAGTTGACGTGCACGAGCGCGTGTCATTGGACCTTGATTAGCTGAGAGTGGTGAATGGGCTGGTGTTGTGGTTGTATCAACGGTAGCGATGTCCGCATCACTTGGCGCCAAGCTGAGCAGGCTGGACTCAGTGGTCGCCAGCGAGCTTGAGGCAGAGGGACGGGGCCTGGCCTTGGAGGTTGCCACACATGTGCTGGCCTGCTTCAAGAGCCGGGACCCTTCCTTCTCACTGGAGCCAGTGAAAGACGGTCCTGCGGCGGAGCGGGAGGAGATGGCCAGGGCCGAAGTCGGGGAAGTGGCCGCCCTTGTAGCCTCTAGGTTCCGACGCGAGCCAGGAGGCCCCTAGGACTCGCTTCTTTCTTTTTATCGAGTCTGTAGACCAGCTCGTGGAGCCATGAATAAATAGACTCTCTTGAATGTTTGTGCCTGTGATGCTTTTTGTCTTCTTCATTGTTTTGCCTGACCGAGTCCTTAGCTCCGCAAGGCACTCAGAGGCCTTTACCAATCTCGAAGCTCTGCACAGGCACCTTCTCCGGGTCCTTACTGTATTAAGGACCTCGGAGGTCTCCGGAGCTCGCCCTATGAGGATGGGGAGGTCCGGATCTGCCGGCCACATGGCGGGCCCGGTGCTCCCTTCTAAGGAGAAGGAGGTCCGGCCCTGCGGGACACGTGGAGCCTTCTGAGATCCCCCCCCCCCCCCCCCCGGAGAGGGAGGTCCGGTTCCTGCTGACCACGCGGCAGGTCCGGAGCCCCTCTTGAGGGAGCAGGAGCTCCGGCCCTGCTGGACACGTGGGGCCTCCGGAGCCCCCCCCCCAGAGGGAGAGATCCGGCTTCTGCCGGCCACGTGGCAGGTCCGGAGCCCCCCCCCCCCCTGAGGAGGCGGGAGCTTTGGCCCCACTGGACACGTGGAGCCTTCGGGCCCCGCCCCTGTTGAAGGGGCGAAACCCGGACCTTCCGGTCCTGTGCTGGAGTAGTCGATAGCTCCTTGCCCCCCGCCTCATGCAGCTCCCGTTGCTGTAACCTGGAGGTCCTGCACACAGATAGAGGAAACGTAATTCTCCTCGGGGGGTCCTCCCCTCCCCGTCTCTTAGTCTTATTCGGCTTACGGTCCTAGTCTGGTATACGGGGGTTGGGCAATTCTGTGCGCGAGGCACCGGGACTCCGGCTCCCTCCAAGGCCCGGGTACGACCGTCCGATCCCTAGTACCGGACCGTGCGCCGGGGAAGCAGAGTGCACAGGCTTTGGGTTTGGAACCAGGCAAAGCGGCTGTACTCCCCTGGACCTCCGGAGGGCAGGGTGCACACGCTTTTGGGTTCAGAGCCGGCTAAGCGGGACACGCACCCTGGACCCCCCATGCACGGCGCAGGCCTTTCCTGGAGGTGACCAACTGACACCGCAACACCTGACTGGGGGAGGCCCGAGAGGCCCACCCGGCCATCGGCAGGCGCCTCAAGCGCAACCGCCTTCGGTAGGACAGCAGATGCTGACTATGGATGAGCGCGGGAGAGAGCGAGCTAAATGTACGGTGAGCATACACAGAGAGTGCGATCATAAAAACTAACGCATAATTTAAATGAGCACATGAAAGAGAGCGAAGTAGAACAAGTTTCTGTGTAAATGCCCATAGGGGGGAGTCAGGCTGTACATGGAGGCAACGACCCGCCTCATTAAGAAGGGAAGCAAGACTCTACGCGCTTAGGGTCGGAACCAGGCCAAGCTGAACGTAGTCCTGGACCGTCCCCTGAGACTTAGCTGCCCCAAGCACTGTTCCTAGACTCTATGGGATTTATTACAGAAGGGTATGGCCCTGTTCTACTAACGCTCAGGAGGTAGGACCTACAGTGTTGTTCCATGCCAAGGGGTTTTGGGAATGGATCCAATACTCGGTTGAAAGGCATGTGTACCTGGGACGGCAACTTTCGTGACTCGGAAGGGACCTTCCCGGCTGGGGGAGAGTTTATAGGTCCTTCGCGGGAAAGTGTGTGCCGCGGCACCAGGTTACCTTGCTGCAGGTCCCTGACGCGTTTGGTCGTTTGGCGGTAGTGCTAGAGCATCAGCTGAGACCGTGCGTTGTGGGGTGTCACCTGCAGCTGAGCCTCGCCGACGAGGTCGTTATCTTCACGCTGGATCAGGTCCTGCGCGGCTTCCCCTGGGCGCCCCGGGGAGCTCTCCCCTTCTGGCTGAGGCCTTCAAGGGGTAGGAAAACCCGGACTCTTCCTGGGAGTCCCAAGGCGTCTTTCCTCTTCTGGCTAAGGCCTTCAAGAGGTTGACAGATCCTGGGCGGTCCCCAGGAGGTACGGCCGAGGCACAGAGACATGCTCTCGGGTGGAGCCGGCCCGGTTCTGCACCGTAGGGACTGGTGCTTGGGCTGCTGCAACTACTTGGAGCTTCTCCAAGGTTGACACCGCAGCAGTGCAGCCTCCACTGACTTTTCCGGGTAGCCACAGTCGGCTACCGCCCCAGCTCGTCATCACCGGAGCTGGAGTCCTCACCATTGTGCACCGTCTTTATGACACGCTGAGGCTCCTGGAACCCTACCTGGTGGCCGACGCTGACTGAGGCGTCGACCTTCTGCTTCCCCTCCCTCTAAGGGAGGGGCTGGGCATCAGCTCTCTGCTGCCTCCCCTTGCGGAAGCGCTCTGCGAGCCTCTGGATATCCCAGCACCCGACAGTAGTATGGCGACAGCTGCCGTGCACGGGGCATAGCTTGTCTTGGTCACCTTCTGGGGCTGGTGACTGCCGCTGCCTCTTGTCGGGGCCCGGCCCCCGGGCTCCGCTGGGTGCCGCTGCTGCGGCAACGGGAACCGCGGCCGGTGACTTCATCCTGCCACTGCCCCGGTTCTTGGCCTTCTTGCTGCCTCCATAGGAAGCAGCGCCAGATCCGGGCTGTCCTCCTGACTCAGAGGCTGGTAGTGAGTGCCAGTTCCGCCCTTAGGCTGCTCTGGCGCACTTGTCCGCCAGGCTGAAGAGCTCGGAGACATCGCGGACCTCTCTGGTCGCGAGTTTCTCGAGCATCTTCTTGTCCCGAACGCCCTGCCGGAACGCCACCACCACAGAAGTGTTTTGGATGTGTGGGATGGTGTTCCGCACCTGGGAGAACCGCTGGATGAAGGAGCGCAGCGACTCCCCAGGTTGTTGCTGGATGGCGTGGAGGTCGAGCTCCGTGCCAGGCCGGGTGTAGGAACTGTGGCGGACCGGAATCCGCTCATCCAGGATCGCAGAGGGTGGTGCCGCGCGATGCGATACCCGACAGCACACGTCATAAGAACACAATATATTACATGGGAAAAACAGCTGAAACTGTACAAACAGGTACAAACTTCAGTTACAACTATTATTCTATTACACAGCGGAAGACTACACTATACAACTCACGCCCGCCTATTTAGCAAAAGTCGGTTGCCCAGCCCTAGGGCAACCCACACTAGCTGCACGTCTCAGCTCAGCGCGGCGTGTACGGCTCCCACTCAGCCGTGGTCCCCGACGGAGGGTAACCCTCGCCGGTGGACTCGTACTCCGAGTCCGTGGGTGGCTCCTCACCTGAAAAACACTTAAGCAGCAACCGTGAGCACAAAGGCTCAGCAAGGCTTAACCGACTCACCTAAGCATGAAACTCTACATGAGGTGTACAATGGACATAGGATAGTAACATTTCAGCAAAACGACACGCCTACAAGTTCATCCTTAGTTCATCTTTTAGCAACAAGTTAACAGTTCATGAAATCTGAAATTTAGTAAGCAGTATTTGGTGGCACACATGTAGCAATACAATTATATCAATCAGCATCATTGAATCAACATATTTCATCCATTAGTCTACGTTACGACGCAGTGAACAAGCAGTACTCGTCACCGCGAGGGACGGCGAATCGACTCGATATACACCTGCAGGGAAAACCCAAAGAGCACGTCACGTACGCCCACCCGTGGAGCTGCACAGCACGCTCACTCGATGTCGTACGGGACAACCTTTCACCCAACAGCCCAAACGTCGAACCGGTCGCACCGAAACGAGCAGGAGGTTCCCCACACGGAGCATCTCTCTATGCCCGTTGGCAGATTTCTACCTGGCTGCCCTCAACCTACACCTATAAATCGGTGTGCTATGCCTCGACGCCCGGAGGTTTAGGCTACATCGGTTTATCGGGGCCCATATATCCGATATGCCTTCGGTACGTTCAATACTTGTTCAGCAGGGCCGCACATGGATCGGTTCTAAATCGACACGGACAGGGCTGCGCACACAAGACTCTCTCTTGTTGCGCCCTAGCCCCTGCCTAGTCTCATTTTCATTACTAAAGTGATCGCACATCACTCAACCGAACCCGTGTGTCCCAAGCCTATCTCGCGAGTAGATTCCAACTACTCGACTTGTACCGAAGTCCTATGACTCATTAAGCATAGCCTGTCTACTCGAGGTCCTTGACACTACCCTCACTCTTTTAGGAAACTTTGGTTATGCAAGTGGGGTTTCAGTCATTCTATACCTAATGCACATACATACTTCATATGACACATGTAAACAAAGTAAAGCTTTTTAAAAAGGGTTAATGCAAACCGGGGCTTGCCTTGTTGCTGCTGGTCAGGAGTTAGTTCTTCGTCCGGAAGAAGGAAGTCCAGCACTTCCGGAGTCTCTTCTTCAACGGCTACACGTTAATGAAATACTACATGTTAATTTAGATGCACAGGTGAGTTTTAGAGTAAGACTTCTACTATTAGTTCTAATAACCAGCCTCTAACACCTGGAACTTTGTGTAAGAATTTAAAGATGAACTGGTGTTGGTGGTTTGGCTTGAACTTAATCACATGTTTAAATGCTAAGTGGTTTTCCCCCTTTTCCATATTAATTCCCTTAAGTGGTTAAACAGGACAGGGGTGATCTAGAGCTCCAATGGAGCTGAGGATTTTTGTGTGAATTCCTTGTCACAAGAAAACTCTCTGGACCAAACATTAGCATTTTTCATGGAGTGGTTTGCTCAGAATAATTCTCTTGGCAAATCAGCAAGGAAGAATTTATTCTGAGGTAATACCCCTGTTCATGCTCAACTTAATGAACTACAATTTCAATTATAGCTCATAGAGTTTGCCTGAATTTTCCTAACATTTTTGGGGTTAAGAATTGCCCAGAACCGAATTTCCAAGTTTTGGAAATTCTCTGAAAATGTTTCTGTATTCAAATGAACACAGCACCTTCCAATTTGAATTGCTCTGACCAAATCAACTCCAAACGGTCTGAAACTTTTACAGGTGTTTACTAGTGTCCTAAAGAACATTCTGGCAAAATTTGGGGATTTTTGGATGAACCAAACTCCCTCTAAAATTCCTTTGCTGAAAAGCTTTAAAGAATTTTCCAGAATTAATTAATGGGTTTCATACAAATTGGGTTGTATATCTGGACAGAGCTAGGCAAGATGAATCCAACCCAATTTGAATCACTAAATTTGGAGCTTCCTAGCAAAAGTTATGGGGTTCTAAAGTTTACACTAAAACTGGAAATTCCAAAATGTTTAAATCCTGCGGGTGGGACCCACTCCTCGAGCCGGCCCACTCAGAAAGCGGCCACACCGCGGCCCACGGGGTTTTACCCGCGCTTCCGCACCGAATCCCGGCCGCAAACCCGATCCCCGCGCGAGATCAGAGGCTGACCGGTGGACCCGACCCCCCCCTTCGTCTACCTCGCGCTCTCCCGCAGTTCCCGCGGCGGCGCTTCGCCGGAGCGCTCGCCGCCGGGCGTTTCCCCGCCCGACCTCCGACAAAACTTGCCGCCTGTGCCTAACTCGACTCGGAGAACACGCTGGTGCCCTCACCGGAGCTCGGCAATGGCCGGAACTATGCCCGCGACGGCGACAGAGCCTACTTCTGCTCCGGTGACGTCGTCCGGGCTACTCCGGGCCTTATTTCTCAAGCGGTTTGCTCCTACAGCTCCACCGTGGCATGCTGCGCACGAATATGAGCTTGGTTGACCATGGAAATAGCCGGGGCTGGGACCTCACCGTCGACCTAGGCCCGATATCGACTGTTGCTCGAAAAACTTGGATATCAGCGCAAAGGCTCGATGGTTTTCGATGGTTTTGGATCCTAGGTGGCCGTGGGGGCGTGTAGAACCTATGCTCAGCTAGGTTTACGCTGTGCAGGACCGATCGCTGCGGATTTCAGCATTTCTGATCACTCGTTTTTGTCGAGCACCGAGGACTAGACGGGGAAATACTCCCCCTACAAAGCATGGAAGAGGGTAGGGTCTTCACCGTGAGCTCGAGCAGTCCCCGGCGCGTGTCTTTGCTGTTGAACTCCGGTCGCGAGGTCGCCTGGATCAACGGCGCGACGAGGAGCCGAGGGGAGCGGCGGTGTCGTTTTTCGTTTCGGGTAGGCACGGGCAAAGCGGAGGAGATGAGGCTGGCTCACGTGGGCTGGGGACTTAAACCGCGTCGGGCACGCGTGCGCTCGGTCGTCGAGCAGGAGGTGGCGAGGTGAGGCGGTCGGACGCCGGTGCTGTCCGCAGCTGGCGCGAGGTGTTCGACCGACGTCGGGAGAAAACAGCCACGCTCGGTTTGGGAAACAGTCCTCCCACTGACTTGTGGGCCCCCTCTCCCCCCTTAATCTCTTTTTCCAAATTCCGCTGCAAATATCTCAGCTACTCTCCATTTAATGAGAGACTTAGCCTCCAAGTATTGGTTTGAATTTGAGTTCTCAAATTCAAACTTTGTTTGGTTAAATTTGCTTCATATTTAAACTGAAATTCAAATTCAGTTTTGAATTCTTGCAAATTTAGCTCTTGACAAGATGAGCTCCAATGGAGATGAAACTTGGTGGGTTTACTCAGAAAAATGTGCTGAGTATAGATATGGAGCTAACTTTTGAATTTGGGTGATGAAAGTTGCTGCAATTTGAATTTACATTCAAATTGGCCTCTTTTTGAAATAACCCAAAAGTGCCTCAAAAATTGTTGAATTTGCATGAGCTTTGGAATGAACCTTCCCAAGACTTTTTAAATCCTAGGGTGAGCTCAACCTCTCATGTTCATGTGCAGAAACCCTACTTTGTGAAAGTGAAGGCTTTCCCTTCTAATCACTCCTTTGATGGAGGTCACTTGCTCTTCACAATATTTCACAATCTACCCACAACAAAACTGTTGTGTTGTGAGGTGCAGAAAAGTTTTTGCATGTCCCTTTTCTTGGGCTTTTACATCCCTCCCCCCTTAAAAGAATCTCGTCCCGAGATTATAAAAGAAGAGATAGCGATGTAATAGGGACTTACCCGTGTTGAGAAGCCAAGAACTCCGGGTAATTTGAGCGAAGGAACTCCTCGCTCTCCCACGTCGCTTCCTCGGCGGTGTGGTTACTCCAGAGTATTTTGTAGAACCACAACGTTCTGCTACGCGTGGTCCTGGCTTTCTCATCAAGAATTCCCACCGGATATTCATCATATGTTAAATCCGGCTTCAGCTCGCCGATGTCTTCGGTAGGAACAACAGTTGTATGCTTCAAGCATTTTCGCAGTTGCGAAATATGGAAAATATCATGGACACCAGCCAGAGATGCCGGTAGCTCCAATCGATACGCTGCTGGTCCACACTTCTCGGTGATAGCGTAGGGTCCAATGAAACGGGGAGCGAGCTTCCCCTTCACACCGAATCGGTGCACGCCCTTCATTGGAGACACGAGGAGGTACACGTGTTCCCCAACATCAAAGTGCAACGGCCTACGCCTCTTATCAGCGTAGCTCTTCTGTCGGGATTGAGCGGCCTTCAAATTGGCTTGAATTGTCCGAACGCGCTCCTCGGCGTCGTTCACCACATCAACCCCGAATGTGACCCTTTCACCGGACTCGCACCAATTTAATGGGGTGCGGCATTTACGACCGTAGAGAGCTTCATAGGGTGCCATTTTGATACTCGCCTGATAACCGTTGTTGTACGAGAATTCCGCCAATGGTAGGTGATCATCCCAGTTCCTACCATGGTGGATGGCACATGCTCTCAACATGTCCTCCAGGACTTGATTCACCCTTTCTGTCTGACCATCTGTCTGAGGGTGATAGGCGGAGCTCCTGATCAACTTAGTACCCAATGCAGCGTGTAGCTGCTCCCAAAAGCGAGATACAAATAATGCACCTCGATCTGAGACAATGGTCTTGGGTACCCCGTATAGGCATAGAATCTTCGCTATGTATAGTTCCGCATATTTGCCGGCATTGTAACGTGTATTCACCGGAATGAAGTGAGCCGTCTTGGTTAACCGATCAACGATTACCCATATGGAATCATGCTTGTTGGCTGTTAGGGGTAATCCCACAATGAAATCCATGCTCACATCTTCCCATTTCCATGCCAGGATCTTCAGGGGTTGCAACAGCCCTGATTTCTTCATGTGATCAGCTTTCACTCATCTACACGTATCGCACTCGGATACGTACTTAGCTACCTCCCGCTTCATCCGTGTCCACCAAAATTTCTTTTTCAAATCTTGGTACATTTTGTTGCTGCCCGGATGAATGGAGTATTTGGACAAGTGAGCTTCATCGAGGATCTTTTTCCTCAACTCCATATCTCGGGGTACGACTATGCGGTCATTGAACCACAGCGTCCCCTCATCATCCTTCCGGAAACATTTAATTTCTCCATTGTCTATCCGTCTCCGGAGATGTGCCATGCCTTTATCATTTTTCTGAGCTGCAATGATGTCCTCCCTAATAGTAGGGATGAGGGCGAGGTTGTACAGCGATCCATAAGGAACCAAGTATAAACTTGGCTCTTCCTCCTCCACCGGTGTAATGGTGAGGTGATGGACATGCGATTTCCGACTCAGCGCGTCGGCAACCACATTCGCCTTGCCGGGGTGGTAATGGATCTCAATCTCATAATCCTTGATCAGTTCTAACCACCTCCTCTGCCTCATGTTCAGCTCCTTCTGGGTGAAAATGTATTTCAAGCTCTTGTGGTCGGTGTAGAGATGCACCAAGTTCCCCAGGAGATAGTGCCTCCACATTTTCAGCGCCAACACCACGGCAGCAAGTTCAAGATCGTGAGTCGGGTAGTGCTGCTCATGGTTCCGAAGTTGGCGTGAGCCATAAGCGACCACACGTCCTTCCTGCATCAATACGCAGCCGAGCCCAATACCGGACGCGTCACAATACACGTCGAAGGGCTTTGTTGTATCCGGCTGAGCTAACACCGGGGCTGTGGTGAGATGCTTCACCAGTGTTCGGAACGCTCCTTCACACGCCGTGTTCCAAACATATTTTGTCCCTTTCTTCAGCAACTCTGTCATCGGCTTAGCGAGCTTGGAGAAACTTGGAATGAATCTCCGGTAGTACCCCGCTAACCCGAGGAAGCTTCTGACTTCATGGACTGAAGTGGGAGCTTTCCATTTCAACACTTGCTCTATTTTGCTTGGGTCAACCGCGATGCCTTCAGCTGAGATGATATGTCCCAAGAACGGCACTTGGCTGATCCAAAATTCGCATTTGCTGAACTTGGCATAGAGTTTGTGGTCTCGCAATCGTTGAAGAACGATCCGCAAGTGTTCGGCATGTTCAGCTTCGGTCTTGGAGTAAACCAAGATGTCGTCGATGAACACTACCACGAACTTGTCCAGCTCCGGCATGAACACCGAGTTCATGAGATACATGAAATGGGCTGGAGCATTTGTGAGACCAAAGGACATGACGAGATATTCGTATAAGCCGTATCTCGTCGAGAATGCCGTCTTCGGGATATCCTCCGGCCGGATCTTGATCTGGTGATATCCAGAGCGAAGGTCCATCTTTGAGAATACACTTGCCCCCACAAGTTGATCAAACAAGATGTCAATACGGGGCAGTGGGTACTTATTCTTGATGGTGACAGCGTTGAGCGGCCAGTAATCCACACACAGCCTCAGGGTTTCATCCTTCTTCTTTACAAATAGCGCCGAGCATCCCCAAGGCGAGGAACTCGGCCTAATGAAACCCTTGCTCAACAGATCATTGAGCTGTTCTTTCAGTTCCGCCAGCTCATTTGGAGCCATCTTGTATGGTCTTCGTGATATGGGCGTAGTCCCGGGCGCAAGTTCAATCTTGAACTCGACATCCCGCTCAGGTGGCATGCCCGGAAGATCATCCGGGAACACATCAGGATACTCCCGGACTACGGGGATGTCTTCTAACTTGAGAACTTCAGCATTATTAATTGCTAAAACTTCCCGGACTGGCGTGTCTAACACCATGGAATGCGGACGGTGAAATGGAGAATTTAAGTGAACCGTCCGTGTCCGAGTCTCTAGGACAGCGCCATGGTATTGCAGCCATGACATCCCTAAGATTGCATCAATCTTTTGTCCCATAAGGATTATCAAGATGGTGGGATATAGTTTCCCACCTAAGCACAGAGGTGCCTTTGGAATCATCATATTAGCTGAAATCTTCCCTCCCGGTGAGCATATCATATAAGTGCAGTCGGTTGGGAAGACTTGCAATTGATGTTTAGCCACATAGGATGCACTTATAAAGCTGTGGGTTGCACCAGAATCAAATAATATGACGATGGCTTGATTGTTGAGAGTAAACGTACCCGCCAGCACGTTGTCTCCCTCGGGGGCGTCCTCATTGTCGAGGTTGCGGACGCCTCCAGTCCGCTGGCCAACCTTCTTCACCGGAGGTCGGCCTCGAGCACCGCCCTGGAGCTGGGCTTGCCCGCTGCTCTTCTGCCCCTGGGGACAGTCCTTCGCAAAGTGGCCCGCCTGGCCACACGTGAAGCAGGTGAAACGGGGCGGTCCCCCGCTGATCGGTGGACGGAAACCCGGGGCGCGTTGTGGCGGTGGAAACGCCCGGGGTACCGTCTGCTGCTGCTGCTGTCTTGGTGGTGGCATCGGCGGACAGAACGGGGGTGCTTGGAACGAACGTCCCCCGAACTGCTGAGGTCACGCCGGTGGACGCCACTGCTGCCCGGATGGTGTCCGATACACCATACGGTACTTCTGGGGAGCGCCACTCCCACCGCTGCTAGGTGGAGCGCTGCGCTTCCTCCGCTCAGCTGCTAACTCCCGCTGAGCGTCCTCTTGCATGATGGCGGCATTGACTAGGTCGTTGAATGTGCCGCGGTTCCATTGTACGAGGTGGGTCTTCATTTCGGGGTGCAACCCCCGATAGAAGTGCTCCCTCTTCCTCTCCTCCGTGGAGATGTAGTCTGACGCATACTGCGCCAGATGGTTGAAGGCACGGGAGTAGTCGTGGGCACTCCTCCCGCCCTGCTTCAGTTCCAAAAATTCTTGGAACTTTCTCTTCATTATTCCGGGAGGGATGTGATAGGCGCGGAACGCCTCCCGGAACTCTTGCCATTCCACGGCATGGCCAGCCGGACGTGAGGCGACATAATTCGCCCACCACGCACCAGCGGCACCGTGGAGCTGCTGTGCTGCGAACAGCGTCTTCTGCCGCTCCGTACACTGGAGCAGCCCGAACTTGGACTCAATAGTCCGCAGCCAGTTGTCCGCCTCCAGTGGTTCTTCAGCTTCGGTAAACACTGGAGGGTGCGTACTCATGAAATCCGAGTACGACACTTCGCGGGGCTCACGAGGCCCTCGCTCTTGACGTCCTCCCGCCTGGGACGTATTCTGCACGATCGTGCGGAGCAGGTCGGTCTGCTCCTCACGACCTCCCACCAATGCCGCTATCACATCCGCTAGAGTAAGCGGAGGCGGCGGTGGTGGCTGCTGCTGCGGGGTGCTGTCGTAGGCCGGTGGCTGGGAGTCATCGCCTCCACCTTGGCTAGAGCCACCAACCTCGTGCGTGGTCCTAGTACGAACCATCTGCAACCATACGACATTAAACATCAGTCCCGCAACATTTTGCATGCAGTCCCATTATAATGGGCGTAAAAATATTATGACAACAAAAACATGCGATATATCTCGTAAGCCGATAGTAATAACTTTGCACAAGCTACACCATTACCAGACCAAACACCAGCTAGTTTAATCCAACTTGATGAACCTCCACTCTGGAAGCTCAACATAACTAGGTTTGGTCACTACGAGACATTACTATCGCGTTGTCATCACATATCACACCCTTAGGGTACAACACCCTCTCCAATGAGCTCAACTGTCATTCTTCTGTCAGAATGACCAGTTTCTACCTATCCCAAGTTTTGATCTGGTTCTGTGCATTTTCATGACTCAAGTTGAATACCAAAGTTAAAGTTAACTTTAGTATCTTTCCAACGAGTATGCATTTGCCCCCAGATCAGATTTGGCTAAAAAGTTATGCTAATTCAAAGTCAGCAGAATTTCTGGAAGAATTTTAACAGCACCTCCCTTGGAAGTGGCTGTCTTCAACCCTAATTTCCCCTAATTTCTGTGCTGAACTTCAGAAACTTTGAATTGCAAAGATGTCACACATCTTCTACTCTTTCTAGGCGTGTATTATATGACAATTTTAGATTTTTCTACTGGGAGTTATATTTGAAAAACAGATTAGTTCCGAGGATGTTTTACCCTGCCCTGGTTTTGGACAGTTTACATTTCTCTGGGCTTTTAGCCATCTCAAGGTGAGTTTTAGCTCTGGAAGTCTACAGCAAAGTTGTAGAGTACTTAAATACCTTTCCAGAGCTATATAGCACACCCCTCTGGGCTAAAAGACCGGTGAGTTATGCCCTGTTGAAGATCAGCAAACGTGCTGCCCAAAACAGAGCACTCTGTTTTTCAGTCTCTTGGAACTACAATCATCACTATCCCAATCTTATACCCAACCAGGGTCCTAACTGTTGAACCTATAGATTTTAATTCTTCGTTTTCATTATACTCATGCAGATGCCTACAATGCCTCGGTACTACGTTCATCACAAAAGAAAATCCTAACCGGATCATACCGGTATATACGTCTCGAGTGTGGCACTAAACGGTCTCTCGCCCATGTTTTCTACACGGATACATACGTGGTTAGTACCTGCAGAAGACCACACAATGATGGTGCACTCAAAGTTTGTTCATTTCAGGCAGTTCCATATCTAAAGTAAATACAAACGCCCGTATCATTGTCATACGGCCGTCCTTGAGCTAAGTCACGTCTCAAGGCACGTGATCGTGTTTCAACACCACACGACGGGGAACCCGAGTATGTCATGAACGGGTCGTCACGGTTGGGAATGTTATCAACCCAACAGATACCATCTACTGCCCTGCAGGGCACGCCGATGGCAAGCGCTGCGTATGTCCTCCTGGGCTATTTCCAGACGAACACACTCTCGCGTTACTGACCACGCGATGGGGTCTCCACTTACTTGCCTAATGCACGCTAGGGATCAGCGTTTCATATGAACTCAGGGACATGAAGAGTCCAAGAGATTCATATTGACATCTCACACCAAGCTGTGAGATCAATCCCTGAACCACGTTCCTCGTCAGGGAGAGCTAACCGAAATTGAACCGCTTTCGGTGGCGTTCCTTACCATACTTACCAGAGCGTAGGTGCGTCGTTACATAATTGAAATTCAGAATTATAACACATAAGTTAGTCTTTGCCACTTTAAGTAACTATGCTAATATAGTCCTTACTTGGGCGACTACCGAATCCTCACCGTACACCTAAGTTTTTCCCATAATGCAGTCCTTTAGTACTGTGCTATCCCCACTGCAGCTCTGATACCAGGCTGTGGCGGACCGGAATCCGCTCATCCAGGATCGCAGAGGGTGGTGCCGCGCGATGCGACACCCGACAGCACACGTCATAAGAACACAATATATTACATGGGAAAAACAGCTGAAACTGTACAAACAGGTACAAACTTCAGTTACAACTATTATTCTATTACACAGCGGAAGACTACACTATACAACTCACGCCTGCCTATTTAGCAAAAGTCGGTTGCCCAGCCCTAGGGCAACCCACACTAGCTGCACGTCTCAGCTCAGCGCGGCGTGTACGGCTCCCACTCAGCCGTGGTCCCCGACGGAGGGTAACCCTCGCCGGTGGACTCGTACTCCGAGTCCGTGGGTGGCTCCTCACCTGAAAAACACTTAAGCAGCAACCGTGAGCACAAAGGCTCAGCAAGGCTTAACCGACTCACCTAAGCATGAAACTCTACATGAGGTGTACAATGGACATAGGATAGTAACATTTCAGCAAAACGACACGCCTACAAGTTCATCCTTAGTTCATCTTTTAGCAACAAGTTAACAGTTCATGAAATCTGAAATTTAGTGAGCAGTATTTGGTGGCACACATGTAGCAATACAATTATATCAATCAGCATCATTGAATCAACATATTTCATCCATTAGTCTACGTTACGATGCAGTGAACAAGCAGTACTCGTCACCGCGAGGGACGGCGAATCGACTCGATATACACCTGCAGGGAAAACCCAAAGAGCACGTCACGTACGCCCACCCGTGGAGCTGCACAGCACGCTCACTCGATGTCGTACGGGACAACCTTTCACCCAACAGCCCAAACGTCGAACCGGTCGCACCGAAACGAGCAGGAGGTTCCCCACACGGAGCATCTCTCTATGCCCGTTGGCAGATTTCCACCTGGCTGCCCTCAACCTACACCTATAAATCGGTGTGCTATGCCTCGACGCCCGGAGGTTTAGGCTACATCGGTTTATCGGGGCCCATATATCTGATATGCCTTCGGTACGTTCAATACTTGTTCAGCAGGGCCGCACATGGATCGGTCCTCAATCGACACGGATAGGGCTGCGCACACAAGACTCTCTCTTGTTGCGCCCTAGCCCCTGCCTAGTCTCATTTTCATTACTAAAGTGATCGCACATCACTCAACCGAACCCGTGTGTCTCAAGCCTATCTCGCGAGTAGATTCCAACTACTCGACTTGTACCGAAGTCCTATGACTCATTAAGTATAGCCTGTCTACTCGAGGTCCTTGACACTACCCTCACTCTTTTAGGAAACTTTGGTTATGCAAGTGGGGTTTCAGTCATTCTATACCTAATGCACATACATACTTCATATGACACATGTAAACAAAGTAAAGCTTTTTAAAAAGGGTTAATGCAAACCGGGGCTTGCCTTGTTGCTGCTGGTCAGGAGTTAGTTCTTCGTCCGGAAGAAGGAAGTCCAGCACTTCCGGAGTCTCTTCTTCAACGGCTACACGTTAATGAAATACTACATGTTAATTTAGATGCACAGGTGAGTTTTAGAGTAAGACTTCTACTATTAGTTCTAATAACCAGCCTCTAACATCTGGAACTTTGTTTAAGAATTTAAAGATGAACTGGTGTTGGTGGTTTGGCTTGAACTTAATCACATGTTTAAATGCTAAGTGGTTTTCCCCCTTTTCCATATTAATTCTCTTAAGTGGTTAAACAGGACAGGGGTGATCTAGAGCTCCAATGGATCTGAGGATTTTTGTGTGAATTCCTTGTCACAAGAAAACTCTCTGGACCAAACATTAGAATTTTTCATGGAGTGGTTTGCTCAGAATAATTCTCTTGGCAAATCAGCAAGGAAGAATTTATTCTGAGGTAATACCCCTGTTCATGCTCAACTTAATGAACTACAATTTCAATTATAGCTCATAGATTTTGCCTGAATTTTCCTAACATTTTTGGGGTTAAGAATTGCCCAGAACCGAATTTCCAAGTTTTGGAAATTCTCTGAAAATGTTTCTGTATTCAAATGAACACAGCACCTTCCAATTTGAATTGCTCTGACCAAATCAACTCCAAACGGTCTGAAACTTTTACAGGGGTTTACTAGTGTCCTAAAGAACATTCTGGCAAAATTTGGGGATTTTTTGATGAACCAAACTCCCTCTAAAATTCCTTTGCTGAAAAGCTTTAAAGAATTTTCCAGAATTAATTAATGGGTTTCATACAAATTGGGTTGTATATCTGGACAGAGCTAGGCAAGATGAATCCAACCCAATTTGAATCACTAAATTTGGAGCTTCCTAGCAAAAGTTATGGGGTTCTAAAGTTTACACTAAAACTGGAAATTCCAAAATGTTTAAATCCTGCGGGTGGGACCCACTCCTCGAGCCGGCCCACTCAGAAAGCGGCCACACCGCGGCCCACGGGGTTTTACCCGCGCTTCCGCACCGAATCCCGGCCGCAAACCCGATCCCCGCGCGAGATCAGAGGCTGACCGGTGGACCCGGCCCCCCCTCGTCTACCTCGCGCTCTCCCGCAGTTCCCGCGGCGGCGCTTCGCCGGAGCGCTCGCCGCCGGGCGTTTCCCCGCCCGACCTCCAACAAAACTTGCCGCCTGTGCCTAACTCGACTCGGAGAACACGCTGGTGCCCTCACCGGAGCTCGGCAATGGCCGGAACTATGCCCGCGACGGCGACAGAGCCTACTTCTGCTCCGGTGACGTCGTCCGGGCTACTCCGGGCCTTATTTCTCAAGCGGTTTGCTCCTACAGCTCCACCGTGGCATGCTGCGCACGAATATGAGCTTGGTTGGCCATGGAAATAGCCGGGGCTGGGACCTCACCGTCGACCTAGGCCCGATATCAACTGTTGCTCGAAAAACTTGGATATCAGCGCAAAGGCTCGATGGTTTTCGATGGTTTTGGATCCTACTTGGCCGTGGGGGCGTGTAGAACCTATGCTCAGCTAGGTTTACGCTGTGCAGGACCGATCGCTGCGGATTTCAGCATTTCTGATCACTCGTTTTTGTCGAGCACCGAGGACTAGACGGGGAAATACTCCCCCTACAAAGCATGGAAGAGGGTAGGGTCTTCACCGTGAGCTCGAGCAGTCCCCGGCGCGTGTCTTTGCTGTTGAACTCCGGTCGCGAGGTCGCCTGGATCAACGGCGCGACGAGGAGCCGAGGGGAGCGGCGGTGTCGTTTTTTGTTTCGGGTAGGCACGGGCAAAGCGGAGGAGATGAGGCTGGCTCACGTGGGCTGGGGACTTAAACCGCGTCGGGCACGCGTGCGCTCGGTCGTCGAGCAGGAGGTGGCGAGGTGAGGCGGTCGGACGCCGGTGCTGTCCGCAGCTGGCACGAGGTGTTCGACCGACGTCGGGAGAAAACAGCCACGCTCGGTTTGGGAAACAGTCCTCCCACTGACTTGTGGGCCCCCTCTCCCCCCTTAATCTCTTTTTCCAAATTCTGCTGCAAATATCTCAGCTACTCTCCATTTAATGAGAGACTTAGCCTCCAAGTATTGGTTTGAATTTGAGTTCTCAAATTCAAACTTTGTTTGGTTAAATTTGCTTCATATTTAAACTGAAATTCAAATTCAGTTTTGAATTCTTGCAAATTTAGCTCTTGACAAGATGAGCTCCAATGGAGATGAAACTTGGTGGGTTTACTCAGAAAAATGTGCTGAGTATAGATATGGAGCTAACTTTTGAATTTGGGTGATGAAAGTTGCTGCAATTTGAATTTACATTCAAATTGGCCTCTTTTTGAAATAACCCAAAAGTGCCTCAAAAATTGTTGAATTTGCATGAGCTTTGGACTGAACCTTCCCAAGACTTTTTAAATCCTAGGGTGAGCTCAACCTCTCATGTTCATGTGCAGAAACCCTACTTTGTGAAAGTGAAGGCTTTCCCTTCTAATCACTCCTTTGATGGAGGTCACTTGCTCTTCACAATATTTCACAATCTACCCACAACAAAAACTGTTGTGTTGTGAGGTGCAGAAAAGTTTTTGCAAGTCCCTTTTCTTGGGCTTTTACAGGAACTGCCGAAGTTAGCGGTGAACTGCCGGCAGAGCTCTCCCCAGGAAGTTATGGAACCCTGGGGGAGGTTCATGAGCCAAGACCGGGCTGGGCCGGTCAAGGCGACGGGGAAGTAGTTGGCCATGACGGCCTCATCCCCTCCTGTGGCAAGTACGGCGGTGGAGTAAATCTGGAGGAACTCCGCCGGGTTGATGCTGCCGTCGTACTTCTCGGGCAGGTGCGGCCGAAACTTGTGCGGCCACCTCGCGAAGCGAAGGTGGGGTGCTAGGGCCGCACATCCTGCCCCTGTTGCTGCAGGTGTTGGTGCCGCGAACGCTTGGTTCGCCGCTGGCACGGTGTACCCCGGTATAGGCAAGGCTGCACCATAGACCGGGGGCACCGTTTGCAGGGCATATGGCTGTGGCATATGCTGCACGGTGTATGCCTGGGGCAGAGATCACGTGGCGAAGGTCTGCTCTTCAGGCTGGGTCGAGGCGGACGTCATGCTGTTGCCAGCCTCCTGGTTGCGACGCCTTTCTCGATGTCGCTCGAGGTACACCCGGGCATCCTGGACCAAGTGGCACCGTTCCAGCTCTGTCCTCAGGTCCGTCGACTGGAGCCTGGTGGAGCTGGAATCCGCCATCTGCCCGTCAACCGTTGGTGTGCGCATCAGCGACACAGCCAGTTGGCCGGAGCGTCGTCCCCGCCGAAGTCGAGGGTTTGCGGCGGCGACGATGAGACGGTCTACCTCGCGAATCCACTGCTGGGTCACTGCCTGAGGCGCGTCCCCAGCAGGCGTATTGCGCAGTAGCGCTCTTGCTGCCGCTAGCGCATCCCCGTGGGGAACGCTCAGCGCTGCAGAAGATCTGACGCTGGTTGGAGCCAGCATTGCCGGAGTCGGCGTTGCCGGAGTCGGCTGCTGGCTTCCAGCTTGCGCCGACACACTCCGTCCTGAGTGCGTCGACACGTATTCCCCGCTTGTCACGGTTCGCCGTGAATGCGGGGGAGGACAGCTTGCCGCTGAAGGAAGCTTGGTCATCTTCGTCGTCAGAAGCTCATCGCGCAAGGGAAAACCCCCTTCCTGGCGCGCCAAATGTCGAAGTGTGTGGTCGACACTTCCCCCGGATCTGCACTGGGCAGCCCGCGGAGGTTCTTTTTCGGAGGGGCTAGTCGCTTACGGAGAGCTTAAGCGTAGGGACGAGTTAAGGAGGAGCTTGACACGGCGAGTTTTACGTGGTTCGGGCCGCCGGAGCGTAAAACCCTACGTCCAAGGTGAGCTGAGGTGCTCGCTGTATTGCTTGTTGCTAAGAACCGGAGTCCTAAGCTTGAGGATGAGTTACGCCTAGGGTGTGAGTTGCTGGAGTATGAACCCTTGCTAACGTCGCCTACCCGAGCCTTTTATAGTCCAAGGCTCGTGTGGCTTAGAAGGGGGGCCCGTGTGGCTTAGAAGGGGGGCCCGGGACCCGACAGGTGGTCCCGGGGAGATTGTCTGCCGACTATCGTATCCACAGTTATGTCGGTAGTTGTCTCTGGCGAAGGCTTCTGAGTCTTCGTCTTGCCGCCCTGCCCATGCCGCATGCTAGTCGTAGTGGCAGGAGCGGCAGGGGATGTCTTGTCGCTGTGTTTATTAGCTGGCAGGTTCTGACACCGCGCGCCAGTCTGTGATGTGACTGGGCGCAACGGCACCTGACGTGCTCCACGTCTCCGCGTCTTGGGAAGGCGCGGGTCTTGAATACCTTGTACGGGCAAGGTATGGGACGTCTTTACACCCGCTGCCTACCGCTCGGGGGCAGGCAGCGCTGTTCTGCTGGACACGTGGCGGGCCCGGAGCCCTCCTCAGAGGAAGGGGAGGTCCGGCCCCGCAGGACACGTGGAGCCTTCGGACCTCTCCCCGCGGAGGGGCAGGTCCGGCTTCTGTCGGCCACGTGGCGGGCCCAGAGCTCTCCTCTGAGGAGAGGGAGGCCCGGCCCCGCTGGACACATGGCGCCTTCGGACCTCTCCCCGGCGGAGGGGGGAGGTCCGGCTTATGCAGGCCACATGGCGAGCCCGGAGCTCTCCTCTGAGGAGAGGGAGGTCCGGCCCCGCTGGACGCGTGGCGCCTTCGGAGCTCTCCCTGCGGAGAAGGGCGAGATCCTTAGGCATTTTCCCCTGTGCGGAGGGGTACCCTATATCGCGGGTACCGACAACCGTAACTCCGGGGAGGCAAGCACAGGCTTTCGGTACGGAATCAGGAAAAGCAGGCTGTACTCCCCTGGACCTCCGAAGGGCAGGGCACGCACGCTTTGGGTCAGAACCAGGCAAAGCAGGCTATGCACCCTAGACCCCCCATGCACAGCGCAGGATTTTCCTGGAGGTGACCAACTGGCATCACAGCACCTGACTGGGGGAGGCCCGAGAGGCCCTGTCGGTACCCACGATATGGGGTACCCCCACGCACAGGGGAAAATACCTAAGAATCTCGCCCTTCTCCACAGGGAGAGCTCCGAAGGCGCCATGTGTCCAGCGGGGCCGGACCTCCCTCTCCTCAGAGGAGAGCTCCGGGCCCGCCACGTGGCCAGCGGCAGCCGGACCTCCCCCCTCCGTGGGGAGAGCTCCGAAGGTGCCACGTGTCCCGCGGGACCGGACCTCCTCCTCCACAGAGGAGAGCTCCGGGCCCGCCACATGGCCGACAGAAGCCGGACCTCCACCCTCCGTAGAGAGAGGTCCGAAGGCTCCACGTGTCCCGCGGGGCCGGACCTCCCTCTCCTCAGAGGAGAGCTCCGGGCCCGCCACGTGTCCAGCAGGACAGCGCTGCCTGCCCCCGCGCGGTAGGCAGCTGGCGTAAAGACGCACCATACCTTGCCCGTACAAGGTATTCAAGGCCCGCGCCTTCCCAAGACGCGAAGACACGGAGCACGCCTCTGTCAGGTGCCGTTGCACCCAGTCGCATCGCAGACTGGCGCGCCGTGTCAGAGCCTGCCCGCCAATAAACACAGCGACAAGACATCCCCTGCCGCCCCGCCGTCATCAACCACTACGACTAGCTTGCGGCATGGGCAGGGCGGCAGAACGAAGACTCGGAAGCCTTCGCTAGAGACAACTACCGACATAACTGCAGATACGATAGTCGGCAGGCAATCTCCCGGGACCACCTGTCGGGTCTCGGGCCCCCCCTTGTAAGCCGCTCGAGCCTTGGACTATAAAAGGCTCGGGTAGGGAACATTAGTAAGGGTTCGAACTCTGTGAACTCGCATCCTAGGCATTACTCACCCTCAAGCTCAGGACTCTGGTTCTGAGCAACAAGCAATACAGCGAGCACCTCTGCTCACCGTGGACGTAGGGTTTTATGTTCCGGCGGCCCGAACCACGTAAAACTCGCCGTGTCAAGCTTCTCCCTCACTCGTCCCTTACGCTGAAGCTCTCTGCAAGCGACTAGCCCCTCCGAAAAAGAACCTCCGCGGGCTGCCCAGAGCAGGTCCGGGGGAAGTGTCGACCACACACTTTGACATTTGGCGCGCCAGGAAGGGGGCTTTTCCCTCGCGCGACAAGTTTCTGCCGACGAAGATGACGAAGCTTCCTTCAGCGGCAAGCTCTCCTCCCCTGCGTTCACGGCGGACCGTGACTAGCGGGGAATACGTGTGGACACACTCAGGACGAAGTGTGTCGACGCAAGCTGGAAGCCAGCAGCCGACTCCGGCAATGCAGGCTCCGGCTAGCGTGAGATCTTCGACAGCGCTAAGCGTTCCCCACGGGGGCGCGCTAGCTGCAGCAAGAGCGCTATTGTGCAATCCACCTGCTGGGGACGCACCTCAGTCAGCGACCCAGCAGTGGATTCATGAAGTAGACCGTCTTGTCGTCGCCGCCGCAAACCCTCGACTTCGGTGAGGACGACGCCCTGGCCAATCGGCTGTGTCGCTGACGCGCACACCAACGGTTGACGAGCAGACAGCAAACTCCAACTCCACCAGGCCCCTATCGACGGACCTGAGGACAGAGCTGGAACGATGCCACTTGGGCCAAGATGCCCGAGTGTTCCTCGAGCGATGATGAGAAAGGCGTCGCAACCAAGAGGCCGGCGACAGCATGACGTCAGCCTCGACCCTGCCTGAGGCGCAGACCTTCGCCACGCGATCTCTGCCCCAGGCATACACCACGCAGCATATGCCACAGCCATATGCCCTGCAAACTGCACCCCCGGTCTATGGTGCAGCCTTGCCCATACCGGGGTACACAGTGCCAGCAGCGAACCAAGCGTTCGCGACACCAACGCATGCAGCAACAGGAGCAGGATGTGTGGCCCTAGCGCCCCACCTTCGCTTCGCGAGGTGGCCGCGCAAGTTTCGGCCGCACCTGCCCGAGAAGTACGACGGCAGCGTCAACCCGGCGGAGTTCCTCCAGATCTACTCCACCGCCTTCCTTGCTGCAGGAGGGGATGAGGCCATCATGGTCAACTACTTCCCCGTCGCCTTGACCGGCCCAGCCCGGTCTTGGCTCATGAACCTCCCCCAGGGTTCCATAACTTCCTGGGGGGAGCTCTGCCGGCAGTTCACCGTGAACTTTGGCAGCTCCTACACCCGGCCTGGCACGGAGCTCGACCTCCATGCCATCCAGCAACAACCTGGGGAGTCGCTGCGCTCTTTCATTCAGCGGTTCTCCCAGGTACGGAACACCATCCCACACATTCAAAGTGCTTCCGTGGTGGTGGCGTTCCGGCAGGGTGTCCGGGACAAGAAGATGCTTGAGAAGCTTGCGACCAGAGAGGTCCGCGACGTCTCAGAGCTCTTCAACCTGGCGGACAAGTGCGCCAGAGCAGCAGAAGGGCGGAACTGGCACTCCCTGCCAGCCTCTGAGGCAGGAGGGCAACCCAGATCTGGTGCAGTTTCCTATGGAAGCAGCAAGAAAACCAAGAACCGGGGCGGTGGCAAGATGAAGTCACCGGCCGCGGCTCCCGTTGCCGCAGCAGCGGCACCCAGTGGGGCTCGGGGGCCATGTCCCGACAAAAGGCAGCGACAGTCACCATCCCCAGATGGTGACCAAGGCGAGCTATGCCCCGTGCATGGCACCAGCAATCATACAGCTGCCGAGTGCTGGGACATCCAGAGGCTTGCAGAGCACTTCCGCAAAGGGAGGCAGCTGAGAGCTGATGCTCCGCCCCTCCCTCAGAGGGAGGGCAAACAGAAGGTCGATGCCTCAGTCAGCGTCGGCCACCAGGTGGGGTTTCAGGAGTCTCAACGCGTCATAAAGACGGTGCACAACAGTGGGGACTCCAGCTCCGGTGATGACGAGCCGGGGCAGTAGCCAACTACGGCCGCCCCGGAAAGTTGTGGAGACTGCACTGCTGCGATGTCAACCTTGGAGAAGTTCCAAGTAGTTGCAGCAGCCCAAGCACCAGCCCCGGCGGTGCAGAACCGGGCCAGCTCCACCCGAGTGCGCGCCTCCGTGCCTCGGCCGTACCTCCTGGGGGCCGCCCAGGGTCTGTCAACCTCTTGAAGGCCTTAGCCGGAAGGGGAAAGGCGCCTTGGGTCTCCCAAGAAGAGTCCGGGTCCTCCTACCACTTGAAGGCCTTAGCCAGAAGGGGAGGGTACCCGGGGCTCCCAGGAGAAGCCGCGCAGGACCCGCTCCAGCGTGAAGATAACGACCTCACCCGAGTGCATGTCCCTGTGCCTCGGCCATACCTCCTGGGGGCCGCCCAGAGTCTGTCAACCTCTTGATGGCCTTAGCCAGAAGGGAAAAGATGCCTCGGGTCTCCCAAGAAGGGTCCGGGTACCCCTACCACTTGACGGCCTTAGCCAGAAGGGGAGGGTACCCCGGGGCTCCCAGGAGAAGCCACGCAGGGCCTGATCGAGCGTGAAGATGACGACCTCATCGACGAGGCCCGACTGCAGGTGACACCCCACAATGCACGGTCTCGGCTGGTGCTCTAGCACTACCGCCAAAAGACCAAGCGCATCAGGGACCTGCAAGAAGGCAACCTGGTGCCGCGGCACACACTTTCCCGCGAAGGACCTATAAACTCTCCCCCAGCCGGGAAGGTCCCTTCCGAATCACGAAAGTTGCCATCCCAGGTACACATGCCTTTCAACCAAGGGTGGATCCGTTCTCAAACCCTTGGCATGGAACAACACAGTAAGTCCTACCTCCTGAGCGTTAGTAGAACAGGGCCATACCCTTCTGTAATAAATCCCATAGAGTCTAGGAACAGCGCTCAGGGCAGCTAAGTCTCAGGGAACGGTCCAGGACTACGTCCAGCTTGGCCTGGTTCCGACCTGTCGAAGTGTGTGGTCGACACTTCCCCCGGACCTGCTCTGGGCAGCCCACGAAGGTTCTTTTTCGGAGGGGCTAGTCGCTTGCGGAGAGCTTAAGCGTAGGTACGAGTTAGGGAGGAGCTTGACACGGCGAGTTTTACGTGGTTCGGGCCGCCGGAGCGTAAAACCCCTATGTCCATGGTGAGCTGAGGCGCTCGCTGTATTGCTTGTTGCTCAGAACCGGAGTCCTGAGCTTGAGGGTGAGTTATGCCTAGGGTGTGAGTTGCTGGAGTGCGAACCCTTGCTAACGTCGCCTACCCGAGCCTTTTATAGTCCAAGGCTCGTGTGGCTTACAAGGGGGGCCCGGGACCCGACAGATGGTCCCGGGGAGATTGCCTGCCGACTATCGTATCCGCAGTTATGTCGGTAGTTGTCTCTGGCGAAGGCTTCTGAGTCTTCGTCTTGCCACCCTGCCCATGCCGCATGCTAGTCGTAGTGGTTGATGATGGCAGGAGCGCCAGGGGATGTCTTGTCGCTGTGTTTATTGGCTGGCAGGTTCTGACACCGCGCGCCAGTCTGTGATGTGACTGGGCGCAACGGCATCTGACAGAGGCGTGCTCCGCATCTTCGCATCTTGGGAAGGTGCGAGTCTTGAATGCTTTGTACGGTAAAGGCATGGCGCGCCTTTACTCCTGCTGCCTACCGCGCCAGGCGGCAGCACTGCTCTGCTGGCCACGTGTCGGACCCGGAGCTCTCCTCTGAGGAGAGGGGGGCTCCGGCTCCCCTGGACACGTGGAGCCTACGGAGCTCACCCCCGCGGAGGAGGCGAGGTCCGGTCTTCCGGGCTACGTGGCAGGCTCGGAGCTATCCTTTGAGGAGAGGAGAGCCCTGGCCCTGCCGGACACGTGGCGCCTTCGGAGCTCGCCCTTGTGGAGGGGGTGAGGTTCGGCCTCCTGGGCCACGTGGCAGGCTCGGAGCTATCCTCCGTGGGGAGGGGAGCTCCGGCCCCGCTGGACACGTGGCGCCTTCAAACCTCGCCCCTGCAGAGGGAGCGAGGTCCTTAGGAAGTTTTACGCTGTGCCCGGGGGTACCCGGTATTGAGGGTACCGACACGACCCTAAGCGCGTAGAGTCTTGCTTCACTTCTTAATGAGGCGGGTCGTTGCCTCCATGTACAGCCTGACTTCCCCCTATGGGCATTTACTCAGAAACCTGTTCTACTTCTCTCTCTCTCATGTGCTCATTTAAATTACGTATTAGTTTTTATGACCGCACTTTCTATGTATGATCACCGTACATTTAGCTCCCCTTTTCCCACGCTCATCCATAGTCAGCATTTGCTATCCTACCGAAGGCGGTTGCACTTGAGGCACCTGCCGATGGCCAGGGGGCCTCTCGGGCCTCCCCCAGTCAGGTGTTGCGGTGCCAGTTGGTCACCTCCAGGAAAGGTAGGCGCCGTGCATGGGGGGTCCATGGTGCGTATCCCGCTTAGCCGGCTCTGTACCCAAAGCGTGCGCACTCTGCACTCCGGAGGTCCAGGGGAGTACAGCCGCTTTGCCTGGTTCCGTATCCAAAGCCTGTGCACTCTACTTCCCCGGCAAACGGCCCGGTACTAGGGGCCGGACGGTCGTACCCGGACCTTGGAGGGAGCCGGAGCCCCGGTGCCTCACGCACACAATTGCCCAAGCCCCGTATACCGGACTAGGACCATAAGCCGAATAAGACTAAGAGACGGGAAAGGGAGGACCCCCCAAGGAGAATTACGTTTCCTCTACCTGTGTGCAGGACCTCCAGGTTATAGCTACGGGGGCTACATGAGGTGGGGGGGCAAGGAGCCGTTGACTACTCCAGCACCGAACAGGAAGGTCCGGGTTTCGCCCCTTCAAAAGGGATGGGGCCTGAAGGCCCCACGTGTCCAGCGGGGCCGGAGCTCCCGCCTCCTCAGGAGGAGCTCCGGACCCGCCACGTGGCCGGCAGAAGCTGGACCTTCCCCCTCCGCGGGGAGAGGTCCGAAGGCTCCACGTGTCCCGCGGGGCCGCACCTCCCTCTTCTCAGAGGAGAGCTCTGGGCCCGCCACGTGGTCAGCAGATCCAGACCTCCCCATCCTCATGGGGCGAGCTCCGGAGACCTCCGGGGCCCTTAATTCAATAAGGACCCAGGGAAGGTGTCTGTGCAGAGCTTCGAGATTGGTGAAGGCCTCTGAGTACCTTGCGGAGCTAAGGGCCCGGCCAGGCAAACCAAGAAGAAGACAAAAGCATCACAGGCACAAATATTCAAGAGAGTCTATTTATTCACGGCTCCGTGAGCTGGACTACAGACTCGATAAAAAGAAAGAAACAAGCCCTAGGGTCCCCCTGGCTCACGCCGGAACCTGGAGGCTACAAGGGCGGCCACATCCCTGACTTCAGCCCTGGCGGTCTCCTCCCGCTCCGTGGCAGGGCCCTCTCTCGCTGGCTCCAGTGAGAAGGAAGGGTCCCGGCTCCTGAAGCATGTCAACACATGCTGTCGGTACCTGCGATATGGGGTACCCCCGCGCACAGGGGAAAATGCCTAAGGAACTCGCCCTTCTCCGCAGGGAGAGCTCCGAAGGCGCCACGTGTCCGGCGGGGCCGGACCTCCCTCTCCTCAGAGGAGAGCTCCGGACCCGCCACGTGGCATACAGAAGCCGGACCTCCCCCTCCGCGGGCAAGGGGTCTGAAGGTGCCACGTATCCGGCAGGGCCGGGCCTCCCCCTCCTCAGAGGGGGGCTCCGGGGCCGCCACGTGGCATACAGAAGCCGGACCTCCCCCTCCGCGGGGAGAGGTCCGGAGGCTCCACGTGCCCCACGGGCCGGACCCTCCTCTTCTCTGAGAAGGGCTCCGGACCCGCCACTTGGCCAGAAGAACGGTGCTGCCTGCCCCCGAGTGATAGGCAGCGGGCGTAAAGACGCCCCATACTTTGCCCGTACAAGGTATTCAAGGCCCACGTCTTCCCGAGACGCAGAAACACGGAGCACGCCTCTGTCAGGTGCCGTTGCGCCCAGTCGCATCACAGACTGGCGCGCGGTGTCAGAACCTGCCAGCCAATAAACGCCGCGACAAGACATCCCATGCCGCCTGCGCCGTCATCAACCACTACGACTAGCATGCGGAATGGGCAGGGCGGCAAGGCGGAGACTCGGAAGCCTTCGCCCGAGACAACTACCGGCATAACTGCAGATACGTTAGATATCAGTCAATCTCCCCGGGACCACCTGTCGGGTCCCGGGCCCCCTTGTAAGCCACCCAAGTCTTGGACTATAAAAGGCTCGGGTAGGCGACGATAGCAAGGGTGGGCACTCTGCAACTCATACGCTAGCCATACACTCCCAAGCTGTAACTCACCCCCAAGCTCAGGACTCCGGCCCTGAGCAGCAAGCAATACAGCGAGCTCCAGAGCTCGCCGTGAACGTAGGGTTTTACGCTCCGGCGGCCTGAACCACGTAAAACTCTCTGTGTCAAGCTCTTACTAACTCGTCCATCCGCGCAAGCTCTCCGCAAGGGACTAGTGTCGATCGAACACTTCGACATTTGGCGCGCCAGGTAGGGGGCTTTTCCCTTTGCGCGACGAGTTTCGGCCGACGAAGATGACCAAGATCCCTTCAGCGGCAAACTCTCCCCCTCCGCGTTCACGGCGAACCGTGACCAGTGGGGAGTACATGTCGACGCACTCAGGACGGAGTGTGTCGGCACAAGCTGGAAGCCAGCAGCCGACTCCGGCTACGCCGACTCCAGCGATGCAGGCTCTGACCAGTGTGAGGTCTTCTGCAGCGCTGAGCGTACACCACGGAGGTGCGCTAGCTGCAGCAAGAGCACTGCTGCGCAACCCGCCTGCTGGGGATGCGCCCTATTCTGCGACCCAACAATGGGTCCGCGAGGTGGACCGCCTCGTCGTCGCCGCCGCGAACCCTCGGTTTCGGCAAGTGCGACGCCCCGGTCAACCGGCTGTGTCGCTGACGCGCACGCCAACGGTTGACGGGCAAACGGCGGATTCCAGCTCCTCCAGGCTCCCGTCGATGGACCTGAGAAGGGAGCTGGAACGGTGCCACTTGGGCCAGGATGCCCGAGTGTACCTCGAGCGACGCCGAGAAAGCGCCGCAACCATGAGGCTGGCAACAGCTTGACGTTGGCCTCAACACAGCCTGGAGGGCAGATCTTCGCCACGCGAGCCCTGCCTCAGGCATACGCCGCGCAGCATATGCCACAACCATATGCGCCGCAAGCAGTGCCCCTGGTCTATGGTGCAGCCTTGCCCATGCCGAGATACACGGTGCCAAGTGCGAACCAAGCGTTCGCACTGCCAATACCTGCGGCAGCAGGAGCAGGATGTGCAGCTATTGCACCCCACCTTCGCTTTGCGAGGTGGCCACGCAAGTTTTGCCCGCACCTGCCTGAGAAGTACGACGGTAGCGTCAACCCGGCGGAGTTCCTCCAGATCTACTCCACCGCCGTACTTGCCGCAGGAGGGGATGAGGCTGTCATGGCCAACTAATTCCCCGTCGCCTTGACCGGCCCAGCTCGGTCTTGGCTCATGAATCTACCTCAGGGGTCCATAACTTCCTTGGAAGAGCTCTGCCGGCAGTTCGTCGCCAACTTCGGCAGCTCCTACACCCGTCCCGGCACGGAGCTTGACCTCCACGACGTCAAGCAGCAGCCTGGGGAGTCGCTGCGCTCTTTCATCCAGCGGTTCTCCCAGGTACACAACACCATCCCGCATATCCAAAGTGCTTCTGTGGTGGTGGCGTTCCGACAAGGAGTCCGGGACGAGAAAATGCTTGAGAAGCTCGCGACCAGAGAGGTCCGCGACGTCTCAGAGCTCTTCAGCCTGGCGGACAAATGCGCCAGAGCGGCTGAAGGGTGGAACTGGCACTCTCTGCCGACCTCCGAGTCAGGAGGACAGCCCGGGTCCGGCGCTGCTGCCTATGGGGGTGGCAAGAAGGCCAAGAACCGGGGGAGTGGCAAGATGAAGTCATCGTTCACGGCTCCTGTCGCCGCAGCTGCGACGACTAGTGGAGCTCGGGGGCCACGCCCCGACAAAAGGCAGCGGCAGTCACCGGCCCCAGACAGTGACCAGGGCGGGCTATGCCCCGTGCATGGCTCCGGCAACCATACTGCTGCCGAGTGCTGGGATATCCAGAGGCTCGCAGAGCGCTTCCGCAAAGGAAGACAGCAGAAAGCTGAAACACCGTCCTACCCTCAGAGGGATGGCAAACAGAAGGTCGATGCCCCAGTCACCGCCGCCCATCAGGTGGGGTTCCAGGAGCCTCAGCGTGTCATAAAGACAGTGCATAACGGGCCAGGGCGGTAGCCATCTGCGGCACGCCTCCGTGCCTCGGACATACCTCCCGGGGGCCGCCCAAGGTCTGTCAACCCCTTGAAGGCCTTGCCAGAAGGGGAAGACTCCTTAGGTCATCCAAGACGAGCCCGGGTCCACCTACCCCTTGAAGGCCTTAGCCAGAAGGGGAGAACTCCCCGGGGGCCCCCAGGAGAAGCCGCGCAGGACCTGATCCAGCGTGAAGATAACAACCTCGTCGACAAGACACGGCTGCAGGTAACACCCCACAACGCGCGGTCTCGGCTGATGCTCTAAGCACTACCGCCAAAGAACCGAACGCATCGGGGGCCTGCAGGAGGGCAACCTGGTGTCGTGGAACGCTCTATTCCAAGAAGGACTCATAAGCTCCCCCCAGCAGGGAAGGTCCCTTCCGAATCATGAAAGCTGCCGCCCCAGGTACACATGCCTTTCAACCGAGTGTGGGATCCGTTCCCAAAAATCCTTGCCATGAAGCAACACTGTAAGTCCTACTTCCCGAGCATCAGTAGAACAGGGTTATTCTCTTCTGTAATGAATCCCATAGGATTTAGGAACAGAGCTTGGGGCAGCTAAGTCTCAAGGGACGGTACAGGACTACGTCCAGTTTAGCCTGGTTCCGACTCTAAGCGCGTAGAGTCTTGCTTCCCTTGTAGACGAGGCAGAATATTGCCTCCATGTACAGCCAGAATTCCATCTATGGGCACGAATACAGAGACCTGTTCTACTTAGCTCTCTCTCATGCGCTCATTTAAATTATGCATTAATTTTTATGATCGCACTACCTATGTATGTTCATCGTACATCTAGCTCCCCCTCTCCCGCGCTCATCCATAGTCGGCATTCGCTATCCTACCGAAGGCGGCCGCGCTTGAGGCACCTGCCGATGGCCGAGTGAGTCTCTCGGGCCTCCCCCAGTCAGGTGTTGCGGTGTCAGTTGGTCACCTCCAGGAAAGGCCTGCGTTGTGCATGGGGGTCCAGGGTGCGTATCCAGCTTAGCAGGCCATGAGCCCAAAGCATGCGCATCCTGCCCACCGGAGGTACAAGGGAGTACAACCGCTTTGCCTGGTCATGAACCCAAAGCACATGCACCCTGCTTCCCCAGCGCATGGCCCGGTACTAGGGATCGGACGACCGTACCTGGACATCGGAGGGAGCCGGAGCTCCGGCGCCTTGAGCACAGAATTGCCCAAGCCCCGTATAATGGATCAGGATCGTAAGACGAATAAGACTAGGAGACGGGAGGGGATGACCCACCGAGGAGAATTACGTTTCCTCTACCTGTGTGCAGGACCTCCAGGTTACGGCAACAGGGACTGCATGAAGCAGGGGGAAAGGAGCTGTCAACTACTCCGGCCTAGGACTGGAAGGACCGGGTCCCGCCCCTTCAGCAGGGGCGAGGCCCGAAGGCCCCACGTGTCCAGCGGGCCCGGAACTCCCGCCTCCCTTGAGGGGGGCTCCGGACTCGCTACGTGGCAGGCGGAAGCCGGACCTCCCCCCCCAGAGGGAGGGCTCCAAAAGCCCTACGTGTCCAGCATGGCCGGAGCTCCCACCTCCTAAGGAGGAGCTCTGGACCCGCCACGTGGCAGGCAAATTTGGAGCTCCCCATAGGGCGAGATCCGGAGACCCCCGGGGGCCCCTAACACGGTTAGGACCCGGGAAGGTGTCTGTGCAGAGCTCCGAGATTAGAGAAGGCCTCTGAGTACCTTGCGGAGCTAAGGACTCAGTCAGGCAAAGCCAAGAAGGAGGGAAAAGACATCACAGACACAAAAATATAAAAGAGTCAAGCTAAGCAAGGCTCCATGAGCTGGACTACAGACTCAATAAAAAGGGAGAAACAAGTCCTAAGGACCTCCCGGCTCCCGCCGGAACCTTGCGGCTACAAGGGCGGCCACATCCTCGACTTCAGCCCTAGCAGCTTCCTCCCGCTCCACGGCTGGGCCCTCTCTCACTGGTTCTAGCGAGAAAGAGGGGTCGCGGCTCTTGAAGCATGCCAGCACATGTGACGCGACCTCTAGGGCTAGGCCGTGACCCTCGGCCTCAAGCTCGCTGGCGACCACCGAGTCTAGCCTGTCCAGCTTGGCGCCGATCGACTCCAGCGCGGAGATCACCTCCGCCACCTTCAACGCAGGAGCCGCGGCCCTCACCGGACTGAAGCCAAGAGGGATCAGGACGGACCCTGCTCGATCCATGAAGCTCGAGACCGCAAGAGCCTCGGAGGACCGCAAGGCCGAAAGCTCCTCCACCTCGCGGCGGGCCGCCTGCAGAGCCTCCAGGTTCCGCTCGGAGAATTCCTTATCCTTAGCCGCCAGGGAGCTCTCCCGAAGATGGAGAGTCTTGGCGAGCTGCTCCAACTCAGCAGCCTTGAAGTCGGCGGCCAACTCCTGGTCCAAAACCGCCCGGCGTTCACGGGAGACCTGTTCCTCCCTGAAGTCGAGGTCTGCCTTCAGAATCTCCAGCTCCTCGATCCGAGCTCGAAGGTCATCCTCGCCCGCCGCCAGCTGCGCGGCGACCCTCTCCGCCTCAGCTGCCGTGGAACGCTCCCGTTCCTCAACGGCGAGTTTACGGCGCTCCAACTGCTGCCGTATCTCCACAGCGGCAGAGAGGCTCTACTTGGCCCGGGCGTGTGCCTCCAGGGCCTCCCTGTTGATCCGCCGCGATTCGGCGTCCATGCGGTCGACAGCCCGCTTCATCCGGTCGAGGAGCACTTCCCTGAAGTCGAGCAACTCCCGCCTGGAGTCAAGCTAGCTCTTAACGTTCGCGGTCCTCTCCCGCAAAAGGTTCCCCCAGGTGAGGAGGCGATCCCGTTCAACTGTATACTCCTCCCGCTCGCGACCTAGTGCAGCCAAGACCTGCCGGACACTCGTCTCGGCAAGCGTGAAGGCATCTGCCAAGGGCAATGGAGCAATAGAGGCCGGGGCAGTTCCCCCGACCTCCCCCATTACCTCGTCCTCAAGAGGAGTCGATGCACCAGCAACCGAGACGAGACGCCGGTCAGGAGAAGCCGACGCCGGGGCACTGGCGGCCGAACCTGCCGGGCCCTCTTTAGCTTCTGGCTTCTTGACCTGTGGAGAGGGGCGAGCCGGGGAAGGCGGCGCTGGAATAAAGGCCGGGCCGCCTGGTGCAGGGTCGACCTGCGCTGGCTTGGGGGCCGCGGCGGCCGTCTCGGCAGGAAGAGACGCCGCCGCCGTGGAGTCCGGGCACACCGGAACAGGAGAAGTTCGCGCTGGCTTGGGGGCCGCGGCAGTTGCCCCTGGCTCCGAGCGCAACGGCACAGACTCCCCGCAAGTCGGGGATGACCGGGAAGCGCAGACACTCCAGCAGGCTCTGAACCCCGACTTCCGAGCCAGGGTAGGACTTCCAGAGCCCGCTGCCGTCACTGGCGGCCGCTCTGCAGTCGCCTGAACTGGCGGAGCAGGGGACGCCCCAGAAGCTCCCCTCAACGCATCAGCCCGGGGCCTCTTCGAGTCGCCACCGGAGGGAGTGCCAGGCACCCCAGATTCCCGACTTGGCACAGACGCCGCCGCTGGAGGAGATCGAGCGCGCTTCTTCTCTGGTGGCCGGTTGGAGGCCATGGCTAGGGAGGACAAAAGCACAAGAGTCTGAGAAGAAACGCTGGGAGGTGCGAAGGGAAACCACAATGCGAGTAAGATCCCCTCTAAAAACCTTCCCGGGTGTAATCCCAAGCGATTCGGAACTCTTCGGATACACCACGTCGGCAACCGCTTTGGCTCCTAGACCGAGCGCCGATGACAGGTGGACCCAAGCCGCCCGACCGGAGCGGTGGGTCAAGGAGTCAGTCTCCTAAGAAGACAAGCCGGCAAGGCACTTCGGCGGTTCCCGAAGAAAGCGCCGCATCATGCAGAAGTGGCAGTCTTGGGAACCACCACAGTAAAAGCAACCATCAAGTGGGCGCACGCTCCCACGATCCTGCGACTGTTCGTGCTCCGGCAGCGGTCAATGCGGGACTTAGAGAAAGTGCGCGGATCAGAAGAGACGGAGGTCCCACCTCGGGCTCGCTATCTCCCCCGAGATGGGCCCGGGGGCCACTGTCGGTACCTGCGATATGGGGTACCCCCGCGCACAGGGGAAAATGCCTAAGGAACTCGCCCTTCTCCGCAGGGAGAGCTCCGAAGGCGCCACGCGTCCGGTGGGGCCGGACCTCCGTCTCCTCAGAGGAGAGCTCCGGACCCGCCATGTGGCATACAGAAGCCGGACCTCCCCCTCCACGGGCAAGGGGTCCGAAGGTGCTACGTATCCGGCAGGGCCGGGCCTCCCCCTCCTCAGAGGGGGGCTCCGGGGCCGCCACGTGGCATACAGAAGCCGGACCTCCCCCTCCGCGGGGAGAGGTCCGGAGGCTCCACGTGCGCCGCGGGCCGGACCCTCCTCTTCTCTGAGAAGGGCTCCGGGCCCGCCACGTGGCCAGAAGAACGGTGCTGCCTGCCCCCGAGTGATAGGCAGCGGGCGTAAAGACGCCCCATACTTTGCCCGTACAAGGTATTCAAGGTCCGCGTCTTCCCGAGACGCGGAAACGCGGAGCACGCCTCTGTCAGGTGCCGTTGCGCCTAGTCGCATCACAGACTGGCGCGCGGTGTCAGAACCTGCCAGCCAATAAACGCCGTGACAAGACATCCCATGCCGCCTGCGCCGTCATCAACCACTACGACTAGCATGCGGCATGGGCAGGACAGCAAGACGGAGACTCGGAAGCCTTTGCCAGAGACAACTACCGGCATAACTGCAGATACGGTAGATATCAGTCAATCTCCCCGGGACCACCTGTCGGGTCCCGGGCCCCCTTGTAAGCCACCCGAGTCTTGGACTATAAAAGGCTCGGGTAGGCGACGATAGTAAGGGTGGGCACTCTGCAACTCATACGCTAGCCATACACTCCCAAGCTGTAACTCACCCCCAAGCTCAGGACTCCAGCCCTGAGCAGCAAGCAATACAGCGAGCTCCAGAGCTCGCCGTGGACGTAGGGTTTTACGCTCCGGCGGCCTGAACCACGTAAAACTCTCTGTGTCAAGCTCTTACTAACTCGTCCATCCGCGCAAGCTCTCCGCAAGGGACTAGCCCACCGAAAAAAGAACCTCCGCGGGCTGCCCAGTGCAGGCCCGAGGGAAGTGTCGATCGAACACTTCGACACATGCGTAGCAACCTCCAAGGCCAGGCCCCGTCCTTCTGCCTCAAGCTCGCTGGCGACCACCGAGTCCAGCCTGTTCAGCTTGGCGCCGAGTGACTCCAATGCGGGGATCACTTCAGCCACCTTCAGCGCAGAAGCCGCCGCCTTCACCGGGCTGAAGCCAAGAGGGACCAAGGCGGACCCCGCCTGGTCGACGAAGCTTGAGACTGCACGGGCCTCGGAGGACCGCGAGGCCAAGAGCTCCTCTACCTCGCGGCGGGCTGCTCGCAGGGCATCGCGGCTTCCCTTGGAGGATTCCTTCTCCGTGGCCGCCAGGGAACTTTCCCGAAGGCGGATAGACTGGGCAAGCCGCTCCAGCTCTGAAACCCGGAAGTCAACAGCCAGCTCCCGATCCAGGATCGCCTGACGTTCCCGGGAGACCTGCTCCTCCCTCATGGCAAGGTCAGCCCCCTGGGCCTCTAGCTCCCTGGCCCGAGCTTGCAGGTCGTCCTCGCCCGCCGCCAGCCGCGCGGCGACCCTCTCCGCCTCGGCTGCCGTGGAGCGCTCCTGGTCCTCAACGGCACGCTTACGGCGCTCCAACCTCTGCCGCACCTCCTCCACGGCAGAGAGGCTCTCCTCGGCCTGAGCATGCACCTCAAGGGCCTCCCTGTGGAGCCGCCGCGTCTCGGAGTCCAGACGGTCGACGGCCCGCTTCTGCCGGTTGAGGAGCGCTTCCATGATTTCAAGCGATTCTCGCCTGGAGTCGAGCTCGCCCTTGACCTTCGCGGTCCGCTCCCGCAAAAGGTTCCCCCAGATGAGGAGGTGATCCCTCTCGATCGTCTGCTCCTCCCGCTCACGACCAAGCGCGGCCAGGACCTGCCGGACGCTCGCTTGGGCGAGCACGAAGGCATCCGCCAGGGGCAGTGGGGTAGCAGAGGCCAGAGCGGCACCCCCGATCTCCTCCATCACATCGTCCTCAAGAAAGGATGACGCGCCGGGGGCCGGGATGAGATGCCGCTCAGGAGAAGCTGGTGCCGGGACCTCGACAGCAGGACCCGCAGAACCCTCACTGACAGCTGGCCCCTTAGACAGTGGAGAGGGACGAGTGGAAGGAGTTGGCGCTGACGTAGAACCCGGGCAGACCGGAACAGGAGGAACTCGCGCTGGCTTGAGGGCCGCGGCAGCTGTCACGGTTTCTGATCGCAACGGCGCAGACTCCCCATCAGTCAGGGACGGCCGAGAAGCGCGAACACTCCAGCGGGCCCTGAACCCCGACTTCCAAGCCGGGGTAGGATCCCCAGAGCCCGCCGTCGCCACAGACGGCCATTCCGCAGTCGCCTGGACTGACGGAGCAGGGCACGCTCCAGAAGCTCCCCTCGACGCATCAGCAGGCTCCCTGGAGACTCCACCACTTGAGGAAGGAGGACGCGACATCTGGGAACCTTCGGCCTGTTGTCGCTTAAGAGGAGTCCCGTCGGAATGATGAGCCCAGGGCCTCTTTGGGTCGCCACCGGATGGAGCGCCATCTCCAGAAGCAGGAGGTGCAGGCACCCTGGATCCCCGACTTGGCACAGATGCCGCCACCGAAGGAGATCGAGCGCGTTTCTTCTCTAGGGGCGGGTTGGAAGCCATGGCGGGGGAGGGCTCAAGGACAGAAAGACAAAGGCACAAGAGTCCAAGGAAAAGCACTGGGAAGTGCGAAGAGAAGCCGCGATACGAGTAAGATCCCCTTTTAAAACTTCCCAGGTGCGATTCCAAGCGATTCGAAACTCTTCGAATACGCCGCATCGGCAACCGCCTCGGCTCCAAGACCGAGCGCCGATGACAGGTGGACCCAAGCCATCCAGCTGAAGCGGTGGGTCAAGGAGTCAGTCTCCCAAGAAGACGAGCCGGCATGGCGCTTCGGCGGTTCCTGAAGAAAGCGCCGCAACATGCAGAAGTGGCAGCCTTGGGAACCGCCGCAGTAAAAGCAACCATCAAGTGGGCGCACGCTCCCACGATCCCGCGACTGTTCGTGCTCCGGCAGCGGTCAATGCGGGACTTAGAGAAAGTGCACGGAGCAGGAGAGACGGAGGCCCCACCTCGGGCTCGCTATCTCCCCCGAGATGGGCCCGAGAGGCACTGTCGGTACCCACGATATGGGGTACCTCCGCGCACAGGGGAAAATGCCTAAGGATCTCGCCCTTCTCCGCAGGGAGAGCTCCGAAGGCGCCACGTGTCCAGCGGGACCGGACCTCCCTCTCCTCAGAGGAGAGCTCCAGGCCCGCCACGTCGCCAGCGGCAGCCAGACCTCCCCCCTCCGTGGGGAGAGCTCCGAAGGTGCCATGTGTCCCACGGGACCGGACCTCCCCCTCCACAAAGGAGAGCTCCGGGCCCGCCACATGGCCGACAGAAGCCGGACCTCCCCCCTCCGCAGAGAGAGGTCCGAAAGCTCCACGTGTCCCGCGGGGCCGGACCTCCCTCTCCTCAGAGAGGCCCGCCATGTGTCCAGCAGGACAGTGCTTGCCTGTCCCCGCGCGGTAGGCAGCAGGCGTAAAGACGCACCATACCTTGCCCGTACAAGGTATTCAAGGCCCGCGCCTTCCCAAGACACGGAGCATGCCTCTGTCAGGTGCCGTTGCGCCCAGTCGCATCGCAGACTGGCGCGCAGTGTCAGAACCTGCCAGCCAATAAACACAGCGATAAGACATCCCCTGCTGCCCCCGCCGTCATCAACCACTACGACTAGCATGCGGCATGGGCAGGGCGACAGAACGAAGACTCGAAAGACTTCACCTGCGACAACTACCGACATAACTGCGGATACGATAGTCGGCAGGAAATCTCCCCTAGACCACCTGTCGGGTCCCGGGCCCCCCTTGTAAGCCACACGAGCCTTGGACTATAAAAGGCTCGGGTAGGCAACGTTAGCAAGGGTTCGCACTCCAGCAACTCGCACCCTAGACATAACTCACCCTCAAGCTCAGGACTTCGGTTCTGAGCAACAAGCAATACAGCGAGCACCTCTGCTCACCGTGGACGTAGGGTCTTATGCTCCGGCGGCCCGAACCACGTAAAACTCGCCGTGTCAAGCTTCTCCCTCACTCGTCCCTTACGCTGAAGCTCTCCGCAAGTGACTAGCCCCTCCAAAAAAGAACCTCCGCGGGCTGCCCAGGGCAGTTCCGGGGGAAGTGTCGACCACACAATTCGACAGGCCCCCTGGCCATCGGCATGTACCTCAAGCGCGACCGTCTTCGGTAGGATAGCAAATGCCGACTAATGATGAGAGTGGAAAAGGAGAGCTAAATGTATGGTGAGCATACATGGAAAGTGTGGTCATAAAAATTAATGCGTAATTTAAATGAGCATAAGAGTAAGAGCGTGGCTGGACAGGCTTCTTTCTATATAAATATCCATAGGAGGAAGGCAGGCTAAACATGGAGACCACGACCCGCCCCATTAAGAAGGGAAGCAAGACTCTACGCGCTTAGGGTCGGAACCAGGCCAAGCTGAAACGTAGTCTTGGACCGTCCACTGGGACTTAGCTGCTCCGAGCGCTGTTTCTGGACTCTATGGAATTTATTACAGAAAAAAAAAAATTGTCCTACTACTTCTCTAGGGATAGAACTTACGGAGGTGTTCTATGTTCCAAGGGTTCGGGAGTGGATCGCCATCCTCGGTGGAAAGGCGTACGCACCCGGGGCGGCAAACTTTCGTGACTCGGAAGGGACCTTCCCAGCTGGGGGAGAGTTTGTCGGTTCCATCGTGAGAATGTATGCGCCGCGACACCAGGTCGCCTTCTTGCAGCTCCCAAACACGCACGGTCCTTTGATGGTAGCGCCGGAGCGCCTGCCGGTACTGTGCGTTGCGGAGCGCTGCGTGTAATCGAGCCTCGTCGACGAGGTTGATGTCTTCACGCCGGAGGTTGTCCTGCGTGGCTTCATCGTAAGCTCGGACACGGAGAGACCCCATGGTGATTTCTGGGGGAAGCACAGCTTCGGCCCCGTACATCATGAAGAAGGGAGTCTCCCCAGTGGCCCGGCTTTGGGATGTCCGGTTAGCCCACAGTGTGCTCGGAAGCTCATCCACCCACTTGGCACCATGTTTCTTCAAGCCGGCATAGGTGCGAGTCTTGAGGCCCCAAAGAATCTCGGCGTTGGCCCTCTCGACTTGCCCATTGCTCTTTGGGTGAGCAACGGAGGCATAGCACACCTGGATGCTAAGGTCTTCGCAGTAGTCTTGGAATGCTGCGCTGGTGAACTGGGTCCCGTTGTCGGTGATGATTCTGTTCGGGACCCCGAACCTGCAGACGATTGACTTGATAAATTTGACTGCAGATTGCTTGTTGATGGTGATGACAGGTGTAGCTTCCAGCCACTTGGTGAACTTGTCGATGGCAACGTAGAGGTACCGAAATCCTCCGACGGCTTTGGGTAATGGCCCGAGGATGTCCAACCCTCATACCGCGAACGGCCACGAGGGCGTGATCATCTGTACCGCCTGAGCCGGTGTGTGGATCTGCTTGGCTGGCATGCCTTGCAGCTCTTGACCAGCTTGACGACATCCCGGAGTGCTGTCGGCCAGTAGAAGCCATGCCGGAAGGCTTTGCCGATGAGCGTGCGTGAGGAAGAGTGACTCCCACATTCGCCTCCATGGATCTCAGCGAGCAAGTCGCAGCCTTCCCCCTGGGTTATGCACCGCAATAGGACGTGGTTTGCGCCACGCAAGTAGAGATACCCTTCTACCAGCGCGTATCTTTTAGCCATGCGCACGATCCGTTCAGCGGATACACGTTCATCAGGGAGGATATTGTCTTTCAAGTGGTCCCGGATCTCCGTGATCCATGCATCGGGTCTGACTTGAGCTTCTGGATCTTGAGCGCTGGGTAGCACGAAGTCCCCAGTGACGCTTACGATCCTTGGCGGCGTCCATGGTAGCAGGGCCGCCGGGACCGCCAGCTTCGAGGTGATGGTCCCGCCCCCTTCGCCCGGCTCGGCAGGCCGGGCTGTGGGCCGCAGCAACGTCCTCTCGAAGACTCCTTTGGGCACCAGGGCTCCGGTGGAGGCCTTCATTGAAAGATCATCAGCCGCAGCATTGTCGGCGCGCGGTACATGGCGCAGGTCCAAGGTGAGTCTTTCTCCAGCATCTGCACATGGAGCAGATAGGCAGCTAGTTGCGGGTCATTGCAGGAGCATTCACCCTTGACTTGCTTGATGACTAGCAGGGAGTCGCCCTGTGCCAACAACTGGTGAGCGCCAAGAGACAGGGCTGTCTTTAGGCCAAAGATGAGGGCTTCATACTCTGCCACGTTGTTGGTTGCCTTGAAATTGAGACGCACCATATACCCAAACTGCTCCCCTGATGGCATGAGAAGTAGTACGCCGGCACCGGCCCCCTGCTTCCGCGAGGAGCCGCCGAAGAAGAGCGTCCAGTGAGGCCCGGTGAAGACCGGAGCTCAGGTTTTTGGTTCACCGTCTTCGTGGCCCCCTGGGTTGGTTGGCGATGGCATCCACTCGGCCATGAAGTCAGACAGTGCTTGACTCTTGACCGCATGTCGAGGTAGGAAGTTGTCGGTACCCTCAATACCGGGTACCCCCGCGCACAGGCTGAAACCGCCTAAGGACCTCACCCCCTCCGCAGGGGCGAGCTCTGAAGGCACCACGTGTCCGGCAGGGCCGGAGCTCTCCTCTCCTCAGAGGATAGCTCCGGGCCTGCCACGTGGCCCAGAAGGCCGGACCTCGCCCCCTCCGCCGGGGCGATCTCCGAAGGAGCCATGTGTCCAGTAGGGCCGGAGCTTCCCTCCCCTCAGAGGATAGCTCCGGGCCTGCCACGTGGCCTAGAAGGCCAGACCTCGCCCCCTCCGCGGGGGTGAGCTCCGAAGGCGCCATGTGTCCAGCGGGCCCGGACCTCCCTCTCCTCAGAGGAGAGCTCCGGACCCGCCACGTGGCCAACTGAGCCGGACATCCCCCCTCCACGGGGAGAGCTCCGGAGGCTCCACGTGTCCTGCGAGGCCGGACCTCCCTCTCCTCAGAGGAGAGCTTCAGGCCCGCCACGTGGCCAGCAGCAGCCGGACCTCCCCCCTCCACGGGGAGAGCTCCGAAGGCTCCACGTGTCCGCGGGGCCGGACCTCCCTCTCCTCAGAGGAGAGCTCCAGGCCCGCCACGTGGCCAGTGGAGCAACGCTGCCCGCCCAGCACGGAAGGCAGCAGGAGTAAAGGCGCACCATGCCTTTACCGTACAAGGCATTCAGCACCCGCGCCTTCCCAAGACAAAGAGGCATGGCACACGCCTGTCAGGAGGCGCTGTGACCAGTCACGGTCAAGACAGGCGTACAGTGTCTGAAGCTGCAGACCATTGAAGGCAACGACAAGATATGGACAAGACGTGCCCTGCCGCCCCTGCCATCACCAACGGCTACACCTAGCCTACGGCATGAACATGGTGGCAGGACGACCACCTCGAAGCCAGCGCCAAGAAGGGGATGACTCAATTGCAAGAAGGGGAGGATGATGCGTACATCGCTACCGTTGATACAACCACAACACCAGCCCATTCACCACTCTCAGCTAATCAAGATCCAATGAAACGCGCTCGTGCACGTCAACTTAATTATCAGGTGAATTCATTCCTGGCTGTTCAAAGTAATTATCCTTCAAATGGGGACCTATTAAAGCCTTGTGATGACCTTGTTATTATTAGGTGCTTGGGAATTGATCCAGCTAGGAGGGATGGAGAGATTAATGCAATAAAGGCTGCTCCACCCGAGGGGAAATCTTGAGGCTGGTGCCATGTAATAAAGAGAGATTTAGACAAATAAGGAAAGGAATAAGGGAAATCTCGTCCAACTTTGCTGCTGGACGAAATTCCCTCTTTCTTCCCCCATTTAAAGATAGATGTGCTATAATAAGGAAAGAAATAGAGGAAATCATATCCTGCCTTTTTGCTGGATGGGTTTCCCTCTTTCTTTCCCTATTAAATGGTAGTCTATCACAGAAAAAAGAAGGGGATAAGGGAGATCACGTCCTACCTTTGTTGCTGGACGAATTTCCCTCTTCCCTCCCCTATTTAAGTGGTCCAAGAGCTCCTTGACCGGGCGGGTTTTGTTTTCTGTAAGTTTAGCCATTGCTACTTCCTTGTAACACAAGTGTCGACGAGACCTTCCGATTACTTGAATCAGAACCCCAACTTTTTCACACCCGTGAGTGTTTGCTTGTTATCTTGTTCCTGCTTGTTTTTTGATTGCTTGCAGGTTCAAGGCTGTTCTTGGCACGGCAAGTACAGCAACAACAGGAGCCGGTGTAACTATCGCTAAGGCGCAGCATCCTTGTGGTTGTTGTAGTCGGGTAGCACAACGTCGACCTCCATCCAAATCGTAGTTATCAGGAGACGGTATAACTGTCGCTCAAGGCGCCACACCATTCTGGTTGTGGTAGTCGGGCAGCCAACGTCGGCCTCCACAAAATTCGTTCATTACCAACATCTCTCATCGAAAGATAGTGCGTCTCACGTACCCGTTGGGTTCATCAAGTGGTATCAGATTTCAGACGGTGAGAGATTTCCTTCTCCTTGTTCTTCATTTACCTACAGTCCACTTTTGCCTACAAAAGTTCGCTCTAAAAAAATCCTAAAAACACTTTGAGCCTTTTGCTTGGCTACTTAGCTCTCAACTTGTTGAATTCACGGTTGCCTTTTTGTGTCAAGTTGCTGGTCCTAAGTTTTTCACCGCTAGAGTTTTGAGTTCGTGCCACTTTGTTCTCAGTCCATTTCCATTATCTACCCAAAGTTGAGAAAAAAGGCAAGTGCAAAAGAAAAGCTGCACGGATCAGCAAGAAAAAGGCACATGCAAAAAGAAAAGCTGCACTGATTACAATCACAAAAAAAGTTTCTAAGTACAAAAAAAGAAAGACAATTTGTGTAACATTTGTTTCATGTTTCGAAGTTCAACTTGCTGTTTTCAACGTTGTTGAAACACAACGGATCGGGCTGTTCGAACTTCCCTACCATAGTAATCCAACGTCACGTGGAGTTACGGCTCACGTCTCTAGTAAGATTTGAGCTAGGACCAGCACAATACCATCATGGAATGTTTATTCAACTTGTTGTGACTAATGTGGTACTAGCTGTTCCTTTGCACAAATTGTGTCTAGCAGCCACCTACAGCTCCACAAAATTGTCTACGACACCATAAGGTTGTGCTGACAGCCATTGTTTGTTGTTGTTCTTGCTGATTGCCGGCGCCTCCTACATCGCATGGTAAGAACTTGTAAGACCTTGATTTCTTGCTAGTGAGGAATTGTGCTGTCCTACCACCTCTTAGCAACTGCTAGGTTTAAACTGCTTGCTGTTGTATTTCCTTTCTTTACTAACCATGTCAGCTGATGCGAATAAGACATCTCCACATTCACCACGTACGAGGGACATCATTCAGCATTTCGAACGCCAAGTAAAGCTACACACAGATGCTCTCAATGAGGATATTCAAGTCACCAATGAATGCATTGGTCAATTAGAGTCGACGCAGATTTGCACCAACACCAAACTGACCACATTAGAAAGCACTGCTGGGGCTATTAACACTTCTCTTGCAGCAATCATTGAGCGATTGGAGAGGATGGAACAGGTTGGACGCGAAGAGAGGCAAAGACGTGTTGATGACAGCCACGACTCCGTTGGCAGTGCTGCAAGATATGACGAGGCGGAGTATTCGGCGGATACCGAGCTTGATGATGGACCTTTCAGGTATCGACGGCAGCCACGTCGCGACCATCGTGGTATGGGTAATCGAGCTCAACGACGCGATGTAAAGGTCCCAAAAATGTGAATACAAAGAAACATGAGTTTGCACAAATGTTGGAGTCATGTGTATGAAAAAGGGGCTTAGTTGAAACTTTTTCCCACATATGATAACATTGGTGAGAATTCTTCTAAACAAACTTAGGGTTGCTGCATGGATGGACCTCATGTAGATTAAAACCCCAGAAATGAAGAGCTCAAGTGCAAGGGAAGGGTTTAAAAATCAGAGATGGACTAAAGGTAAATTCAAACTTCAAGTGAGGGAAGGACACTGTCGGTACCTGAGATATGGGGTACCCCCGCGCACAGGGTAAAATGCCTAAGGAACTCACCCTTCTCCGCAGGGAGAGCTCCGAAGGCGCCACGCGTCCTGCGGGGCCGGACCTCCCTCTCCTCAGAGGAGAGCTCCGGGCCCGCCGTGTGGCATACAGAAGCTGGACCTCCCCCTCCGCGGGAGAGAGGTCCGAAGGCGCCGCGTGTCCAGCGGGGCCGGACCTCCCTCTCCTTAGAGGAGAGCTCCGGGCCCGCCACGTGGCCAGCAGAAGCCGAGCCTCTCCCTCCGCGGAGAGAGGTCCGGAGGCTCCACGTGCCCCGCGGGACTGACCCTTCTCTTCTCTGAGAAGGGCTCCGGGCCCGCCACGTGGCAGCAGAGCAACGCTGCCTGCCCCGAGTGATAGGCAGCGGGCGTAAATACGCCCCATACCTTGCCCGTACAAGGTATTCAAGGCCCGCGTCTTCCCAAGACGCGGAAACGCGGAGCACGCGTCTGTCAGGTGCCGTTGCGCCCAGTCGCATCACAGACTGGCGCGCGGTGTCAGAACCTGTCAGCCAATAAACACCGCGACAAGACAACCCATGCCGCCTGCGCCGTCATCAACCGCTACGACTGGCATGCGGCATGGGCAGGGCGGCAAGATGAAGACTCAGAAGCCTTCGGCCAGAGACAACTACCGGCATAACTGCAGATACGGTAGATAATAGACAATCTTCCCGGGACCACCTGTCGGGTCCCGGCTCCCCTTGTAAGCCGCCCGAGTCTTGGACTATAAAAGGCTCGGGTAGGCGTCGATAGCAAGGGTTCGCATTTTGCAACTCATACGCTAGCCATACACTGTCAAGCTGTAACTCACCCCCAAGCTCAGGCCTCCGGCCCTGAGCAGCAAGCAATACAGCGAGCTCCATAGCTCGCCGTGGACGTAGGGTTTTACGCTCCGGCGGCCTGAACCACGTAAAACTCGCCGTGTCAAGCTCTTACTAACTCGTTCCATCCGCGCAAGCTCTCCGCTAGGAACTAGCCCCTCCGAAAAAAGAACCTCCGCAGGCTGCCCAGTGCAGGCCCGGGGGAAGTGTCGACCGCACACTTCGACATTTGGCGCGCCAGGTAGGGGGCTTTTCCCCTAGCGCGATGAGTTTCCGCCGACGAAGATGACCAAGCTTCCTTCAGCGGCAAACTCTCCCCCCTCGCCTCTGCGGCAGACCGCGACCAGGGGGGAGTACATGTCGACACACTCGGGACGGAGTGTGTTGGTACGAGCTGGGAGCCAGCAACCGGCTCTGGCAGCGCCGACCCCGGCAATGCAGGCTCCAACCAGCTTCAAGTCTCCAGTAGCGCTCGGCGTGCCCAGTGGGGGCGCGTTAGCTGTGGCGAGAGCGCTACTGTACAATCCGCCCGCTGGGGACGCGCCTCAGGCAGCGACCCGGCAGTGGATCCGAGAGGTAGACCATCTCGTCGTCGCCGCCGCAAGCCCTCGACCTCGGCGGGGACGACGCTCTGGCCAATCGGTCGTGTCGCTGATGCGCGCACCGTTGGATGGCGAGCAGACGGCAGACTCTAGCTCTACCAGCCCCCAGTCAACAGATCTGAGGACAGAGCTGGAACGGTGTCACCTGGGTCAAGATGCCCGGGTATACCTCGAGCGGCGCCGAGAAAGGCGTCGACACCAAGAGGCTGACGACAGCATGACGTCGGCCTCGACCCAGCCTGAAGAGCAGACCGTCGCCACGCGATCTCTGCCCCAGGCCTGTGCCGTGCAGAATATGCCACAGCCGTACGTCCTGCATATGGCGCCCCCGGCCTATGGTGCAGCCTTGCCCATGCCGGGGCATGCGGTGCACAGTGCGAACCAAGTGTTCGCGGCATCAGAACCTGCGGCGACAGAAGCAGGGTGTGCGGCCCTCGCGCCCCACCTTCGCTTCGCGAAATGGCCGCGCAAGTTTCGGCCGCTCCTGCCCGAGAAGTACGACGGCAGTGTCAACCCGGCGGAATTCCTCCAGATCTATTCCACCGCCGTGCTTGCCGCAGGAGGGAATGAAGCCGTCATGGCCAATTACTTCCCTGTCGCCTTGACTGGCCCAGCTCGGTCTTGGCTCATGAACCTCCCCCAGGGTTCCGTAACTTCCTGGGGAGAGTTTTGCCGACAGTTCATAGCCAACTTCGGCAGTTCCTACACCCGGCCTGGCACGGAGCTTGACCTCCATGCCATCCAACAACAACCTGGGGAGTCGCTGCGCTCTTTCATCCAGCGGTTCTCCCAGGTGCGGAACACCATCCCACACATTCAAAATGCTTCTGTGGTGGTGGTGTTCCGACAAGGCGTCCGAGACAAGAAGATGCTTGAGAAACTCGCGACCAGGGAGCTCCACGATGCCTCTGAGCTCTTCAGCCTGGCGGACAAGTGCGCCAGGGCAGCCGAGGGACGGAACTGGCACTCACAGCCATCCTCCGAGTCAGGAGGGCTGCCCGGATCTGGTCCCACTCCCTATGGAGGCAGCAGGAAGACCAAGAGCCGGGGCAGAAGCAAGATAAGACCGCCGGCCGTGACCCAAGCTTTCACTGCAGCGACGCTCAGTGGGGCTCGGGGGCCGCGCCCTGACAAGAGGCAGCGAAAGTCACCGACCCCGGAAGATAGCCAGGACAACATGTGCCCCGTGCACGGCAGCTGTCGCCACACTACTGCCGAGTGCCGGGAGATCCGGAGGCTCGCAGAGCGCTTCCGCGAAGGGAAGCGGCAGCGGGCTGATGCCCTGCCCTTCCGCCCAAAGGAAGATGGGCAGGGGGTGGATGTTCCAGACAACATCGACCACCCAGAGGAGATCCAGGAGCCTCAGCGTGTCGTGAAGGCGGCATGCAATCGTGAGGACTCCGGCTCCAGCGACGACGAGCGTCGGAAGAAGCTCTACGTCATATACGGCGGGTCCGCCGACCCCTCGTCCTGAAGCGCAGTCAATACTCTGCGCCGAGCGGTAGCGTCGGTGGCGCCACTCCCGAGTGCTGCACCGCACCTTAAGTGGATGGGGACCCCCATCAGCTTTGACGCCACCGACTGCCCCAGGAACATGGCTGGGGCCGGCCAACTACCGCTCCTGGTGGCCCCTACCATCGCCAACGTGAGAATGTACCACGTTTTGGTAGATGGAGGGGCTGGGCTGAACCTCATCAGCCGTGCAGCTTTCCAAAAGCTGCAGGTCCCGATGGCCAAGCTCACCCCGTCCAGCCCGTTCTCAGGGGTAGGGCCGGGACAGGTTATCCCCTACGGCAACATTAGTCTCCCGGTGACCTTCGGGGCTCCGGACAGCTATCGAACAGAGTACATCCTGTTCGACGTAGCGGAGATAGACCTCCCCTTCAATGCCATAATCGGCAGGCCAGCCCTGTATCGGTTCATGGCTGTAGCCCTCTACGGCTACCTCGTCCTGAAGATGCCAACTCCGACGGGCGTTCTCAGGATTCGTGGGGACCGCACTGCTGCAGTGTCGGCCCTAGAGAAGCTCCAAGCACTCACAACAGCTGGGGCGTCAGCCCCCGGCAATACGGAGCCGGACCAGCTCCGCCCAAGCGCACGTCACCGTGCTTCCACCACAGCACCCCGAGTGCAACCTCTCGACGAGGGCGGCGTCCCCTTAAAGGTCGTCCAAGTGGGCGCCGAAGCTACCCAGACCACCCGGGTAGCCGGGGGCCTGGATAGCAAATAGGAAGGCGCGCTCATCACCTTCCTCCGGCACAACGTTGATGTGTTTGCATGGCAGCCGTCACAGATGCCAGGGATCCCCAGGGAGGTGATCGAGCACCACTTGAAAGTCTTCCCCGACGCCCGGCCGGTTCAACAGAAGCCCCGCAAGCAGTCCATCGAGCGGCAGAACTTCATCCGTGAAGAAGTCAAGAAGCTGCTGGACGCTGGCTTCATACGGGAGGTCCACCACCCTCGATGGTTGGCGAACCCCGTCGTTGTCCCGAAGGCCGGCGGGAAGCTCCGGATGTGCATCGACTACACCAGTCTCAATAAGGCATGTCCTAAAGATCCATTCCCTCTCCCCCGAATAGATCAAATAGTAGACTCAACGTCAGGCTGTGATATGCTGTGCTTCCTAGACGCCTACTCGGGTTTCCATCAGATCCCCATGTCTAGGGAGGACGAGGAGCACACCTCCTTCATCACAGTAGACGGCCTTTATTGCTATGTGTCTATGCCTTACGGCCTAAAGAATGCACTCCCCACCTTTGTGTGGGCAATGCACAAAACCTTCGGGGAGTTAATAAGAGACCTGGTTGAGGTGTATGTCGATGACATAGTTGTCAAGGTCAAGCAGGATTCATCCCTACTAGATAACCTAGCTTTAGTCTTTGACTAGTTGCGCTCTACGCGCACCAAGCTGAACCCAGATAAATGTGTGTTCGGCGTGTCCTCTGGGAAGCTCTTAGGGTTCCTGGTCTCGCACCGAGGGATTGAGGACAACCCAGAGAAGATCAAGGCCATCGACTTGATGCGGCCCCCTGCCCGCGTCAAGGATGTCCAGAAACTCACGGGATGTCTAGCCGCGCTGAGTCGGTTTATACCGAGGCTAGCAGAGCGGGCACTCCCTTTCTTTAAGCTCCTGCGCAAGTCAGGCCCCTTTGCCTGGACTGACGAAGCAGAAGAGGCTTTCCAGGAGTTGAAGTGACTCCTGACAACCCTGCCTATCATGGTAGCTCCTGAGCCCGGAGAGCACCTGCTGCTCTACATCGCGGCGACAAATGAAGTGGTGAGTATGGTCGTCGTCGCAGAGCGGCCAGACCTCTCACCCTCGCAACCTGCTCCGGTAGCAGAAGACAGACACTAGGGGGGCCCGCAGGGCCTAGACGGTCTCCCGGACCCCCTGAAGGTCCAAGACGACCTCCCGGAGGCCCAGGACGGCCTCCCGGACCCCCGAGATAAATCTCCAGGGTCCAATTGGGATCTCCCGGAGGTCCCTCGAGACCCCCCGGAGCTCCCGGATGATCAAGAAAGCTTGAGGGCCTCCGGGTCCCAGTTCCCAGAGGCCCCCGTGGGTCCACCCACCTCCAGCGGGCCGAGGCCAATGGACGAGGAGCTCCCAAGCCTAAGGGAGAGGGTCCGAACCATACAGAGGCCTGTCTATTACATCAGTGAAGTAGTTCATGAGGCCAAGACAAGGTACCTAGAAGTCCACAAGCTGCTGTATGCGGTGCTCGTGGCCTCCAGGAAGCTCCGCCACTACTTCCAGGCCCACCGGGTCTCAGTAGTCACCTCGTATCCGCTGAAGACAATTCTTCACAGCCTCCATGCGACTGGCAACGTTGCTAAATGGGCGGCGGAGCTGGCGGAGTTTGAGCTGGACTTCCTCCCACGTCATGCAGTTAAGAGCCAAGCACTGGCTGACTTTGTGGCGGAGTGGACACCAACGAAGACTGACCCAGGGGGCCATGAAGGCGGAGAGCTAGAGCCTAAAGCCCCGGTCTTCACCGAACCCCACTGGACACTCTTCTTCAATGGCTCCTTGTGAAAGCAGGGGGCTGGTGCCGGCGTACTGCTCCTCATGCCATCGGGGGAACAGTTTGGGTATATGGTGCGTCTCAATTTCAAGGCAACCAACAACATGGCGGAGTATGAGGCACTCATCTTTGGCCTGCAGACAGCCCTGTCTTTAGGCGCTCGCCAGTTGTTGGCACAGGGCGACTCCCAGCTGGTCATCAAGCAAGTCAAGGGCGAATGCTCCTGCAACGACCCACAGCTAGCTGCGTATCTGCTTCACGTGCAGATGTTGGAGAAAGAATTCCTCGCATTGGACCTGCACCACGTACCGCGCGCTGGTAATGCCGCAGCCGACAACCTTTCAACGAAAGCTTCCACCGGAGCCCCTGCGCTTGAGGGAGTTTTCGAGAGGACGTTGCTGCAGCCCACAGCCCGGCCCGCCGAGCCGGCCGAAGGGGGCTTGACCAGCACCTCGAAGCTGGCGGTCCCGGCGGCCCTACAGCCATGGATGCCGCCAAGGATCGTAAGCGTCACTGGGGACTCCGTGGAACCCAGCGCTCAAGATCCAGAAGCTCAAGCCAGACCCGATGCATGGATCACGGAGATCCGGGACTACTTGAAGGATAATATCCTCCCTGATGAACATGCAACCGCTGAACGGATTGTGCGTATGGCTAAGAGGTACGCGCTGGTAGAGGGGGATCTCTACCGGCGTGGCGCCAACCACATCCTATTGCGGTGCATAACCCAGGGGGAAGGCTGCGACTTGCTCGCTGAGATCCATGGAGGCGAATGTGGAAGTCATTCTTCCTCACACACGCTTGTCGGTAAAGCCTTCCGGCATGGCTTCTACTGGCCGACAGCACTCCAGGATGCCGTCAAGCTGGTCGAGAGCTGCAAGGCGTGCCAGTTCCACGCCAAGCAGATCCATACACCGGCTCAGGCGGTACAGATGATCTCGCCCTTGTGGCCGTTTGCCGTATGGGGGCTGGACATCCTGGGACCATTCCCCAGAACCGTCGGGGGATTCCGGTACCTCTATGTCGCTATCGACAAGTTCACCAAGTGGCCGGAAGCTACACCAGTTGTCACCATCAACAAACAATCCGCAGTAAAATTCATCAAGTCCATTGTCTGCCGGTTCGGGGTCCCAAACAGGATCATCACTGACAACGGGACCCAGTTCACCAGCGCAGCATTCCAAGACTACTGCGAGGACCTTGGTATTCAGGTATGCTATGCCTCTGTCGCCCACCCGAGGAGCAATGGGCAAGTTGAGAGGGCCAACGCGGAGATTCTCCGGGGCCTTAAGACTCGCACCTTCGCCGGCCTGAAGAAATATGGTGCCAATTGGGTAGGTGAGCTTCCGAGCACACTATGGGCTAACCGGACATCCCAGAGCCCGGCCACCGGGGAGACACCCTTCTTCATGGTGTACGGGGCTGAAGCTGTACTTCCCCCAGAAATCACCATGAAGTCTCGCCGTGTCCGGGCTTACGACGAAGCCACGCAGGACAACCTCCGGCGTGGAGAAATCGACCTCGTCGACGAGGTCCGATTACATGCGGCACTCCGTAATGCGCGGTACAGACAAGCGCTTCGGCGCTACCACCAAAGGTCTGTGCGTGCCCGGGAGCTGCAGGAAGGTGACCTGGTGTTGCGGCGCATACTTTCTCGCGAAGGGACCCACAAACTCTCCCCTAGTTGGGAAGGCCCCTTCCGAGTAGCAAAAGTATGCCGCCCCGGGTGTGTGCGCCTTTCCACCGAGGATGGGGACCTGCTCCCGAACCCTTGGAACATAGAGCACCTCCGTAAGTTCTACCCCTAGAGCAAAAATAGGACAGTACTTTCTTTTCGTAATAAACTCCATAGTGTCCAGGAGCAGCGCTCGGAGCAGCTAAACCCCAGGGGACGGTCCAGGACTACGTTCAGCTTTGCCTGGTTCCGACTCCAAGCGCGTAGAGTCTTGCTTCCCCTCTTAATGGGGTGGGTCGTGGCCTCCATGTTTAGCCTGCCTTCCTCCTATGGAAAGTTATACGAAAAGAAATCTGCTCTACTTTGCTCTTTCCTTGTACTCATTTAAATTGTGAATTGAGTTTTTTAATCACCCTTGCAGTGCATGGTTGCCATGTGCTCAGCTCCCCCTCTCTACAAGTCCCCAAACACCAAACACATGGTTAGGGGCTGTAAGTCAAATAAGACTATGAGATAAGGGAGGGGGAGCCCCCAAGGAGAATTACATTTCCTCTGCCTGTGTGCAGGACCTCCAGGTTACGGCAACAGGGACTGCATGAAGCGGGGGGAAAGGAGCTACCAGCTACTCCGGCCTGGGACTGGAAGGACCGGGACCTGCCCCTCCAGCAGGGGCGGGACCCGGGGGCCCCACGTGTCCAGCAGGCCCGGAACTCTCTCCTCCCTTGAGGAGGGCTCCAGGCTCGCACGTGGTGGGCGGAAGCCGGACCTCCCCCTCGGTGGGAGGGCTCCGAAAGCCCTACGTGTCCAACATGGCCGGAGCTCCCGCCTCTTAGGAAGGAGCTCCGGACCCGCCACGTGGCAGGCAGATCTGGAGCTCCCCATAGGGCGAGATCCGGAGACCTCCGGGGGCCCCTAACACGGTTAGGACCGGGGGAGGGTGTCTGTGCAAGGCTCCGAGATTGGAAATGGCCTCTGAGTACCTTGCGGAGCTAAGGACTCAGTCAGGCAAAGCCAAGAAGGAGAAGAAAAGCATCACAGACACAAATATCCAAGAGAGTCAAATTAAGCAAAGCTCCATGAGCTGAACTACAGACTCGATAAGAAGAAAGAAACAAGCCCCGAGGGTCTCCCGACACGACCAGAATCCAGAAGTTGCAACAACGGCCGCGTCGCCAGGCTTCAGCCCTGGCGGAACACTCTCGCTCTATGACCAGAGCGCAGGAACCGCCGCACTAAAAGCAACCATCAAGTGAGCGCACGCTCCCACGATCCCGTGGATGTTCGTGCTCCGGCAGCGGTCAATTCGGGACTTAGAGAAAGTGCGCGGACCGGAAGAGACGGAGGTCCCACCTCGGGCTCGCTATCTCCCCCGAGATGGGCCCGGGGGCCACTGTCGGTACCTGAGATATGGGGTACCCCCACGCACAGGGTAAAATGCCTAAGGAACTCGCCCTTCTCCGCAGGGAGAGCTCCGAAGGTGCCACGCGTCCGGCGGGGCCGGACCTCCCTCTCCTCAGAGGAGAGCTCCGGGCCCGCCGCGTGGCATACAGAAGCCGGACCTCCCCCTCCGCGGGAGAGAGGTCCGAAGGCGCCGCGTGTCCAGCGGGGCCGGACCTCCCTCTCCTTAGAGGAGAGCTCCGGGCCCGCCACGTGGCCAGCAGAAGCCGAGCCTCTCCCTCCGCGGAGAGAGGTCCGGAGGCTCCACGTGCCCCGCGGGACTGACCCTTCTCTGAGAAGGGCTCCGGGCCCGCCACATGGCAGCAGAGCGACGCTGCCTGCCCCGAGTAATAGGCAGCGGGCGTAAATACGCCCCATACCTTGCCGTACAAGGTATTCAAGGCCCGCGTCTTCCCAAGACGCGGAAACGTGGAGCACGCGTCTGTCAGGTGCCGTTGCGCCCAGTCGCATCACAGACTGGCGCGTGGTGTCAGAACCTGTCAGCCAATAAACACCGCGACAAGACAACCCATGCCGCCTGCGCCGTCATCAACCGCTACGACTGGCATGCGGCATGGGCAGGGCGGCAAGATGAAGACTCAGAAGCCTTCGGCCAGAGACAACTACCGGCATAACTGCAGATACGGTAGATAATAGACAATCTTCCCGGGACCACCTGTCGGGTCCCGGCTCCCCTTGTAAGCCGCCCGAGTCTTGGACTATAAAAGGCTCGGGTAGGCGTCGATAGCAAGGGTTCGCATTTTGCAACTCATACGCTAGCCATACACTCTCAAGCTGTAACTCACCCCCAAGCTCAGGCCTCCGGCCCTGAGCAGCAAGCAATACAGCGAGCTCCATAGCTCGCCGTGGACGTAGGGTTTTACGCTCCGACAGCCTGAACCACGTAAAACTCACCGTGTCAAGCTCTTACTAACTCGTTCCATCCGCGCAAGCTCTCCGCTAGGAACTAGCCCCTCCGAAAAAAGAACCTCCGCGGGCTGCCCAGTGCAGGCCCGGGGGAAGTGTCGACCGCACACTTCGACAGACACAGTGAGAAATTCAAAACTGTTGTGTCCAAACTATTGTTTGCAGCAGCTAACACAAGGATCAAGTGGCATATTTGGATTCCTTAGGTCCAAATTAGTGGGGAGGCAAAGTTTCATTAATTTTTGAAAAGTCTTGCTGCCCATTTTTCCAAAGGGAGTCAAATGTGCAAAGAATTCAAATGAACATTTGAATTTGCATGGAATTTGTCCAAACTTGTCAAATGAGCTCAGTTTCCAATTTTTAAACATTTGGATGGATTATTTGTCAAACTGTGGAGATATTTGTGAGAAAAATGAGATGGGATAAGAAGGGGGCAGTGGGACCCACAAGTCATAGTGGTATTAGACTTGCACCCTAAGTCTCCTCTGTCTTTCACTCCATCGAGGAAATTTCTCCCCGGGCGACACCGAGCAGCTCGGGCCACGGTCACCGCCGCCACCTCCTGCTGTTCCGAGACACACCTCGCCCTTATCTCTCACGCGTGTGGCACAACACGAATTCTTCTCTTCACCGTAGCTTGCATCGCTCTGTTCTTTCGCCCTCCCACAAGCAGCGGCGCCCGCTCGGTTCTCCCGATCGCACACCACCGCCGGTTGCCGTTGGGTCATGAGCTCCACAGCAAAAAGCGTTGTCCAAGCGTGCTCTAGATTGCTAGCAGTGTCTCACCACAGCCTCATGCTCGTGTCTACCGAAAACCGGTAGAGTGTCGTGGCTTCCGTGTTGAACGGTGAAGAACACGAGCCCGGTCGCCGTGGACAGCCTGAACCGCGGCAAGTCAAGCCCAAGCGAGCTCACTCAGCGGTGCGCCGGTGATCCTAGCTACTCCTCCCCGAAGCTCAGTCCAAGCCGTTGCTCCTCGGAGGATAATTTCGGGAATTACTCTTGGGCGGCCAAAACGACCCCGAGGTAAGAAATTGTGCAATTCGGTGTTGATTCTTGATGGTTTTGCGTCACACTTCGCACAGAAGTTTCCCCTATAGCTAGAGTACCTCCTCCCTCGATCCTAGAGTGAGAAATTAAGGGTAGGGTGAGAATTCCACGTTTTTGCCACGGAAAAATTTCCGGGCCAAGTCGGCCGCACGGTGCCGACGGGGTTAGAGTGCTCGCTGATGGTTTTGAGGGCTAATTCTAGCGGCTACACGTTTCCCTGGTGCTCTAGAGACAAAGAATCGATCGTTTGGTGGACAATTCGCCTTGCACCGGCTCGCCGGAACCCTAATCGTTGCTGACCCCGGTGCGCAAGGTTTTCCGGCAATCTATGGCCGCCGGCGAGCCTCCCAACGTGTTCAGCAGGTCAGAATATGGAGGGGCGGTGAGCAAGGGGCCGGGAGGTGGCCGGTAAGGTCATTCCGGTGAGGCTCGTCGGAGGGCGCCGCCGCGAGTTTTGTTCGGCCGGAGGTAGGAGGTGACCCGGTGGGTCCCGCAGGTCAGCGACGGATGTTTTAGTCTTTGATCGGCTGTGGCGCGGGGATCGCGTGTGGAGGCGCGGGAAATACTCAGTAGCCCCGTGTGGCTTGCCCCGACGCGTGACACCTGTCCCCGGACCCACAGCCAGTATTTGAACATTTTGAGGAATTTCAGTTTTCAGTTCAAACTTTGAATAGCTACAACTTTGGGTAGGAGAATCCAAAAATTTTGAAACAAATTTTGTTGGATTCCCCTGATAGAGTACTATCCAAATATAGAACCCAATTTGTATGAAACCCTTTATTTAATTCTGTAAAATTCTTTAAAGCATTCTAGCAAAAGAATTTTTGAGAGAGTTTGGTTAATCCAAAAATCCTCAAATTTTGCCAGAATAGTCTTTAGAGTGTTAGTGAACACCTGTAAAATTCCCAACTCATTTGGACTTGATTTAGTTAGGTTAATTCTGATTTTAAGTTTCTGTATTCAAATGAATACAGAAAACAATTTCAGAGAATTTCCAAAACTTGGAAATTCAGTTCTAGCTATGCCTTAGCTCCAAAAATGCTAGGAAAAATTCATGCAAACTCTATGAGCTATAATTGAAATTGTGGTTCACTAATTTTTCCATGAACATGGGTGAGATCTCAGAATTAATTCTTCTTTGCTTAATTGCTTAGAAAATTATGCTGAGCAAACCACTCAATGAAAAGTGCTAATTTTTGGGCCAGAGGACTTTCTTGTGACAAGGAACTCACATGAAAATTCTCAGCCCCATTGGAGCCCTGGGTTACCCCTGTTCTTTTTAACCTCCTTAAGTGATCAATATAGAAGAGGGGGAAAACCACTTAGCCTTTAATCATATGCTTAGATCCAAACCTAAACCACTAGCACCAGTGTCATTTTAAATTCTTAAACAGAGTTCCAGTTTTTGAAAACTTGTTATTAGGACTTGTAGCAAAATCTTTACAATTAAACGATATGCATATTCATCACGTGTAGTATCTACGTGGAGGAGTTGAAGTCATCGGAGTAGAAATCAAGGAAAGAGGTTGATCAAGCACCAAGTGGTCTTCACTAACTGCATATATATATAAGTCACCTGCAAAACAAAGGCAAGCCCCGGTTTGCATCAAATTACAAGTTTTTATTTGTATTCACTTCATACGTCTAGCATTTTATTTATTGCATTACGTCTAGATGGTATGAAACTCCAAATGCATGACCCAGAAAACCCAGGAGTTTAACATAGGATATGTTATTAATTAATTATAACTGCTGATCTCAACAAAAGTGGATTAAAAGAAGCAAAACTCGAGTGGGCAGATTCCTACTCGTGAACAGGGATTTAGGGGGATCAATCGGAAGAGTTGGGAATTGATCCTCATAGTTAGGAATGGAGACCGGGCAGTGGATGGAAGGTCAAGGACGTGGTCCTGTGAGCCTAGTCTATGTCTGAGTCGATTAAGGCCCGTTCTCGTGTGCGGCCCGTTGGGCAAGTTTGAGTTGTGTACCGGATGCATACTGGCTATATGGGACCCAGGAAACCGATGTAACATGTTAACCTGGGTGTCGAGGCATACCTCACCGTCTGATGCCGATGCTGAAAGGATAGAGAAGTCTGCCCTACGAGGGTTTGCCGTAGAGAGACTTAATCCTAGTCGGTGGGACCGGTTCGACATTTGGGTGTCGTGTGAAAGGTGGCCACGTACGGCGTCAGTGACGGTTGCTGTGTGCAACGTCGAGTACGGGCGTATGTGTCGTGTCAGGGTGTTTTTGATTGCAATCACCGTCGCTCGCGGTAGTGAGCATACTTGTTCTCTGCGTCGTGACGTAGTAATAAACTGGGAAAAGTTAATAATGCTTCGTGAGTAATCCTCATAATGGAGATGAGGAATGATCAACACTTTCACTAAATTTATTTTCCACCTTGGGCTAGTAGGGTCGAGGCAAAGCGTTTCTTGTTTGATTGTGGAGTCTCGACCTTGATGGCGCAAGGTCTGTATGAGTCTAGGGTAGTTCACTAAATTTACTTTCATCTCGGGCAAGTGACATCGAGATGAAGCTTTTCTTGTTTGATTGTGGAGTCTCGATGTAAGTTGCGCGAGGTCTATAAAAGTTGATTAAAACTGGAAGTAAGGACTCTCCTTTAGCTCAAGTTCATCGTTTATGCAAAATGCTACAATCAGCCCTCTATTTCCATCATGTAGAGTTTCATGACTAGGGTGACGGGTCAATCTTGCTGAGCTTCGTGCTCACAGATACTGCATAAGTTGTTTTGCAGGTAATAACTGTACGCTGAGATGTACGGGTACCTGATGAGATTCGGAGCTCTCCGAGTGATGAACTCAGGGTAACCCCTGCCGCTGCTATTATGACAGTGTTGCTAGCGAGAAGGGTCCCCGGGCTGGACACCTTCTCTGTTGCTTAGCATAGGTATGAGACGTGAGTTGTAATAGTCTTCCGCTGTAGTTCATTTTGAGAAGCATGTATAAATTTACACTTTGTAAGCTTCCGCCTGATGTATGTAATATGATGATTTATTATGTGTGCTGTTGGGTGCCGCATCGCACGGCACCACCCAATGCGATTCCCGGGCGAGGTGCCCCGTCCCCGTGAATGATCGGGACGGTGGGTCCTCACACGCGAGGTACGTGACAATGACGATTCCCTACGCAGCATTAAATTCTCCATACCACCTTTTGATGGTAAATATGATCCGGATGCATATCTGTCTTGGGAATTGTCAGTAGATCAAAAAATTGCATGCCATGATTTCCCTGATGATAAAAAGGTTAGAGCTGCCACTATTGAATTCACTGACTTTGCTTCTGTTTGGTGGCATGAATATCAAACTAAAAATCCAGCTACCGTACCACAAACTTGGAGTGCTTTGAAACGAATCATGCGTCGTCGTTTTGTTCCTTCCTATCATGCTCGTGACCTGTTGCATAAATTACAACAACTTAGGCAAGGCAACAAATCTGTTGAGAAATACTATCAAGAACCTCAAATAGGCATGATGCGTTGTGGCCTAGTTGAAAATGAAGAGGCTGCAATGGCTAGGTTTATGGGTGGTTTAACAAGAGAAATTCAGGACATATTGGCTTATAAGGAATACACTAACGTCACTCGATTATTCCATCTTGCTTGTAAGGCTGAAAGAGAAGTGCAGCGACGACGTACAAGAACTAACATTTCTACAGGTCGAACTACCTCATGGCAGTTCCGCTCAAGTGCTGCTGGTACTAAGCATGATTCTCTAGACGATGCTTCCAATGGGTTGCCCAGGACTACATCAAAATCAGCACCTTCGCGTGCAATCGAGACAACAAAAGGATCCACCCAAGTTGCAGCCAACACTTCTTCTTCCATTGCTTCTACCGGGAGAACAAAAGACATTCAATACCTCCAGTGCAAGGGTTTTGGGCACCTACGAAGGGACTGCCCAAGCAAGCGTGTGCTGGTTGTACGAGAAAATGGTGAGTACTCATCCGCTAGTGATTTAGATAATGAAACATATGCCATGCTTGCTGCACAAGAAGCAGGAAACAAGAATGATGATGAAGAGCACGTTGGGGCTGATCATGCTGCCCACTATGAGAGTCTTGTTGTGAGGTGTGTCTTGAGTGTCCAAATGATCAAAGCTGAACAGAACCAGCGACAAAATCTATTCCAAACTAAGTGTATAGTTTTGGAACGATCGTGTCGCATTATTATTGATGGAGGAAGCTGCAACAATTTAGCAAGTGCTACCATGGTAGAAAAGCTTGGGATGACAACACTTCCACATCCACATCTCTACTACATCCAATGGTTCAACAACAGTGGTAAGCTTAAGGTAACACGTCTGGTTCGTGTTGAATTTGCAATTGGTTCCTACCATGATTACATTGATTGTGATGTGGTATCTATGCAAACTTGTTCTATACTATTTGGTCGACCTTGGTAATTTGATAAAGATACATTACATCATGGTAAATCAAATCAATACTGTTTCATGCATTATGAGAAGAAACTTGTTTTGCACCCGATGTCCCCTGATGCTATTTTGAAGGATGACATTGCTAGAGCTTGCAAAGAGAAAAATAAGAAATCTGCTGAAAATGAAAATTCAGATGTCGTGAAGAAATTGGTACAACCTAAGACTGACAATTCCAAATCTGCTCATATGAAGAAGAATGAAATAAAATTAAAGAGCGCTTGTTTTTTTGCTTCCAAATCTGATTTGTTTGAATTAAAAAGTGATACTGCAATCTGCTATGTGTTTGTTTGCAAAGAAACTTTGTTCTCACTTCACGACACACCATGTGTTTTGCCTCCTTCTATCACTAAGATTTTGCAGGAATACGCTGATGTGTTTCCATAAGAGGTACCAGCCGGGCTGCCACCATTGAGAGGGATTGAGCATCAGATTGACCTCATCACTGGGGCTTCTTTGCCTAACCGAGCATCATACAGGACCAATCCGGAGGAGACAAGGAGATTCAGCGGCAAGTACAGAAATTACTCAATAAAGGTTATGTGCGTGAGTCCCTTAGTCCTTGCTCCGTTCCTGTCCTTTTGGTCCCAAAGAAAGATGGATCATGGCGCATGTGTGTAGATTGTCGAGCAATTAATAACATTACCATTAGATATCGTCATCCTATTCCTTGGTTAGATGATATGCTTGATGAACTTAGTGGCTCGATGATTTTCTCTAAAATTGATTTGCGTAGTGGATACCATCAAATTCGCATGAAGCTAGGTGATGAATGGAAAACAGCGTTTAAAACAAAGTTTGGTTTGTATGAGTGGTTAGTCATGTCGTTTGGTCTCACGAATGCACCTAGCACTTTCATGAGATTAATGAATGAGGTTTTACGTGCTTTCATTGGAAGATTTGTGGTAGTATATTTCGATGACATCCTGATCTATAGCGCATCTCTCGAAGTTCATCTTGATCATCTCCGTGCTGTTTTCAATGCTTTACGTGATGCACGCTTATTTTGTAACATTGACAAGTGCACCTTTTGCACGGATCGAGTCTCTTTTCTTGGCTATGTTGTGACACCACAGATAATTGAAGTTGATCAAGCCAAGGTGAAGGCGATACACAGCTGGCCGACTCCTACCACGGTCACACAAGTATGAAGCTTTCTCGGACTTGCTGGATTCTATCGTCGTTTTGTGAAAGACTTCAGCACCATAGCAGGCCCACTGCATGAGCTTACAAAGAAGGGTGCCCCATTCACATGGGGCAAGGCGCATGTCACACCCGGTTTTTCCGAAGAAACAACCAAGTGACTATCACATGTATGCCAGGATCATTTTCTCATACATGTGATGACAAATAGTGAAGCATCATTTATTACAAGCCAGGTGTCGAATATAAATAAGTCTTACATCGCAAATGTCTCAATGGACACTAATGCTTCATCACAAGTAAATAAACTAGCAGCGGGATATTATTCTTTAGGGCTCCATCACAGGCGTTGCCCGGGGGTCTTCATGAACCTAAAAACCTTCCTCGGGTCCAAAGTCTTGGTCATTATACACCACCTCATTATCTTGACCTGAGCAGCAATATAAACCAACAAATATGCAAGGTTGAGTACCAATGGTACTCAGCAAGTGTGGGAAAATTATATCATGCATGGCTAGAACAAGGAGAGGTTGAACTCATGGTTAAAGCACTACGCAATTAATACCTATCACCTTAGCTTATTAAGCACCTTCAATTACTACACAGGTGAAATGGTCCCAATCTCCCGTCCTATCATCATAATTCAATAACCATAACATCATTTCCAATGTTAAGCTCTCCGCTTAACTTCCATAACCATCAATCCTCTAATCATGAATAAGTCCAGGCCGCTCTTAACCGTGAGCACGGCTGTCAAGACAGTTTTGACTCTGCAGAGTTTGTACCACTGTACCCACAAGTAGTGATTTCATCCCCCGTTGCCGGGTGTACTAAAAGAACCTCCATTATGCCAGTGGCTACGATCCACATTCACACTTCCCAGGTGTGCAGCCAGGAGATCACTACGAAGCCTTTACAAAAGGATTCCCGACGAGTGTGGGCCCACTGAGGTTTCACCCCTAACAGCATACAAGAGGCTCCAACCCCGCTGCAGTGGCCCCCTCTTGAGCCTTGCGGTTCATATGGTAGTCCAGCTGACACCTACTCCCCGCACCATCCAACACACCCATACTACGCCGGGGATACACCTAATTAATTGGCCAAGCTGCCCCATCTCAGCATGTGGTTGGCACTGTAAAGCCGGGTTACATGCTCCATGAACCGGTCCTTAGGATCCAGGCAAGTACTAAACACAACCCAAGTCTCGTGCACCCAGCACACAACCAAAACATCCAACTTGCCTTGATCCCTACCTCTACATAACTCACAATAGCTCATTCAAGAGTATGGTAAAATAAACTGATGATCTCATATCCCAAATATCCCATTCTAAGCATGGCTAAGCATATGCATGTAAATAAATGACATGACAAAATAAATCCCAACCCAAGCTTCAAGGAAACAAGGTAATGCAATTCTAGGGAAACTTCCTAGCATGGGTTTCATATTTAACAATGCAAATAATTCTATCTACACATCCTAGCATAGGATCAAAGTGGTCAAGGACACTTGCCTCCTTCTTGCTGCTCTTGAAATGGGTATTCCTGGTCTTGAAAATGAATAACTTGTTCTTGAACAGGTTCTACTTCATACCATCACACATAGCAAAAGAAAAACAACAATCCATAAGACATAGTTCACACTTACACTTCATACAAACCACACATTCATATTTATGAAATTCATTCACCATTATATGTGTTGTGGTTACACTGTGTGTGTTGGTCTGTGGCTTCCATACACTTTTATTTATATGTATATGATTCCTACTTTGGTATTCATATTTATACTTACATACTATATATATATATATGTGTGTGTTTCAGTTTTAAATAAATTCCTTATATTAAACTACTACACCTTTTCACTACCAAGTATGTATGAAAAGTATTTTTCTTCTCCATATGTGCCTTCATAATTTCTATCAACCCTAAACTGAACTCTTTGAATTTTAAAAACTCTATTTATCATTTACTAGTTGCTATATTTTCAGATTTGTATATTCCTATGCATAATTGTGTATTTTATTATTAAATTAGTAATACACATCACCTAAACAGAATAGGTTCTGGTCCTAAATAATTTAAAATCATATTTTGACCTTGGCTTCTGATGTAGACCATTTCATAATTATTTTCCATATTTTTCTATAACTATTCTTTACTTAAAAATGTGTCCCTATACTAATAAATGTGAATAATAGATGAAACAGATTTATTTCAGCCCAAAAATATATTTTTATCTCACTCCAAAGTTTTCTAAGTATTGAGAAAGTTTTTAATTAATTTTGACAATTATGTTTGTCCCCCTTTTTAATTTTCAAACACTAGTTACATATCCAATTTTCTAAATTAAATACTAAACCAGGCTAAAATAATGAATTCACCCCATTACAGGGTCTATAATATTATTTTCATAATTTCCAGGGGTCTAGCTACACTTATCAGAGGTGCTTTTCCTAATTTTTATTAAGTCCAGGGGCTAAAACTGATTTTTAAATGAATTTACATGATTTTCTGGAGTTCCAGGGGCTAGATCTGAAGTTTCCGGGGCTAGCTCTCAATTCCAGAGAACCCCAGGGGGTAGCACGTAAGAATTCTAGTCTTTATAACGCGGGGCTGACGTGGACCGTCCGATTTTAAACCGACGGCCGAGATTATAACATCGAACCGGTACGCGGGGATTTAAAGTCTACCGTGCGATTTAAAATAAACGGCGCACAAGCAGCCACGTCGCTCCGATCGAGCGCGGGCGGCGCTGCCGGCGGCGCACGGCGGCGGGAAGCGGCGATCTCGCCGGAAAGTTTCGGATCCTCGAGAATTCTGCCTAAAACTGTGATCTTATGTCATAGATCGGTAGAGGGGAGGTCAGGGATCTCACCTCGGGGGTTTTCTCGAGCTCGGGGGTCCTGGAAAGTGCTCGGCGGCGAGGTCCGAGGCAAAACCACGGCGAAGCTCGTCGGCGCTGTGTTTACACCGTAAGTCTCCGAGTTTTCTGCACCTGCAAAGCTCCCCGGAGGCGGTGGATCAAGACCAGCGAGTTAGATCAGAGTTTCCGAGCTTAGATCGGCCAGAATTCACCGGCGAAGTCTCGGTGCTCACCGGAGTAAAAATCGGCGGTCGCGTGGGAAAAACTGATCGGATCGGGTGTTTTTATAGCCGGGGGAGGGCGGTGGGTCTGTTGTGATCGAGTTGGAGTCCTCTGGGACCAGAATTCGGGCGGCGGGACGCGGTTTCCGGTCGGATGCGATCGCGCGCGCTCGGGGGAAAAGTCCGGGGTCGCGGGGTTAGGGATGACAGGCGGGTCCCACCCGTCTGTGAGAGAGAGCGCGGCGCGCGCGGGGGCGGGCTGGCACGGGGAAGCTGGGCCGGCTGGCGGTTTCGGCCCACTGACGGTTTTTTTCCCGTTTTCTCTTTTTCTTTTTTCCATTTCTTTTCTGTTTTGAGTTTAATTTGAATTCCAGTTTGAATTTGAATTTTTGCAAAACATGCAACACGTCCAAAAATTTTTAAATTCCCCTCTGAACATGGTTTAGGGTTTTGAATCAAAATTTGGGGTGTTACAGCTCTACCCCCCTTAAAAGAAATCTCGTCCTCGAGATTGGTGTTTCTAAGAAAACAATTCCGGAAATTATGCTTTAAGCTCATCTTCCCGTTCCCAGGTGGCTTCCTCTTCTGAGTGATGCTTCCACTGCACCTTGCACATCCGGATTCTTTTATTTCTGGTGAGGCGTTCCATTGTCTCCAAAATCTTGTATGGTTGCTCGGCATAAGACAAATCTTCAGCTACATCCACTTCATTCATGGGTAACACCTCTTCAGGCGTCCTCAGGCATTTCTTGAGTTGTGACACATGGAATACATCGTGCACGTCCGATAGATGAACCGGTAACTCTAGTTGGTACGCCACTTCGCCTTTTCTTTCCAAAACTTGAAAGGGTCCGATGTATCGAGGTGACAACTTCCCTTTCACCTTGAACCGACGAAGTCCTCTGATAGAGGACACCTTGAGATAAACATAGTCTCCCACGTTGAAAACGAGCTCTCTTCTTCGTACATCGGCATAGCTCTTTTGGCGTGTCTGTGCTATCCTCAAGTTGTTGCGAATCTCCCTCACCTTCGCCTCGGCTTCTTGTAGCACTTCTGGACCAAACACTTTACTTTCTCCTGTTTGGTTCCAAAATAGGGGAGTTCTGCACTTTCTTCCATACAAAGCTTCAAACGGTGACATCTTCATACTAGCTTGATAACTGTTGTTATAGGAAAACTCCGCATACGGTAAGTTCTTGTCCCAACTCCTATTGTTTTTGAGTGCACATGCCCTTAACATATCTTCAAGGATCTGATTGGTTCTCTCCGTCTGCCCGTCAGTTTGGGGATGATAGGCAGAGCTGAAGTTCAGATGGGTTCCCATGGTTTCATGCAACTTTTGCCAAAACCTCGAGGTGAACTGTGTCCCTCGGTCCGACACTATCTTCTTTGGCACTCCATGGTAACACACAATCCTTGACATGTACAATTCTGCCAATTTGGATCCGCTGTAGCTTTCTTTCACCGGAATGAAATGTAGCTACCTTGGTTAGCCTATCAATAATGACCCATATTGAATCATACCCGGATTGGGTCCTAGGCAATCCCACGACAAAATCCATGCTGATTTCTTCCCACTTCCATTCAGGCACTTTGAGTGGTTGTAATAATCCCGCGGGTCGTTGATGTTCTGCTTTCACCAACTGACATGTGTCACATAGGGCAACATGTTCCGCGACATCTCGCTTCATGCCATACCACCAATACCTGCTTTTGAGGTCCTGGTACATCTTCATACTCCCAGGATGAATGGAATAGTCAGAATCGTGAGCCTCCTTCAAAATTAATTTACGGATCTCTTTTACTTCTGGCACACAGATCCTTTTCCCGTGCCACACCGTTCTTTGTTCATCCTCTCTAAAGCCAGGAGCTTTATTTTCCTTGATGAGCTGTCTGATCTCTTGTATCTTCTCATCATTCTTTTGGCCCTCGCGTATGTCTTGCTCGAGTGTGGAGTCCACTTCCATGGCGATGGCTTCACTACTATTTACTAGACATAGATTGAGCCTTATAACCTCGTCCTTCAATTCTGCAGGCATGTCCTTCAAACTCAACTTATTGACCTGCACTTTCCGACTCAAAGCATCGGCCACGACGTTTGCTTTCCCGGGATGATAGTTGATGCCCACATCAAAGTCATTGATTAGCTCTAACCATCTCCTTTGTCGGAGGTTGAGATCTGGCTGTGTGAATATGTACTTCAAACTCTTATGATCCGTATATATCTCTGTCCTCTTCCCCATCAAATAGTACCGCCAAATTTTCAACGCGTGTACCACTGCAGCTAGTTCTAGATCATGTGTAGGATAGTTCTTCTCGTGCTTCCGAAGCTGCCGGGATGCATATGCCACGACATGCCCTTCTTGCATGAGAACACATCCCAACCCATTTCCAGAGGCATCGCAGTACACTGTGAAATTCTTCTACATATCTGGCATAACCAACACTGGGGCTGTTGTCAGTCTCTTCTTTAGCTCTTGAAAGCTCGTCTCGCACTGTGGCGTCCAGGTGAATGTGATTCCCTTTTCCAACAGTTTGGTGAGAGGTCTCGAGATCTTGGAGAATCCCTCAATAAACCGTCGATAGTATCCAGCCAATCCCAAAAAGCTTCGAACTTCCCCGACATTTTCAGGGGTTTTCCACTTCTGGATATCCTCGATTTTGGCGGGATCTACGGAGATTCCTCCCTCCGAGATTATATGTCCTAAAAAGGGAACTCTCTTCAGCCAAAACTCACACTTGCTCAACTTGGCATATAGTTGGTGTTCTCTCAGCCTCTGCAACACCAACCTTAGATGTTTCTCATGTTCTTCTTCATCTTTGGAGAAGACGAGAATATCATCTATGAAAACCACCACAAATTTGTCCAGATATTCCATGAATACCTTGTTCATGAGGTACATGAAATATGCCGGGGCATTGGTTAGCCCGAAAGGCATGACAGTGTATTCATACAGTCCGTACCGAGATACGAAAGCTGTTTTCGGAATATCAGATTGCCTTATCTTGAGTTGGTGGTATCCCGACCTGAGATCAATTTTCGAGAACACACAAGCTCCCCTCAACTGATCAAACAAGTCTTCAATGCGGGGTAATGGGTACTTGTTCTTGATGGTTACCTCATTCAAGGCACGGTAATCCACGCATAACCTTTGGGTTCCGTCTTTCTTGGGCACAAATATCACCGGAGCTCCCCACGGTGAGGAACTAGGGCGAATATACCCCTTCTCCGTCAATTCTCTCAAATGATCCTTGAGCTCTTCTAGCTGCTTGGAGTCCATTCGATAAGGTCTCTTGTATATCGGGGCTGTTCCCGGTACTAGCTCAATTGCGAATTCCACGTCACGGTCGGGAGGCATACCTGGCAACTCCTCCGGAAAAACATCTGGATAATCCCTGATGGTCCTGATTTCCTCAACTTTCACCTCCACTTGATTTAATTTAATGTCCCTCCTAGGCTCGTGTATTGTTATGAACTTTACTCTGGTACCACTGGGGTGAGTTAGTTCCACCGTTCTGGTCGAACAATGGATGATTCCTTTATGTTTGGTCAACCAATCCATACCCAAAATAATATCTATCCCTTGTGAATCTATCACTATGAGGTTAGCAGTAAATACTACCCCATTAATGTCTAGGCTCACTTTGGGACACACTTGTCTTGTCCTTATTTCTCCACCTGGAGAATTTATGGCTAGCATATGGTTCATTTGTGTGGTTGCTAGGTCATACTTCTTAACAAACCCTTGAGCAATGAACGAGTGGGTAGCACCAGAATCAAACAGCAGAGTTGCAAGGTGTAAATTGGCAGGAAACTTACCAACTACCACGTCGGGTGCCTCTTGTGCTTCCTCCATAGTGACATGGTTCACCCGTCCTCTCACTACATTCTGCTGTTGTGGCGGCGCAGGCTTCTTCTTTGGGCATTTATGGGCGTAGTGCCCCACTTCACCACAGCTGAAACATTGCACCCCAATCTTAGATGCTTGTCCCTTGTTGTCTTGGGGTTGGGTTGGGGATCCTTGTACTGCTGGTCGAGGTGGATATACGGGGCGAGGCTGCTGCACAAACTGACGTGACTGCTGTGCTGGTGCTGCGGGAGGCCTGTAGTTTGGGTTGTACCCTCTTGGTGCTGAATAGAGTACCACAGCACGGCTCGTCTGCCCCGTAGGTTGCTGCATCATACGTGGGTGGGTGTTGCTCCCTGAGGCCTGATGTGACCACCCCACCTTCCTCTTATTCTCATTTTCCAGGGCCTTTAGCTTCCTTTCCACCACAAACGCTCTGTCCACCATCTTTTGAAAGCTTTCATACTCATTGGAGGACATTGCACACTGCATTTCTGCGGTAAGCCCTTCCACGAAACAATCTTGTTTCTGCTCATCAGTCTCTATGTCTCGTGGAGCATAACGGGATAGTTGAGTAAATTTAGTGAGGTATTCCCTCACCGTCATGTTTCCCTGCTGCAGTCCCAAAAATTCCTTCCTCTTGTTTTTGAGTTCACCTCTTGGGATGTAATGGTTGCGGAAGCTACGCTTGAACTCTTCCCAAGTGATGTTCTCAGGGTCATGATGGGCGGCCACGTAGGCGGTCCACCAATCAGCAGCAGGTCCCTGCAATTGATGAGAGGCAAACAGCACCCTCTCATACCCTTGGCATTGTATTATCCTCATCTTACTTTCAATGGTCTTCAGCCAATCATCTGCCTCCAGAGGTTCAGCAGCACTTGCAAACCTTGGAGGTTGAGTTCCTAGAAACTCACTCAACCTTGGTTGGCGTGGTGCAGCTTGTGGAGGTGGAACTTGATGCAAGTTGGCCACCACTTGAGTCAAGTTCTGGATAAGCTGATTTTGATTCTCCAGCATTTGGTGGAGAGGATCAACTTCTTCACGGCGACCACCCCTGTCCTGGCCTTCAGAAAGATGAGGGTTGCATGCCTCATCATTGTTGTTGGCGGGGTTGGCAGCACGTCCTTTTCCTCTTCCGGCCATCTGGCAGAATCAACAAATGTTAATTTGATACCATTTAGTATCATCTTACTACTTTCATTTGTTGGTACTTTGAGGTGTTGAGGCTTTGTTAAAATTTTACGAGGGTTTATATCTCACACCGAATAAATGCACTATTATTTCCTGTGGGTTCACACACCAAAGCAAAACAATCTGAAGACAAGGCTGTGGATAATTGCTCACGGCTTCCACAACTCACGTCACACACCAAGCATCATCACACCATTAACTACGTAACGACTCGACTACTCGACCTCTTGCTAGCTAGGGGAAAGACTCTACACTACTCGTCCTCTTGAGCTGGCTCCTCGGGATCTTCCTCCTCATTTTGGCTACCTTCTGACTCTGCTTTGGGTGGGGAGGCTGCTGGTGGAGAAGTGCGACGACGCCTGATCGCTCGGCGATCCGGGGAGTCAGGAGTCCATGGATCACTCACAGTGACACACAGTTCATTCCCATCTCCTCTTTCTCTCGCCTTTAAGCAAGCTCGCAGCAACGCCTCCGTTTCCTTCAGGGTGTCTCGGACATCCTGAAGCTCTTGTTGACACTCCTGCAGTCGAGTGCTGAGCATAGCAGCATCCTCCAAGCACAAGTCCATGTGCTCATGGGAAGTCCCTTGCTGCACCGGTGGGTACTTGTACTCCGTGGTACCACTCTCATGTTGGAGGACATACATGTACTCAGTTTTGTCCAAGTGGCGACGATAGATGTGACTCTGGCAGGTGATGGCCTCCCAGGTGGCATCTCTCTCCGCGTCAACTTGTGTTGCTCGACAAGCTGGAGAATGGTGGATCTTCAGCAGCTGATTCTCGTGTATAATCCTCATCTCCGAACTCCATTCTTCCCTCTTCTCACGGATGGTCCTGGTGGAGTTATAGTGGATGATTAGCTTGCCCGTATTGCCGGCGGCTTCGAGCATACGTCGAAGACGGCGCAACAAGTCTCCTACTGCCAATCCGTAGGAAAGGTACGTCACTGAACGACTCTCCTCTCTTTCGGCAAGGGCAACTACGGGAACTCTCCCTCCTGTGGACTTACGAGCGGTGCGAATCATGCGAACCATCTAAAACAAAAGAATTTAAAATTAGGTTAGATAAAATCTCAAACAAAAATCCTATTTTGAATGAAAGTTGGGGTAAGATGAAGAAAATGACTCCTTTAATAACACTTTTCCACCCACACCTTGGAAAATAGTTTTTAAGAAAATAGGGCCCTTAAATACGTCCATTTCTACCTAGGTCCACGTTCCTACGGGCAACCTTGGCTCTGATACCACCTCTTGTCACACCCGGTTTTTCTGAAAAAACAACCAAGTGACTATCACATGTATGCCAGGATCATTTTCTCATACATGTGATGACAAATAGTGAAGCATCATTTATTACAAGCCAGGTGTCGAATATAAATAAGTCTTACATCGCAAATGTCTCAATGGACACTAATGCTTCATCACAAGTAAATAAACTAGCAGCGGGATATTATTCTTTAGGGCTCCATCACAGGCGTTGCCCGGGGGTCTTCATGAACCTAAAAACCTTCCTCGGGTCCAAAGTCTTGGTCATTATACACCACCTCATTATCTTGACCTGAGCAGCAATATAAACCAACAAATATGCAAGGTTGAGTACCAATGGTACTCAGCAAGTGTGGGAAAATTATATCATGCATGGCTAGAACAAGGAGAGGTTGAACTCATGGTTAAAGCACTACGCAATTAATACCTATCACCTTAGCTTATTAAGCACCTTCAATTACTACGCAGGTGAAATGGTCCCAATCTCCCATCCCATCATCATAATCCAATAACCATAACATCATTTCCAATGTTAAGCTCCCCGCTTAACTTCCATAACCATCAATCCTCTAATCATGAATAAGTCCAGGCCGCTCTTAACCGTGAGCACGGCTGTCAAGACAGTTTTGACTCTGCAGAGTTTGTACCACTGTACCCACAAGTAGTGATTTCATCCCCCGTTGCCGGGTGGACTAAAAGAACCTCCATTATGCCAGTGGCTACGATCCACATTCACACTTCCCAGGTGTGCAGCCAGGAGATCACTACGAAGCCTTTACAAAGGGATTCCCGACGAGTGTGGGCCCACTGAGGTTTCACCCCTAACAGCATACAAGAGGCTCCAACCCCGCTGCAGTGACCCCCTCTTGAGCCTTGCGGTTCATATGGTAGTCCAGCTGACACCTACTCCTCGCACCATCCAACACACACATACTACGCCGGGGATACACCTAATTAATTGGCCAAGCTGCCCCATCTCAGCATGTGGTTGGCACTGTAAAGCCGGGTTACATGCTCCATGAACCGGTCCTTAGGATCCAGGCAAGTACTAAACACAACCCAAGTCTCGTGCACCCAGCACACAACCAAAACATCCAACTTGCCTTGATCCCTACCTCTACATAACTCACAATAGCTCATTCAAGAGTATGGTAAAATAAACTGATGATCTCATATCCCAAATATCACATTCTAAGCATGGCTAAGCATATGCATGTAAATAAATGACATGACAAAATAAATCCCAACCCAAGCTTCAAGGAAACAAGGTAATGCAATTCTAGGGAAACTTCCTAGCATGGGTTTCATATTTAACAATGCAAATAATTCTATCTACACATCCTAGCATAGGATCAAAGTGGTCAAGGACACTTGCCTCCTTCTTGCTGCTCTTGAAATGGGTATTCCTGGTCTTGGAAATGAATAACTTGTTCTTGAACAGGTTCTACTTCATACCATCACACATAGCAAAAGAAAAACAACAATCCATAAGACATAGTTCACACTTACACTTCATACAAACCACACATTCATATTTATGAAATTCATTCACCATTATATGTGTTGTGGTTACTCTGTGTGTGTTGGTCTGTAGCTTGCATACACTTCTATTTATATGTATATGATTCCTACTTTGGTATTCATATTTATACTTACATACTATATATATATGTGTGTGTTTCAGTTTTAAATAAATTCCTTATATTAAACTACTACACCTTTTCACTACCAAGTATGTATGAAAAGTATTTTTCTTCTCCATATGTGCCTTCATAATTTCTATCAACCCTAAACTGAACTCTTTAAATTTTAAAAACTCCATTTATCATTTACTAGTTGCTATATTTTCAGATTTGTATATTCCTATGCATAATTGTGTATTTTATTATTAAATTAGTAATACACATCACCTAAACAGAATAGGTTCTGGTCCTAAATAATTTAAAATCATATTTTGACCTTGGCTTCTGATGTAGACCATTTCATAATTATTTTCCATATTTTTCTATAACTATTCTTTACTTAAAAATGTGTCCCTATACTAATAAATGTGAATAATAGATGAAACAGATTTATTTCAGCCCAAAAATATATTTTTATCTCACTCCAAAGTTTTCTAAGTACTGAGAAAGTTTTTAATTAATTTTGACAATTATGTTTGTCCCCTTTTTTAATTTTCAAACACTAGTTACATATCCAATTTTCTAAATTAAATACTAAACCAGGCTAAAATAATGAATTCACCCCATTACAGGGTCTATAATATTATTTTCATAATTTCCAGGGGTCTAGCTACACTTATCAGAGGTGCTTTTCCTAATTTTTATTAAGTCCAGGGGCTAAAACTGATTTTTAAATGAATTTACATGATTTTCTGGAGTTCCAGTGGCTAGATCTGAAGTTTCCGGGGCTAGCTCTCAATTCCAGAGAACCCCAGGGGGTAGCACGTAAGAATTCCAGTCTTTATAACGCGGGGCTGACGTGGACCGTCCGATTTTAAACCGACGGCCGAGATTATAACATCAAACCGGTACGCGGGGATTTAAAGTCTACCGTGCGATTTAAAATAAACGGCGCACAAGCAGCCACGTCGCTCCGATCGAGCGCGGGCGGCGCTGCCGGCGGCGCACGGCGGCGGGAAGCGGCGATCTCGCCGGAAAGTTTCGGATCCTCGAGAATTCTGCCTAAAACTGTGATCTTATGTCATAGATCGGTAGAGGGGAGGTCAGGGATCTCACCTCGGGGGTTTTCTCGAGCTCGGGGGTCCTGGAAAGTGCTCGGCGGCGAGGTCCGAGGCAAAACCACGGCGAAGCTCGTCGGCGCTGTGTTTACACCGTAAGTCTCCGAGTTTTCTGCACCTGCAAAGCTCCCCGGAGGCGGTGGATCAAGACCAGCGAGTTAGATCAGAGTTTCCGAGCTTAGATCGGCCAGAATTCACCAGCGAAGTCTCGGTGCTCACCGGAGTAAAAATCGGCGATCGCGTGGGAAAAACTGATCGGATCGGGTGTTTTTATAGCCGGGGGAGGGCGGTGGGTCTGTTGTGATCGAGTTGGAGTCCTCTGGGACCAGAATTCGGGCGGCGGGACGCGGTTTCCGGTCGGTTGCGATCGCGCGCGCTCGGGGGAAAAGTCCGGGGTCGCGGGGTTAGGGATGACAGGCGGGTCCCACCCGTCTGTGAGAGAGAGCGCGGCGCGCGCGGGGGCGGGCTGGCGCGGGGAAGCTGGGCCGGCTGGCGGTTTCGGCCCACTGGCGGTTTTTTTCCCGTTTTCTCTTTTTCTTTTTTCCATTTCTTTTCTGTTTTGAGTTTAATTTGAATTCCAGTTTGAATTTGAATTTTTGCAAAACATGCAACACGTCCAAAAATTTTTAAATTCCCCTCTGAACATGGTTTAGGGTTTTGAATCAAAATTTGGGGTGTTACAGCGCAAGAGGCTGCATTTACAACTTTGAAGAATAGGTTAACTCATACACCCCTTCTCCAATTATCAGATTTTAGTAAGACTTTTGAATTGGAATGTGATGCTAGTGGTATTGGATTGGGAGGTGTCTTGTTGCAAGAGGGGAAACCTATTGCTTATTTTAGCGAGAAACTGAATGGGTCTAGTCTGAACTATTCCACTTATGATAAAGAATTATATGCACTAGTACGAACTTTGGAAACATGGCAATATTATTTATGGCCTAAAGAATTTGTTATACATTCTGATCATGAATCTTTGAAGCACATTAAGAATCAAACTAATCTGAACCGTAGGCATGCCAAGTGGGTAGAATTCATTGAGTCCTTTCCTTATGTCATTAAACACAAGAAAGGAAAAGATAATGTCATTGCGGATGCCTTATCTCGCCGTTACAATATGTTGTCCCAACTTGATTTTAAGATTTTTAGCTTAGAAACAATTAAAGAACAATATGCTTTTGATGCTGATTTCAAAGATGTGCTGCTGCAATGTAAAGAAGGAAAAATATGGAACAAGTTTGTTCTCACTAATGGTTTTATGTTTCGAACTAACAAATTGTGCATTCCAGCTGGTTCTGTGCGTATCTTACTATTGCAGGAAGCACATGGTGGAGGATTGATGGGACACTTTGGTGTCAAGAAGATGGAAGACATCTTAGCAAGCCATTTCTTTTGGCCAAAGATGAGGAGAGATGTGGAGCAGTTTGTTGCTCGTTGCACCACCTGTTAAAAAGCTAAGTCCCGTCTTAATCCACATGGTTTATACATGCCTCTTCCTGTTCCTAGTGCTCCATGGGAGGATGTTTCTATGGATTTTGTTTTAGCATTATCTAGAACAAAGAAGGGGAGGGATAGTATTTTTGTTGTTGTCGACAGATTTTCTAAAATGGCATATTTCATACCATGCCACAAAACTGATGATGCTACCCATATTGCTGATTTGTTCTTTCGAGAGGTTGTTCGTTTGAATGGGGTTCCAAACACTATTGTTTCAGATAGAGATGCCAAATTTCTTAGTCATTTTTGGAAAACCTTATGGGCTAAGTTGGGGACAAAATTACTCTTTTCTACCACTTGTCACCCTCAAACTGATAGACAGACCAAAGTAGTGAACCGTAGTTTATCTACCATGCTAAGGGCTGTTCTGAAACATAACATCAAATTATGGGAAAAATGTTTGCCTCATATTGAATTTGCTTACAATCGTTCGCTGCATTCTACTACTAAATTGTGCCCTTTTCAGATTGTATATGGTTTTATTCCTCGTGCTCTCATTGATCTTTTGGTTCTGCCACCTTCAGAGAAATTGAATTTTGATGCTTCTCACCGTGCTGAATTAATTCTTAAAATGCATGAGCAAACTAAATCAAACATTGAGAGCATGAATGCTAAGTATCAACAAGCCGGTAGCAAGGGTAGGAAGCAGGCTACTTTTGAACCTGGTGATTTAGTTTTGGTGCATTTGAGAAAGGATAGATTTCCTGATTTGAGAAAATCTAAATTACTACCTAGATCTGCTGGACCCTTCAAAGTGCTTCAAAAAATTAATGATAATGCATATGAAATTGAGTTGCCTGAACATTTTGGGGTTACTTCCTCTTTTAATATTGCAGATTTGAAACCATATATGGGCGAGGAAGACACATTTGAGTCGAGGATGACTCAATTGCAAGAAGGGGAGGATGATGCGGACATCGCTACCGTTGATACAACCACAACACCAGCCCATTCACCACTCTCAGCTAATCAAGGTCCAATGACACGTGCTCGTGCACGTCAACTTAATTATCAGGTGAATTCATTCCTGGCTGTTCAAAGTAATTATCCTTCAAATGGAGACCTATTAAAGCCTTGTGATGACCTTTTTATTATTAGGTGCTTGAGAATTGATCCAGCTAGGAGTGATGGAGGGATTAATGCAATAAAGGCTGCTCCACCCGAGGGGAAATCTTGAGGCTGGGGCCATATAATAAAGAGAGATTTAGACAAATAAGGAAAGGAATAAGGGAAATCTCGTCCAACTTTGCTTCTGGACGAAATTCCCTCTTTCTTCCCCCATTTAAAGATAGATGTGCTATAATAAGGAAAGAAATAGAGGAAATCATATCCTGCCTTGCTGCTGGATGGGTTTCCCTCTTTCTTTCCCTATTAAATGGTAGTCTATCACAGAAAAAGGAAGGGAATAAGGGAGATCACATCCTACTTTGTTGCTGGACGAATCTCCCTCTTCCCTCCCCTATTTAAGTAGTCCAAGAGCTCCTTGACAGGGCAGGTTTTGTTTTCTGTAAGTTTAGCCATTGCTACTTCCTTGTAACGCACGTCGACGAGACCTTCCGATTACTTGAATCAGAACCTCAAATTTTTCACACCCGTGAGTGTTTGCTTGTTATCTTGTTCTTGCTTGTTCTTCGATTGCTTGCAGGTTCAAGGCTATTCTTGGCACGGCAAGTACAGCAACAACAGGAGCCGGTGTAACTATCGCTAAGGCGCAGCATCCTTGTGGTTGTTGTAGTCGGGTAGCACAACGTCGACCTCCACCCAAATCGTAGTTACCAGGAGACGGTGTAACTGTCGCTCAAGGCGCCACACCATTCTGGTTGTGGTAGTCAGGCAGCCAACGTCGGCCTCCACCAAATTCGTTCATTACCAACATCTCTCATCGAAAGATAGGGCGTCCCCCGTACCCGTTGGGTTCATCAGTACGGTAGCTGGATTTTTAGTTTGATATTCATGCCACCAAACAGAAGCAAAGTCAGTGAATTCACTAGTGGCAGCTCTAACCTTTTTATCATCAGGGAAATCATGGCATGCAAATTTTTGATCTACTGACAATTCCCAAGACAGATATGCATCCGGATCATATTTACCATCAAAAGGTGGTATGGAGAATTTAATGCTACGTAGGGAATCGTCATTGTCACGTACCTCGCGTCGTTGAGCTCGACCACCCATACCACGATGGTCGCGACGTGGCTGCCGTCGATACCTGAAAGGTCCATCATCAAGCTCGGTATCCGCCAAATACTCCGCCTCGTCATATCTTGCAGCACTGCCAACGGAGTCGTGGCTGTCATCAACACGTCTTTGCCTCTCTTCGCGTCCAACCTGTTCCATCCTCTCCAATCGCTCAATGATTGCTGCAAGAGAAGTGTTAATAGCCCCAGCAGTGCTTTCTAATGTGGTCAGTTTGGTGTTGGTGCAAATCTGCGTCGACTGTAATTGACCAATGCATTCATTGGTGTCTTGAATATCCTCATTGAGAGCATCTGTGTGTAGCTTTACTTGGCATTCGAAATGCTGAATGATGCCCCTCGTACGTGGTGAATGTGGAGATGTCCCATTCGCATCAGCTGACATGGTTAGTAAAGAAAGGAAAAACAACAGGAAGCAGATTAATCCTAACAGTTGCTAAGAGGTGGTAGGACAACACAATTCCTCACTAGCAAGAAATCAAGATCTTACAAGTTCTTACCATGCGATGCAGGAGGCGCCGGCAATCATCAAGAACAATAACAAACGGTGGCTGCCAGCACAACCTTATGGTGTCGTAGACAATTTTGTAAAGCTGTAGGTGGCTGCTAGACACAATTTGTGCAAAGGAACAGCTAGTACCACATTAGTCACAACAAGTTGAATAAACATTCCACGATGGTATTGTGCTGGTCCTAGCTCAAACCTTACTAGAGACGTGAGCCATAACTCCACGTGACGTTGGATTACTATGGTAGGAAAGTTCGAACAGCCCGATCCGTTGTGTTTCAACAACGTTGAAAACAGCAAGTTGAACTTTGAAACATGAAATAAATGTTACACAAATTGTCTCTCTTTTTTTGTACTTAGAAACTTTTTTTTGTGATTGTAATCAGTGCGACTTTTCTTTTTGCACGTGTCTTTTTCTTGCTGATCCGTGCAGCTTTTCTTTTGCACTTGCCTTTTTTCTCAAATTTGGGTAGATAATGGAAATGGACTGAGAACAAAGTGACACGAACTCAAAACTCTAGCGGTGAAAAACTTAGGACCAGCAACTTGACACAAAAAGGCAACCATGAATTCAACAAGTCGAGAGCTAAGTAGCCAAGCAAAAGGCTCAAAGTGTTTTTAGGATTTTTTTAGAGCGAACTTTTGTAGGCAAAAGTGGACTGTAGGTAAATGAAGAACAAGGAGAAGGAAATCTCTCACCGAGCAACCTGAAATCTGATACCACTTGATGAACCCAACGGGTACGGGGGACGCCCTATCTTTCGATGAGAGATGTTGGTAATGAACGAATTTGGTGGAGGCCGACGTTGGCAGACCGACTACCACAACCAGAATGGTGTGGCGCCTTAAGCGACAGTTACACCGTCTCCTGGTAACTACGATTTGGGTGGAGGTCGACGTTGTGCTACCCGACTACAACAACCACAAGGATGCTGCGCCTTAGCGATAGTTACACCGGCTCCTGTTGTTGCTGTACTTGTCATGCCAAGAACAGCCTTGAACCTGCAAGCAATTGAAGAACAAGCAAGAACAAGATAACAAGCAAACACTCACGGGTGTGAAAAAGTTGGGGTTCTGATTCAAGTAATCGGAAGGTCTCGTCGACACTTTCGTTACAAGGAAGTAGCAATGGCTAAACTTACAGAAAACAAAACCCGCCCTGTCAAGGAGCTCTTGGACTACTTAAATAGGGGAGGGAAGAGGGAAATTCGTCCAGCAATAAAGGTAGGACGTGATCTCCCTTATCCCCTTCCTTTTTCTGTGATAGACTACCATTTAATAGGGAAAGAAAGAGGGAAACCCATCTAGCAGCAAGGCAGGATATGATTTTCTCTATTTCTTTCTTTATTATAGCACATCTATCTTTAAATGGGGGAAGAAAGAGCGAATTTCGTCCAGCAGCAAAGTTGGACGAGATTTCCCTTATTCCTTTCCTTACTTGTCTAAATCTCTCTTTATTATATGGCCCCAGCCTCAAGATTTCTCCTCGGATGGAGCAGCCTTTATTGCATTAATCCCTCCATCCCTCCTAGCTGGATCAATTCCCAAACACCTGATAATTAAGTTGACGTGCACGAGCGCGTGTCATTGGACCTTGATTAGCTGAGAGTGGTGAATGGGCTGGTGTTGTGGTTGTATCAACGGTAGCGATGTCCGCATCACCAACGGTTGACGAGTGGACGGCGGATTCCAGCTCCACCAGGCTCCCATCGACGGACCTGAGGACAGAGTCGGAACGATGCCACTTGGGCCAAGATGCCCGAGTGTTCCTCGAGCGACGTCGAGAAAGGCGTCGCAACCAAGAGGCCGGCGACAGCATGATGTCAGCCTCGACCCCGCCTGAGGTGCAGACCTTTGCCACGCGATCTTTGCCCCAGGCATACGCCACGCAGCATGTGCCACAGCCATATGCCCTGCAAACGGCGCCCCCGGTCTATGGCGCAGCCTTGCCCATACCGGGGTACACTGTGCCAGCAGCGAACCAAGCGTTCGTGGCACCAACGCCTGCGACAACAGGAGCAGGATGTGCGGCCCTGTGGCCCCACCTTCGCTTCGCGAGGTGGCCGCGCAAGTTTCGGCCGCACCTGCCCGAGAAGTACGACGGCAGCGTCAACCCGACGGAGTTTCTCCAGATCTACTCCACCGCCTTCCTTGCTGCAGGAGGGGACGAGGCCGTCATGGCCAACTACTTCCCCGTCGCCTTGATCGGCCCAGCCCGGTCGTGGCTCATGAACCTCCCCCAGGGTTCCATAACCTCCTGGGGAGAGCTTCTACACCCGGCCTGGCACGGAGCTCGACCTTCACACCATCCAGCAACAACCTGGGGAGACGCTGCGCTCCTTCATCTAGTAGTTCTCCCAGGTACGCAACACCATCCCCCACATCTCGAATGCATCAGCGGTGGTTGCATTCCGACAAGGTGTGAGGGACAAGAAGATGCTCGAGAAGTTGGCCACCAGGGAGGTGCAAGACATCTCGGAGCTCTTCAGCCTGGCGGACAAGTGCGCCGGAGCAGAAGACGGGCGTCATTGGCACTCACTGCCAGTCTCTGAAGCCGGAAGACAGCCCGAAGATGGCGGAGTTCAAGCTGAGCTCCCGACCACGTCAGACAGTCAAGAGCCAAGCACTAGCTGACTTCGTGGCTGAGTGGATGCCAACGAAGGCTGACCCAGGGGGCCACGAAGACGGTGAACCAAAGCACCGAGCTCCGGTCTTCACCGGGCCTCACTAGACGCTCTTCTTCGATGGCTCCTCGCAAAAGCAGGGGGCCGGTGCCGGCGTACTGCTTCTCATGCCATCGGGGGAGCAGTTTGGGTACATGGTGCGTCTCAATTTCAAGGCAATCAACAACTTGGCAGAGTATGAAGCACTCATCTTTGGCCTAAAGACAGTCCTGTCTCTGGGCGCTCACCAGTTGTTGGCGCAGGGCGACTCCCAGCTAGTTATCAAGCAAGTTAAGGGTGAATGCCCCTGCAATGACCCACAGCTAGCTGCTTATCTGCTCCACGTGCAGATGTTGGAGAAAGACTTCCTCGCCTTAGACCTGCGCCATGTACCGCGCGCTGGCAATGCCGCAGCTGACGACCTCTCAACGAAGGCCTCCACCAGAGCCCCTGTGCCCGAAGGAGTCTTAGAGAGGACGTTGCTGCGGCCCACAGCCCGGCCCATCGAGCCGGGCGAAGGGGGCTGGACCAGCACCTCGAAGCTGGTGGTCCCGGAGGCCCTGCAGCCATGGACGCCGCCAAAGGATCGTATGCGCCTTGGGAAGCCCGTGCTACTACCCAGCGCCCAAGATCCAGAAGCTCAAGTAGTCCCGATGCATGGACCACAGAGGTCCGGGGCTCCTTGAAGGACATCCTTCCTGATGAACGTGCATTCGCTGAACGGATTGTGCGGATGGCTAAGTGCTACGCGCTGGTATATTTACTGGCGTGGCACCACGGCATCCTATTGCGGTGCATAACCCAGGAGGAAGGCTGCGACCAGCTCGCAGTAGTCTACGGCGGCGAGTGCTGGGAACACTCATTGTCCCGCATGCTGGTCGGTTAAGCCATCCGGCATGGCTCCTACTGACAGAGAGCCACCTGGACGCCGTCAAACCGGTTAGGAGATGCAATGCGTGCCAGGTCCACGCCGAGCAGACCGACACAACCGGTGCAGACGCCGCACCCAGAGCCGTCGGGGGATACCGGCTCCTCTATGTCGAGGGCCAGCAGGACTTCCCAGGGCCGGGTCACGGGAATTACCCTTCCACATGGTATACGGGGCCGAAGCCATGCTTCCCCCTGAGATCGCCATGGGGGCCCCCCCGTGTCCGAGCGTATGACGAAGCCACGCATGACCCGCTCTGCGTGAGGACATCTATCTCGTCGCCGAGGCAAGATGGCAAGCCACGCTCCGGATCGCACGGAACCGGCGGGCCTCAGCGCTACCACCGCCGTTCCATGCATGGGAGCCCAGGACAGGCGCTCCGATGCTACCCCAGTAAGTTCACCATGCTTACTTAGGTGTTTATTTAAATTACACATTAATTTATATGATCACCTCCCCACGCTCTAGACAGTGTGCATCCATTGTACACTCGGTTCCTCTTTCCTGCTCTCATGCATAGTCGATATTTGCCATCCTGCCGAAGGCGGTAGTGCTTGGGGTACCTGCCAGAGGACCGGGGGCCTTTTGGACCTCCCCCTGTAAGCGTACTGTACCGCCAGTTGGTCTCCTCCGAGAAAAGACCTACGCTAGACCGGGGGGACAGGAGTCTTGCTTTGCCCGGTCCTGCACCCAAAGCATGCGCACTCTGCCCCCCAGCGCTACGGTCTGAGTACTAGGGGGCCGGACGGTTACACCCTGACTAGGGCTGGGGGCCAGACCTCCGGGACCAAGAGCACTGGATTACCCAAGTCCCGTATTCCGGCCCGGGACAGTAAGCCAAATGAGACTAAGAGACAGGCAAGGGAGGACCTCTGAGCTTCGATGACTTCCGGACCTCCGCCCCCACAGCTGGGCCGAGCTCCGAGGCCAGCACTCGCCCTCCTTTCAGAGGCGAGCGCTGATGCCGGATCTCACGCCCTTCGCCGGCCTGAGCTCCGATGACCTCCGGACCTCACGCCCTTTGTGGGCCTGAGCTCCGATGACCTCCGGACCTCACGTCCTTCGCTGGCCTGAGCTCCAATGACTTCCGGACCTCCGCCCCCACAGCTGGGCCGAGCTCCGAGGCCAGCCCTCGCCCTCCTTTTAGTGGCGAGCGCTGATGCTGGACCTCACGCCCTTCGCTGGCCTGAGCTCCGATGACTTCCGGACCACCGCCCCCACAGCTGGGCCGAGCTCCGAGGCCAGCCCTCACCCTCCTTTCAGAGGCGAGCACTGATGCCGGACCTCACGCCCTTCGCCGGCTTGAGCTCCGATGACCTCCGGACCTCACGCCCTTCGTGGGCCTGAGCTCCGATGACCTCCGAACCTCACGCCCTTCGCTGGCCTGAGCTCCGATGACTTCCGGACCTCCGCCCCCACAGCTGGGCCGAGCTCCAAGGCCAGCCCTCGCCCTCCTTTCAGAGGCGAGCGCTGATGCCGGACCTCACGCCCTTCGCTGGCCTGAGCTCCGATGACTTCCGGACCTCCGCCTCCACAGCTGGGCCGAGCTCCGAGGCCAGCCCTCGCCCTCCTTTCAGAGGTGAGCGCTGATGCCGGACCTCACGCCCTTCGCCGGCCTGAGCTCCGATGACCTCCGGACCTCACGCCCTTTGTGGGCCTGAGCTCCGATGACCTCCGGACCTCACGCCCTTCGTGGGTCTGAGCTCCGATGACTTCCCGGACCACACCTCTTCTCAGAGGCGAGCTCCGAAGCCGGACCTCCCCCTTTCACAAGGGCAGAGCTCCGATGTCAGGCTTCACCCTCTCCTCAGAGGCTGAACTCCGAAGCCGTCAAGACCCTGCCAGCACAGGGAGTACTCAAGACAAGAAAGTGCGCGGGTAGGAGAAGGCCCCACCTCGGGCTCGTTACCTCCCCCGAGGTGAGCCCGGGGGCCACTGTTGGTACCCTCAATACCTGGTACCCCCGCGCACAGCGTAAAACTTCCTAAAGACCTTGCTCCCTCTGCAGGGGTGAGGTTTGAAGGCGCCACGTGTCCAGCAGGGCCGGAGCTCCCCTCCCCACGGAGGATAGCTCCGAGCCTGCCACGTGGCCCAGGAGGCCGGACCTCACCCCCTCTGCAGGGGTGAGCTCCAAAGGCGCCACGTGTCCAGCGGGGCTGGAGCGCTCCCCTCCCCTCGGAGGATAGCTCCGGGCCTGCCGCGTGGCCCAGGAGGCCGGACCTCGCCCCCTCCGCAAGGGCAAGCTCCGAAGGCACCACGTGTCCGGCAGGGCCGGGGCTCTCCTCTCCTCAAAGAATAGCTCCGAGCCAGCCACATGGCCCGGAAGACCGGACCTCGCCCCCTCCGCGGGGGTGAGCTCCGAAGGCTCCACGTGTCCAGCGGAGCCGGAGCTCCCCCTCTCCTCAGAGGAGAGCTCCGGGTCCGACACGTGGCCAGCAGAGCAGTGCTGCCACCCGGCGCGGTAGGCAGCAGGAGTAAAGGCGCGCCATGCCTTTACCGTACAAAGCATTCAAGACCCGCGCCTTCCCGAGACGAAGAGGCGCAGCGCACGCCTGTCAGGAGGCGCTGTGACCAGTCACAGTCAGGACAGGCGTACAGTGTCTGAAGCTGCAGGCCATTGAAGGCAGCGACAAGACCGGACAAGACATGCCCTGCCGCCCCTGCCATCGCCAACGACTACACGCTACACTTAGCCTGCGGCATGGGCATGGCGGCAGGACGAGGACTTCGACGCCAGCGCCATAACATAATAGCTGGTAGGAAATCACCTCAGGGCCGCCTGTCAGGTCCTGGGCCCACCTTGTAAGCCGCTCGAGCCTTGGACTATAAAAGGCTCGGGTAGGCAACGTTAGCAAGGGTTCGCACTCCAGCAACTCACACCCTAGGCATAACTCACCCTCAAGCTCAGGACCCCGGTTCTGAGCAACAAGCAATACAGCGAGCACCTCTGCTCACTGTGGACGTAGGGTTTTACGCTCCGGCGGCCCGAACCACGTAAAACTCACCGTGTCAAGCTTCTCCCTCACTTGTCCCTTACGTCTAAGCTCTCCGCAAGCGACTAGCCCCTCCGAAAAAGAATCTCCGCGTGCTGCCCAGAGCAGGTCCGGGGGAAGTGTCGACCACACACTTCGACAGATGTCATCGACGTACACCTCAACTAAGTCTCTTATTAGCTCTCCAAAGGTTTTGTGCATAGCACGAACAAAGGTGGGTAGAGCATTCTTTAGGCCATAAGGCATAGAGAAATAACAATACAGGCCGTCTACTGTGATAAAAGCAGTATGCTATTCATCTTCTCTAGACATAGGGATTTGGTGAAAACCCGAGTAGGCATCTAGGAAGCATAGCATATCACAGTCTGATGTAGAGTCTACTATTTGATCTATTCTAGGGAGAGGGAATGGATCTTTGGGACATGCCTTATTGAGATTGGTGTAGTCGATGTACATCCGGAGCTTCCCGCCGGCCTTGGGGACGACGACGGGGTTCGCCAACCACCGGGGGTGGTGGACTTCCCGTATAAAGCCAGCGTCCAGCAGCTTCTTGATTTCTTCACGGATGAAGTTCTGTCGCTCGATGGACTGCTTGCGGGGCTTCTGTTGGATCGGCCGGGCATCGGGGAAGATATTCAGATGGTGCTCGATCACCTCCGTAGCGATTCCCGGCATCTGCGACGGTTGCTGTCGAAGTGTTCGGTCGACACTTCCCCCGGGCCTGCACTGGGCAGCCCGCGGAGGTTCTTTTTTCGGTGGGGCTAGTCTCTAGCGGAGAGCTTGCGCAGATGGACGAGTTAGTGAGAGCTTGACACGGCGAGTTTTACGTGGTTCAGGCCGCCGGAGCGTAAAACCCTACGTCCACGGCGAGCTATGGAGCTCGCTGTATTGCTTGCTGCTCAGGGCCGGAGGCCTGAGCTTGGGGGTGAGTTACAGCTTGAGAGTGTATGGCTAGCGTATGAGTTGCAAAGTGCGAACCCTTGCTATCGACGCCTACCCGAGCCTTTTATAGTCCAAGACTCAGGCGGCTTACAAGGGGAGCCGGGACCCGACAGGTGGTCCCGGGAAGATTGTCTATTATCTACCGTATCTGCAGTTATGCCGGTAGTTGTCTCTGGCCGAAGGCTTCTGAGTCTTCATCTTGCCGCCCTGCCCATGCCGCATGCTAGTCGTAGTGGTTGATGACGGCGCAGGCGGCATGGGATGTCTTGTCGTGGTGTTTATTGGCTGACAGGTTCTGACACCGCGCACCAGTCTGTGATGCGACTGGGTGCAACGGCACCTGACAGAAGCGTGCTCCGCGTCTCCGCGTCTTGGGAAGACGCGGGCCTTGAATACCTTGTACGGGCAAGGTATGGGGCGTATTTACGCCCGCTGCCTACCGCTCGGGGCAGGCAGCGTCGTTCTGCTGCCATGTGGCGGGCCCGGAGCTCTCCTCTGAGGAGAGGGAGGTCCGGCCCCGCTGGACACGCGGCGCCTTCGGACCTCTCTCCCGCGGAGGGGGAGGTCCGGCTTCTGTATGCCACGTGGCGGGCCCGGAGCTCTCCTCTGAGGAGAGGAAGGTCCGGCCCCGCCGGACGCGTGGCGCCTTCGGAGCTCTCCCTGCGGAGAAGGGCAAGTTCCTTAGGTATTTTACCCTGTGCGCGGGGGTACCCCATATCTCAGGTACCGACAGTGGCCCCCGGGCCCATCTCGGGGGAGATAGCGAGCCCGAGGTGGGACCTCCGTCTCTTCCGATCCGCGCACTTCCTCTAAGTCCCGAATTGACCGCTGCCGGAGCACGAACGGCCACGGGATCGTGGGAGCATGCGCTCACTTGATGGTTGCTTTTACTGCGGCGGTTCCCAAGACTGCCACTTCTGCACGTTGCGGCGCTTTCTTCGGGAACCGCCGAAATGCCTTGCCGGCTCATCTTCTCAGGAGACTGACTCCTTGACCCCACCGCTTCAGTTAGGCGGCTTGGGCCCACCCGTCATCGGCACTCGGTCTAGGAACCGAAGCGGTTGCCGGTGCGGGGTATTCGAAGAGTTCCGAATCGCTTGGGATTGCACCCAGGAAGGTGTTAAATGAAACCTCCATGCGGGTACATTCCTCTTATAAGGCTTCCAGCCCCTGCGCCTCCCTCAGGCCCCTGCAGTCTTGTCTTCTTCCATGGCCCTTAACCCGCCTTATGGGGGAAGAATTGCTCTCGGTTCCCTCCAGCAGTTGCGTCTGCACCAAGCCTGGGACTCAGTGAGCCTGCCTGCCCTGCCCCTGAGGGTGGTGGAGTCTTCAAAAGAACCGCTGAAGCATCGAGGAGAATCCCAGGCGGCAGGGTCTCCAAGAACACCGCTGTCGGTACCTGAGATATGGGGTACCCCCGCGCACAGGGTAAAATGCCTAAGGTGCTCGCCCTTCTCCGCAGGGAGAGCTCCGAAGGCGCCACGCGTCTGGCGGGGCCGGACCTCCCTCTCTTCAGAGGAGAGCTCCGGGCCCGCCACGTGGCATACAGAAGCCGGACCTCCCCCTCCGCGGGAGAGAGGTCCGAAGACACCACGCGTCCAGCGAGGCCGGACCTCCCTCTCCTCAGAGGAGAGCTCCGGGCCCGCCACGTGGCATGCAGAAGCCGGACCTCCCCCTCCGCGGGAGAGAGGTCCGAAGGCGCCACGCGTCCAGCGGGGCCGGACCTCCCTCTCCTCAGAGAAGAGCTCCGGACCCGCCACGTGGCTGGAAGAACGGTGCTGCCTGCCACCGAGCGGTAGGCAGCGGGCGTAAAGGCGCCCCTCACCTTGCCCGTACAAGGAATTCAAGGCCCGCGTCTTCCCAAGACGCGGAAACACGGAGCACGCGCCTGTCAGGTGCCGTTGCGTCCAGTCGCATCACAGACTGGCGTGCGGTGTCAGAACCTGACAGGTAATAAACGCCGCGACAAGACATCCCATGCCGCCTGCGCCGTCATCAACCACTACGACTAGCGCACGGCATGGGCAGGGCGGCAAAAGGAAGACTCAGAAGCCTTCGACCGGAGGCAACCACCAGCATAACTACAGATACGGTAGATAATAGACAATCTTCCTGGGACCACCTGTCGGGTCCCGGCTTCCCTTGTAAGCCGCCCGAGCCTTGGACTATAAAAGGCTCGGGTAGGCGTCGATAGCAGGGGTTCGCATTCTGCAACTCATACGCTAGCCATACACTCTCAAGCTGTAACTCACCCCCAAGCTCAGGCGCCCGGCCCTGAGCAGCAAGCAATACAGCGAGCTCCATAGCTCGCCGTGGACGTAGGGTTTTACGCTCCGGCGGCCTGAACCACGTAAAACTTCCCGTGTCAAGCTCTCACTAACTCGTCCATCCGCGCAAGCTCTCCGCTAGGAACTAGCCCCTCCGAAAAAAGAATCTCCGCGGGCTGCCCAGTGCAGGCCCGGGGGAAGTGTCGATCGCACACTTCGACATTTGGCGCGCCAGGTAGGGGGCTTTTCCCCTAGCGCGACGAGTTTCTGCCGACGAAGATGACCAAGCTCCCTTCAGCGGCAAACTCTCCCCCACTGCGTTCACGGCGAACCGTGACCAGCGGGGAGTACATGTCGACGCACTCAGGACGGAGTGTGTCGGCACAAGCGGGTAGCCAACAGCCAACTCCGGCAACGCCGACTCCGGCTATGCAGGCCCCGACCAGCGTGAGGTCTTCTGCAGCGCTGAGCATACACCATGGAGGTGCGCTAGCTGCAGCAAGAGCCCTGCTGCGTAACCCACCAGCAGGGGATGCGCCCCATTCAGCGACCCAGCAATGGGTCCGCGAGGTGGACCGCCTTGTCGTCGCCGCCGCGAACCCTCGGTTTCGGCGAGGGCGGCGCCCGGGGCAGCCGACTGTGTCGCTGACGCACACACCCACGGTTGACAGGCTAACGGCGGATTCCAGCTCCTCCAGGCTCCTGTCGACGGACCTGCGAAGGGAACTGGAACGGTGCCACTTGGGGCAGGACGCCCGAGTGTACCTCGAGCGACGTCGAGAAAGGCGTCGCAACCATGAGGCAGGCGACAGCATGTCATCGGCCTCGACACAACCAGAAGGGCAGGCCTTCGCCACGCGAGCCCTGCCTCAGGCATATGCTGCGCAACATATGCCACCACCATATGCGCCGCAAGTAGCGGCCCTGGCCTATGGTGCAGCCTTGCCCATGCCGGGATACGTGGTGCCAGGTGTGAACCACCTGCTCGCAGCACCAGTACCTGCAGCAGCTGGTGCAGGGTGTGCGGCCCTTGCACCCCACCTTCGCTTCGCAAGGTGGCCGCGCAAGTTTCGCCCGCACTTGCCCGAGAAGTACGACGGAAGCGTCAACCCGGCGGAGTTCCTCCAGATCTACTCCACCGCCGTACTTGCTGCAGGAGGCGATGAGGCTGTCATGGCCAACTACTTTCCCGTCGCCTTGACCGGCCCAGCCCGGTCCTGGCTCATGAATCTACCCCAGGGGTCCATGACCTCCTGGGGTGAGCTCTGCCGGCAGTTCGTCGCCAACTTCGGCAGCTCCTACACCCGCCCCGGCACGGAGCTCGACCTCCACGCCGTCAAGCAACAACCTGGGTAGTCGCTGCACTCTTTCATCCAGCGGTTCTCTCAGGTGCGCAACACCATCCCACATATCCAAAGCGCCTCTGTGGTGGTGGCGTTCCGACAGGGTGTCCGGGACGAGAAAATGCTCGAGAAGCTCGCGACCAGAGAGGTCCGCGACGTCTCGGACCTCTTTAGCCTGGCGGATAAGTGCGCCAGGGCAGCCGAAGGGCGGAACTGGCACGCACTGCCGACCTCCGAGTCAGGAGGGCAGCCCGGGTCCGGTGCTGCTGCCTATGGGGGTGGCAAGAAGACCAAGAACCGGGGGAGTGGGAAGATGAAGCCACCATTCACGGCCCCCGTCGCCGCAGCTGCGACAACCAGCGGAGCTCGGGGGCCGCGCCCCGACAAGAGGCAGCGGCAATCACCGGCCCCAGACAGTGGCCAAGGCGGGCTATGCCCCGTGCATGGCGCCTGCAACAATACAGCTGCCGAGTGCTGGGAGATCCAGAGTCTCGCAGAGCGCTTCCGTAATGGAAGACAGCAGAGGGCTGAAGCACCGCCCTACCCTCAGAGGGATGGCAAACAGAAGGCCGATGCCCCAGTCACCGCTGCCCACAAAGTGGGGTTCCAGGAGCCTCAGCGTGTCATAAAGACAGTACATGACGCTGAGGACTCCAGTTCCGACGATGAAGGGCCAAGGCGTTAGCCAGCCACGGCACGCCTCCGTGCCTCGAACATACCTCTCGGGGGCCGCCTAGGGTCCGTCAACCCCTTGAAGGCCTTGCCAGAAGGGGGAGACGCCTTAGGTCATCCAAGGCGAGCCCGGGTCCACCTACCCCTTGAAGGCCTTAGCCAGAAGGGGAGAACTCCCCGGGGGCCCCGGAGAGAAGCCACGCAGGACCTGATCCAGCGTGAAGACAACAACTTCGACAAGACTCGGCTTGCAGGGAACACCCCACAACGCACGGTCTCGGCTAATGCTCTAAGCACTACCGCCAAAGAACCAAACGCGACGGGGGCCCGCAAGAAGGCAGCCTGGTGAAGCGGCACGCTATATTCCAAGAAGGACCCATAAGCTCTCCCCCAGCAGGGAAGGTCCCTTCCGAATCATGAAAGCTGCCGCCCCAGGTACGCATGCCTTTCAACCGAGAGTGGGATCCATTCCCAAAAATCCTTGCCATGGAGCAATACTGTAAGTCCTACTTACTGAGCATCGGTAGAACAGGGTTATTCACTTCTGTAATAGACCCCATAGAACTTAGGAACAGAGCTTGGGGTAGCTAAGTCTCAAGGGACGGTACAGGACTACGTCCAGTTTAGCCTGGTTCCGACCCTAAGCGCGTAGAGTCTTGCTTCCCTTGTAGACGAGGCGGAACATTGCCCCCGCGAACAGCCAGAATTCCACCTATGGGCGCGAATACAGAGACCTGTTCTACTTAGCTCCTTCTCATGCGCTCATTTAAATTATGCATTAATTTTTATGATCGCACTATCTCTGTATGTTCATCATACGTCTAGCTCCCCCTCTCCTGCGCTCATCCATAGTCGGCATTTGCTATCCTCCCGAAGGCGGCTGCGCTTGAGGCACCTGCCGATGGCCGAGTGAGTCTCTCGGGCCTCCCCCAGTCAGGCGTTGCGGTGTCAGTTGGTCACCTCCAGGAAAGGCCAGCGTTGTGCATGGGGGGTCCAGAGTGCGTATCCAGCTTAGCCGGCCCAGAGCCCAAAGCATGCGCATCCTGCTCTCCGGAGGTCCAGGGGAGTACGTCCGCTTTGCCTGGTCATGAACCCAAAGCGCGTGCACTCTGCTTCCCCAACGCATGGCCCGGTACTAGGGATCGGACGGCCGTACCCGGACCTCGGAGGGAGCCGGAGCTCCGGTGCCTCGTGCACAGAATTGCCCAAGCCCCGTATAGCGGGTCAGGACCATAAGACGGATAAGACTAGGAGACAGGAGGGGAGGACCCCCTGAGGAGAATTACGTTTCCTCTACCTGTGTGCAGGACCTTCAGGTTACGGCAACAGGGACTGCATGAAGCGGGGGGAAAGGAGCTACCAGCTACACCGGCCTGGGACTGGAAGGACCGGGACCTGCCCCCCCAGCAGGGGCAGGGCCCGGGGGCCCCGCGTGTCCAGCAGGCCCGGAACTCCTTCCTTGAGGGCTCCGGGCTCGCCACGTGGCAGGCAGGAACCGGACCTCCCCCCTCAGCGGGAGGGCTCCGAAAGCCTTACGTGTCCAACATGACCGGAGCTCCCGTCTCTTGAGGAGGAGCTCCGGACCCACCACGTGGCCGGCAGATTTGGAGCCCCCCATTGGGCGAGGTTCAGAGACCTCCGGGGGCCCCTAACACGGTTAGGACCCGGGGGGGTGTCTGAGCGAAGCTCCGAGATTGGAAATGACCTCTGAGTACCTTGCGGAGCTAAGGACTCAGCCAGGCAAAGCCAAGAAGGAGGGAAAAGCATCACAGACACAAGTATCCAAGAGAGTCAAATTAAGCAAGGCTCCTTGAGCTGGACTACAGACTCGATAAAAAAGGGAAAAGCAAGTCCTAAGGACCACCCGGCTCTCGCCGGAACCTTGCTGCTACAAGGGCGGCCACATCCTCGACTTCAGCCCTGGCAGCTTCCTCCCGCTCCGCGGCTGGGCCCTCTCTTGCTGGCTCCAGTGAGAAAGAGGGGTCGCGGCTCTTGAAGCATGCCAGCACATGCGAGGCGACCTCTAAAGCTAAGCCGCGGCCCTCGGCTTCAAGCTCGCTGGCGACCACCGAGTCGAGTCTGTCCAGCTTGGTGCCGATCGACTCCAATGCAGGGATCACCTCTGCCACCTGCAATGCGGGAGTTGCGGCCCTCACCGGACTGAAACCAAGAGGGATCAGGGCGGACCCTGCCCGATCCACGAAGCTTGAGACCGCAAGGGCCTCGGAGGACCGTAGGGCTGAGAGTTCCTCCACCTCGCGGCGGGCCGCCCGCAGAGCCTCCAGGTTCCTCTCGGAGAATTCCTTCTCCTGCGCCGCCAGGGAACTCTCCCGAAGGCAGAGGGTCTCGGCTAGCCGCTCCAACTCAGTGGCCCTGAAGCCGGCAGTCAACTCGCGGTCCAAGACCGCCCGGCGATCATGGGAGACCTGTTCATCCCTCAAGTCAAGGTCTGCCTTCAGAATCTCCAGCTCCTCCATCCGAGCTCGGAGGTCATCCTCGCCCGCAGCCAGCTGCGCGGCGACCCTCTCTGCCTCAGCTGCCACGGAACGCTCCCGCTCCTCAACGGCGAGTTCGCGGCGCTCCAACCGCTGCCGTATTTCCACAGCAGCAGAGAGGCTCTCTTCGGCCCGGGCGTGAGCCTCCAGGGCCTCCCTGTTGATCCGCCGCGACTGGGTGTCCATGCGGTCAACAGCCCGCTTCATCCGGTCGACGAGCGTTTCCCGGAAGTCGAGCAACTCCCGCCTGGAGTCGAGCTCGCTCTTAACCTTCGCGGTCCTCTCCCGCAAAAGGTTCCCTCAGGTGAGGAGGCGGTCCCGTTCAACCGTATACTCCTCCCGCTCGCGCCCTAGCGCAGCCAAGACCTGCCGGACGCTCGACTCGGCGAGCGCGAAGGCGTCCGCCAGAGGCAATGGAGCAACAGAAGCTGGGGCAGTCCCTCCGACCTCCTCCATTACCTCGTCCTCGGGAAGAGCCGGTGCGCCAGCCGCCGAGACGAGACGCCGATCAGGAGAAACTGGCCCAGCGGCCCTGGCAGCTGGGCCAGCCGGGCTTTCTTCAGCTTCAGGCTCCTTGACATGAGGAGGGGGACGAGCCGGGGAAGACGGAGCTGGAGAAGAAGCCAGGCCGCCTAGTGCAGGATCAACCTGTGCTGGCTCGGGGGCCGCGGTAACCGTCTCGGCAGGAAGAGACGGCGCCGCCGCGGAGTCCGGGCACACCGGAACAGGAGAAGTCCGCGCTGGCCTGGGGGCCGCAGCAGTCGCCCCTGGCTCCGAGCGCATCGGCACAGATTCCCCGCAAGACGGGGAAGGCCGGGAAGCGCGGACACTCCAGCGGGCTCTGAACCCCGACTTCCGAGCCGGGGTAGGATTTCCAGAGCCCGCTACCGTCTCCAACGACCGCTCCGCAGTCGCTTGGACTGGCGGAACAGGGGACGCCACAGAGGCTTCCCCTAGCACATCAGCCCGGGGCCTCTTCGAGTCGCCACCGGAGGGGGTGTCAGGCACCCCAGAATCCCGACTTGGCACCGGCGCCGTTGCTGGAGGAGATCAGGCGCGTTTCTTCTCTGGCAGCGGGTTGGAAGCCATGGCAAGGGAGAGCTCAAAGGCAAGAAAGCAAAAGCGCAAGAGTCCAAGAAGAAACGCAGAGAAGTGCGAAGGGAAGCTAAAACGTGGGTGAGACCCCCTCTAAAAAGCTTCCCGGTGCAGTTCCAAGCGATTCGGAACTCTTCGAATACCCCGCACCCGCAACCGCTTCGGTTCCTAGACCGAGTGCCGATGACGGGTGGGCCCGAGCCGCTTAACTGGAGCGCTGGGGGCAAGGAATCAGTCTCCTAAGAAGATGAGCCGACAAGGCCCTTCGGCGGTTCCCGAAGAAAGCGCCGCAACGTGCAGAAGTGGCAGCCTTGGGAACCACCGCAGTAAAAGCAATCATCAAGTGGGCGCACGCTCTCACGACCCCGCGGCCGTTCGTGCTCCAGCAGCGGTCAAGTCGGGACTTAGAGAAAGTGCGCGGATCGGAAGAGACGGAGGTCCCACCTCGGGCTCGCTATCTCCCCCGAGATGGGCCCGGGGGCCACTGTCAGTACCTGAGATATGGGGTACCCCCGCGCACAGGGTAAAATGCCTAAGGTGCTCGCCCTTCTCCGCAGGGAGAGCTCCGAAGGCGCCACGCGTCTGGCGGGGCCGGACCTCCCTCTCCTCAGAGGAGAGCTCCAGGCCCGCCACGTGGCATACAGAAGCCGGACCTCCCCCTCCGCGGGAGAGAGGTCCGAAGACGCCACGCGTCCAGCGAGGCCGGACCTCCCTCTCCACAGAGGAGAGCTCCGGGCCCGCCACGTGGCATGCAGAAGCCGGACCTCCCCCTCCGCGGGAGAGAGGTCCGAAGGCGCCACGCATCCAGCGGGGCCGGACCTCCCTCTCCTCAGAGAAGAGCTCCGGACCCGCCACGTGGCTGGAAGAACGGTGCTGCCTGCCCCCGAGCGGTAGGCAGCAGGCATAAAGGCGCCCCTCACCTTGCCCGTACAAGGAATTCAAGGCCCGCGTCTTCCCAAGACGCGGAAACGCGGAGCACGCACCTGTCAGGTGCCGTTGCGTCCAGTCGCATCACAGACTGGCACGCGGTGTCAGAACCTGACAGGTAATAAACGCCGCGACAAGACATCCCATGCCGCCTGCGCCGTCATCAACCACTACGACTAGCGCACGGCATGGGCAGGGCGGCAAAAGGAAGACTCAGAAGCCTTCGACCGGAGGCAACCACCAGCATAACTACAGATACGGTAGATAATAGACAATCTTCCCGGGACCACCTGTCGGGTCCCGGCTTCCCTTGTAAGCCGCCCGAGCCTTGGACTATAAAAGGCTCGGGTAGGCGTTGATAGCAGGGGTTCGCATTCTGCAACTCATACGCTAGCCATACACTCTCAAGCTGTAACTCACCCCCAAGCTCAGGCCCCCAGCCCTGAGCAGCAAGCAATACAGTGAGCTCCATAGCTCGCCGTGGACGTAGGGTTTTACGCTCCGGCGGCCTGAACCACGTAAAACTTCCCGTGTCAAGCTCTCACTAACTCGTCCATCCGCACAAGCTCTCCGCTAGGAACTAGCCCCTCCGATAAAAAGAACCTCCGCGGGCTGCCCAGTGCAGGCCCGGGGGAAGTGTCGATCGCACACTTCGACATACCGTATCTGCAGTTATGCCGGTAGTTGTCTCTGGCCGAAGGCTTCTGAGTCTTCATCTTGCCGCCCTGCCCATGTCACATGCTAGTCGTAGTGGTTGATGACAGCGCAGGCGGCATGGGATGTCTTATCGCGGTGTTTATTGGCTGACAGGTTCTGACACCACGCGCCAGTCTGTGATGCGACTGGGTGCAACGGCACCTGACAGAAGCGTTCTCCGCGTCTCCACGTCTTGGGAAGACGCGGGCCTTGAATACCTTGTACGGGCAAGGTATGGGGCGTATTTACGCCCGCTGCCTAACGCTCGGGGCAGGCAGCGTCGTTCTGCTGCCACGTGGCGGGCCCGGAGCCCTTCTCAGAGGAGAGGAGGGTCAGTCCCGCGGGGCACGTGGAGCCTCCGGACCTCTCCCCGCGGAGGGGGAGGCTCGGCTTCTGTTGGCCACGTGGCGGGCCCGGAGCTCTCCTCTGAGGAGAGGGAGGTCCGGCCCTGCTGGACACGCGGCGCCTTCGGACCTCTCTCCCGCGGAGGGGGAGGTCCGGCTTCTGTATGCCACGTGGCGGGCCCGGAGCTCTCCTCTGAGGAGAGGGAGGTCCGGCCCCGCCGGACGCGTGGCGCCTTCGGAGCTCTCCCTGCGGAGAAGGGCGAGTTCCTTAGGCATTTTACCCTGTGCGCGGGGGTACCCCATATCTCAGGTACCGACAGTTGCTATGCAAACACGTCAATGTTGTGCCGGAGGAAGGTGATGAGCACACCTTCCTATTTGCTGTCCAGGCCCCTGGATACCCGGATGGTCTGGGCAGCATCGGCGCTGACTTGGACGACCTTCAGGGGGACGTCGCCCTCATCGAGGGGTTGCACACGGGGTGCTGAGGTTGAGGCACGGTGGCATGCACTCGGGTGAAGCTGGCCCGGTTCTGCACCACCAAGGGCTGGTGCTCAGGCTGCTGCAGGTGCTTGGAGCTTCTCTAAGGCTGACACTGCAGCAGTGCGGTCTCCACGGATCTTGAGGACGCCTGTTGGTGTAGGCATCTTCAAGACGAGGTAGCCGCAGTGGGCTACCGCCATGAACCTGTACAGGGATGGCCTGCCGATGATGGCGTTGAAGGGGAGGCCGATCTCCGCCACATCGAACAGAATGTACCCTGTACGATAGCTGTCCGGTGCCCCGAAGGTGACCGGAAGGCTGATGTTGCCGTAGGGGACGACTTGTCCCGGCCCTACCCCTGAGAATGGGCTCGAGGGGGTGAGCTTGGCCATTGGAATTTGCAGCTTCTGGAAAGCTGCACGGCTGATGAAGTTCAGGCCGGCTCCGCCATCTACCAGAACATGGTACATTTTCACGTTGGCGATGGTGGGGGCTACCAAGAGCGGTAGCTGCCCGGCCCCAGCCATGTTCTTGGGGCAGTCGGTGGCGTCAAAACTGATGGGAGTACCCATCCACTTGAGGTGCGGTGCTGCACTTGGGACAGGAGCCACCGACGCCACTGCTCGGCACAGAGTCTTGACTGCATTCCGAGACGAGGGGTCATAGGACCCGCCGTAGATGACGTAGAGCGCCTTCCGGCGCTCGTCATCGCTGGAGCTGGAGCCCTCGTGGTCGTGCACCACCTTTACGGCGCGCTGGGGCTCCTGGAACTCCATCTGCTGGTCGACGTTGTCGCGGGCATCGACCTTCTGCTTGCCCTCCCTCTGACAAAAGGGAGGGGCGTCCGCACGCGGTTGCTTCCCCTTGTGGAAGCGCTCCGCGAGCTTCTGTATTTCCCGGCACTCAGCAGCAGTATGGCTTCTGGTGTCATGCACGGGGCACGGCTCGCCGTGGTCACCGTCTGGGGCTGATGACTGTCACGGCCTTTTATCGGGGCGTGGCCCCCGAGCTCCGGTGGGTGCTGCAGCTGCAGCAACTGGAGCTTCGGTCGGCAGAATGATCTTGCCGCCGGCCTTCTTGACCTTACTGCTGCTCCCATGGGGAGCAGCACTTGGTCTGGGCTGTTCTCCGGCTTCAAAGACTGGCCGTGAGTGCCAGTTGCGCCCTTCTGCTAACCTGGCGCACTTGTCCGCCAGGCTGAAGAGCTCTGAGACATCGCGCACTTCTCTGGTCGTGAGCTTCTCGAGCATCTTCATGTCCCTTACACCCTGCCAGAACGCCACCACCACAGAAGCATTTTGGATATGTGGGATGGTGTTCCGTACCTGGGAGAACTGCTGGATGAAGGAGCGCAGCGACTCTCCAGGTTGTTGTTGGATGACATGGAGGTCGAGCTCCGTGCCAGGCCGGGTGTAGGAGCTGCCGAAGTTCATAGTATACTGCCGGCAGAGTTCTCCCCAGGAGGTTATGGAACCCTGGGGGAGATTCATGAGCCAAGACCGTGTTGGGCCGGTCAAGGCGACGGGGAAGTAGTTGGCCATGACGGCATCATCCCCTCCTGCAGCAAGGATGGCGGTGGAGTAGATCTGGAGGAACTCCACCGGGTTGACGCCACCATCGTATTTCTCGGGCAGGTGTGGCCGGAACTTGCGCGGCCACTTCGCGAAGTGAAGGTGTGGCGCCAAAGCTGCACACCCTGCTCCTGTTGCTGCAGGTGTCGGTGCCGCGAGCGTTTGGTCCGCTGTTGGCACCGTGTACCACGGCATGGGCAAAGGTGCACCATAAACGGCGGTGCCATTTGCAGGGCATATGGCTGAGGCATATGCTGCATGGCGTATGCCTGGGGCAGAGATCACGTAGCGAATGTCTGCGGCCCAGGCTGGGTCGAGGCGGTCGACATGCTGTCACAGCCTCTTGGTTGCGACGCCTTTCTCACCATCGCTCGATGGCCACACGAGCATCTTCGCCCATGTGACGTCGTTCCAGCTCCGACCTCAGGTCCGCCGATGGAAGCCTCGTGGAGCGGGAGTCTGCCGTCTGCCCGTCAACCACTGGCATGCGCGACAGCGACACGGCCGGTTGACTGGGGCGTCGTCTCCGCCGAAGCTGAGGGTTGGCGGCGGCGACGACGAGACGGTCTACATCGCGAATCCACTGTTGGGTCGCTGCCTGAGGCGCGTCCCCAGCAGGTCGATTGCGCAAAAGCGCTCGTGCTGCAGCTAGTGCACTCCCATGGGAGACACTCAGCGCTGCAGCAGATCTTGGGCTTGCTGGAGTCTGCGCTGCCGGAGTCGGCTGCTGGCTTCCAGCTTGCCCCGACACACTCCGTCCCGAGTGTGTCGAGACGTAGTCCCCGCTCGTCACCATTTGTCGGGAACGTGGGTGAGTTGGGCTTGCCGCTGAATGAAGCTTCGTCATCTTGGTCGGCGTAAGCTCGTCGCGCAAGGGAAAAGCCCCCTGCCTGGCACGCCAAATGTCAAAGTGTAGCTGTCGGTACCCTCCATATGGGGTACCCCCGCGCACAAGGGAAAATGCCTAAGGATCTCGCCCTTCTCCGCAGGGAGAGCTCCGAAGGTGCCGCGTGTCCAGCGGGGCCGGACCACCCTCTCCTCAGAGGAGAGCTCCGGGCCTGCCACGTGGCCAGCAGCAGCCATACCTCCCCCCTCTGCGGGGAGAGCTCCGAAGGCGCCACGTGTCCCGCGGGGCTGGACCTCCCTCTCCTCAGAGGAGAGCTCCGAGCCAGCCACGTGGCCAGCAGCAGCCAGACCTCCCCCTCCGCGGGGAGAGCTCCGAAGGCACCACGTGTCCCGCGGGGCCGGACCTCCCTCTCCTTAGAGGAGAGCTCCGGGCCCGCCACATGGCCGACAAAAGCCGGACCTCCTCCCTCCACGGGGAGAGGTCCGAAGGCTCCACGTGTCCCGCGGGGCCAGACCTCCCTCTCCTCAGAGGAGAGCTCCGGGCCCGCCACGTGGCCAGCAGGACGGCGCTGCCTGCCCCCGCGCGGTAGGCAGCAGGCGTAAAGACGCACCATACCTTGCCCGTACAAGGTATTCAAGGTCCGCGCCTTCCCAAGACGTGAAGACACGGAGCACGCCTCTGTCAGGTGCCGTTGCACCCAGTCGCATCGCAGACTGGCGCGCCGTGTCAGAGCCCTGCCCGCCAATAAACACAGCGACAAGACATCCCCTGCCGCCCCGCCGCCATCAACCACTATGACTAGCTTGCGGCATGGGCAGGGCGGCAGAACAAAGACTCAGAAGCCTTCGCTAGAGACAACTACCGACATAACTGCAGATACGATAGTCGGCAGGCAATCTCCCCGGGACCACCTGTCGGGTCCCGGGCCCCCACCTTGTAAGCCGCTCGAGCCTTGGACTATAAAAGGCTCGGGTAGGCAACGTTAGCAAGGGTTCGAACTCTGTGAACTCGCATCCTAGGCATTACTCACCCTCAAACTCAGGACTCTGGTTCTGAGCAACAAGCAATACAGCGAGCACCTCTGCTCACCGTGGACGTAGGGTTTTACGTTCCGGCGGCCCGAACCACGTAAAACTCGCCGTGTCAAGCTTCTCTCTCACTCGTCCCAAACGCTTAAGCTCTCCGTAAGCGACTAGCCCCTCCGAAAAAGAACCTCCGCGGGCTGCCCAAAGCAGGTCCGGGGGAAGTGTCGACCATACACTTCGACATTTGGCGCGCCAGGTAGGGGGCTTTTCCCTTGCGCGATGAGCTTTCACCGGCAAAGATGACCAAGCTTCCTTCAGCGGCAAGCTCTCCTCCCCCGCGTTCAAGACGGACCGTGACTAGCGGGGAATACGTGTCGACACACTCAGGACGGAGTGTGTCGGCGCAAGCTGGAAGCCAGCAGCCGACTCCGGCAACGCCGACTCCGGCAATGCAGGCTCCAGCTAGCATGAGATCTTCTGCAGCGCTGAGCGTTCCCCACGGGGGCGCTCTATCTGCAGCAAGAGCGCTACTGCACAATCCACCTGCTGGGGACGCGCCTCAGGTAGCGACCCAGCAGTGGATTCGCGAAGTAGACCGCCTTGTCGTCGCCGCTGCAAACCCTCGACTTTGGCGGGACGACGCCCCGGCCATCCGGCCGTGTCGCTGACGCGCACGCCAACGGTTGACGGGCAGACGGCGGACTCCAGCTCCACCAGGCTCCCATCGACGGACCTGAGGACAGAGCTGGAACGATGCCACTTGGGCCAAGATGTCCGAGTGTTCCTCGAGCGACGACGAGAAAGGCGTCGCAACCAAGAGGCCGGCGACAGCATGACGTCTGCCTCGACCCTGCCTGAGGTGCAGACTTTTGCCACGCGATCTCTGCCCCAGGCATACGCCACGCAGCATATGCCACAGCCATATGCCCTGCAAACGGCGCCCCCGGTCTATGGTGCAGCCTTGCCCATACCGGGGTACACAGTGCCAGCAGCGAACCAAGCGTTCACGGCACCAATGCCTGCGGCAACAGGAGCAGGATGTGCGGCCCTGGCGCCTCACCTTCGCTTCGCGAGGTGGCCGCGAAAGTTTCGGCCGCACCTGCCCGAGAAGTACGACGGCAGCGTCAACCCGGCGGAGTTCCTCCAGATCTACTCCACCGCCGTCCTTGCTGCAGGAGGGGACGAGGCCATCATGGCCAACTACTTCACCGTCGCCTTGACCGGCCCAGCCCGGTCTTGGCTCATGAACCTCCCCCAGGGTTCCATAACCTACTGGGGAGAGCTCTGCCGGCAGTTCACCGCCAACTTCGGCAGTTCCTACACCCAGCCTGGCACGGAGCTCGATCTCCACGACATCCAGCAACAACCCGGGGAATCGCTGCGCTCCTTCATCCAGCGGTTCTCCCAGGTACGGAACACCATCCCACATATCCAAAATGCCTCTGTGGTGGTGGCGTTCCGGCAAGGCGTCCGGGACAAGAAGATGCTCGAGAAGCTCGCGACCAGAGAGGTCCGCGACGTCTCAGAGCTCTTCAGCCTGGCGGACAAGTGCGCCAGAGCAGCAGGAGGGCGGAACTGGCACTCCCTGCCAACCTCCGAGTCAGGAGGACAGCTCGGATCAGGCGCTGCTTCCTATGGAAGCAGCAAGAAGACCAAAAACCGGGGCGGTGGCAAGATGAAGTCACCGGCCGCGGCTCCCGTTGCCGCAGCAGCAGCACCCAGTGGAGCTCGGGGGCCACGCCCCGACAAAAGGCAGCGACAGTCACCAGCTCCAGAGGGTGACCAAGGCGAGCTATGCCCGTGCACGGCAGCTGTCGCCATACTGCTGCCGAGTGCCGGGAGATTCAGAAGCTCGCGGAGCGCTTCCGCAAAGGGAAGCAGCTGCGGACTGATGCCCCACCCTTCCGTCAAAGGGAGGGCAAGTAGAAGGTCGACGCCCCAGACAACGTCGACCACCAAGTGGAGTTCCAGGAGCCTCAGCGCACCGTGAAGGCGGTGCGCAACCATGAGGACTCCAGCTCCAGCGATGACGAGCGTCAAAAGAGGCTCTACGTCATATACGGTGGGTCCACTGACCCCTCGTCCCGAAGCGCAGTTAAGACTTTGCGCCGAGCGGTAGCGTCGGTGGCTCCACTCCCAGGTGCCGCGCCGCACCTCAAGTGGATGGGAACCCCCATCAGCTTCGATGCCACCGACTGCCCCAGGAACATGGCTGGGGCCGGCCAACTACCGCTCTTGGTAGCGCCCACCATCACCAACGTGAGGATGTACCACGTTTTGGTAGATGGCGGAGCTGGGCTGAACCTCATCAGCCACGCAGCTTTCCAGAAGCTGCAGATCCCGATGGCCAAGCTCACCCCATCGAGCCCGTTCTCAGGGGTAGGGCCGGGACAAGTCATCCCCTATGGCAACATCAGCCTTCCAGTGACCTTTGGGGCACCGGACAGCTATCGGACAGAGTACATTCTGTTCGACGTAGCGGAAATCGACCTCCCCTTCAACCCCATAATCGGCAGGCCAGCCCTGTACCGGTTCATGGCAGCAGCCCACTACGGCTACCTCGTCCTAAAGATGCCTACACCAACAGGCATCCTCAGGATTCATGGAGACCGCACTGCTGCAGTGTCGGCCTTGGAAAAGCTCCAGGCACTTGCGACAGCACGAGCACCAGCCCCTGGCAGTGCGGAACCAGACCGGCTCCACCCGAGTGCACGCCATTGTGCCTCTGCCGCTGCACCCCGTGTGCAACCCCTCGACGAGGGCGATGTCCCCCTGAAGGTCGTCCAAGTCGGCGCCGACGCTGCCCAGACCACCCGGGTAGCCGGGGGCCTGAATAGCAAATAGGAAGGCGCGCTCATCACCTTCCTCCGGCACAACGACGACGTGTTTGCATGGCAGCCATCGCAGATGCCGGGGATCCCTAGGGAGGTGATTGAGCATCACTTGAAGATCTTCCCCGACGCCCGGCCAGTCCAACAGAAGCCTCACAAGCAGTCCATCGAGCGACAGAACTTCATCTGAGAAGAGATCAAGAAGCTGCTAGATGCTGGCTTCATACGGGAAGTCCACCACCCCCGGTGGTTGGCGAACCCCGTCGTTGTCCCGAAGGCCAGTGGGAAGCTCTGGATGTGCATCGACTACACCAGTCTCAATAAGGCATGTCCCAAAGATCCATTCCCTCTCCCCAGAATAGATCAAATAGTAGACTCGACATTAGGCTGCAATATGCTGTGCTTCCTAGATGCCTACTCGGGTTTCCATCAGATCCCTATGTCTAGAGAAGATGAAGAGCACACCTCCTTCATCACAGTAGATGGCCTGTATTATTATATCTCTATGCCTTATGGCCTAAAGAATGCTCTCCCCACCTTTGTATGTGCAATGCACAAAACCTTTGGAGAGTTAATAAGAGACTTAGTTGAGGTGTATGTCGATGACGTCGTTGTCAAAGTCAGGCAGAGTTCATCCTTGTTAGATAACCTAGCCTTAGTCTTTGACAAATTGCGCTCCACGCGCACCAAGCTGAACCCCGACAAATGTGTGTCGAAGTGTTCGATCGACACTTCCCCCGGGCCTGCACTGGGCAGCACACGGAGGTTCTTTTTTCGGTGGGGCTAGTCCCTTGCGGAGAGCTTGCGTGGATGGATGAGTTAGTAAGAGCTTGACACGGTGAGTTTTACGTGGTTCAGGCCGCCGGAGCGTAAAACCCTACGTCCACGGCGAGCTATGGAGCTCGCTGTATTGCTTGCTGCTCAGGGCCGGAGTCCTGAGCTTGGGGGTGAGTTACAGCTTGGGAGTGTATGGCTAGCTATGAGTTGCAGAGTGCGAACCCTTGCTATCGTCACCTACCCGAGCCTTTTATAGTCCAAGACTCGGGTGGCTTACAAGGGGGCCCGGGACCCGACAGGTGGTCCCGGGGAGATTGACTGATATCTACCGTATCGGCAGTTATGCCGGTAGTTGTCTCTGGCGAAGGCTTCACAGTCTCCGTCTTGCCGCCCTGCCCATGCCGCATGCTAGTCGTAGTGGTTGATGACGGCGCAGGCGGCATGGGATGTCTTGTCGTGGTGTTTATTGGCTGGCAGGTTCTGACACCGTGCGCCAGTCTGTGATGCGACTGGGCACAACGGCACCTGACAGAGGCGTTCTCCGCGCCTCCGCGTCTTGGGAAGACGCGGGGCTTGAATACCTTGTACGGGCAAGGTATGGGGCGTCTTTACGCCCGCTGCCTATTGCTTGGGGGCAGGCAGCGTCGTTCTGCTGCTACGTGGCGGGCCCGGAGCCCTTCTCAGAGGAGAGGAGGGTCCGGCCCGCGGGGCACGTGGAGCCTCCGGACCTCTCCCCGCAGAGGGGGAGGTTTGGCTTCTGTCGGCCACGTGGCGGCCCCGGAGCTCCCCTCTGAGGAGAGACAGGTCCGGCCCTGCCGGATACGTGGCACCTTCGGACCCCTCGCCCGCGGAGGGGGAGGTCCGGCTTCTGTATGCCACATGGCGGGTCCGGAGCTCTCCTCTGAGGAGAGGAAGGTCCGCCCCCGCCGGACGCGTGGCGCCTTCGGAGCTCCCCCTGCGGAGAAGGGCGAGTTCCTTAGGCATTTTCCCCTGTGCGCGGGGGTACCCCATATCTCACGTACCGACAGTGGCCCCCGGGCCCATCTCGGGGGAGATAGCGAGCCCGAGGTGGGACCTCCGTCTCTTCTGATCCGCGCACTTTCTCTAAGTCCTGCAGTGACCGCTGCCGGAGCACGAACGGTCGCAGGATCGTGGGGGCGTGCGCCCACTTGATGGTTGCTTTTACTGCGGTGGTTCCCAAGACTGCCACTTCTGCATGTTGGGGCGCTTTCTTCGGGAACCGCCGAAGTGCCATGCCGGCTTGTCTTCTTAGGAGACTGACTCCTTGACCCACCGCCTCAGTCGGGCGGCTTGGGTCCATCTGTCATCGGCGCTCGGTCTTGGAGCCGAAGCGGTTGCCAATGCGGTGTATTCGAAGAGTTCCGAATCGCTTGGGATTGCACCCGGGAAGGTGTGAAAAGAAACCGCCTCGTGGGTATGCTCTCCTTATAAGGTTTCCAGCCCTTGCGCCTCCCTCGGGTCTCTGCAGTCTTGTCTTCTTCCATGGCTCTTAACCCGCCTTATGGGTGGAGAATCGCTCTCGATTCCCTTCAGCGATGGCGTCTGCACCAAGTCTGGGACCCAGGGAGCCTGCCTGCCTTGCCTCTGGAGGTGGTGCCTCCAAGGGGTCTCTGGTTTGTCCTCCCGACGGAGCCCTTCCTTGGTGACGGCAGGCAGAAAGCTCCCTGGCGTTGCGTCCCTTCTCAGATGGTGGAGTCTTCAAAGAAACCGCTGAAGCACCAAGGAGAATTCCGGGTGGCAGAGCCTCCGAGAAGACTGCTGGGGCTGCGGAGGGGGCTTCAGGAGCATCCTTGATGACACCGGCTTTTGCACCGGTGATGAGGGAACTTCAGGAGAAGGAAACCGCCGATGCACCAAGGAGGATCCCAGGCGGCAGAGTCTCCAAGAAGACCGTCGAAGCTGCAGAGGGGGCCTCAGGAGCACCCTTGATGACACCGGCCTTTGCGCTGATGATGAGGGAGGCGATTTCTTCACTCGGGTCATGGAGCGGGAGAGTGCCGCCAGGGCTGAAACCTGGTGACGCGGCAGTTCTTGCAACTCCTAGACTTTGGTCGCGTCAGGGGAATCTTGGGACTTGTTTCTTTCTTCTTCATTGAGTTTGTATCCCAGCTCATGGAGCCATGAATACATGAACTCTTATGACCCTTCGTGCCTGCAATGTTTTCCGTCTTCTTCCTGGTTTTGCCTGACCGAGCCCTTAGTCCCGCAAGGCGCTCAGAGGTCTTCACCAATCTTGACGTTCTGCTCCGGCACCTTCCCTGGGTCCCCACTATATTAAGGGTCCTGGAGGTCTTCGGGCCCCGCCTCATGAGGAGGGGGAGGTCCGGATCAGCCAGCCACGTGGCGGATCCGGAGCTCTCCTCTGAGGAGGGGGAGGTCCGAAGCCGCGATACACGTGGGGTCTCCGGGCCCTTACCCTCAGAGGAGGGGAGGTCTGGTCTTGGTGGAGCCGTGGATCCTTCGGTCTTGCCTTGGAGTTCCGGTCTCGCATGATTCCGTAGCAGCTCCCTGGCAGGGGCGTCCCATTGGTCAGGCGCTCCTGCCACACTCCTGTAGGGATCCGAGGCCGAGAGGTCCTGCACACAAGTAGGGAAAAAGTGATTCTCCTTGGGGGCTCCCCCTCCCTTATCTCATAGTCTTATTCGACTTATGGCACCTAACCATATGCTCGGTGCTTGGGGGACAGCGGTGCGCGAAGCGTTCGGGGGCTCAGGACCCCTCTCGACTATCGGCAGGCACCCCCGATGCAACCGCCTCTGGTAGGGCAGCGAATGCCGACTAGTGGTGAGAATGAGAAGGGGGAGCTGAGCACATGGCAGCCATGTACCGCGAGGGTAGTCATAAAAATTTAGTACACAATTTAAATGAATATGAGGAAAGAGCAAAGTAGAACAGGTTTCTTTTCGTATAACTTTCCACAGGAGGAAGGCAGGCTATACATGGAGGCCACGACCCACCCCATTAGGAGGGGAAGCAAGACTCTACGCGCTTGGAGTCGGAACCAGGCAAAGCTGAACGTAGTTCTGTACCGTCCCCTGGGGCTTAGCTGCTCCGAGCGCTGCTCCTGGACTCTGTGGAGTTTATTACGGAAAGAAAGTACTGTCCTATCTTTGCTCTAGGGGTAGAACTTACGGAGGTGTTCGATGTTCCAAGGGTTTGGGAGCAGGTCCCCATCCTCGGTGGAAAGGCGCACACACCCGGGGCGGCATACTTTCACGACTCGGAAGGGACCTTCCCAACTAGGGGAGAGCTTGTGGGCCCCTTCGCGAGAAAGTATGCGCCGCAACACCAGGTCACCTTCCTGCAGCTCCCGGGCACGCACAGATCTTTGGTGATAGCGCCGAAGCGCTTGTCTGTACCGCGCGTTACGGAGTGCTGCATGTAGTCGGACCTCGTCGACGAGTTTGATTTCTCCACGCCGGAGGTTGTCCTGCGCGGCTTCGTCGTAAGCCCGGACACGGTAAGACTTCATGGTGATTTCTGGGGGAAGTACAGCCTCGGCCCCATACACCATGAAGAAGGGTGTCTCTCCGGTGGCCCGGCTCTGTGATGTCCGGTTAGCCCATAGCGTGCTCGGAAGCTCGTCTACCCAATTGGCACCATGTTTCTTCAGGCTGGCGAAGGTGCGAGTCTTAAGGCCCCGGAGAATCTCCGCATTGGCCCTCTCAACTTGCCCATTGCTCTTTGGGTGGGCGACAGAGGCATAGCACACCTGAATGCCGAGGTCCTCGCAGTAGTCTTGGAATGCCGCGCTGGTGAACTGGGTCCCGTTGTCAGTGATGATTCTGTTTGGGACCCCGAACCGGCAGACAATAGACTTGATGAACTTTACTGCAGATTGTTTGTTAATGGTGACAACTGGTGTAGCTTCCGGCCACTTGGTGAACTTGTCGATGGCGACATAGAGGTACCGGAATCCCCCGACGGTTCTGGGAAATGGTCCCAAGATGTCCAGCCCCCATACGGCAAATGGCCACGAGGGCGGGATCATCTGTACCGCCTGAGCCGGTGTATGGATCTGCTTGGCGTGGAACTGGCACGCCTTGCAGCTCTCGACCAGCTTGACGGCATCCTGGAGTGCTGTCGGCCAGTAGAAGCCATGCCGGAAAGCTTTACCGACAAGCGTGCGTGAGGAAGCGTGACTCCCACATTCGCCTCCATGGATCTCAGCGAGCAAGTCGCAGCCTTCCCCCTGGGTTATGCACCACAATAGAATGTGGTTGGCGCCACGCCGGTAGAGATCCTCCTCTACCAGCGTGTATCTCTTAGCCATATGCACAATCCGTTCAGCGGTTGCATGTTCATCAGGGAGGATATTGTCCTTCAAGTAGTCCCGGATCTCCGTGATCCATGCATCGGGTCTGACTTGAGCTTCTGGATCTTGAGCGCTGGGTTGCACGGAGTCCCCAGTGATGCTTACGATCCTTGGCAGCATCCATGGCTGTAGGGCCGCCGGGACCGCCAGCTTCGAGGTGCTGGTCAAGCCCCCTTCGCCCGGCTCGGCGGGCCGGGCTGTAGGCCGCAGCAACGTCCTCTCGAAAACTCCTTCGGGCGCAGGGGCTCCGGTAGAAGCCTTTGTTGAAAGGTTGTCAGCTGCGGCATTGCCAGCGCGCGGTACGTGGTGCAGGTCCAAGGCGAGGAATTCTTTCTCCAACATCTGCACATGAAGCAGATACGCAGCTAGCTGTGGGTCATTGCAGGAGCATTCGCCCTTGACTTGCTTGATGACCAGCTGGGAGTCACCCTGTGCCAACAGCTGGCGAGCGCCTAAAGACAGGGCTGTCTGCAGGCCAAAGATGAGTGCTTCATACTCCGCCATGTTGTTGGTTGCCTTGAAATTGAGACGCACCATGTACCCAAACTGTTCCCCCGATGGCATGAGGAGCAGTACGCCGGCACCGGCCCCCTGCTTTCGCGAGGAGCCATCGAAGAAAAGTGTCCAGTGGGGTTCGGTGAAGACCGGAGCTTGGTGCTCTGGTTCACCGCTTTCATGGCCCCCTGGATCAGCCTTCGTTGGTGTCCACTCCGCCACAAAGTCAGCCAGTGCTTGGCTCTTGACCGCATGGCGTGGGAGGAAGTCCAGCTCAAACTCCGCCAGTTCCGCCGCCCATTTAGCAACGTTGTCAGTCGCATGGGGGCTGTGAAGAATTGTCTTCAGCGGATACGAGATGACTACCGAGACCCGGTGGGCCTGGAAGTAATGGCGGAGCTTCCTGGAGGCCACGAGCACCGCATACAGCAGCTTGTGGACTTCTAGGTACCTTGTCTTGGCGTCATGAAGTACTTCGCTGATGTAGTAGACGGGCCTCTGGATGGTTCGAACCCTCTCTCTCAGGCTTGGGAGGTCCTCATCCATTGGCCCTGGCCCGCCGGAGGTGAGTGGACCCACGGGGGCCTCCGGGAGCTGGGACCCGGAGGCCCTTAAGCTATCTTGCTTATCCGGGAGCTTCGGGGGGTCTTGAGGGACCTCCGGGAGGTCCCATTTGGCCCCTGGGGGTTTATCTTGGGGGTCCGGGAGACCGCCCTGGACCTCCGGGAGGCCGACCTGGACCTCCGGGTGGTTGCCTTGGAGGTCCGGGAGACCGCCTTGGTATTGCGGGGCCTCCTGGCGTCTGCCTTCTGCTACCAGAGCTGGTTGTGAAGGTGAGGGGTCTGGCCGCTCTGCGACGAGGACCATACTCACCACTTCAGTTGTCGCCGCGATGTAGAGCAGCAGGCGCTCTCCGGGCTCAGGGGCTACCATGATAGGCAGGGTCGTCAGGAGTCGCTTCATCTCCTGGAAAGACTCTTCTGCTTCGTCAGTCCAGGCAAAGGGGCCTGACTTGCGCAGGAGCTTAAAGAAAGGGAGTGCCCGCTCTGCTAGCCTCGGTATAAACCGACTCAGCGCGGCTAGACATCCCGTGAGTTTCTGGACATCCTTGACGCGGGCAGGGGGCCGCATCAAGTCGATGGCCTTGATCTTCTCTGGGTTGGCCTCAATCCCTCGGTGCGAGACCAGGAACCCTAAGAGCTTCCCAGAGGATACACCGAACACACACTCATCGGGGTTCAGCTTGGTGCGCGTAGAGTGCAACTTGTCAAAGACTAAGGCTAGGTTATCTAACAAAGATGAACCCTGCTTGACCTTGACAACTATGTCATCGACATACACTTCAACTAGGTCTCTTATCAACTCCCCAAAGGTTTTGTGCATTGCTCGCACAAAGGTGGGGAGTGCATTCTTTAGGCCGTAAGGCATAGACACATAGCAATAAAGGCCGTCTACTGTGATGAAGGAGGTGTCCTCCTCGTCCTCCCTAGACATGGGGATCTGATGGAAACCCGAGTAGGCATCTAGGAAGCACAGCATATCACAGCCTGACGTTGAATCTACTATTTGATCTATTCTAGGGAGAGGGAATGGATCTTTGGGACATGCCTTATTGAGACTGGTGTAGTCGATGCACATCCGGAGCTTCCCGCCGGCCTTCGGGACAATGACGGGGTTCGCCAACCACCGGGGGTGGTGGACCTCCCGTATGAAGCCAGCGTCCAGCAGCTTCTTGACTTCTTCACGAATGAAGTTTTGCCGCTCGATGGACTGCTTGCGGGGCTTCTGTTGAACCGGCCGGGCGTCGGGGAAGACTTTCAAGTGGTGCTCGATCACCTCCCTGGGGATCCCCGGCATCTGCGACGGCTGCCATGCAAACACGTCGACGTTGTGCCGGAGGAAGGTGATGAGCGTGTCTTCCTATTTGTCATCCAGGCCCCCGGCTACCCGGGTGGTCTGGGTGGCTTCGGCGCTGACTTGGACGACCTTTAAGGGGACGCCGCCCTCGTCGAGAGGTTGCACCCGGGGTGCTGTAGCGGAAGCACGGTGGCGTGCGCTCGGGCGGAGCTGGTCCCGCTCTGTACTGCCGGGGGCTGATGCCCCAGCTGTTGCGAGCGCTTGGAGCTTTTCCAGGGCCGACACTGCAGCAGTGCGGTCTCCACGAATCCTGAGGACGCCCGTCAGCGTTGGCATCTTCAGGACGAGGTAGCCGTAGTGGGCTACTGCCATGAACCGGTACAGGGCTGGTCTGCCGATTATGGCGTTGAAGGGGAGGTCTATCTCCGCTACGTCGAACAGAATGTACTCTGTCCGATAGCTGTCCGGAGCCCTGAAGGTCACCGGGAGGCTAATGTTGCCGTAGGGAATGACCTGTCCCGGCCCTACCCCTGAGAACGGGCTCGACGGGGTGAGCTTGGCCATCGGGATCTGCAGCTTCTGGAAAGCTGCACGGCTGATGAGGTTCAGCCCAGCTCCACCATCTACCAAAACGTGGTACATTCTCACGTTGGCGATGGTAGGAGCTACCAAGAGCGGTAGTTGGCCGGCCCCAGCCATGTTCCTGGGGCAGTCGGTGGCGTCAAAGCTGATGGGAGTCCCCATCCACTTAAGGTGCGGTGCGGCACCTGGGAGTGGTGCCACCGACGCTACCGCTTGGCGCAGAGTCTTGACTGCGCTTCGGGACGAGGGGTCGGCGGACCCGTCGTATATGACGTAGAGCTTCTTTCGACGCTCATCATCGCTGGAGCTGGAGTCCTCTCGATTGCGTGCCGCCTTCACGGTGCGCTGAGGCTCCTGGATCTCCTCTGGGTGGTCGACGCTGTCTGGGACGTCCACCCCCTGTTCGCCTTCCTTTGGACGGAAGGGTGGGGCTTAAGCCCGCTGCCGCTTCCCCTTGCGGAAGCGCTCTGCGAGCTTTCGGATCTCCCGGCACTCGGCAGTAGTGTGGCGACAGCTGCCGTGAACGGGGCATATATTGTCTTGATCACCTTCTGGGATTGGTGATCTTCGCTGCTTCTTGCTGGGGCGCGGCCCCCGAGCCCCACTGAGCGTCGCTGCAGTGACGACTGGGGCTGCGGTCGGTGATTCTATCTTACTTCTGCCTCGGTTCTTGGCCTTCCTGCTGCCTCCACAGGGAGTGGGACCAGACACGGGCAGTCCCCCAGACTCGGAGGACGGCAGTGAGTGCCAGTTCCATCCTTCGGCTGCTCTGGCGCACTTGTCTGCCAAACTGAAGAGCTCTGAGGCGTCGCGGACCTCCCTGGTCGCGAGCTTCTCGAGCATCTTCCTGTCCCGGACGCCTTGCCAGAATGCCACCACCACAGAAGCATTTTGAATGTGTGGGATGGTGTTCCGCACCTGGGAGAACCGCTGGATGAAAGAGCGCAGCGACTCCCCAGGCTGCTGCTGGATGGCGTGGAGGTCGAGCTCCGTGCCAGGCCGGGTGTAGGAACTGCCGAAGTTGGCTATGAACTGCTGACAAAGCTCTCCTCAGGAGGTGACGGAACCCTGGGGGAGGTTCATGAGCCAAGACCGGGCTGGACCGGTCAAGGCGACAGGGAAGTAATTGGCCATGATGGCTTCATTCCCTCCTGCGGCAAGTACGGCTGTAGAGTAGATCTGGAGGAACTCCGCCGGGTTGACGCTGCCGTCGTACTTCTCGGGCAGGTGCGGCCGAAACTTGCGCGGCCACTTCGCGAAGCGAAGGTGGGGCGCGAGGGCCGCACACCCTGCTTCTGTCGCCGCAGCTTCTGGTGCCGTGAATGCTAGGTTCGCACTGGGCACAGTGTACCCCGGTACGGGCAAGGCTGCACCATAGGCCGGGGGCGCCATCTGCAGGACATATGACTGTGGCATATTCTGCACGGCGCAGGCCTGGGGCAGAGATCACGTGGCGAAGGTCTGCTCTTCAGGCTGGGTCGAGGCCGACGTCATGCTGTCGTCAGCCTCTTGGTAGCGACGCCTTTCTCGGTGTTGCTCGAGGTATACCCGGGCATCTTGACCCAAGCAGCACCGCTCCAGCTCTGTCCTCAGATCCATCGATTGGGGGCTGGCAGCGCTGGAGTCCGACGTCTGTTCGTCAACCATTGGCGTGCGCATCAGCGACACGGCCGGTTGGCCAGAGTGTCATCTCCGCCGAAGTTGAGGGCTTGCGGCGGCGACGACAAGACGGTCTACCTCGCGAATCCACCGCTGGGTCGCTGCCTGAGGCGCGTCCCCAGCGGGCGGATTGTGCAGTAGCGCCCTTGCTGCAGCTAGCGCACCCCCACCGGGTACGCCCAGCGCTACTGAAGACCTGACGCTGGTTGGAGCCTGCATTGCCGGGGTCGGCGCTGCCAGAGCCTGTTGCTGGCTCCCAGCTTGTACCGACACACTCCGTCCCGAGTGTGTTGACTTGTACTCCCCCCTGACCGCGGTTCACCGTGGAGGCGGGGGAGGTGAGCTTGCCGCTGAAGGGAGCTTGGTCATCTTCGTCGGCGGAAACTCGTCGCGCAAGGGGAAAAGCCCATTCCTGGCGCGCCAAATGTCGAAGTGTTCGATCGACACTTCCCCCGGGCCTGCACTGGGCAGCCCGCGGAGGTTCTTTTTTCGGTGGGGCTAGTCCCTTGCGGAGAGCTTGCGCGGATGGACGAGTTAGTAAGAGCTTGACACGGTGAGTTTTACGTGGTTCAGGCCGCCGGAGCGTAAAACCCTACGTCAACGGTGAGCTATGGAGCTCGCTGTATTGCTTGCTGCTCAGGGCCGGAGTCCTGAGCTTGGGGGTGAGTTACAGCTTGGGAGTGTATGGCTAGCGTATGAGTTGCAGAGTGTGAACCCTTGCTATCGTCGCCTACCCGAGCCTTTTATAGTCCAAGACTCGGGTGGCTTACAAGGGGGCCCGGGACCCGACAGGTGGTCCCGGGGAGATTGACTGATATCTACCGTATCTGCAGTTATGCCGGTAGTTGTCTCTGGCGAAGGCTTCCCAGTCTCCGTCTTGCCGCCCTGCCCATGCCGCATGCTAGTCGTAGTGGTTGATGACGGCGCAGGCGGCATGGGATGTCTTGTCGCGGTGTTTATTGGCTGGCAGGTTCTGACACCGCGCGCCAGTCTGTGATGCGACTGGGCATAACGGCACCTTACAGAGGCGTGCTCCGGGCCTTCGCGTCTTGGGAAGACGCGGGGCTTGAATACCTTGTACGGGCAAGGTATGTGGCGTCTTTACGCCCGCTGCCTATCGCTCGGGGGCAGGCAGCGTCGTTCTGCTGCTACGTGGCGGGCCCGGAGCCCTTCTCAGAGGACAGGAGGGTCCAGCCCGCGGGTCACGTGGAGCCTCCGGACCTCTCCCCGCAGAGGGGGAGGTTCGGCTTCTATCGGCCACGTGGCGGCCCCGGAGCTCCCCTCTGAGGAGAGGGAGGTCCGGCCCTGCCGGATATGTGGCACCTTCGGACCCCTCGCCCGCGGAGGGGGAGGTCCGGCTTCTGTATGCCACGTGACGGGTCCGGGGCTCTCCTCTGAGGAGAGGGAGGTCCGGCCCCGCCGGACGCGTGGCGCCTTCGGAGCTCCCCCTGCGGAGAAGGGCGAGTTCCTTAGGCATTTTCCCCTGTGCGCGGGGGTACCCCATATCTCAGGTATCGACAATGTGTGTTCGGCGTATCCTCTGGGAAACTCTTAGGATTCCTGGTCTCACACCGAGGAATTGAGGCCAACCCAGAGAAGATCAAGGCCATCGACTTAATGCGGCCTCCCGCCCACATCAAAGAAGTCCAGAAACTCACGGGATGTCTAGCCGCGCTGAGTCAGTTTATACTGAGGCTGGCAGAGCGAGCGCTCCCCTTCTTTAAGCTCCTGCGCAAATCCGGTCCATTTGCCTGGACTGACAAAGCAGAAGAAGCTTTCCAGGAGTTGAAGCAACTCCTGACGACCCTACCTATCATGGTAGCCCCTGAGCCCGGAGAGCGTTTGTTGCTCTACATCGCGGCGACAACTGAAGTGGTGAGTATGGTCCTCGTCGCATAGCGGTCGGACCTCTCGTCATCACAGCCTGCTCCGGTAGCAGGAGAGAGACGCCAGAAAACCCCGGATGTCCAAGACGGCCTCCCGGACCTCCAAGACAACCTCCCGGAGGTCCAGGACCGCCTCCCGGACCTCCAAGACAACCTCCCGGAGGTCCAACGGGACCTCCCAGAGATCCAACGGGACCTCCTGGAGCTCCCGGAAAACCAGCGGGACCTCCCGGAAGGCCAAGGCGGCTTAGGAACCTTTGAGTCTGTCGAAGTGTTCGGTCGACACTTCCCCCGGGCCTGCACTGGGCAGCCCGCGGAGGTTCTTTTTTCGGTGGGGCTAGTCTCTAGCGGAGAGCTTGCGCAGATGGACGAGTTAGTGAGAGCTTGACACGATGAGTTTTATGTGGTTCAGGCCGCCGGAGCGTAAAACCCTACGTCCACGGCGAGCTATGGAGCTCGCTGTATTGCTTGCTGCTCAGGACCGGAGGCCTGAGCTTGGGGGTGAGTTACAACTTGAGAGTGTATGGCTAGCGTATGAGTTGCAAAGTGCGAACCCTTGCTATCGACGCCTACCCGAGCCTTTTATAGTCCAAGACTCGGGCGGCTTACAAGGGGAGCCGGGACCCGACAGGTGGTCCCAGGAAGATTGTCTATTATCTACCGTATCTGCAGTTATGCCGGTAGTTGCCTCTGGTCGAAGGCTTCTGAGTCTTCATCTTGCCGCCCTGCCCACGCCGCATGCTAGTCGTAGTGGTTGATGACGGCGCAGGCGGCATGGGATGTCTTGTCGCGGTGTTTATTGGCTGACAGGTTCTGACACCGCGCGCCAGTCTGTGATGCGACTGGGCACAACGGCACCTGACAGAAGCGTGCTCCGCGTCTCCGTGTCTTGGGAAGACGCGGGCCTTGAATACCTTGTACGGGCAAGGTATGGGGCGTATTTACGCCCGCTGCCTATCGCTCGGGGCAGGCAGCGTCGCTCTGCTGTCACGTGGTGAGCCCGGAGCCCTTCTCAGAGAAGAGAAGGGTCAGTCCCGCAGGGCACGTGGAGCCTCCGGACCTCTCCCCGCGGAGGGGGAGGCTCGGCTTCTGTTGGCCACGTGGCGGGCCCGGAGCTCTCCTCTGAGGAGAGGGAGGTCCGGCCCCGCTGGACACGCGGCGCCTTCGGACCTCTCTCCCGCCGAGGGGGAGGTCCGGCTTCTGTATGCCACGTGGCGGGCCCGGAGCTCTCCTCTGAAGAGAGGGAGGTCTGGCCCCGCCGGACACGTGGCGCCTTCGGAGCTCTCCTTGCGAAGAAGTGCGAGTTCCTTAGGCATTTTACCCTGTGGGCGGGGGTACGCCATATCTCAGGTACCGACAGTGGCCCCCGGGCCCATCTCGGGGGAGATAGCGAGCCCGAGGTGGGACCTCCGTCTCTTCCGATCCGCGCACTTCCTCTAAGTCCCGAATTGACCGCTGCCGGAGCACGAACGGCCACGGGATCGTGGGAGCGTGCGCTCACTTGATGGTTGCTTTTACTGCGGCGGTTCCCAAGACTGCCACTTCTGCACGTTGCGGCGCTTTCTTCGGGAACCGCCGAAGTGCCTTGCCGGCTCATCTTCTCAAGAGACTGACTCCTTGACCTCGCCGCTTCAGTTAGGCGGCTTGGGCCCACCCGTCATCGGCACTCGGTCTAGGAACCGAAGCGGTTGCCGGCGTGGGGTACTCGAAGAGTTCCGAATCGTTTGGAATTGCACCCGGAAAGTTTTTTAGAGGGGATCTTACCCATATTGCAGCTTCCCTTCGCACTTCTCTGCGTTTCTCCTCGGACTCTTGTGCTTTTGCTCTCTTGCCTTTGAGTTCTCCCTTGCCATGGCTTCCAACCCGCCGCCAGAGAAGAAGCGCGCTCGATCTCCTCTAGCAGCGGCGTCTGTGCCAAGTCGGGATTCTGGGGTGCCTGACACTCCCTCCGGTGGCGACTCGAAGAAGCCCCGGGTTGATGCGCTGGGGGAAGCTTCTGGGGCGTCCCTTGTTCCGCCAGTCCAAGCGACTGCGGAGCGGCCGTCGGTGACGGTAGCGGGCTCTGGAAGTCCTACCCCGGCTCGAAAGTCGGGGTTCAGAGCCCGCTGGAGTGTCCACGCATCCCGGGCTTCCCCGACTTGCGGAAAATCTGTGCCGCTGCGCTCGGAGCCAGGGGCAACTGCCGCGGCCCCCAGGCCAGCGCAAACTTCTCCAGTTCCGGTGTGCCCGTACTCCGCGGCGGCGTCGTCTCTTCCTGCCGAGACGGCCACCGCGGCCCCCAAGCCAGCGCAGGTTGACCCTGCACTAGACGGCCCGGCCTCTTCTTCAGCACCGCCTTCCCCGGCTCGCCCCTCTCCTCAGGTCAAGGAGCCAGAAGCTGAAGAGAGCCCGGCTGGCCTGGCTGCCAGAGCCTCGGGGCCAGCTTCCCCTGATCGGCGTCTCGTCTCGGTTGCTGGTGCGTCAGCTCTTCCTGAGGACGAGGTAATGGAGGAGGTCGGGGGGACTGCCCCGGCCTCTGTTGCTCCATTGCCTCTGGCGGACGGCTTCACGCTTGCCGAGACAAGCGTCCGGCAGGTCTTGGCTGCACTAGGGCGCGAGCGGGAGGAGTATACGGTTGAACGGGACCGCCTCCTCATCTGGGGGAACCTTTTGCGGGAGAGGACCGCGAAGGTTAAGAGTGAGCTCGACTCCAGGCGGGAGTTGCTTGACTTCAGGGAAGCGCTCCTCGACCGGATGAAGTGGGCTGTCGACCGCATGGACACCCAATCGCGGCGGATCAACAGGGAGGCTCTGGAGGCACACGCCCGGGCCGAAGAGAGCCTCTCTGCTGCTGTGGAGATGCGGCAGTGGTTGGAGCGCCGTGAACTCGCCGTTGAGGAACGGGAGCGTTCCATGGCAGCTGAGGCGGAGAGGGTCGCCGCGCAGCTGGCTGCGGGCGAGGATGACCTTCGAGCTCGGATGGAGGAGCTGGAGATCCTGAAGGCAGACCTCGACTTGAGGGAGGAACAGGTCTCCCGTGATCGCCGGGTGGTCTTGGACCGGGAGTTGACCGCCAACTTCAAGGCCGCTGAGTTGGAGCGGCTCGCCAAGACTCTCCACCTCCGGGAGAGCTCCCTGGCGACCAAGGAGAAGGAATTCTCCGAGAGGAACCTGGAGGCTCTGCAGGCGGCCCGCCGCAAGGTGGAGGAGCTTTCGGCCTTGCGGTCCTCCGAGGCTCTTGCGATCTCGAGCTTCGTGGATCGAGCGGGATCCGCCCTGATCCCTCTTGGCTTTAGCCCGGTGAGGACCGCGGCCCCTGCGTTGGAGGTGATCCCCGCGCTGGAGTTGATCGGCGCCAAGCTGGACAGGCTAGACTCGGTGGTCGCCAGCGAGCTTGAGGCCGAGGGGCGCGGCCTAGCCTTAGAGGTCGCCTCACATGTGCTGGCATGCTTTAAGAGCCGCGACCCCTCTTTTTCGCTAGAACCAGCGAGAGAGGGCCCAGCCGCAGAGCGGGAGCAAGCTGCCAGGGCAGAAGTTGAGGATGTGGCCGCCCTTATAGCCGCTAGGTTCCGGCGGGAGCCGGGAGGTCCTTAGGACTTGTTTCTCCCTTTGTATCGAGTCTGTAGTCCAGCTCATGGAGCCTCGCTTAATTTGACTCTTTTGGATACTTGTGTCTGTGATGCTTTTTCTCTCCTTCTTGGCTTTGCCTGACTGAGTCCTTAGCTCCGCAAGATACTCAGAGGCCATTTCCAATCTCGGAGCTTTGCACAGACACCCTCCCCGGGTCCTAACCGTGTTAGGGGCCCCCAGAGGTCTCCGGATCTCGCCCTATGGGGAGCTCCAGATCTGCCTGCCATGTGGCGGGTCCGGAGCTCCTCCCTAAGAGGCGGGAGCTCCGGCCATGTTGGACACGTAGGGCTTTCGGAGCCCTCCCACCGAGGGGGGAGGCCCGGTTTCCGCCTGCCACGTGGCAAGCCCGGAGCCCTCCTCAAGGGAGGAGAGAGTTCCAGGCCCGCTGGACACGTGGGGCCCCTGGGTCCCGCCCCTGCTGGAGGGGCAGGTCCCGGTCCTTCCAGTCCTAGGCCGGAGTAGCTGGTAGCTCCTTTCCCCCTGCTTCATGCAGTCCCTGTTGCCGTAACCTGGAGGTCCTGCACACAGGCAGAGGAAACGTAATTCTCCTCGGGGGTTCCTCCCCTCCCGTCTCCTAGTCTTATCCGTCTTATGGTCCTGATTCGCTATACGGGGCTTGGGCAATTCTGTGCACGAGGCGCCGGAGCTCCGGCTCCCTCCGAGGTCCGGGTACGGCCGTCCGATCCCTAGTACCGGGCCATGCGCTGGGGAAGCAGAGTGCACGCGCTTTGGGTTCATGACCAGGCAAAGCGGTCGTACTCCCCTGGACCTCCGGAGGGCAGGATGCGCATGCTTTGGGCTCTGGGCCGGCTAAGCTGGATACGCACCCTGGACCCCCCATGCACAACGCAGACCTTTCCTGGAGATAACCAACTGGCACCGCAACACCTGACTGGGGGAGGCCCGAGAGACTCACTCGGCCATCAGCAGGTGCCTCAAGCGCAACTGCCTTCGGTAGGATAGCGAATGCCGACTATGGATGAGCGCAGGAGAGGGGGAGCTAGATGTACGATGAATATACAGAGATAGTGCGATCATAAAAATTAATGCATAATTTAAATGAGCGCATGAAAGAGAGCTAAGTAGAACAGGTTTCTGTATTCGTACCCATAGGTGGAATTCTGGCTGTACATGGAGGCAATGTTCCGCCTTGTCTATAAGGGAAGCAAGACTCTACGCGTTTAGGGTCGGAACCAGGCTAAACTGGACGTAGTCCTGTACCGTCTCTTGAGACTTAGCTGCCCCAAGCTCTGTTCCTAAGTTCTATGGGATCTATTATAGAAGGGAATAACCCTGTTCTACTGATGCTCAGGAAGTAGGACTTACAGTGTTGCTCCAGGGCAAGGATTTTTGGGAATGGATCCCACTCTCGGTTGGAAGGCATGTGTACTTGGGGCGGCAGCTTTCATGATTCGGAAGGGACCTTCCCTGCTGGGGGAGAGCTTATGGGTCCTTCTTGGAATAGAGCGTGCCGCTTCACCAAGTTGCCCTCCTGCAAGCCCCGACGCGTTTGGTTCTTTGGCGGTAGTGCTTAGAGCATTAGCCGAGACCGTGCGTTGCGGGGTGTTCCCTGCAGCCGAGTCTTGTCGACGAGGTTGTTATCTTCGCGCTGGATCAGGTCCTGCGCGGCTTCTCCTGGGGGCCCCCGGGGAGTTCTCCCCTTCTGGCTAAGGCCTTCAAGGGGTAGGTAGGCCCGGGCTCGTCTTGGATGACCTAAGGCGTCTTCCCCTTCTGGCAAGGCCTTCAAGGGGTTGACAGACCTTAGGCGGCCCCCGAGAGGTATGTTCGAGGCACGGAGGCGCGCCGCAGTTGGCTAACGCCCTGGCCTGTCACCGTCGGAACTGGAGTCCTCACCGTCATGCACTGTCTTTATGACACGCTGAGGCTCCTGGAACCCCACCTGGTGGGCAGCAGTGACTGGGGCATTGACCTTCTGTTTGCCATCCCTCTGAGGGTAGGGCGGCGCTTCAGCCCTCTGCTGTCTTCCTTTGCGGAAGCGCTCTGCGAGCCTCTGGATCTCCCAGCACTCGGCAGCAGTATGGTTGCAGGTGCCATGCACGGGGCATAGCCCACCTTGGTCTCTGTCTGGGGCCGGTGATTGCCGCTGCCTTTTGTCGGGGCGTGGCCCCCGAACTCCACTGGTCGTCGCAGCTGCGGCGACGGGGGCCGTGAATGGTGACTTCATCTTTCCACTCCCCCGGTTCTTGGTCTTCTTGCCACCCCCATAGGCAGCAGACCGGACCCGGGCTGCCCTCCTGACTCGGAGGTCGGCAGAGTGTGCCAGTTCCGCCCTTCAGCCGCTCTGGCGCACTTGTCCGCCAGGCTGAAGAGCTTCGAGACGTCGCGGACCTCTCTGGTCGCGAGCTTCTCAAGCATTTTCTCGTCCCGGACACCCTGTCGGAACGCCACCACCACAGAGGCACTTTGGATATGTGGGATGGTGTTGCGTACCTGAGAGAACCGCTGGATGAAAGAGCGCAGCGACTCCCCAGGTTGTTGCTTGACAGCGTGGAGGTCAAGCTCCGTGCCGGGACGGGTGTAGGAGCTGCCGAAGTTGGCGACGAACTGCCGGCAGAGCTCACCCCAGGAGGTTATGGACCCCTTAGGTAGATTCATGAGCCAAGACCGAGCTGGGCCGGTCAAGGCGACGGGGAAGTAGTTGGCCATGACAGCCTCGTCCCCTCCTGCGGCAAGTACGGCGGTGGAGTAGATCTGGAGGAACTCCGCTGGGTTGACGCTGCCGTCGTACTTCTCGGGCAGGTGCGGGCGAAACTTGCGTGGCCACCTTGCGAAGCGAAGGTGGGGTGCAAGGGCCGCACATCCTGCACCTGCTGCTGCAGGTACTGGCGCTGCGAACGCTTGGTTCGCACTTGGCACCGCGTATCCCGGCATGGGCAAGGCTGCACCATAGACCGGGGCCGCTGCTTGCGGCGCATATAGTTGTGGCATATGCTGCGCAGCATATGCCTGAGGCAGGGCTCGCGTGGCGAAGGCCTGCCCTTCTGGTTGTGTCGAGGCCGACGACATGCTGTCGCCAGCCTCATGGTTGCGACGCCTTTCCCGGCGTCGCTCGAGGTACACCCGGGCGTCCTGGCCCAAGTGGCACCGTTCCAGTTCCCTCCGCAGGTCCGTCGACAGGAGCCTGGAGGAGCTGGAATCCGCCGTTAGCCCGTCTACCGTGGGTGTGCGCGTCAGCGACACAGCCGGTTGCCCTGGGCGCCGTCCTCGCCGAAACCGAGGGTTCGCGGCAGCGACGACGAGGAGGTCCACCTCGCGGACCCATTGCTGGGTCGCTGAATGGGGCGCATCCCCCGCAGGTGGATTGCGCAGCAGCGCTCTTGCTGCAGCTAGCGCACCTCCCTGGTGTACGCTCAGCGCTGCAGAAGATCTCACACTGGTTGGGGCCTGCATAGCCGGTGTCGGCGTTGCCGGAGTCGGCTGCTGGCTACCCGCTTGTGCCGACACATTCCGTCCTGAGTGTGTCGACATGTACTCCCCAGTGGTCACGGTTCGCCGTGAACGCGGAGGGGGAGAGTTTGCCGCTGAAGGAAGCTTGGTCATCTTCGTTGGCGGAAACTCGTCGCGCTAGGAGAAAAGCCCCCTACCTGGCGCGCCAAATGTCGAAGTGTTCGGTCGACACTTCCCCCGGGCCTGCACTGGGCAGCCCGCGGAGGTTCTTTTTTCGGTGGGGCTAGTCTCTAGCGGAGAGCTTGTGCAGATGGACGAGTTAGTGAGAGCTTGACACGGTGAGTTTTACGTGGTTCAGGCCGCCGGAGCGTAAAACCCTACGTCCACGGCGAGCTATGGAGCTCGCTGTATTTCTTGCTGCTCAGGACCGGAGGTCTGAGCTTGGGGGTGAGTTACAGCTTGAGAGTGTATGGCTAGCGTATGAGTTGCAAAGTGCGAACCCTTGCTATCGACGCCTACCCGAGCCTTTTATAGTCCAAGACTCTGGCGGCTTACAAGGGGAGCCGGGACCCAACAGGTGGTCCCGGGAAGATTGTCTATTATCTACCGTATCTGCAGTTATGCCGGTAGTTGCCTCTGGTCTAAGGCTTCTGAGTCTTAATCTTGCCGCTCTGCCCATGCCGCATGCTAGTCGTAGTGGTTGATGACGGCGCAGGCGGCATGGGATGTCTTGTCGCGGTGTTTATTGGCTGACAGGTTCTGACACCGCGCGCCAGTCTGTGATGCGACTGGGTGCAACGGCACCTGACAGAAGCGTGCTCCGCGTCTCCGCGTCTTGGGAAGATGCGGGCCTTGAATACCTTGTACGGGCAAGGTATGGGGCGTATTTACGCCCGCTGCCTATCGCTCGGGGCAGGCAGCGTCGCTCTGCTGCCACGTGGCGGGCCCGGAGCCCTTCTCAGAGAAGAGAAGGGTCAGTCCCGCGGGGCACGTGGAGCCTCCGAACCTCTCCCCGCGGAGGGGAGGCTCGGCTTCTGTTGGCCACATGGCGGGCCCGGAGCTCTCCTCTGAGGAGAGGGAGGTCCGGCCCCGCTGGACACGCGGCGCCTTTGGACCTCTCTCCCGCGGAGGGGGAGGTCCGGCTTCTGTATGCCACGTGGCGGGCCCGGAGCTCTCCTCTGAGGAGAGGGAGGTCCGGCCCCGCCGGACGCGTGGCGCCTTCGGAGCTCTCCCTGCGGAGAAGGGCGAGTTCCTTAGGCATTTTACCCTGTGCGCGGGGGTACCCCATATCTCAGGTACCGACAGAGTCCCAACTCCCAGAAGCCCCCCTGGACCCACTCACCTTCGGCAGGCCTGAGCCAATGGATGAAGACATCTCTGACCTGAGAGCGAGGGTCCGGACCATCCAGAGGCCTGTCTACTACATCAGTGAAGTCTTCCATGACGCCAAGACAAGGTACCTGGAGGTCCACAAGCTGCTGTATGCAGTGCTCGTGGCATCCAGGAAGCTCTGCCACTACTTTCAGGCCCACCGGGTCTCGGTGGTCACCTCCTATCCGCTGAAGACGATCCTTCACAGCCCCCATGCGACTGGCAACGTCGCTAAATGGGCAGTGGAGCTGGCGGAGTTTGAGCTGGACTTCCTTCCTCGCCATGCAGTCAAAAGCCAAGCGCTGGCTGACTTCGTGGCTGAGTGGACGCTAACGAAGGCTGACCCAGGGGGCCACGAAGACGGTGAACCAAAGTACCGAGCTCCGGTCTTCACCGGGCCTCACTGGACGCTCTTCTTCGACGGCTCCTCACGAAAGCAGGGGGCCGGTGCCGGCGTACTGCTTCTCATGCCATCGGGGGAGCAGTTTGGGTACACGGTGTGTCTCAATTTCAAGGCAACCAACAACATGGCAGAGTATGAAGCACTCATCTTTGGCCTACAGAGAGCCCTGTCTCTGGGCGCTCACCAGTTGTTGGCACAGGGCGACTCCCAGCTGGTTATCAATCAAGTTAAGGGCGAATGCTCCTGCAATGACCCGCAGCTAGCTGCTTATCTGCTCCACGTGCAGATGTTGGAGAAAGACTTCCTCGCCTTGGACCTGCGCCATATACCGTGCGCTGGCAATGCCGCAGCTGACGACCTCTCAACGAAGGCCTCCACCGGGGCCCCTGTGCCTGAAGGAGTCTTCGAGAGGACGTTGCTGCGGCCCACAGCCCGGCCCGCCGAGCCGGACGAAGGGGGCTGGACCAGCACCTCGAAGCTGGCAGTCCCGGCGGCCCTGCAACCATGGACGCCGCCAAGGATCGTAAGCGTCACTGGGGACTCCGTGCAACCCAGCGCTCAAGATCCAGAAGCTCAAGTCAGACCCGATGCATGGATCACGGAGATCCGAGACTACTTGAAAGATAACATCCTCCCTGATGAACGTGTATCCGCTGAACGGATCGTGCGCATAGCTAAGAGATACGCGCTGGTATAAGGGGATCTCTACCGGCATGGCGCCAACAACGTCCTATTGCGGTGCATAACCGAGGGGGAAGGCTGCGACTTGCTCGCTGAGATCCATGGAGGCGAATGTGGGAGTCACTCTTCCTCACGCACGCTTGTCGGTAAAGCCTTCCGGCATGGTTTCTACTGGCCGACAGCACTCCAGGATGCCGTCAAGCTGGTCGAGAGCTGCAAGGTGTGCCAGTTCCACGCCAAGCAGATCCATACACCGGCTCAGGCGGTACAGATGATCCCGCCCTCATGGCCATTCGCTGTATGGGGGTTGGACATCCTGGGACCATTCCCCAGAGCCGTCGGGGGATTCCGGTACCTCTACGTAGCCGTTGACAAGTTCACCAAGTGGCCGGAAGCCACACCCGTCGTCACCATCAACAGGCAGTCTGCAGTAAAATTCATCAAGTCCATCGTCTGCCGGTTTGGGGTCCCGAACAGAATCATCACTGACAACGGGACCCAGTTTACCAGCGCAGCGTTCCAAGAATACTGCGAAGACCTCGGCATCCAGGTGTGCTATGCCTCCGTTGCTCACCCAAAGTGCAACGGACAGGTTGAGAGGGCCAACGCCGAGATTCTTCAGGGCCTCAAGACCCGCACCTATGATGGCTTGAAGAAACATGGTGCCAAATGGGTGGACGAGCTTCCGAGCATACTATGGGCTAACCGGACATCCCAGAGCTGGGCCACCGGAGAGACACCCTTCTTCATGGTGTACGGTGCCGAGGCTGTGCTTCTCCCAGAGATCACCATGAAGTCTCACCGTGTCCGGGCTTACGACGAAGCCGCGCAGGACAACCTCTGGCGTGAAGACCTCGACCTATTCGACGAGGTCCGGTTATATGCAGCACTACGCAACGCACGATACAGACAAGCGCTCCGGCGCTACCACCAAAGGTATGTGCGTGTCCGGGAGCTGCAGGAAGGCGACCTGGTGTTGCGGCGCATACTTTCTCGCGAAGGGACCCACAAACTCTCACCCAGCTGGGAAGGCCCCTTCCGAGTCACGAAAGTGTACCGCCCCGCGTGCGTACGCCTTTCCACCGAGGATGGGGATCCGCTCCCGAACCCCTGGAACATCGAACACCTCCATAAGTTCTACCATTAGAGCAATAGTAGTACAGTCTCTTCTTTTTTAATAGATCTCATAGAGTCCAGGAACAGCGCTCGGAGCAGCTAAGTCTCAGGGGACAGTCCAGGACTACGTTCAGCTTGGCCTGGTTCCGACCCTAAGCGCATAGAGTCTTGCTTCCCTTTTTAATAGGGCGGGTCGCTGCCTCCATGTTTAGCCTGCCTTCCTCCTATGGACATTTATAGGGAAAGAACCTGTCCTACTTTGCTCTTCCCTTATGCTCATTCAAATTACGTATTAATTTTTATGACCGCACTTCCTGGGTATGTTCACCATACACTCAGTGCCCTTTTCCCATTCTCACCTCTAGTCGGCATTTGCTATCCTGCCTGGGGCGGTCGCGTTTCAGATACCAGCCGATGGCCAGGGGGCCCCGAGCCCCCGGCACGTCGCGCACTTAAATTCTCAAGCACCGTGCACCGGATCAGAATCGTAAGCCAAATAAGACTATGAGATCGGGAAGGGGGGAGCCCCAAGGAGAATTATGTTTCCCTTATTTATGTGCAGGACCTTTCGGCCTTGTATCCCCGCAGGAGTATGATAGGAGTACCCAAGCAATTGGCCACACCTACAGGGGGCCGCTACGGACCGCGCAAGACCGAGAGATCCGGACTCCGCCCCCTCCGAAGGGGCGGTCTCCGGAGGCCCCACGTACCTGGCAGGGTCGGAGCCCCCCCCCCTGCTCAGCGGGTAGCTCCGGACCCGCCACGTGGCCGGCAGAGCGGGGTCTCGCCCCATCCTCAGGGGTGAGCTCCGGAGGCTCCACGTGTCTCACGGGGCCGGGCCTCCCTCCCCTCAGAGGGAAGCTCCGGGCCCACCACGTGGCCGGCAGATCCGGACCTCCCCATCCAAATGGGGCGAGCTCCCGAGACCTCCGGGGCCCTTAATACAATAAGGACCCAGGGAAGGTGTCTGTGCAGAGCATCGAGATTGGTGAAGGCCTCTGAGTACCTTGCGGAGCTAAGGGCTCGGCCAGGCAAAACCAAGAAGAAGATAGGCATAACAGGCACAAAAGGTCACAAGAGTATATTTATTCATGACTCCATGAGCTGGAAAAAAATAAAGAGAAAAGTCCTAGGGTTCCCCTGGCACGTCCAGAACCTAGAAGCTACAAGAGCGGCCACGTCCCCGACTTCAGCCCTGGCAGCGTTCTCCCGCTCTGTGACTCGAGCGCGGGGATCACCTCAGCCACTACCAGCGCAAGGGCCGCTGTCATCAAGGGCCGCTAGAGCCCGCCGTCGCCGCCGACAGCTGCCGCACAGTCGCTCGAACTGACGGGGCAGGGGATGCTTCTGAAGCCCCCTCCGCCGCTTCAGCAGTTTCCTTGGAGACTCCACTGCCTGAAGTCCTCCTCGGCGCTTCAGCAGTTTCCTTGGAGACTCCTCCGCCTGAAGCCCTCCTCGGCGTGTCAGCAGTTTCCTTGGAGACTCCACCGCTTGAAGCCTTCCTCGACGTATCAACAGTTTCCTCGGAGACTCCACCGCCTGAGGAGGGAGGACGCAACGCCTGGGAACCTTCAGCCTGTCGTCGCTCAAGAAGAGTCCCGTCGGGATGATAAACCCGAGGCCTCTTGGAGTCGGCACCGGATGAGGCGCCACCCCCAGAAGCAGGGCGTGCAGGCTCCCTGAATCCCTGACTTGGCGCAGACGCCACCGCCGGAGGAAATCGAGCGCGCTCCTCCTCCGAAGGCGGGTTAGAATCCATGGTAGAAGACAAGGCCGCAGGGACTCAAGGAAGGTGCAAGTGCTCGAAGTCTTATAAGGGGAACCTACCCGCGTTGCGGCTTCCCTTTACACTTTCCAGGTACGATTCAAAGCGATTCAAAACTCTTTGAATACACCGCATGGGCAACCGCTTCGGCTCCAAGACCGAGCGTCGATGACAGGTGGACCCAAGCCATCCAGCTGAAGCGGTGGGTCAAGAAGTCAGTCTCCCAAGGAGACGAGCCAGCAAGGCGCTTCAGCCGTTCCCGAAGAAAGTGCCGCAACATGCAGAAGCGACAGCCTTGGGAACCGCCGCAGTAAAAGCAACCATCAAGTGGGCGCACGCTCCCACGATCCCGCGACTGTTCGTGCTCCGGCAGCGGTCAATGCGGGACTTAGAGAAAGTGCGCGGAACAGAAGAGACGGAGGCCCCACCTCGGGCTCGCTATCTCCGCCAAGATGGGCCCGGGGGCCACTGTCGGTACCCTCAATATGGGGTACCCCCGCGCACAGGGGAAAATGCCTAAGGATCTCGCCCTTCTCCGCAGGGAGAGCTCCGAAGGCGCCACGTGTCCAGCGGGGCCGGACCTCCCTCTCCTCAGAGGAGAGCTCCGGGCCCGCCAAGTGGCCAGCAGCAGCCAGACCTCCCCCCTCCGCGGGGAGAGCTCCGAAGGCGCCACATGTCCCGCGGGGCCGGACCTCCCTCTCCTCAGAGGAGAGCTCCGGGCCCACCATGTGGCCGACAGAAGCCGGACCTCCCCCCTCTACGGGGAGAGGTCCGAAGGCTCCACGTGTCCCGCGGGGCCGGACCTCCCTCTCCTCAGAGGAGAGCTCCGAGCCCGCCACGTGGCGTGCAGGACGGCGCTGCCTGCCCCCGCGCGGTAGGCAGCAGGCGTAAAGACGCACCATATCTTGCCCGTACAAGATATTCAAGGCCCGCGCCTTCCCAAGACGTGAAGACACAAAGCACGCCTCTGTCAGGTGCCGTTGCGCCCTGTCGCATCGCAGACTGGCGCGCCGTGTCAGAGCATGCCCGCCAATAAACACAGCGACAAGACATCCCCTGCCGCCCCGCCGTCATCAACCACTACGACTAGCTTGCGGCATGGGCAGGGCGGCAGAATGTAGACTCGGAAGCCTTCGCTAGAGACAACTGCCGACATAACTGCAGATACGATAGTCGGCAGGCAATCTCCCCGGGACCACCTGTCGGGTCCCGGGCCCCCCTTGTAAGCCGCTCGAGCCTTGGACTATAAAAGGCTCGGGTAGGCAACGTTAGCAAGGGTTCGAACTCTGTGAACTCGCATCCTAGGCATTACTCACCCTCAAGCTCAGGACTCCGGTTCTGAGCAAGAAGCAATACAGCGTGCACCTCTGCTCACCATGGACGTAGGGTTTTACGCTCCGGCGGCCCGAACCACATAAAACTCGCCGTGTCAAGCTTCTCCCTCACTCGTCCCAAACGCTTAAGCTCTCCGTAAGCGACTAGCCCCTCCGAAAAAGAACCTCCGCGGGCTACCCACAGCAGGTCCGGGGGAAGTGTCGACCACACACTTCGACAGTAGCTGTCGACACTTTCCCCGGGCCTGCACTGGGCAGCCCGCGGAGGTTCTTTTTCGGAGGGGCTAGTCCCTTATGGAGAGCTTGAGTGTTAGGGACGATGGAAGGAGAAGGTTGACACAGAAATTTTTTACGTGGTTCAGGCCGCCGGAGCGTAAAACCCTATGTCCACGGTGAGCAGAGGTGCTCGTTGTATTGCCTGGTGCTCAGAACCGGAGTTCTGAGCTTGGGGATGAGCTGAGTGCTAGAAAGCTAAATTAGGGTGTTGAGCCAAAATGCTGAACCCCTTGCAACGTTGCCTACCCGAGCCTTTTATAGTCCAAGGCTCGGGCGGCTTACAAGGTGGGCCCGGTACCCGACAGGTGGTCTCGGGGAGATTGCGTGCCATCTACCGTATCCTGCAGTTACGCCGGTAGTTGTCTCTGGCGAGGGCTTCTGAGTATTCATCTTGCCGCCCTGCCCATGCCGCAAGCTACGCTTAGTGGTTGATGACGGCAGGGGCGGCAAGGGATGTCTTGTCACTGTGTTATTGGTGGGGAGCTTCTGACGCGGCGTGCCAGTCTTCACTGTGATGCGATTGGGCGCAACGGCACCTGACAACGGCTTGCTCCGCGTCTCCGTGCCTTGGGAAGGTGCGGGTCTTGAATACCTTGTACGGGCAAGGTATGGCGCGTGTCGAAGTGTTCGGTCGACACTTCCCCCGGGCCTGCACTGGGCAGCCCACGGAGGTTCTTTTTTCGGTGGGGCTAGTCCCTTGAGGAGAGCTTGAGCGTATGGACGAGTTAGTAAGAGCTTCACACGGCGAGTTTTATGTGGTTCAGGCCGCCGGAGCGTAAAACCCTACGTCCACGGCGAGCTATGGAGCTCGCTGTATTGCTTGGTGCTCAGAACCGGAGTCCTGAGCTTGAGGATGAGTTACAGCTTGGGAGTGAATGGCTAGCGTATGAGTTGCGGGAGTGTGAACCCCTGCTATCGTCGCCTACCCGAGTCTTTTATAGTCCAAGACTTGGGTGGCTTACAAGGGGGGCCCGGGACCCGACAGGTGGTCCCGGGGAGATTGACTGTGATCTACCGTATCTGCAGTTATGCCGGTAGTTGTCTCTGGCGAAGGCTTCTGAGTCTTTGTCTTGCAGCCCTGCCCATGCCGCATGCTAGTCGTAGTGGATGATGACGGCGGGGGGCGGCATGGGATGTCTTGTCGCTGCGTTTATTGGCTGGCAGGCTCTGACACCGCGCGCCAGTCTGTGATGCGACTGGGCGCAACGGCACCTGACAGAGGCGTGCTCCGCGTCTCCGCGTCTTGGGAAGACGCGGGCCTTGAATACCTTGTACGGGCAAGGTATGGGGCGTCTTTACGCCCGCTGCTTATCGCTCGGGGGCAGGCAGCACCGTTCTGCTGGCCACGTGGCGGTCCCGGAGCCCTCCTCAGAGGAGAGGGGGGGTCCGGCCCCGTGGGACACGTGGAGCCTTCGGACCTCTCCCCGCGGAGGGGGCGGTTCGGCTTCTGTCGGCCACGTGGCGGGCCTGGAGCTCCTCTCTGAGGAGAGGGAGGTCCGGCCCCGCCGGATACGTGGCACCTTTGGACCTCTCCCTCGCGGAGGGGGAGGTCCGGCTTCTATATGCCACGTGGCGGGCCCGGAGCTCTCCTTTGAGGAGAGGGAGGTCCGGCCCCGCCAGACGCGTGGCGCCTTCGGAGCTCTCCCTGCGGAGAAGGGCGAGTTCCTTAGTCATTTTCCTCTGTGCGCGGGGGTACCCCATATCGCGGGTACCGACAGTGGCCCCCGGGCCCATCTCGGGGGAGATAGCGAGCCCGAGGTGGGACCTCCGTCTCTTCTGATCCGCACACTTTTTCCAAGTCCCGCATTGACCGCTGCCGGAGCACAAACGGCCGCGGGATCGTGGGAGCGTGCGCCCACTTGATGGTTGCTTTTACTGCGGCAGTTCCCAAGACTGCCACTTCTGCACGTTGCGGCGCTTTCTTCAGGAACCGCCGAAGTGCCTTGCCGGCTTGTCTTCTTAGGAGACTGACTCCTTGGCCCACCGCTTCAGTTGGGCGGCTTGGGCCCACCTGTCATCGGTGCTTGGTCTTGGAGCCGAAGCGGTTGCCGATGCGGCGTATTCGAAGAGTTTTGAATCGCTTGGAATTGCACCCGGGAAGTTTTTAGAGGGGATCTTACCCATATTGTGGCTTCCCTTCGCACTTCCCAGCGCTTTTTCTTGGACTCTTGTGCCTTTGTCTTCTTCCTTTGAGTCCTCCCCCGCCATGTCCTCCAACCTGCCACCAGAGAAGAAACGCGCTCGATCTCCTCCAGCGGCGGCGCCTGTGCCAAGTCGGGAACCTGGGGTGCCTGGCACTCCCTCCGGTGGTGACTCAAAGAGGCCCCGGGCTGATGCATTGAGGGGAGCTTCTGGGGCGTTGTCGGTGCCCTCAATACCGGGTACCCCACGCACATGGTAAAATTTCCTAAGGACCTCGCTCCCTCTGCAGGGGCGAGGTTTGAAGGCGCCACGTGTCCAGCAGGGCCGGAGCTCCCCTCCCCACGGAGGATAGCTCCGAGCCTGCCACGTGGCCCAGGAGGCCGGACCTCGCCCCCTCCGTAAGGGCGAGCTCCGAAGGCGCCACGTGTCCGGCAGGGCCGGGGCTCTCCTCTTCTCAAAGGATAACTCCGAGCCTGCCACGTGGCCCGGAAGACCAGACCTCGCCCCCTCCGAGGGGGTGAGCTCCGAAGGCTCCACGTGTCCAGCGGAGCCGGAGCTCCCCCCTCCTCGAGGAGAGCTCCGGGTCCGACACGTGGCCAGTAGAACAGTGCTGCCGACCGGCGCGGTAGGCAGCGGGAGTAAAGGCGCGCCATACCTTTACCGTACAAAGCATTCAAGACCCGCGCCTTCCCGAGATGAAGAGGCGCAGCGCACGCCTGTCAGGAGGCGCTGTGACCAGTCACAGTCAGGACATGCGTACAGTGTCTGAAGCTGCAGGCCATTGAAGGCAGCAACAAGACCGGACAAGACATGCCCTGCCGCCCCTGCCATCGCCAACGACTACACGCTACACTTAGCCTGTGGCATGGGTAGAGCGGCAGGACGAGGACTTCGACGCCAGCGCCAAGACATAATAGCTGGTAGGAAATCACCCCGGGGCCACCTGTTGGGTCCTGGGCCCCCCTTGTAAGCCACTCGAGCCTTGGACTATAAAAGGCTTGGGTAGGCAACGTTAGCAGGGGTTCGAACTCTGTTGGTTCACACTCCCGCAACTCATACGCTAGACTTCAGTCATCCCCAAGCTCAGGACTCCGGTTCTGAGCAACAAGCAATACAGCGAGCTCCATAGCTCGCCGTGGACGTAGGGTTTTACGCTCCGGCGGCCTGAACCACGTAAAAATCGCCGTGTCAAGCTCTTCCTAACTTGTCCATACGCTCAAGCTGTCCGCAAGCGACTAGCCCTACCAAAAAAAGAACCTCCGCGGGCTGCCCAGTGCAGGCCCGGGGGAAGTGTCGACCGAACACTTCGACAGGCGTCCCCTGCTCCGTCAGTTAAAGCGACTGTGGAGCGGCTGTCAGTGACGGCGGTGGGCTCTGGGAGTCCCACCCCGGCTCGGAAGTTGGGTTTCAGAGCCCGCTGCAGTGTCCGCGCTTCCCGGCCATCCCCGAGTGGCAGGGAGTCTGTGCCATTGCGCTCGGCAACCGGGACAGCTGCCGCGGCCCCCAAGCCAGCGCGAGCTTTTCCTGTTCCGGTGTGCCCGGACTCCGCGGCGGCGTCATCTCTTCCTGCCGAGACGGCCGCCGCGGCCCCGAGGCCAGTGCAGGTTGACCCTGCGCCAGGCGGCACGGCTTTTATTCCAGCGCCGCCTCCCCCGGCTCGTCCCTCTTCACAGGCCAAGAAGCCAGAAGCCAAAGAGGGTCCGGCAGGTCCGGCTGCCAGAGCCCCGGCGCCAGCTTCTCCTGACCGGCGTCTCGTCTCGGTCGCTGGTGCATCGACTCCTCTTGTGGACGAGGTGATGGAGGAGGTCGGGGGAACTGCCCCGGCCTCTGCTGCTCCATTGCCCCTGGCGGATGCCTTCGCGCTTGCCGAGACGAGCGTCCGGCAGGTCTTGACTGCACTAGGTCGTGAGCGGGAGGAGTGTACAGTTGAACGGGATCGCCTCCTCACCTGGGGGAACCTTTTGCAGGAGCGGACCGCGAAGGTCAAGAGCGAGCTCGACTCCAGGCAGGAGCTGCTCGACTTCAGGGAAGTGCTCCTCGACCGTCTGAAGCGGGCTGTCAACCACATGGACGCCGAATCGCGGTGGATCAACAGGGAGGCCCTGGAGGCACACGCCCAGGCTGAGGAGAGCCTCTCTGCCGCTGAGGAGATACGGCAGCAGTTGGAGTGCCGTAAACTCGTCGTTGAGGAACGGGAGCGTTCCACGGCAGCCGAGGCGGAGAGGGTCGCCGCGCAGCTGGCAGCGGGCGAGGATGACCTTCGAGCTCGGATCGAGGAGCTAGAGATTCTGAAGGCAGACCTCGACTTGAGGAAGGAACAGGTCTCCCGCGAACGCCGGGCGGTCTTGGATCGGGAGTTGGCCGCCGACTTCAAGGCTTCTGAGTTGGAGCGGCTCGCCAAGACTCTCCACCTTCGGGAGAGCTCCCTGGCGGCCAAGGAGAAGGAATTCTCCGAGAGAAACCTAGAGGCCCTGCAGGCAGCCCGCCGCGAGGTGGAGGAGCTCTCGGCCTTGCGGTCCTCCGAGGCTCATGCGGTCTCAAGCTTCATTGATCAAGCGGGGTCCGCCCTGATCCCTCTTGGCTTCAGTCCGGTGAGGGCAGCGGCTCCTGCGTTGAAGGTGGCGGAGGTGATCCCCGCGCTGGAGTCGATCGGCGCCAAGCTGGACAGGCTGGACTCAGTGGTCGCCAGCGAGCTTGAGGCCGAGGGACGCGGCCTAGCCTTAGAGGTTGCCTCACATGTGCTGGCATGCTTCAAGAGCCGCGACCCCTCTTTCTCCCTGGAACCAGCGAGAGAGGGCCCAGCCGCGGAGCGGGAGGAAGCTGCCAGGGCTGAAGTCGAGGATGTGGCCGCCCTTGTAGCTGCTAGGTTCCGGCGTGAGCCGGGTGGTCCTTAGGACCTGTTTCTCCCTTTTTATCGAGTTTGTAGTCCAGCTCATGGAGCCTCACATAATTTGACTCTTTTAGATATTTGTGTCTGTGATGCCTTTTCTCTCCTTCCTGGCTTTGTCTGACTGAGTCCTTAGCTCCGCAAGGTACTCAGAGACCTTCTCCAATCTCGGAGCTCTGCACAGACACCTTCCCCGAGTCCTAACTATGTTAAGGGCCCCCGGGGGTCTCCGGATCTCGCCCTATGGGGAGCTCCAGATCTGCCTGCCATGTGGCGGGTCCGGATCCCCCCCCTCAGGAGGCGGGAGCTCTGGCCCTGCTGGACACGTAGGGCTTTCGGAGCCCACCCACCGAGGGGGAGGTCCGGTTTCCGCCTGTCACGTGGCGAGTCCGGAGCCCCCCTCAGGGGAGGCGGCAGCCCCGGGCCCGCTGGACACGTGAGGCCTTCGGGCCTCGCCCCTGCTGGAGGGGCGGAGACCCGGTCCTTCCAGTCCTAGGCCGGAGTAGTTGGTAGCTCCTTCCCCCCCGCTTCATGCAGTCCCCGTTGCCGTAACCTGGAGGTCCTGCACACAGGCAGAGGAAACGTAATTCTCCTCGGGGGGTCCTCCCCTCCCGTCTCCTAGTCTTATTCGGCTTACGATCCTGATCCGTTATACGGGGCTTGGGCAATTCTGTGCTCGAGGTGCTGGAGCTCCGGCTCCCTCCGATGTCCGGGTACGGTCGTCCGATCCCTAGTACCGGGCCGTGCGCTGGGGAAGCAGAGTGCACGTGCTTTGGGTTCATGACCAGGCAAAGCGGTTGTACTCCCCTGTACCTCTGGAGGGCAGGATGCGCACGCTTTGGGCTCGGATCCTGCTAAGCGAGATACGCACCATGGACCCCCCATGCACAACGCAGGCCTTTCCTGGAGGTGATCAACTGGCACCGCAACACCTGACTGGGGGAGGCCCGAGAGACTCACTCGGCCATCGGCAGGTGCCTCAAGCGCGGCCGCCCTCGGTAGGATAGCGAATGCTGACTATGGATGAGCGCGGGGGAGAGGGAGCTAGATATACGATGAACATACATAGATAGTGCGATCATAAAAATTAATGCATAATTTAAATGAGCGCATGAGAGAGAGCTAAGTAGAACAAGTTTCTGTGTTCATGCCCATAGGTGGAATTCTGGCTGTACATGGAGGCAATGATCCGCCTCGTCTACAAGGGAAGCAAGACTCTACGCGCTTAGGGTCGGAACCAGGCTAAACTGGACGTAGTCCTGTACCGTCCCTTGAGACTTAGCTGCCCCAAGCACCGTTCCTAAATTCTATGGGATTCATTACAGAAGGGAATGACCCTGTCCTACTAATGCTCGGGGAGTAGGACTTACAGTGTTGCTCCATGCCAAGGGTTTTGGGAACGGATCCCACACTCGGTCGAAAGGCATGTGTACCTGGGGCGGCAGCTTTCATGATTCGGAAGGGACCTTCCCTGCTGAGGGAGAGTTTATAGGTCGTCAGGAAAGAGCATGCCGCGACACCAGGTTGCCCTTCTGCAGGTCCCTGACGCGTTTGGTTCTTTGGCGGTAGTGCTTAGAGCATCAGCCGAGACCGTGCGTTGTGGGATGTTACCTGCAGACGAGTCTCGTCGACGAGGCTGTCATCTTCACGCTGGATCAGGTCCTGCGCGGCTTCTCCTGGGCGCCCCCGGGGAGTTCTCCCCTTCTGGCTAAGGCCTTTAAGGGGTAGGTGGACCCGGGCTCGCCTCGGAAGACCTAAGGCGTCTTCCCCTTCCGGCAAGGCCTTCAAGGGGTTGACAGACCTTGGGCGGCCCATGGGAGGTATGACCGAGGCACGGGGGCGTGCCCTCAGGTGAGGCTGGCCCGACCTTGCACCATTGTGATCGGTGCTTGGGCTGCTGCGACTACTTGGGGTCTCTCCAAGGTTGACGCCGCAGCAGTGCAGCCTCCACTGACCTGGGACGGCAGCCACAGCCGGCTACCGCCCCGGCCCGTCACCATCGGAGCTGGAGTCCTCACCATTATGCACTGTCTTTATGACACGCTGAGGCTCCTGAAACCCCACCTGGTGGTCGGCGCTGACTGGAGCGTCGACTTTCTGCTTGCCATCCCTCTGAGGGTAGGGCGGTGCTTCAGCTCTCTGCTGTCTTCCTTTGCGGAAGCGCTCTGCGAGCCTCTGGATATCCCAGCACTCGACAGCAGTATGGTTGCCGGCGCCATGCACGGGGCATAGCCCGCCCTGGTCACTATCCGGGGCCGGTGACTGCCGCTGCCTTTTGTCGGGGCGTGGCCCCCGAGCTCCACTAGTCGTCGCTGCTGCGGCGACGGGAGCCGCGAATGATGACTTCATCTTGCCACTCCCCCGGTTCTTGGCCTTCTTGCCACCTCCATAAGCAGCAGCGCCGGACCCGGGCTGTCCTCCTGACTTGGAGGTCGGCAGAGAGTGCCAGTTCCGCCCTTCAGCTGCTCTGGCGCATTTGTCCGCCAGGCTGAAGAGCTCAGTGACGCGGCCCGCTCAACCGAGACAGGCCACTCGCCCGGGAATCGCATTGGGTGGTGCCATGTTGTGCGGCACCCAACAACACACATATGAGGAACAATGTATTACATAAAATAATAGCGGAAGCTTACAAGTTTTTCTTTGTAAATACTTTACATCAAGTAACTACAGCGGAAGTCTTTATCAACTCACGTCGAATAACTAAGAGCACCCGAGATGAAGTCCAGCCCACGGACTCCTCTCGCTAGCAACACGAAGACAAGCAGCAGCGGCTGGGTTCTCCAGGTGTTACCTGACTCGGGAGTTCCCGAGTCTCACCGGACAACCTTCTTTTCAGCATCGTTGTTAACCTGCAAAACCACTTATATAGCAAGCGTGAGCACATAGGCTCAGCAAGTCTGACCCGTCTCTCCTAAGCAAGAAACTCTACATGCACGACGGTTGCAATTTGGTTGGCTGGATTTGCATAAAGGACTCGCCTAAAGTCGATCCTCAACCTTCAGATTTTAAGCCTCATTGTGCAAACCTTGAGCCGAAAAGCATTGCAACTCCACAATCAAACAAGAAACGCTTTGTTGCGATGCTCCTTGCACAAAGTGAAAGTAAATTTTAATGAGCCTATTTCTAATTCAATCATGGTCGCAATACAAGTTATAGCACATCCTCATCAAGTTCAAAAGAATAATTCCAGTTGTTACTACGTCAAGACGCAGTGGGCAAGTATGCTCATATGACCGCGAGCGACGGTGATTCGAATCAGTACACGTCCGGACTACACGACACGTACACCCGTACTCCGAGTTGCCGGCGGCAACCTCGACTGACGTTGTACGCGGCCACCTTTCCCAAGATCTTCCACATTGGACGCAGTCCAACTGCCCTGAGTACGCAAGTTCCCTCAAGGTACATACCCGCTGTGGTATGTTCTTGAGCGAGTTACCTCCTGCTACCCTGACGCCGAAAGCCAAAGGCAGTTGGAAAAGTTCCACTATGGATCTCCCAAGGTACATCGGTTTTCTGGGTCCCATATAGCCAGTATGTGCCCGGTACACAACTCAAACTTGTCCAACAGGGCCAAGCACGGACGGGCCTTAACCGACACAGGCAGGGCTATGCACGCACGGCCTGCAACCTGCTGCATCTAAACCTCCCCGTCCGGTCTCCATTTCTTATGTGTGAACTTTCCTCATCTTTTCTAATTCGGACCCGTCCCGAGTAAACCAGCCCTAAACTCGCGAGTAGATTCCAACTACTCGTCTTCTACCGGACCTTTCCTACTAGCATTAGCGTAGCCAAATTCCCTCGAGGAGTTGCTATTCTACCCTTTCTCTCTTAGGTGTTTTTGGTCATGCAAGTGGGGTTTTCAATATCATCTAGACGTAATGCAATCGACGATGCAAAGCTATGATCTCTACTAATGGAAATGCTTTATAAAACTGTTCAAATGCAAACCGGGGCTTGCCTGTTTTGCAGGTGACTACTGTTACAATCAGTTAGTGATGATCACTTGGAGCTTGATCACTTGTTTTCCTCCCTCCTTGATCTTCACTTCATGTCCTTCTCACCTTCTTCACGTATATGCTACACGATATGATCATGCATATGTATTTAATTGAAAAGCTTTTGCTCATAAGATTTAAAGACCATTTTAAAACTGGAACTTTGTTTAAGATTTTAAAATGACACTGGTGCTAGTGGTTTGGGTTGGGCTTAAACACTAAGATCAAGTGTTGAGTGCTTCTTCCCACTTAAGTGTTGATCACCTTAAGAGATCACACATGACAGTGGTGATCCAGAGCTCTAATGGAGCTGAGAATTTTTATGTGAGTTCCTTGTCACAAGAAAGTCCTCTGGACCAAAATTTAGCACATTTCATGGAATGGTTTATTCAGAATAATTCTTTAAGTGTTCAGTCAAAGATGAATTAATTCTGAGGTAACATCCATGTTCATGTCAAACTCAGTGAACCACAATTTCAATTATAGTCTATAGAGTCTACATGAATTTTCCTAGGATTTTTGGAGCTAGGAATTTCCCAAAACTGAATTTACAAGTTTTGGAAATTCTCTGAAAATGTTTCTGTATTCATTTGAATACAGGAACTTACAATCTGAATTACCCTGATCAATTCAACTCTAAATGAGCTGAAACTTTTACAGGAGTCTAATAACACCCTAGAGAATATTCTGGCAAAATTTGAGGATTTTTGGATAAACCAAACTCCCTCTACAATTCTTTTGCTGAAAAGCTTTAAAGAATTTTCCAGAATTAAATAAAGACTTTCATACAAATTGGGTTGCATAATTGGATAGAGTTTGTCAATCTGAATCTAACCCAATTTGAATCACTAAATTTGGAGGTTCCTAGCAAAAGTTATGCTCTTCTAAAGTTTGGGAAAAATCTGGGATTTGAATAAATCCGAGGAAAAGTTTAAACCTGACTGTGGACCATGGGGCACGTGTCAGTTACAGAATCAAAGGTACACGGGGCCACACATATTCCTCTGTGCAGTCACACGGGATCCCACAGCCACAGAGGATCAGGGTTTTAAACTCTCTCTCACTGACGACTGGGCCCGCCGACCCCTTCTTCTACCTCGGGTCAGTTCCCGCGCTCCGGGTGCCCGCGCCGCTGCCCTCGCCGGAGATCGCCGGAACTCGATCTCCCGGCCTCTGCTCGAGCCCCTGCTCGCCGCCAGAGCCTAACCTGCCCTGCTGAGCACGATGGTAAGGTTTCCCCGAGCCGGCAAAACCTCTATGGTAGCTAGCGACGCTGCGGCAGCCCGGCACTTCATCGGCGACGACGGCCGGCCATCCTAGTGCACCAACAGTTCGACAAAATGGTGCTACAGCACCAGTGAACGATGGGGAAGCTCGGCCTAGCCTCAAAAACGTTCGAGAATGATGGCAAACATGCTTTCACCGTGCGACCGCGGTCCCCCGGTTCGGTCGCCGGTAGAAACCCATGAAATACTCGGTCTATGTGCAGTTTTAGGCTAGAACCGTGAAGGGCAAAGGATCGCTTATCACTTTGGGCCCTTCATGCAAACTTTGACGAACAAAGATTGAGAATTGGAAAGGAATTCGGGATTACCGTGCCGGAAGGTCAGATGGAGTACGCCGGAGCAACTTTTCAAAATTCACTCCCGGCGATGCATGGCACGGTCTGCTCTTTGGAGGGGAGCAGCAGGGTGCCTTGGCGCGTCCAGAGGCGCTGGTACTCAGCCGTGACAAGCGCCCGGTTGGGCTGCCCGCGGAAACCTCCTTATCAGGTCCTATTCGGCCTTCGTGCGGCCGCGTTGCTCCCGGGGTTGGAGAGCCGATCACCGGTCAGGGACGCGGTTAGGAGAGAGAGGGAGCTGCGCCGGTGCTATCCGGCTACTGACTAGCTTCTGTTCGCGCCCGTTTGGCCGGCTGTCAAACAAACGACGTCGGCGGCGTTGGTGTTGCTCAGGGCGCGAGGGGAGAAGAAATGGAGTGGTTCCTCGGGGCTGTGGTAAGAGGACACGGCCGAGGTGATAAGAAGGAGAAAGCAGCTCGCCAGGCGTCCACCGGTGAAGCAGGTGGTGGCTCGGCGCTGCCCGGTGTCGACCGGCACTGCCCTCGGTGTCCATCACCGACACTGAGATCTTTTGCAAGTTTTCAGTTCACACAATGACATGTGGGACCCACTGATCAGTCCTCCTTATCCCCTCTCCAAATATCTCCCAAGTTTGAATGTCGAGTGAATTCAATTGTGGGAATTCAAATCTGGTATGCATTTGGATAATTGGGCAAGTTTCATCCAACTTCAAACATGCATTTGAATTCTTTGTCTTTTAAAGTCCATTTTGCAAAATGGGTTGCAAATCATTTCCATAAATCATGAAACTTCGCACACCCCCTAATTTGGACTCAAGGAATCCAAATGTGAAATCTGATTTTTATTTTGGCTGTTGCAAATGAGATTTGTAGCACAACAGTTTGGAATTTCCTAGTGTTACTCTCATTTGAATTTTGAGTTTGAACAATTGTTCTAAATCTGATTTTTGCTTTCTCACACATATGGGGACTTCCCATCTTTATTTTAGACCCCTCTAGGGTCCCAAGTTCTCCAATGAACATTTGACTTGTGTGAAGAAAGCCCTCATGTGTGTTATCACATGTGGGAAAAGTTTTAACAAGTCCCAAATTTCGTACACATAAAACAAATTTTTGCAAACAAGTGTTTCTTTGTATTCATAATTTTGGGACCTTTACACTCAGAGACGTCGCGGACCTCTCTGGTCGCGAGCTTCTCAAGCATTTTCTCGTCCCGGACACCCTGCCGGAACGCCACCACCACGGAGGCACTTTGAATATGCAGGATGGTGTTGCGTACCTGGGAGAACCGCTGGATGAAAGAGCGCAGCGACTCCCCAGGTTGTTGCTTGACGGCGTGGAGGTCAAGCTTTGTGCCGGGATGGGTGTAGGAGCTGCCGAAGTTGGCGACGAACTGCCGGCAGAGCTCTCCCCAGGAAGTTATGGACCCCTGAAGGAGATTCATGAGCCAAGACCGAGCTGGACCGGTCAAGGCGACGGGGAAGTAGTTGGCCATGACAGCCTCGTCCCCTCCTGCGGCAAGTACGGCGGTGGAGTAGATCTGGAGGAACTCCGCCGGGTTGACGCTGCCGTCGTACTTCTCGGGCAGGTGCGGCCGAAACTTGCGCGGCCACCTCGCGAAGCGAAGGTGGGGTGCAAGGGCCGCAAATCCTGCTCCTGTTGCCGCAGGTATTGGCGCTGCGAACGCTTGGTTCGCACTTGGCACCGTGTACCCCGGCATGGGCAAGGCTGCACCATAGACCAGGGGCGCCGCTTGCAGCGCATATGGTTGTGGCATATGCTGCACGGCGTATGCCTGAGGCAGGACTCGCGTGGCGAAGATCTGCCCTCCAGGCTGTGTCGAGGCCGACGTCATGCTGTCGCCAGCCTCTTGGTTGCGACGCCTTTCTCGATGTCGCTCGAGGTACACCCGGGCATCCTGGCCCAAGTGGCACCGTTCCAGCTCCCTTCTCAGGTCCGTCGACGGGAGCCTGGAGGAGCTGGAATCCGCCGTCTGCATGTCAACCGTTGGCGTGTGCGTCAGCGACACAGCCGGTTGGCCGGGGCGTTGCCCTCGCCGAAACCGGGGGTTCGCGGCGGCGACGACGAGGCAGTCCACCTCGCGGACCCACTGTTGGGTCGCTGAATGGGGTGCATCCCCAGCAGGTGGGTTGCGCAACAGTGCTCTTGCTGCAGCTAGCGCACCCCCATGGTGTACGCTCAGTGCTGCAGAAGATCTCACGCTGGTCGGAGCCTGCATTGCCGGAGTCGGCGTTGCCGGAGTCGGCTGCTGGCTATCAGCTTGTGCCGACACACTCCGTCCTGAGTGTATCGACATGTACTCCCCGCTGGTCACGGTTTGCCGTGAACGCGGAGGAGGAGAGTTTGCCGCTGAAGGAAGCTTGGTCATCTTCGTCGGTGGAAACTCGTCGCGCAAGGGGAAAAGTCCCCTACCTGGCGCGCCAAATGTCGAAGTGTTCGGTCGACACTTCCCCCGGGCCTGCACTGAGCAGCCCGCGGAGGTTCTTTTTTCGATGGGGCTACTCCCTTGCGGAGAGCTTGAGCGTATGGACGAGTTAGTAAGAGCTTGACACGGTGAGTTTTACGTAGTTCAGGCCGCCGGAGCGTAAAACCCTACGTCCACGGCGAGCTATGGAGCTCGCTATATTGCTTGGTGCTCAGAACCGGAGTCCTGAGCTTGACGATGAGTTACAGCTTGGGAGTGAATGGCTAGCGTATGAGGTGCGGGAGTGCGAACCCCTGCTATCTTCGCCTACCCGAGTCTTTTATAGTCCAAGACTTGGGTGGCTTACAAGGGGGGCCCGGGACCCGACAGGTGGTCCCGGGGAGATTGACTGTGATCTACCGTATCTGCAGTTATGCCGGTAGTTGTCTCTGGCGAAGGCTTCTGAGTCTTTGTCTTGCAGCCCTGCCCATGCCGCATGCTAGTCGTAGTGGATGATGACGGCAGGGACGGCATGGGATGTCTTGTCGCTGCGTTTATTGGCTGGCAGGCTCTGACACCGCGCGCCAGTCTGTGATGCGACTGGGCGCAACGGCACCTGACAGAGGCGTGCTCCGCGTCTCCGCGTCTTGGGAAGACGCGGGCCTTGAATACCTTGTACGGGCAAGGTATGGGGCGTCTTTATGCCCGCTGCTTATCGCTCGGGGGCAGGCAGCGCCGTTCTGCTGGCCACGTGGCGGGCCCGGAGCCCTCCTCAGAGGAGAGGGGTCCGGTCCCGCGGGACAGGTGGAGCCTTCGGACCTCTCCCCGTGGAGGGGGATGTTCGGCTTCTGTCGGCCACGTGGCGGGCCCGGAGCTCCTCTCTGAGGAGAGGGAGGTCCGGCCCCGCCGGATACGTGGCACCTTCGGACCTCTCCCTCGCGGAGGGGGAGGTCCGGCTTCTGTATGCCACATGGCGGGCCCGGAGCTCTCCTCTGAGGAGAGGGAGGTCCGGCCCTGCCGGACGCGTGGCGCCTTCGGAGCTTGACTCTAGCAACTCACACGCTAGGCATAACTCACCCTCAAGCTCAGGACTCCGGTTCTGAGCAACAAGCAATACAGCGAGCACCTCTGCTCACCGTGGACGTAGGGTTTTACGCTCCGGTGGCCCGAACCACGTAAAACTCGCAGTGTCAAGCTCCTCCCTCACTCGTCCCTACGCTTAAGCTCTCTGCAAGCGACTAGCCCCTCCAAAAAAGAACCTCCGCGGGCTGCCCAGAGCAGGTCCGGGGGAAGTGTTGACCACGCTAACCTTCGGCCTTGAGGCCCCAAGAGAGGTTGTGGTTCATCGCTGTCGACGACCTTGAGGCGACCTATCGCCTCTTCGATCGACATCGTGGAGAGGTCCAGCAGAGACTCGATCGAGCGAGCGATCTGCTTGTACTTCTCGGGGATGCACCGAAGGAGCTTCTCGACAGCTCTCTCTTTGTTGTAGGTGTCGTCGCCGAACTGCACCAACTTCTGCAACAAAGTGTTGAGACAGAGAGCAAAGTCATCAACGTCCTCACCTGGCTTAAAGGCCAGGTTCTCCCACTCCTTGCGAAGCGCCTGCAGTGTGGACTTGCGGGCGCGGTCGCTACCGATGCGTGCCGCAGCGATGGCATCACATGCCTCCTTAGCAGTCCGCTTCTTGGAAAGTGAGAACTGCATCTCGGGCGGGACTGCAGCAATGAGGGCATCCAACGCCCGTCGATCCTCGTAGTAGTCGACGTCGCCGTACTGAACTGCTTCCCACATGTGTCGCACCTGGAGCCGTACCCTCATCACCGCGGCCCACTCGACGTAGTTGGTCTTGGTGAGGGTAGGCCACCCACCGCCGGGACCGACGTCCCTGACAATGGCCTGGACCCCGTGGTGTCCATGGTACCTGTCCGGGGAGGGAGGACCGCGCCGCCTGTAATGGCCGCGTTCTCCGTCGACCCAGCCGCCGCCGCCGGGAGCGCCATCAGCGCGTCCGCGCCCGTCTGGGCTGCGGCTGTCGCGCCCATGGGGGCGCGCGGCTGCTCGCTGCACCTCTCGTACTCGCGCCGCCTCCCTCACCGGCCTGAGCTCATCGTCGACACCACCGTTGACAGAGCTGCTGGAGCTACTACCGCGCAGAGCCTCTAGCTCCGCTGCCGCCGCACGCGCTACAGCCGCCGTCGCCGCTGCTTCCACTTCCGCCCTTGCTGCTGCCAGTTCCGCCGCCGCCAACCTTGCCGCCATTGCTGCCATCGCCGCAGTCTCTGCCGCCGCTCGCTCGCGCTCCTCTGCCGCGGCGACCTCCGTCTGCCGCGCGCTCGAGGCGACCAAGCGCTGAGACTGTCCGTCGGACATGGCGCACTAGTGGGGGAGGGCTGTTGTGTGTGGAAGACAAGCTGCTGCTCGTCTGTGCAGGAAAGGAATGAGCTGGAACAGCCGGTGTTCCTTCTGCCGGTTGCGGACAGAGAGAGGTGCGGGAAGGGGATGAGCAGGAGATGTTTAAGCTGCAGGATAGAACAGCTCTGATACCAGATGTTAGTAGTTGAATTCTTACTCTCATTGGAAGAGAGGATGACACTAGGAGTTGGGGCAATTTTCTTGTCTATTTCTCACACAATGCCATACCAACCCCAAGGGGTTGAGGCTACATATTTATAGCTGCCATGGCAGCCAAGCATATGCCACAAAGATGCTAGTCTAAGATGCTTAGATGTTGTCCTTGGCTGACACTAAGATGCTGTCCTAGTGTCCTTAATATGTTGTCCTAGTGTCATTAGATGCTGTCCTAATTGGGGCCACAAAGACCAAAGGACTAGAGTACAACAAGGACCAAGGACTGAAGTGCAACAAACTAAAGGACTAGGGTACAAGGGACTAGGGGACCAAAGACCAAAGGACTACAAGACTTATTCCAGCAGGGTGCTACGACGGCGAGCAGTTGCGGTATCGCAAGATGGAGAACATTCTCAGCAACCAGCCGGTGCCGGGACTGGCCCCTCACGATCTGGATGATCAAGATCTGGAGGCGCAGTTGCACCTTGCGTGCGATGATGGCGAGCCTCGGTCTTTTGCGGAGGCCGAGAAACACGCGGCATGGCGTGCTGCGATGCAGTCGGAGATGGACGCGGTTGAGACGAACCGCACTTGGGAGCTTGCTGATCTCCCTCGCGGTCACCGTGCGATCACCCTTAAGTGGGTGTTCAAGTTGAAGAGGGATGAAGCCGGCGCCATCGTCAAGCACAAGGCTCGCTTGGTGGCACGCGGCTTCGTGCAGCAGGAGGGGATCGACTTCGACGATGCTTTTGCCCCCGTGGCACGGATGGAATCCGTGCGACTCCTTCTTGCACTCGCTGCCCAAGAAGGCTGGCGTGTCCAGCACATGGACGTCAAGTCGGCGTTCGTCAATGGCGACTTGAAGGAGGAGGTCTACGTACACCAGCCGCCGGGGTTTGTGGTCCCTGGCAAGGAGGGCAAGGTGTTGCGCCTGCGCAAGGCCCTCTATGGCTTGCGTCAGGCACCAAGGGCGTGGAATGCCAAGTTGGATTCCACGCTCAAGAGGATGGGCTTCGGGCAATGCCCGCATGCGGCGGCCATCTACCAGCGGGGCAATGGAGGAAACACCCTACTGGTGGGTGTCTACATCGACGACTTGGTGATCACCGGCACCAAGGATGCGGAGGTGGCAGCGTTCAAGGAAGAGATGAAAGCCACCTTCCAGATGAGTGACCTGGGATCTCTCTCCTTCTACCTTGGGATTGAGGTGCACCAGGTCGACTCCGGGATCACACTTCGACAGACCGTCTACGCCAAGCGCATTGTTGAGCTAGCTGGGCTCACAAACTGCAACCCAGCTCTCACTCCGATGGAGGAGAGGCTGAAGCTGAGCCGCGACAGCACGGCGGAGGAGGTGGACGCTACGCAGTACCGACGTCTTGTGGGAAGCCTTCGCTACCTCACCCACACACGGCCGGACTTGGCATTCTCCGTTGGCTACGTTAGTCGGTTCCTGCAACGACCGACGACGGATCACCAGCAGGCTGTGAAGAGGATCATCCGCTATGTTGCGGGGACTCTCGATCACGGCCTCCACTACCCGAGGTGTCCTGGGGAGGCACACCTTGTCAGGTACAGCGATAGCGACCACGCCGGCGACATCGACACCAGCAAGAGCACGAGCTGGATCCTCTTCTTCTTCGGCAAGTGCCTCGTTAGCTGGCAGTCGGTCAAGCAGCAGGTGGTGGCCCTGTCCAGCTGCGAGGCCGAGTACATAGCGGCCTCCATCGCTTCGACTCAGGCGCTCTGGCTTAGTCGACTGCTTGGTGATCTCCTCAGCAGAGACACTGGAGCGGTCGAACTCAGGGTGGACAACGTGTCCGCTCTGGCCCTGGCCAAGAATCCCGTTTTCCATGAACAGAGCAAGCACATCCGGGTGAGGTACCACTTTGTCGAAGTGTTCGGTCGACACTTCCCCCGGGCCTGCACTGGGCAGCCCGCGGAGGTTCTTTTTCGGAGGGGCTAGTTCCTAGCGGAGAGCTTGCGCAGATGGACGAGTTAGTGAGAGCTTGACACAGAGAGTTTTACGTGGTTCAGGCCGCCGGAGCGTAAAACCCTACGTCCACGGCGAGCTATGGAGCTCGCTGTATTGCTTGCTGCTCAGGGCCAGGGGGCCTGAGCTTGGGGGTGAGTTACAGCTTGAGAGTGTATGGCTAGCGTATGAGTTGCAAAATGCGAACCCTTGCTATCGATGCCTACCCGAGCCTTTTATAGTCCAAGACTCGGGCGGCTTACAAGGGGAGCCGGGACCCGACAGGTGGTCCCGGGAAGATTGTCTATTATCTACCGTATCTGCAGTTATGCCGGTAGTTGTCTCTGGCGAAGGCTTCTGAGTCTTCGTCTTGCAGCCCTGCCCATGCCGCATGCTAGTCGTAGTGGTTGATGACGGCGGGGGCGGCATGAGATGTCTTGTCGCTGTATTTATTGGCTGGCAGACCCTGACACCGTGCGCCAGTCTGTGATGTGACTGGGTGCAACGGCACCTGACAGAGGTGTGCTCCGCGTCTCCGTGTCTTGGGAAGGCGCGAGCCTTGAATACCTTGTACGGGCAAGGTATGGGGCGTCTTTACGCCCACTGCCTACCGCTCGGGGGCAGGCAGCGCTGTTCTGCTGGACACGTGGCGGGCCCGGAGCTCTCCTCTGAGGAGGGGGAGGTCCGGCCCTGCAGGACACGTGGAGCCTTCGGACCTCTCCCCCACAGAGGGGGGAGGTCCGACTTCTGTCGGCCACGTGGCGGGTCCGGAGCTCTCCTCTAAGGAGGGGGAGGTCCGGCCCCGCGGGACATGTGGCACCTTCGGAGCTCTCCCCACGGAGGGGGGAGGTCTGGCTGCTGTAGGCCACGTGGCGAGCCCGGAGCTCTCCTCTGAGGGGAGGGAGGTCCAGCCCCACTGGACACGTGGCGCCTTCGGAGCTTTCCCTGCGGAGAAGGGCGAGACCCTTAGGCATTTTCCCCTGTGCGCGGGGGTACCCCATATCGCGGGTACCGACAGTGGCCCCCGGGCCCATCTCGGGGGAGATAGCGAGCCCGAGGTGGGACCTTCGTCTTTTCTGATCCGCGCACTTTCTTGTCTTGAGTACTCCCTGTGCTGGCAGGGTCTTGACGGCTTCGATATTCAGCCTCTTAGGAGAGGGTGAAGCCTGGCATCGGAGCTCGGCCCGGCTGTGGGGGCGGAGGTCCGGAAGTCATCGGAGCTCAGGCCAGTGAAGGACGTGAGGTCCGGCATCAGCGCTCGCCTCTGAAAAGGAGGGCGAGGGCTGGCCTCGGAGCTCGGTCTGGCTGTGGAGGCGGAGTCCGGTAGTCATCGGAGCTCAGGCCAGCGAAGGGCGTGAGGTCCGGCGTCAGCGCTCGCCTCTGAAAGGAGGGCGAGGGCTGGCCTTGGAGCTCGGCCTGGCTGTGGAGGCGGAGTCCGGAAGTCATCAGAGCTCAGGCCAGCGAAGGGCGTGAGGTCCGGCATCAGCGCTCGCCTCTGAAAGAAGGGCGAGAGCTGGCCTCGGAGCTCGGCCTGGCAGTGGAGGCGGAGTCCGGAAGTCATCGAAGCTCAGGCCAGCGAAGGGCGTGAGGTCTGGCGTCAGCGCTGGCCTCTGAAAGGAGGGCGAGGGCTGGCCTCGGAGCTCGGCCTGGCTGTGGAGGCGGAGTCCGGAAGTCATCGGAGCTCAGGCCAGCGAAGGGCGTGAGGTCCGGCATCAGCGCTCGCCTCTGAAAGAAGGGCAAGGGCTGGCCTCGGAGCTCGGCCTGGCTGTGGAGGCGGAGTTCAGAAGTCATCGGAGCTCAGGCCAGCGAAGGGCGTGAGGTCCGGCATCAGCGCTCGCCTCTGAAAGGAGGGCGAGGGCTGGCCTCGGAGCTCGGCCCAGCTGTGGGGGCGGAGGTCCGGAACTGCTCAGTGGTCCCCCCTTTCCTATCTCTTAGTCTCATTTGGCTTACTGTCCCAGGCCGGAATACGGGGCTTGGGTAATCCAGTGCACTTGGTCCCGGAAGTCTGGCCCCAGCCCCAGTCAGGGTGTAACCGCCCGGCCCCCTGGTACTCAGACCGTAGCGCCGGGAGGCAGAGTGCACATGCTTTTGGTGCAAGACCGGGCAAAGCAAGGCTCCTGACCCCCCGTTCTAGCGTAGGTCTTTTCTCGGAGGAGACCAACTGGCGGTGCGGTACCCTTATAGAGGGAGATCCAAAAGGCCACCGGGCCTCTGGCAGGTACCCCAAGCACTACCGCCTTCGGCAGGATGGCAAATATCGACTATGCATGAGAGCAGGAAAGAGGAACCGAGTGTACAATGGACGCACACTGTCTAGAGCGTGGGGAGGTGTTCATATAAATTAATGCGTAATTTAAATAAACACCTAAGTAAGCATGGTGAACTTACTGGGGTGGCGTCGGAGCGCCTGTCTTCATGCAGAGCGGGTCATGCGTGGCTTCGTCGTACGCCGGACACGGGGGGACCCCCATGGCTATATCAGGGGGAAGCATGGCTTCGGCCCTACATACCATGTGGAAGGGTAATTTCCGTGACCCGGCCCTGGGAAGTCCGGCTGGCCCTCGACATGGAGGAGCCGGTATCCCCCGACGGCTCTGGGTGCGCGTCTGCACCGGTTGTGTGGGTCTGCATGGCGCGGACTTGGCACGCATTGCATCACTAACCCGTTTGACGGCGTCCAGGTGGCTCTCGGTCAGTAGGAGCCATGCCGGGTGGCTTATCTGACCAACACGCGGGACGATGAGCGTTCCCAGCACTCGCCTCCTTGGACTACTGCGAGCTAGTCGCAGCCTTCCTCCTGGGTTATGCACCGCAATAGGATGTCGAGGTGCCACGCCAATAAAGATACCAGCGCGTAGCACTTAGCCATCCGCACCACCCGTTCAGCGGATGCACGTTCATCAGGAAGGATGTCCTTCAAGGAGTCCCGGACCTCCGTGGTCCATGCATCGGGACTACTTGAGCTTCTGGATCTTGAGCGCTGGGTTGCACGGAGTCCCCAGTGACTCTTACGATCCTTTGGCGGCATCCAGGGCCGCCGGGACTGCCTAGCTTCGTGGCACTGGTTCAGCCCCCTTCGCCCGGCTTGGCGGGCCGGGCTGTGGACCGCAGCAACGTCCTCTCGAAGACTCCTTCGTGCACGGGGGCTCCGATGGAGGTCTTCGTTGAGAAGTTGTCAGCTGCGGCCGTGCCAGCGCGCGGTTCATGGCGCATGTCCAAGGCGAGGAATTCTTTCTCCAACATCCGCACGTGAAGCAGATAAGAAGCTATCTGTGGGTCATTGCAAGGGCATTCACCCTTAACTTGTTTGATAACTAGCTGGGAGTCACCCTGTGCCAACAACTGACGAGCGCCCAAAGACAGGACTGTCTTTTAGGCCAAAGATGAGTGCTTCATACTCTGCCAAGTTGTTGGTTGCCTTGGAATTGAAACGCACCATGTACCCAGACTGCTCCCCCGATGGCATGAGAAGCAGTACGCCGGCACCGGCCCCCTGCTTTCGCGAGGAGCCGTCGAAGAAGAGCGTCCAGTGAGGCCCGGTGAAGACCGGGGCTCGGTACTTTGGTTCACCGTCTTCGCGGCCCCCTGGGTCAGCCTTCGTTGGCGTCCACTCAGCCACGAAGTCAGCCAGTGCTTGGCTCTTGGCTGTCTGACGTGGTCGGGAGCTCAGCTTGAACTCCGCCGTCTTCGGGCTGTCTTCTGGCTTCGGAAGCTGGCAGTGAGTGCCAGCTCCGCCGCTCTGGTGCACTTGTCCGCCAGGCTGAAGTGCTCAGAGGCATCGCAGACCTCTTTGGTTGCAAGTTTCTCAAGCATCTTCTCGTCTCGGACACTGTCGAAGTGCCACCACCATAGAAGCACTTTGAATATGCAGGATGGTGTTGCGTACCTGGGAGAATCGCTCGATGAAGGAGCGCAGCGACTCCCCAGGTTGTTACTTGATGGCTTGGAGGTCAAGCTCCGTGCCGGGACGGGTGTAGGAGCTGCCGAAGTTGGCGATGAACTGCCGGCAGAGCTCTCCCCAGGAAGTTATGGAACACCGAGGGAGGTTCATGAGCCAAGACCGGGTCGGGCCGGTCAAGGTGACGGGGAAGTAGTTGGCCATGACGGCCTCATCCCCTCCTGCGGCAAGTACGGCGGTGAAGTAGATCTGAAGGAACTCCGCCGGGTTGACGCTGCTGTCGAACTTTTCGGGCAGGTGCGGCCAAAACCGGAGCCTGGTGTAGCTGGAATCTGCCGTGTGCTCACCAACCATTGGCGTGCGCATCAGCGACACGGCTGGTTGTCCGGAGCGTTGTCCCCGCCGAAGTTGAGGGTTTGCGGCGGCGACGACGAGACGGTCTACCTCGCGAATCCGCTGCTGGGTCGCTGCCTGAGGCGCGTCCCCAGCAGGCGGATTGAGTAGCAGCGCTCTTGCTGCGGCTAGCGCACCCCCGCCGGGTACGCCCAGCGCTACTGAAGACCTGACGCTGGTCGGAGCCTGCATTGCCGGGGTCGGCGCTGCCAGAGCCGGTTGCTGGCTCCCAGTGCAGGTATTGGTGCCGCGAACGCTTGGTTCGCCGCTGGCACAGTGTGCCCCGGTATGGGCAAGGCTGCCCCATAGACCGGGGACGCCGTTTGCGGGGCATATGGTTGTGGCATATGCTGCGTGGCGTATACCTGGGGCAGAGCTCGCGTGGCGAAGATCCGCCCTTCAGGCTGGGTCGAGGCTGACGTCATACTGTCGCCAGCCTCTTAGTTGCGACGCCTTTCTCGACATCGCTCGAAGAACACTCGGGCATCTTGGCCCAAGTGGCATCGCTCCGGCTCTGCCCCCAGGTCCGTCGACGGAAGCCTGGTGGAGCTGGAGTCCGCCGTCTGCTCGCCAACCATTGGCGTGCGCGTCAGCGGCACGGCCGGTTGGCCGGAGCGTCGTCCCCGCCGAAGTCGTGGGTTTGCGGCGGCGACGACGAGACGGTCTATCTCTCGAATCCACTGCTGGGTCGCTGCCTGAGTCGCGTCCCCAGCAGGCAGATTGTGCAGTAGCGCTCTTGCTGCGGCTGGCGCACCCCCGCCAGGTATGCCCAGCGCTACTGAAGACCTGACGCTGGTTGGAGCCTGCATTGCCGGGGTCGGCGCTGCCAGAGCCGGTTGCTGGCTCCCAGTGCAGGTACTGGTGTCGCGAACGCTTGGTTGCGCCTGACACAGTGTACCCCGGTATGGGCAAGGTTGCGCCATAGGCCGGGGAAGCCGCTTGCAGAGCACATGGTTGTGGCTTATGCTGTGCGGCGTACGCCTGGGGCAGAGCTCACGTAGCGAAGGTCTGCCCTCCAGGCTGGGTCGAGGCCGACGTCATGTTGTCGCCAGCCTCTTGAGTGCGACGCCTTTCTCGACGTCGCTCGAGGAACACTCGGACATTGCCGGGGTCGGCGCTGCCAGAGCCGGTTGCTGGCTCCCAGCTCGTACCGACACACTCCGTCCCGAGTGTGTCGACATGTACTCCCCCCTGGTCGCGGTCTGCCACAGAGGCGAGGGGGAGAGTTCGCCGCTGAAGGAAGCTTGGTCATCTTCGTCGGCGGAAACTCGTCACACTAGGGGAAAAGCCCCCTACCTGGCGCGCCAAATGTCGAAGTATTCGGTCGACACTTCCCCCGGGCCTGCACTGGGCAGCCCGCGGAGGTTCTTTTTTCGGAGGGGCTAGTTCCTAGCGGAGAGCTTGCGCAGATGGACGAGTTAGTGAGAGCTTGACACAGAGAGTTTTACGTGGTTCAGGCCGCCGGAGCGTAAAACCCTACGTCCACGGCGAGCTATGGAGCTCGCTGTATTGCTTGCTGCTCAGGGCCGGGGGGCCTGAGCTTGGGGGTGAGTTACAGCTTGAGAGTGTATGGCTAGCGTATGAGTTGCAAAATGCGAACCCTTGCTATCGACGCCTACCCGAGCCTTTTATAGTCCAAGACTCGGGCGGCTTACAAGGGGAGCCGGGACCCGACAGGTGGTCCCGGGAAGATTGTCTATTATCTACCGTATCTGCAGTTATGCCGGTAGTTGTCTCTGGCGAAGGCTTCTGAGTCTTCGTCTTGCAGCCCTGCCTATGCCGCATGCTAGTCGTAGTGGTTGATGACGGCGGGGGCGGCATGAGATGTCTTGTCGCTGTATTTATTGACTGGCAGGCCCTGACACCGCGCGCCAGTCTGTGATGTGACTGGGCGCAACGGCACCTAACAGAGGTGTGCTCCGCGTCTCCGCGTCTTGGGAAGGCGCGGGCCTTGAATACCTTGTACGGGCAAGGTATGGGGCGTCTTTACGCCCGCTGCCTACCGCTCGGGGGCAGGCAGCGCTGTTCTGCTGGACACGTGGCGGGCCCGGAGCTCTCCTCTGAGGAGGGGGAGGTCCGGCCCCGCAGGACACGTGGAGCCTTCGGACCTCTCCCCCACAGAGGGGGGAGGTCCGGCTTCTGTCGGCCACGTGGCGGGTCCGGAGCTCTCCTCTAAGGAGGGGGAGGTCCGGCCCCGCGGGACATGTGGCACCTTCGGAGCTCTCCCCACGGAGGGGGGAGGTCTGGCTGCTGTAGGCCACGTGGCGAGCCCGGAGCTCTCCTCTGAGGGGAGGGAGGTCCAGCCCCACTGGACACGTGGCGCCTTCTGAGCTTTCCCTGCGGAGAAGGGCGAGACCCTTAGGCATTTTCCCCTGTGCGCGGGGGTACCCCATATCGCGGGTACCAACACATTTCATCCGAAAATGCTTGGAGGAAGGGAGCATCAAGGCGAACTACATCAACACCAATGACCAGCTTGCGGACCTGCTGACGAAGCCCTTTGGGAGGCTCAAGTTCATTGAACTTCACACCAAGATCGGTGTCGGTACCTGAGATATGGGGTACCCCCGCGCACAGGGTAAAATGCCTAAGGTGCTCGCCCTTCTCCGCAGGGAGAGCTCCGAAGGCGCCACGCGTCTGGCGGGGCCGGACCTCCCTCTCCTCAGAGGAGAGCTCCGGGCCCGCCACGTGGCATACAGAAGCCGGACCTCCCCCTCCGCGGGAGAGAGGTCCGAAGACGCCACGCATCCAGTGGGGCCGGACCTCCCTCTCCTCAGAGGTGAGCTCCGGGCCTGCCACGTGGCATGCAGAGGCCGGACCTCCCCCTCCGCGGGAGAGAGGTCCGAAGGCGCCACGCGTCCAGCGGGGCCGGACCTCCCTCTCCTCAGAGAAGAGCTCCGGACCCGCCACGTGGCTGGAAGAACGGTGCTGCCTGCCCCCGAGCGGTAGGCAGCGGGCGTAAAGGCGCCCCTCACCTTGCCCGTACAAGGAAGTCAAGGCCCGCGTCTTCCCAAGACGCGGAAACGCGGAGCACGCGCCTGTCAGGTGCCGTTGCGTCCAGTCGCATCACAGACTGGCGCGTGGTGTCAGAACCTGACAGGTAATAAACGCCGCGACAAGACATCCCATGCCGCCTGCGCCGTCATCGACCACTACGACTAGCGCACTGCATGGGCAGGGCGGCAAAAGGAAGACTCAGAAGCCTTCGACCGGAGGCAACCACCGGCATAACTACAGATACGGTAGATAATAGACAATCTTCCCGGGACCACCTGTCGGGTCCCGGCTTCCCTTGTAAGCCGCCCGAGCCTTGGACTATAAAAGGCTCGGGTAGGCACCGATAGCAAGGGTTCGCATTCTGCAACTCATACGCTAGCCATACACTCTCAAGCTGTAACTCACCCCCAAGCTCAGGCCCCCGGCCCTGAGCAGCAAGCAATACAGCGAGCTCCATAGCTCGCCGTGGACGTAGGGTTTTACGCTCCGGCGGCCTGAACCACGTAAAACTTCCCGTGTCAAGCTCTCACTAACTCGTCCATCCGCGCATGCTCTCCGCTAGGAACTAGCCCCTCCGAAAAAAGAACCTCCGCGGGCTGCCCAGTGCAGGCCCGGGTGAAGTGTCGATCGCACACTTCGACATTTGGCGCGCCAGGTAGGGGGCTTTTCCCCTAGCGTGACGAGTTTCTGCCGACGAAGATAACCAAGCTCCCTTCGGCGGCAAGCTCACCTTCCCCACCTCCGCGGCGAGCCGCGGCTAGGGGGGAGTACAAGCCAACACACTCAGGACGGAGTGTGTCAGTACAAGCTGGGAGCCAGCAACCGGCTCTGGCAGCGCCGACCCCGGCAATGCAGGCTCCAACCAGCGTCATATCTCCAGTAGCGCCGGGCGTACCCGGAAGGGGCGCACTAGCTGCAGCAAGAGCGCTACTGCACAATCCGCCCGCTGGAGACGCGCCTCAGGCAGCGACCCAGCGGTGGATTCTCGAGGTAGACCGTCTTGTCGTCGCTGCCGCAAGCCCGCGACTCCGGCGGAGACGACACTCTAACCAGCCGGCCGTGTCGCTGATACGCACGCCGATGGCTGATGAACAGACGGCAGATTCCAGCTCTGCCAGCCCTCAATCGATGGATCTGAGGACAGAGCTGGAGCGGTGTCGCTCGGGTCAAGATGCCCGGGTATACCTCGAGCAACGCCGAGAAAGGCGTCGCTACCAAGAAGCTGATGACAGCATGACGTCGGCCTCGACCCAGCCTGAAGAGCAGACCTTCGCCATGCGATCTCTGCCCCAGGCCTGCGCTGTGCAGAATATGCCACAGTCATATGTACTGCAGATGGCGCCCCCGGCCTATGGTGCAGCTTTGCCCGTACCGGGGTACACTGTGCCTGGTGCGAACTCAGCGTTCGCGGCACCAGAACCTGCGGTGACGGAAGTAGGGTGTGCAGCCCTCGCGCCCCATCTTCGCTTTGCGAAGTGGCCGCGCAAGTTTCGGTCACACCTGCCCGAGAAGTACGACGGCAGCGTCAACCCGGCGGAGTTCCTCCAGATCTACTCCACCGCCGTGCTTGCTGCAGGAGGCGATGAGGCTGTCATGGCCAACTACTTTTCCGTCGCCTTGACCGGCCCAGCCCGGTCCTGGCTCATGAATCTACCCCAGGTGTCCATAACCTCCTGGGGTGAGCTCTGCCGGCAGTTCGTCGCCAACTTCGGAAGCTCCTACACCCGCCCCGGCACGGAGCTCGACCTCCACGCCGTCAAGCAACAACCTGGGGAGTCGCTGCGCTCTTTCATCCAGCGGTTCTCTCAGGTGCGCAACACCATCCCACATATCCAAAGCGCCTCTGTGGGCCGGATTTGCGCAGGAGCTTAAAGAAGGGGAGCGCTCGCTCTGCTAACCTCGGTATAAACCGACTTGTCGGTACCCGCGATATGGGGTACCCCCGCGCACAGGGGAAAATGCCTAAGAAATTCACCCTTCTCCGCAGGGAGAGCTCCGAAGGCGCCACGCATCCAGCGGGGCCGGACCTCCCTCTCCTCAGAGGAGAGCTCCGGGTTCGCCACGTGGCCTGCAGAAGCCGGACCTCCCACCTCCGTGGGGGAGAGGTCCGAAGGCGCCACGTGTCCAGTGGGCCGGGCCTCCTTCTCCAAAGAGGAGAGCTCCGGGCCCTCCACGTGGCCGACAGAAGCCGGACCTCCCTCTCCGCGGGGAGAGGTCCGAAAGCTCCACATGTCCTGCGGGCCGGACCTCCCTCTTCTCTGAGGAGGGCTCCGGGCCCGCCACGTGTCCAGCCGAAGAGTGCTGCCTGCTCCCGAGCGGTAGGCAGCGGGCGTAAAGACGCCCCATACCTTGCCCGTACAAGGTATTCAAGGCCCGCGTCTTCCCAAGACGCGGAAACGCGGAGCACGCCTCTGTCAGGTGCCGTTGCGCCCAGTCGCATCACAGACTGGTGCGCAGTGTCAGAGCCTGCCAGCCAATAAACGCAGCGACAAGACATCCCATGTCGCCCCCGTCGTCATCAACCACTACGACTAGCATGCGGCATGGGCAGGGCTGCAAGACGAAGACTCAGAAGCCTTCGCCAGAGACAACTACCAGCATAACTGCAGATACGGTAGATAACAGTCAATCTCCCCGGGACCACCTGTCGGGTCCCGGGCCCCCCTTGTAAGCCACCCGAGTCTTGGACTATAAAAGGCTCGGGTACGCGATGTTAGCAAGGGTTCGCACCTCCGCAACTCATACGCTAGCCATTCACACCGAAGCTGTAACTCACCCCCAAGCTCAGGACTCCGGCCCTGAGCAGCAAGCAATACAGCGAGCTCCATAGATCGCCGTGGACGTAGGGTTTTACGCTCCGGCGGCCTGAACCACGTAAAACTCACAGTGTCAAGCTGTTACTAACTCGTCCATCTGTGTAAGCTCTCCGCAAGGGTCTAGCCCCACCAAAAAAAGAACCTCCGCGGGCTGCCCAGTGCAGGCCCGGGGGAAGTGTCGACCGAACACTTCGACATTTGGCGCGCCAGGTAGGGGGCTTTTCCCTTGCGCGACGAGTTTCAGCCGACAAAGATGACCAAGCTTCCTTCAGCGGCAAACTCTCCTTCCCCGCGTCCGCGGCGAACCACGACCAGGGGGGAGTACATGTCAACACACTCAGGACGGAGTGTGTCGGTACAAGCTGGGAGCCAGCAACCGGCTCTGGCAGCGCCGACCCCGGCAATGCAGGCTCCAACCAGCGTCAGGTCTGCAGTAGCGCTGGGCGTACCCGGTGGGGATGCGCTAGCTGCAGCAAGAGCGCTACTGCACAATCCGCATGCTGGGGACGCGCCTCAGGCAGCGACCCAGCAGTGGATAAGCGAGGTAGACCGTCTCGTCATCACCGCCACAAACCCTCGACTTCGGCGGGGACGACGCTCCGGCCAACCGGCTGTGTCGCTGATGCGCACGCCAATGGTTGGCGAGCAGACGGCAGATTCCAGCTCCACCAGGCTCCAGTCGATGGATCTGAGGACAGAGCTGGAATGGTGTCACTTGGGCCAAGGTGCCCGGGTATACCTCGAGCAACGTCGAGAAAGGCGTCGCACTCAAGAGGCTGGCGACAACATGACGTCGGCCTCGACCCAGCCTGAAGGGCAGACCTTCGCCACGCGAGCTCTGCCCCAGGCGTACGCCGCGCAGCATAAGCCACAACCATGTGCTCTGCAAGCGGCGTCCCCGGCCTATGGCGCAACCTTGCCCATACCGGGGTACACTGTGTCAGTTGCAACCAAGCGTTCACGGCACCAGTACCTGCACTGGGAGCCAGCAACCGGCTCTGGCAGCGCCGACCCCGGCAATGCAGGCTCCAACCAGTGTCAGGTCTTCAGTAGCGCTGGGCGTACCCGGCAGGGGTGCGCCAGCCGCAGCAAGAGCGCTACTGCACAATCCGCCTGCTGGGGACGCGCCTCAGGCAGCGACCCAGCAGTGGATTTGCGAGATAGACCGTCTCGTCGTTGCCGCCGCAAACCCTCGACTTCGGCGGGGACGGCGCTCCGGCCAACCGGCTGTGTCGCTTATGCGCGCTCCAATGGTTGCCGAGCAGACGGCGGACTCCAGCTCCACCAGGCTTCTGTCGACGGACCTGAGGGCTGAGCCGGAGCGATGCCACTTGGGCCAAGATGCCCGAGTGTTCTTCGAGCGACGTCGAGAAAGGCGTCGCAACCAAGAGCCTGGCGTCAGCATGACGTCGGGCTCGACCCAGCTTGAGGGGCAGATCTTCGCCACGCGAGCTCTGCCCAAGGCATACACCGTGCAGCATATGCCACAACCATATGCCCCACAAACGGCGTCCCCGGTCTAGGGAGCAGCCTTGCCCATACCGGGATACACTGTGCCAGCGGCGAACCAAGCGTTCGCGGCACCAATACCTGCACTGGGAGCCAGCAGCCAGCTCTGGCAGCGCCGACCCCGGCAATGCAGGCTTCAACCAGCGTCAGGTCTTCAGTAGCGCTGGGCGTACCCGGCGGGGGTGCGCTAGCCGCAGCAAGAGTGCTACTGCACAATCCGCCTGCTGGGGACGCGCCTCAGGCAGCGACCCAGCAGTGGATTCGCGAAGTAGACCGTCTTGTCGTCGCTGCCGCAAACCCTTGACTTCGGCGGGGACGACGCTCCGGCCAACCGGCTGTGTCGCTGACGCGCACGCCGATGGTTGACGGACAGACGGCGGATTCCAGCTCCACCAGGCTTCCGTCGACGGAGCTGAGGACTGAGCTGGAATGATGCCACCTGGGCCAAGACGCCCGAGTGTTCCTCGAGCGGCGACGAGAAAGACGTTGCAGCCAAGAGGCCGGCGTCATCATGACGACTGCCTCAACCCTGCCTGAGGCACAGACTTTCGCCATGCGAACTCTGCCCCAGACATACGTCACGCAGCATATGCCACAGCCATATGTCCTGCAAACGGCGCCCCCGGTCTATGGCGCAGCCTTGCCCATACCGGGGTACACAGTGCCAGCGGCGAACCAAGCGTTCGCGGCACCAACGCCTGCAGCAACAGGGGCAGGATGTACGGCCCTGGAGCCCCACCTCCGCTTCACGAGGTGGCCGCGCAAGTTTCGGCCGCACCTGCCTGAGAAGTACGACGGCAGCGTCAACCCGGCGGGTTTCCTCCAGATCCACTCCACCGCCGTACTTGCTGCAGGAGGGGATGAGGCCGTCATGGCCAAACTACTTCCCCATCGCCTTGACCGGCCCAGCCCGGTCTTGGCTAATGAACCTCCCTCAGGGTTCCATAACTCCCTGGGGAGAGCTCTGCCGGCAGCTCATCGCCAACTTCGGCAGCTCCTACACCCGTCCCGGCACGGAGCCTGACCTCCACGCCATCAAGCAACAACCTGGGGAGTCGCTGCGCTCTTTCATCCAGCGGTTCTCCCAGGTACGCAACACCATTCCGCATATTCAAAGTGCTTCTGTGGTGGCGGCACTTCGACAGTGTCCGCGACGAGAAGATGCTTGAGAGGCTTGTAACCAGAGAGGTCTGCGATGCCTCCGAGATCTTCAGCCTGGCGGACAAGTGCGCCAGAGCAGCCGGAGGGCAGAGTTGGCACTCACTGCCAGCTTCCGAAGCCGGGAGACAGCCCGAAGACGGCGGAGTTCAAGCTGAGCTCCCGACCACATCAGACAGCCAAGTGCCAAGCACTGGCTGACTTCGTGGCTGAGTGGACGCCAACGAAGGCTGACCCAGGGGGCCGCGAAGACGGTGAACCAAAGTACCGAGCTCCGGTCTTCACCGGGCCTCACTGGACGCTCTTCTTCGACGGCTCCTCGCAAAAGCAGGGGGCCGGTGCCGGCGTACTGCTCCTCATGCCATCGGGGGAGCAGTCTGGGTGCATGGTGCGTCTCAATTCCAAGGCAACCAACAACTTGGCAGAGTATGAAACACTCATCTTTGGCCTAAAAGACAGTCCTGTCTCAGGGCGCTCGCCAGTTGTTGGTGCAGGGCGACTCCCAGCTAGTTATCAAGCAAGTTAAGGGTGAATGCCCCTGCAATGACCCACAGCTAGCTGCTTATCTGCTCCACGTGCGGATGTTAGAGAAAGACTTCCTCGCCTTGGACCTGCGCCATGTACCGCGCGCTGGCACGGCCGCAGCTGACGACCTCTCAACGAAAGCCTCCATCAGAGCCCCTGTGCACGAAGGAGTCTTCGAGAGGACGTTGCTGCGGTCCACAGCCCGGCCCGCCAAGCCGGGCAAAGGGGGCTGAACCAGTGCCTCGAAGCTAGGCAGTCCCGGCGGCCCTGTATGCCGCCAAAGGATCGTAAGAGTCACTGGGGACTCCGTGCAACCCAGCGCTCAAGATCAGAAGCTCAAGTAGTCCCGATGCATGGACCACGGAGGTCCGGGACTCCTTGAAGGACATCCTTCCTGATGAACGTGCATCCGCTGAACGGGTGGTGCGGATGGCTAAGTGCTACGCGCTGGTATCTTTACTGGCGTGGCGCCACGACATCCTATTGCGGTGCATAACCCAGGAGGAAGGCTGCGATTAGCTCGCAGTAGTCCAAGGAGGCGAGTGCTGGGAACGCTCATCGTCCCGCACGTTGGTCGGTTAAGCCACCCGGCATGGCTCCTACCGACCGAGAGCCACCTGGACGCCGTCAAACCGGTTAGGGATGCAATGCGTGCCAGGTCCACGCCAAGCAGACCCACACAACCGGTGCAGACGCGCACCCAGAGCCGTCGGGGGATACCGGCTCCTCCATGTCGAGGGCCAGCCGGACTTCCCAGGGCCGGGTCACGGGAACTACCCTTCCACATGGTATGCGGGGCTGAAGCCATGCTTCCCCCTGATATAGCCATGGGGGTCCCCCCGTGTCCGGCGTACGACGAAGCCACGCATGACCCGCTCTGCGTGAAGACAGGTGCTCCGACGCTACCCAGTAAGTTCACCATGCTTACTTAGGGGTTTATTTAAATTATGCATTAATTTATATGAACACCTCCCCACGCTCTAGACAGTGTGCGTCCATTGTACACTTGGTTCCCCTTTCCTGCTCTCATGCATAGTCGATATTTGCCGTCCTGCCGAAGGTGGTAGTGCTTGGGGTACCTGCCAGAGGCCCGGTGGCCTTTTGGATCTCCCCCTGTAAGGGTACTGTACCGCCAGTTGGTCTCCTCCGAGAAAAGACCTACGCTAGACCGGGGGGTTAGGAGCCTTGCTTTGCCCGGTCTTGCACCCAAAGCATGCGCACTCTGCCCCCCGGCGCTGCGGTCTGAGTACCAGGGGGCCGGACGGTTACACCCTAACTAGGGCTGGGGCCAGACCTCCGGGACCAAGTGCACTGGATTACCCAAGCCCCGTGTTCCGGCCTGGGACAGTAAGCCAAATGAGACTAAGGGACAGGAAAGGGGAGACCGCTGAGCAGTTCTGGACCTCCGCTCCCACAGCTGGGCCGAGCTCCGATGCCAGCCCTCGCCCTCCTTTCAAAGGCGAGCGCTGATGCCGGACCTCACGCACTTCGTTGGCCTGAGCTCCGATGACTGCCGGACTCCGCCTCCACAGCCAGGCCGAGCACCGAGGCCAGCCCTCGCCCTCCTTTCAGAGGTGAGCGCTGATGCCGGACCTCACGCCTTTCGCTGGCCTGAGCTCCGATGACTTCCGGACTCCGCCTCCACAGCCAGGCCGAGCTCCGAGGCCAGCCCTCGCCCTCCTTTCAGAGGCGAGCGCTGATGCCGGACCTCACGCCCTTCGCTGGTCTGAGTTCCGATGACTTCCGGACCTCCGCCCCCACAGCTGGGCCGAGCTCCGAGGCCAGCCCTCGCCCTCCTTTCAGAAGCGAGCACTGATGCCGGACCTCACGCCCTTCGCTGGCCTGAGTTCCGATGACATCCGGACCTCCGCCCCCACAGCTGGGCCGAGCTCCGAGGCCAGCCCTCGCCCTCCTTTCAGAGGCGAGCCCTGATGCCGGACCTCACGCCCTTCGTGGACCTGAGCTCCGATGACTCCCGGACCTCCGCCCCAACAGCCGGGCCGAGCTCCGATGCCAGGCTTCACCCTCTCCTAAGAGGCTGAACTCCGAAGCCGTCAAGACCCTGCCAGCACAGGGAGTACTCAAGACGAGAAAGTGCGCGGAACGGAAGAGACGGAGGTCCCACCTCGGGCTCGCTATCTCCCCCGAGATGGGCCCGGGGGCCACTGTCGGTACCCGCGATATGGGGTACCCCCACGCACAGGGGAAAATGCCTAAGGAACTCGCCCTTCTCCGCAGGGAGAGCTCCGAAGGCGCCACGCATCCAGCGGGGCCGGACCTCCCTCTCCTCAGAGGAGAGCTCCGGGTTCGCCACGTGGCCTGCAGAAGCCGGACCTCCCACCTCCGTGGGGGAGAGGTCCGAAGGCGCCACGTGTCCAGGGGGCCGGGCCTCCTTCTCCAAAGAGGAGAGCTCCGGGCCCTCCATGTGGCCGACAGAAGCCTGACCTCCCCCTCCGTGGGGAGAGGTCCGAAGGCTCCACGTGTCCTGCGGGCCGGACCTCCCTCTTCTCTGAGGAGGGCTCCAGGCCCGCCACGTGTCCAGCCGAAGAGTGCTGCCTGCTCCCGAGCGGTAGGCAGCGGGCGTAAAGACGCCGCATACCTTGCCCGTACAAGGTATTCAAGGCCCGCGTCTTCCCAAGACGCGGAAACGCGGAGCACGCCTCTGTCAGGTGCCGTTGCGCCCAGTCGCATCACAGACTGGCGCGCAGTGTCAAAACCTGCCAGCCAATAAACGCAGCGACAAGACATCCCATGCCGCCCCCGCCGTCATCAACCACTATGACTAGCATGCGGCATGGGCAGGGCTGCAAGACGAAGACTCAGAAGTCTTCGCCAGGGACAACTACCGGCATAACTGCAGATACGGTAAATAACAGTCAATCTCCCAAGGACCACCTGTCGGGTCCCGGGCCCCCCTTGTAAGCCACCCGAGTCTTGGACTATAAAAGGCTCGGGTAGGCGACGTTAGCAAGGGTTCGCACCTCCGCAACTCATACGCTAGCCATTCACACCCAAGCTGTAACTCACCCCCAAGCTCAGGACTCCGGCCCTGAGCAGCAAGCAATACAGCGAGCTCCATAGCTCGCCGTGGACGTAGGGTTTTACGCTCCGGCGGCCTGAACCACGTAAAACTCAAAGTGTCAAGCTCTTACTAACTCGTCCATCTGCGCAAGCTCTCCGCAAGGGTCTAGCCCCACCGAAAAAAGAACCTCCACGGGCTGCCCAGTGCAGGCCCGGGGGAAGTGTCGACCGAACACTTCGACACGACTCAGCGCGGCTAGGCATCCCGTGAGTTTCTGGACTTCTTTGATGCGGGCGGGGGGCCGCATCAAGTCGATGGCTTTGATCTTCTCTGGGTTAGCCTCAATTCCTCGGTGTGAGACCAGGAATCCTAAGAGTTTTCCAGAGGATACGCCGAACACACACTTGTCGGGGTTCAGCTTGGTACGCGTAGAGCGCAGATTGTCGAAGACTAAGGCCAGGTTATCTAGCAGGGACGAACTCTGCCTGACCTTAACAACAATGTCATCGACATACACCTCAACTGAGTCTCTCATTAGCTCTCCGAAGGTCTTGTGCATTGCACGTACGAAGGTAGGGAGAGCGTCCCTTAGACCATAAGGCATAGAGGCATAACAGTACAGACCGACTACTGTGATGAAGGAGGTGTGCTCTTCATCTTCTCTAGACATAGGGATCTGGTGGAAACCCGAGTAAGCATCTAGGGAGCACAGCATATCACAGCCTGACGTCGAGTCTACTATTTAATCTATTATAGGGAGAGGAAATAGATCTTTCGGACATGCCTTATTGAGACTGGTGTAGTCGATGCACATCCAGAGCTTCCCGCTGACCTTTGGGACAACAACAGGGTTCGCCAAGCACCGGGGGTGGCGGACTTTCTGTATGAAGCCAGCGTCCAGCAGCTTCTTGATTTCTTCGTGGATGAGGCTTTACTGCTCGGTGGACTGCTTGAGGGGCTTCTGTCGGACTGGCCGGGCGTCGGGGAAGACCTTTAGGTAGTGCCCAATCACCTCCCTAGGGATCTCTGGCATCTGCGACGGCTGTCATGCAAACACATCGACATTGTGCCGGAGGGAGGTAACGAGCGTGCCTTCCTACTTGCTATCCAGGCCCCCGGCTACCCAGGTGGTCTGGGTGGCATTGGCGCTGATTTGGACGAGCCTCAAGGGGACGTCGTCCTCGTCGAGGGGTTGCACATGGGGTGCTGTGGTAGAGGCATGGTGGCGTGCACTCGGGTGGAGCCGGTTTGGTTCTGCACTGCCTGAGGTTGGTGCTCTAGCTGTTGTAAGTGCTTGGAGCTTTTCCAAGGCTAACACTGCGGCAGTACGGTCTCCACGAACCTTGAGGACGCCTGTTGGTGTAGGCATCTTCAAGACAAGGTAGCCGTAGTGGGCTACTGCCATGAATCGGTACAGGGCTGGCCTGCCAATTATGGCGTTGAAGGGGAGGTCGATCTCGGCCACGTCGAACAGAATGTACTCTGTCCGATAGCTGTCCGGTGCCCCAAAGGTCACCGGGAGGCTGATGTGGCTGTAGGGAACGACCTGTCCCGGCCCTACCCCTGAGAACGGGCTTGATGGGGTGAGCTTGGCCATCGGGATCTGCAGCTTCTGGAAAGCTGCGCGACTGATGAGGTTCAGTCCAGCCCCGCCATCCACCAAAACGTGGTACATCCTTACGTTGGCGATGGTGGGGGCCACCAAGAGCGGTAATTGGCCGGCCCCAGCCATGTTCCTAAGGCAGTCGGTGGCATCGAAGCTGATGGGGGTTCCCATCCACCTGAGGTGCGGTGCTGCACTCGGGAGGGGAGCCACCGACGCTACCGCTCGGCGCAAGGCCTTAGCCACGCTTCGGGACGAGGGGTCAGCGGACCCACCGTAGATGACGTAGAGCATCTTCCGGTGCTCGTCATCACTGGAGCTGGAGCTCTCATGATTGCGCACCGCCTTCACGGCGCGCTGGAGCTCCTGGAACTCCACCTGGTGGTCGACGTCGTCTGGGGCGTCGACCTTCTGCTTGCCCTCCCTTTGACGGTAGGGTGGGACATCAGATAGAAGCTGCTTCCCTTTCCGGAAGCGCTCCGTGAGCTTCTGGATTCTCCAGCACTCGGCAGCAGTGTGGTAACTGGTGCCGTGCACGGGGCATAGCTCGCCCTGGCCTCCGTCTGGAGCCGGTGATTGTCGCGGCCTTTTGTCGGGGCGCGGCCCCCGAGCCCCACTGGGCGCCGCTGCTGCGGCAACGGGGGCCGCGGCTGGCGGTTTCATCTTGCCACCGCCCCTGTTCTTGATCTTCCTGCCGCTTCCATAAGAAGCGGCGCCAGATCCTGGCTGACCCCCTGGCTCGGAGGCTGGCAGTGAGTGCCAGCTCCGCCCTTCGGCTGCTCTGGCACACTTGTCCGCCAGGCTGAAGAGCTCCGAGACATCGCGGACCTCCCTAGTCGCGAGCTTCACGAGCATCTTCTTGTCCCGAATGCCTTGTCCGAACGCCACCACCACAGAAGCGTTCTGGATGTGTGGGATGGTGTTCCGCACCTGGGAGAACCGCTGGATGATGGAGCGCAACGACTCCCCTGGTTGTTGCTGGATGGCGTGGAGGTCGAGCTCCGTGCCAGGCCGGGTGTAGGAACTGCTGAAGTTGGCGACGAACTGCCGGCAGAGCTCTCCCCAGGAGGTTATGGAATCCTGGGGTAGGTTCATGAGCCAAGACCGAGCTGGGCCGGTCAAGGCGATGGGGAAATAGTTGGCCATGACGGCCTCATCCCTTCCTGCGGCAAGTACGGCGGTGGAGTAGATCTGGAGAAACTCCGCCGGGTTGACGCTGCCATCGTACTTCTCGGGCAGGTGCGGCCGAAACTTGCGCGGCCACCTCGCGAAGCGAAGGTGGGGTGCAAGGGCCGCACATCCTGCTCCTGTTGCCGCAGGTATTGGTGCCGCGAACGCTTGGTTCGCACTTGGTACAGTGTACCCCGGTATGGGCAAGGCTGCGCCAAAGACCGGGGATGCCGTTTGCAAAGCATATGGCTGCAGCATATGTTGCGCGGCGTATGCCTGGGGCAGAGTCCGCGTGGCGAAGATCTGCTCTTCAGGCTGGGTCGAGGCCGACGTCATGCTGTCGCCAGCCCCTTGGATGCGACGCCTTTCTCGACGTCGCTCGAGGAACACTCGGGCATCTTGGCCCAAGTGACATCGCTCCAGCTCTGCCCTCAGGTCCATTGACGGAAGCCTGGTGGAGCTGGAGTCCGCCGTCTGCCCGTCAACCGTTGGCGTGTGCGTCAGCGACACAGCCGGTTGACCGGAGCATCATCCCCGCCGAAGTCGAGGGTTTGCGGTGGCGACGACAAGGCGGTCTACCTCGTGTATCCACTGTTGGGTTGCTGAATGAGGTGCGTCCCCAGCAGGTGGGTTGCACAGTAGCGCTCTTGCTGCAGCTAGCGCACCCCTGTGGGGACAGGGGTTCGCTTATGGCTGCAGAAGATCTCACGCTGGTCGGAGCCTGCATTGCCAGAGTCGGCGTTGCCGGAGTCGGCTGCTGGCTACCAGCTTGTGCCGACACACTCCTTCCTGAGTGCGTCGACATGTACTCCCTGCTGGTGACGGTTCGCCGTGAACGTGGAGGAGAGTTTGCCGCTGAAGGAAGCTTGGTCATCTTCGTCGGCGGAAACTCGTCGCGCAAGGGAAGAGCCCCCCTACCTGGCGCGCCAAATGTCGAAGTGTGCGGTCGACACTTCCCCCTCGGGCCTGCACTGGGCAGCCCGCGGAGGTTCTTTCTCGGAGGGGCTAGTCACTTGCGGAGAGCTTAAGCGTATGGACGAATTAAGGAGAAGCTTGACACGGTGAGTTTTACGTGGTTCAGGCCGCCGGAGCGTAAAACCCTACGTCCACGGCGAGCTAAGGAGCTCGCTGTATTGCTTGTTGCTCAGAACCGGAGTCCTGAGCTTGGGGATGAGTGATGTCTAGCGTATGAGTTGCGGGAGTGCGAACCCTTGCTAACGTTGCCTACCCGAGCCTTTTATAGTCCAAGGCTCGGGTGGCTTACAAGGGGGGCCCGGGACCCGACAGGTGGTCCCGGGGAGATTGTCTGTCATCTACCGTATCTGCAGTTATGCCGGTAGTTGTCTCTGGCGAAGGCTTCTGAGTCTTCGTCTTGCAGCCCTGCCCATGCCGCATGCTAGTCGTAGTGGTTGATGACGGCGGGGGCGGCATGGGATGTCTTGTCGCTGCGTTTATTGGCTGGCAGGCTCTGACACTGCGCGCCACTCTGTGATGCGACTGGGCGCAACGGCACCTGACAGAGGCGTGCTCCGCGTCTCCGCGTCTTGGGAAGGCGCGGGCCTTGAATACCTTGTACGGGCAAGGTATGGGGCGTCTTTACGCCCGCTGCCTACCGCTCGGGGGCAGGCAGCGCTCTTCTGCTGGACACGTGGCGGGTCCGGAGCCCTCCTCAGAGGAGAGGGGGTCCGGCCCCGCGGGGCACGTGGAGCCTTCAGACCTCTCCTCCGGAGGGGGAGGTCCGGCTTCTGTCGGCCACGTGGCGAGCCCGGAGCTCTCCTCTGAGGAGAGGGAGGTCCGGCCCCGCTGGGCACGTGGCGCCTTCGGACCTCTCTCCCGCGGAGGGGGGAGGTCTGGCTTCTGTATGCCACGTGGCGGGCACGGAGCTTTCCTCTGAGGAGAGGGAGGTCCGGCCCAGCCGGACGCGTGGCGCCTTCAGAGCTCTCCCTGCAGAGAAGGGCGAGTTCCTTAGGAATTTTCCCCTGTGCGCGGGGGTACCCCATATCGCGGGTACCGACAGGCGCCGACTTGGACGATCTTTAAGGGGATGTCGCCCTCGTTGAGGGGTTGCACATGGGGTGCTACGGTGGAGGCACGGTGGTGTGCACTCGGGTGGAGCTGGTCTGGTTCTGCACTGCCAGGGGCTGGTGCTCTAGCTGTTGCAAGCGCTTGGAGCTTTTCCAAGGCCGACACTGCAGCAGTGCGGTCTCCACGAATCCTGAGGACGCCTGTTGGTGTAGGCATCTTCAAGACGAGGTAGCCGTAGTGGGCTACTGCCATGAATCGGTACACGGCTGGCCTGCCAATTATGGCATTGAAGGGGAGGTCGATCTCCGCCACGTCGAACAGAATGTATTCTGTCCGATAGCTGTCCGGAGCTCCAAAGGTCACCGGGAGGCTGATGTTGTCGTAGGGAACGACCTGTCCCGGCCCTACCCCTGAGAACGGGCTCAACGGGGTGAGCTTGGCCATCGGGATCTGCAGCTTCATGAAAGCTGCACGGCTGATGAGGTTCAGCCCAGCTCCGCCATCTACCAAAACGTGATACATTCTCACGTTGGCGATGGTGGGTGCTACCAAGAGCGGTAGTTGGCTGGCCTCAGCCATGTTCCTGGGGCAGTCGGTGGCGTCAAAGCTGATGGTGGTTCCCATCCACTTGAGGTGCGGTGCGGCACTTGGGAGTGGAGCCACCGATGCTACCGCTCGGCGCAGAGTCGTAACTGCGTTTCGGGACGAGGGGTCAGCGGACCCGCCGTATATGACGTAGAGCTTCTTTCGACGCTCATCATCACTGGAGCTGGAGTCCTCATGGTTGCGCACCGCCTTCACGGCGCGCTGAGGCTCCTGGAACCCCACTTGGTGGTCGACGCTGTCTGGGGCGTCGACCTTCTGCTTGCCCTCCCTTTGGCGGAAGGGTGGAGCATCAGTCCACTGCTGCTTCCCTTTGCGGAAGCGCTCCGCGAGCTTCTGAATCTCCCGGCATTCGGCAGTAGTATGGCGACAGCTGCCGTGCACGGAGCATAGCTTGTCTTGATCACCTTCCGGGGCTGGTGACAGTCGCTGCCTCTTGTCGGGGCACGGCCCCCGAGCTCCGCTGGGTGCCGCTGCTGCGGCAACGGGAGTCACGGCCGGTGACTTCATCTTGCCACTGCCCCGGTAATTGGCCTTCTTGCTGCCTCCATAAGAAGCAGCGCCAGATCCGGGCTGTCCTCCTGACTCGGAGGCTGGCAGTGAGTGCCAGTTCCGCCCTTCGGCTGCTCTGGCGCACTTGTCCGCCAGGCTGAAGAGCTCGGAGACATCGCGGACTTCTCTGGTCGCGAGTTTCTCGAGCATCTTCTTGTCCCGAACGCCTTGCCGGAACGCCACCACCACAGAAGCGTTTTGGATGTGTGAGATGGTGTTCCACACCTGGGAGAACCGCTGGATGAAGAAGCGCAGCGACTCCCCAGGTTGTTGCTGGATGGCGTGGAGGTCGAGCTCCGTGCCAGGCCGGGTGTAGGAACTGCCGAAGTTGGCGGTGAACTGCCGGTAGAGCTCTCCCCAGGAAGTTATGGAACCCTGGTGGAGGTTCATGAGCCAAGACCGGGCTGGGCCGGTCAGGGCGATGGGGAAGTAGTTGGCCATGACGGCCTCATCCTCTCCTGCGGCAAGTATGGCGGTGGAGTAGATCTGGAGGAACTCTGCCGGGCTGACGCTGCCATCGTACTTCTCGGGCAGGTGCGGCCGAAACTTGCGCGGCCACCTCGCGAAGCGAAGGTGGGGCGCCAGGGCCGCACATCCTGCTCCTGTTGCTGCAGGCGTTGATGCTGCGAACGCTTGGTTCGCCGCTGGCACAGTGTACCCCGGTATGGGCAAGGCTGCGCCATAGACCGGGGACGCCGTTTGCAGGGCATATGGCTGTGGCATATGCTGCGCGACGTATGCCTGGGGCAGAGGTCGCGTGGCAAAGGTCTGCGCCTCAGGCTGGGTCGAGGCTGACATCATGCTGTCGCCAGCCTCTTGGTTGCGACGCCTTTCTCGACGTCGCTCGAGGTACACCCGGGCATCCTGGCCCAAGTGGCACCGTTCCAGCTCTGTCCTCAGGTCCGTCGACTGAAGCCTGGTGGAGCTGGAATCTGCCGTCTGCCCGTCAACCGTTGGCGTGCGCGTCAGCGACACAGCCGGTTGGCCGGAGCGTCGTCCCCGCCAAAGTCGAGGGTTTGCGGCGGCGACGATGAGATGGTCTACCTCGCGAATCCACTGCTGGGTCGCTGAATGGGGTGTGTCCCCAGCAGGTGGATTGCGCAGTAGCGCTCTTGCTGCAGCTAGCGCACCCACGTGGGGTACGCTCAGCGCTGCAGAAGATCTCACGCTAGCTGGAGTCTGCATTGCCGGAGTCGGCTGCTGGCTTCCAGCTTGCGCCGACACACTCCGTCCTGAGTGCATCGACACGTATTCCCCACTAGTCACGGTCCGTCGTGAACGCGGGGGAGGAGAGATTGCCGCTGAAGGAAGCTTCGTCATCTTCGTCGGTGGAAACTCGTCGCGCAAGGGAAAAGCCCCCTACCTGGCGCGCCAAATGTCGAAGTGTGTGGTCGACATTTCTCCTGGATCTGCTCTGGGCAGCCAGCGGAGGTTCTTTTTCGGAGGGGCTAGTCGCTTGCGGAGAGCTTAAGCGTAGGGACGAGTGAGGGAGGAGCTTGACACGGCGAGTTTTACGTGGTTTGGGTCGCCGGAGCGTAAAACCCTACTTCCACGGTGAGCAGAGGTGCTCGCAGTATTGCTTGTTGCTCAGAACCGGAGTCCTGAGCTTGAGGATGAGTTATGCCTCGGGTGTGAGTTGCTGGAGTGCGAACACTTGCTAACGTCGCCTACCCGAGCCTTTTATAGTCCAAGGCTCGTGTGGCTTACAAGGGGGGCCTGGGGACCCGACAGGTGGTCCCGAGGAGATTGCCTGCCGACTATTGTATCCGCAGTTATGTCGGTAGTTGTCTCTGGCGAAGGCTTCTGAGTCTTCGTCTTGCCGCCCTGCCCATGCCGCATGCTAGTCGTAGTGGTTGATGACGGCGGGAGCGGTAGGGGATGTCTTGTCGCTGTGTTTATTAGCTGGCAGGCTCTGACACCGCGCGTCAGTGTGTGATGCGACTGGGCGCAACGGCACCTGACAGAGGCGTGCTCCACGTCTCCGTGTCTTGGGAAGGTGCGGGCCTTGAATACCTTGTACGGGAAAGGTATGGGCATCTTTACGCCCGCTGCCTATCGCTCGGGGGCAGGCAGCGCTGTTCTGCTGGACACGTGGCGGGCCCGGAGCTCTCTTCTGAGGAGAGAGAGGTCCGGCCCTGCAGGACACGTGGATCCTTCAGACCTCTCTCTGCGGAGGGGGGAGGTCTGGCTTCTGTCGGCCACGCGACGGGCCCGGAGCTCTCCTCTGAGGAGGGGGAGGTCCGGCCCCGCAGGGACACGCGGGGCCTTCAGGGCGTGGGGGGAGGGGAGGTCTGGCTGCTGTTGGCCACATGGCGGGCCCGGAGCTCTCCTCTGAGGAGAGGGAGTTCCGGCCCCGCTGGACACGTGGCGCCTTCGGAGCTCTCCCTGCGGAGAAGGGCGAGATCCTTTGGGATTTTCCCCTGTGCGCGGGGGTACCCCATATCGCGGGTACCGACAACCGTCAACTTGCCTGTGGAGTTGGAGATGGAGCCGCTGCTGCTGTTTAGTTTACTTCCTCTATCGTTAGAGACTTCCGCTGCTAGAATAAGTTAGAAGACTTTTGCAGCAAGAATAAGTTAGATATTAATGTAATAAAGTATTTGAACCCTATTAATTCGTGGTTATATTCTGAGTTCAGTTTGTGGATTACGTGTGTGTCGAAGTGTGTAACTGACATTCCCCCCGGGCCTGCTCTGGGCAGCCCGCGGAGGTTCTTTTTCGGAGGGGCTAGTCACTCACGGAGAGCTTCAGCGTCAGGGACGATTAAGGGGGAAGCTTGACACGGGGAGTTTTACGTGGTTCAGGCCGCCGGAGCGTAAAACCCTACGTCCACGGTGAGCAGAGATGTTCGCTGTATTGCTTGCTGCTCAGAACCGGAGTCCTGAGCTTGAGGGTGAGAGATGTCGAATGGCTAGAGTGCGAGGGTGCGTATGAGGTGAACCCTTTCTAACATTGCCTACCCGAGCCTTTTATAGTCCAAGGCTCGAGCGACTTACAAGGTGGGCCCGAGACCTGACAGGTGGTCCTGGGGAGATTGTCTGCCATCTACCATATCTACAGTTACACCGGTAGTTGTCTCTGGCGAAGGCTTCCGAGTCTTCGTTTTGCCACCCTGCCCATGCCGCAAGCTAGTCGTAGTGGTTGATGATGCCAGGGGCGGCAGGAGATGTCTTGTCGCTGCGTTTATTGGCGGACAGGCTCTGACACGGCGCGCCAGTCTGCGATGTGACTGGGTGCAATGGCACCTGACAGAGGCGTGCTCCGCGTCTCCGCACCTTGGGAAGGCGCGGGTCTTGAATACCTTGTACGGGCAAGGTATGACGTGTCTTTACTCTTGCTGCCTACCGCGCGGGGGCAGGCAGCGCTGCTCCGCCGGCCACGCAGCGGGCCCGGAGCTCTCCTCTGAGGAGAGGGAGGTCCAGCCCCGCAGGACACGTGGAGCCTCCGGAGCTCTCCCCGCGGAGGGGGGAGGTCCGGATCAGTTGGCCACATGGCGGGTCCGGAGCTCTCCTCTGAGGAGAGGGAGGTCTGGCCCCGTTGGACACATGACGCCTTCGGAGCTCTCTCTGCGGAGAAGGGCGAGGTCCTTAGGCATTTTCCCCTGTGCGCGGGGGTACCCCATATTGGGGATACCAGCAGTGGCCCCCGGGCCCGTCTCAGGGGAGATAGCGAGCCCGAGGTGGGGCCTCCGTCTCTTCCATTCCGCGCACCTTCTCTAAGACCCGCATTGACCATTGCCGAAGCACGAACAGTCGCGGGATCGTGGGAGCGTGTGCCCCACTTGATGGCTGCTTTTACTGCGGCGGTTCCCAAGGCTGCCACTTCTGCACGTCGCAGCGCTTTTTCGGGAACCGCCGAAGCGTCTTGCCGGCTCGCCTCCTTGGGAGACTGACTTCTTGGTCCACCGCTTCAGCTGGACGGCTTGGGTCCACTTGTCATCGAAGCTTGGTCTTGGAGCCAAAGCGGTTGCCCAAGCGGCGTATTCGAAGAGTTTCGAATCGCTTTGAATCGCACCTGGGAAGTTTAAAAGGGGATCTTACCTGCATCGCGGCTTCCCTTCGCACATCCCAGCGCTTGCATCTTCCTTGAGTTCTTGCGCCTTTGTCTTCCCTGTCCTTGAGCTTTCTCCTGCCATGGCTTCCAACTCGCCTCCGGAGAAGAAGCGCGCCCGGTCTCCTCCGGCGGCGGCGTTCGCGCCGAGTCAGGCATCCAGGGCGCCTGCGCGCCCTGCTCCTGGAGATGGCACCCCATCCGGTGGTGACCCTAAGAGGCCTCGGGCTCATCATCCCGACGGGACTCCTCTTGAGCGACGACGGGCTGAAAGTTCCCGGGCATCGCGTCGTCCCTCCTCAGGCGGTGGAACCTCGAGGGAAAGTGCTGGCGCATCGATGCCCAGGGCCGAGTCAAGAGCTCAGGCGCCCCGGGCTTCAGGGGCCGGGTCGGCGTCCAGGGGGACTTCAGAAGCATCCCCTGCTCTGCCAGCCCAGGCGACTGCGGGGCAGCCGTCGGCGGCGACGATGGGCTCTAGTGGACCTACCCCGGCTCGGAAGCCGGGGTTCAGGGCCCGTTGGAGCGCTCGTGTCTCTCGGTAAGCGACGCCTACCAGATTCTAGAGCCTGTGCTGTCTTCTTCTTTTCTTAACTCAGGAGTTTCCCATGTTCGTAGGGACTCCCCGAGTGCCGGTAACGCTCTCGTTTCCCGGCCATCTCCGTCTGATGGGGGATCCGTGCCGTAGCGCTCAGAAGCCAAGACGGTCGCAGCGGCCCCCAAGCCAGCACAAGTTCCTTCTGTGCCGGTCAGCCCGGTTCCTGCGGAGCGGCAACTCCTCTCACTCGTCCCTCTTCGCCGGCTCGGGAGCCGGCAGTCGCTGAGGGTTCGGTGGGATCTGCTGTCGATGTCCTGCCCCCTGTTGCCGGAGTGGGAGAAACTGTCACGGGCCTTACGGTGGGCAGTGAACCAGGGCGCACTGGGAGTGAGCCCGTCCTAGTGCCGGCTTCTCCTGATTGGTGCCTTATCCCGGTAGCCGGAGTGTCGACTTCTCCCAAAGACGACGTGATGGAGGAGGTCCAGGGTGCCACTCTGGCCTCTGCTGCCCCGCTGCCCCTGGTAGATGCCCTCGTGCTTGCCCAGACGAGCGTCCGACAGGTTTTGGCCGCGCTCGGCCGCGAGCGGGAGGAGCAGGTAGGTGAGAGGGATCGCCTCCTCACCTGGGGGCGCCTTTTGTGGGAGCGGACTGAGGAGGTCAGGGAGGAGCTTGACTCGAGGCGGGGCTCGCTCGATGTCATGAAGGCACTCCTCGACCGTCAGAAGAGGGCCGTTGACCGTCTGGACTCCGAGACGCGGCGGCTCCACAAGGAGGCCCGCGCGTCTCACGCTCAGGCCGACAAGCGTCTCTCTGCCTTGGAGGATCTGCGCCTGAGGCTGGAGTACCGTGAGCGCGCCGTCGCGGAGCAGGAGCGCTCTGCTGCGGCCGAGGCGGAGAAGATCGCCGCACGGCTGGCGGCTGGCGAAAGCGACCTGAGGGCTCGTGCCAGAAAGAGCTGGAGGCCCAGAAGGCAGACCTGGTCACAAGGGAGGAGGAGGTCTCCTGGAAGCACCAGGTGGCCCTGGACCAGGAGCTGGCGGCCGACTTCCGGGCTTCGGAGTTGGATCAGCTCGCCCAGCGTCTCCAGCTTCAGGAGAGTTTGCTGGCCACCAAGGAGAAGGAATTCTCCGAGAGGAGCCTTGACGCCTTGCTCGCAGCCCGCCACGAGGTGGAGGAGCTGCTGGCCTTGCAGTCCTCTGAGGCCCGTGCGGTCTCGAGCTTCGTTGACCAGGCAGGGTCTGCCCTGGCCCCCCTTGGCTTCAGCCCGGTGAAGACAGCGGCCCCTGCGCTGAAGGTGGCCGAAGTGATCCCCGCGCTCGAGTCTATCGGCACCAAGCTGAACAGGCTAGATGCGGTGGTCGCTGGCGAACTCGAGGCGGAGGGACGGGGCCTGGCGATGGAGGTTGCCACACACGTGTTGGCGTGTGTCGGAACCCGCGATATGGGGTACCCCCGCGCACAGGGGAAAATGCCTAAGGAACTCGCCCTTCTCCGCAGGGAAAGCTCCGAAGGCGCCACGCGTCCGGCGGGGCCGGACCTCCCTCTCCTCAGAGGAAAGCTCCGGGCCCGCCACGTGGCCTACAGAAGCCGGACCTCCCCCCTCCGCGGGGGAGAGGTCCGAAGGCCCCACGTGTCCAGCGGGGCCGGACCTCCCTCTCCTCAGAGGAGAGCTCCGGGCCCGCCATGTGGCCGTCAGAAGCCGGACCTCCCCCTCCGCGGGGAGAGGTCCGAAGGCTCCATGTGTCCTACGGGGCCGGACTTCCCTCTTCTCTTAGGAGAGCTCCGGGCCCGCCACGTGTCCAGCAGAAGAGCACTGCCTGCTCCCGAGCGGTAGGCAGCGGGCGTAAAGACGCCCCATACCTTGCCCGTACAAGGTATTCAAGGCCCGCGCCTTCCCGAGACGCGGAGACGCGGAGCACGCCTCTGTCAGGTGCCGTTGCGCCCAGTCGCATCACAGACTGGCGCGCGGTGTCAGAGCTTGCCAGCCAATAAACGCAGCGACAAGACATCCCCTGCCACCCCCGCCGTCATCAACCACTACGACTAGCAGGCGGCATGGGCAGGGCGGCAAGACGAAGACTCAGAAGCCTTCGCCAGAGACAACTACCGACATAACTGCGGATACGGTAGTCTGCAGACAATCTCCCCGGGACCACCTGTCGGGTCCCGGGCCCCGCTTGTAAGCCACTCGAGCCTTGGACTATAATAGGCTCGGGTAGGCAACGTTAGCAAGGGTTCGCACTCCCGCAACTCATACGCTAGACATCACTCATCCCCAAGCTCAGGACTCCGGTTCTGAGCAACAAGCAATACAGTGAGCTCCTTAGCTCGCCGTGGACGTAGGGTTTTACGCTCCGGCGGCCTGAACCACGTAAAACTCACCGTGTCAAGCTTCTCCTTAATTCGTCCATATGCTTAAGCTCTCCGCAAGTGACTAGCCCCTCCAAAAAAGAACCTCCGCGGGCTGCCCAGTGCAGGCCCAGGGGAAGTGTCAACCGCACACTTCGACATTTGACGCGCCAGGAAGGGGGGCTCTTCCCTTGCGCGACGAGTTTCCGCCGACGAAGATGACCAAGCTTCCTTCAGCGGCAAACTCTCCTCCTCCGCGTTCACGGCGAACCGTGACCAGCAGGGAGTACATGTCGACGCACTCAGGACGGAGTGTGTCGGCACAAGCTGGTAGCCAGCAGCCGACTCCCGCAACGCCGACTCCGGCAATGCAGGCTCCGACCAGCGTGAGATCTTCTGCAGCCATAAGCGAACCCCACAGGGGTGCGCTAGCTGCAGCAAGAGCGCTACTGTGCAACCCACCTCCTGGGGACGCACCTCATTCAGCAACCCAGCAGTGGATACGCGAGGTAGACCGCCTCGTCATCGCCACCGCAAACCCTCGACTTCGGCGGGGACGACGCTCCGGTCCACCGGCTGTGTCGCTGACGCGCACGCCAATGGTTGACGGGCAGACGGCGGACTCCAGCTCCACCAGGCTTCCGTCAATGGACCTGAGGGCAGAGCTGGAGCGATGTCACTTGGGCCAAGATGCCCGAGTGTTCCTCGAGCGACGTCGAGAAAGGCGTCGCATCCAAGGGGCTGGCGACAGCATGGCGTCGGACTCGACCCAGCCTGAAGAACAGGGGCGGTGGCAAGATGAAACCGCCAGCCGCGGCCCCCGTTGCCGCAGCAGCGGCGCCCAGTGGGGCTCGGGGGCCGCGCCCCGACAAAAGGCCACGACAATCACCGGCTCCAGACGGAGGCCAGGGCGAGCTATGCCCCGTGCACGGCACCAGTTACCACACTGCTGCCGAGTGCCGGAAAATCCAGAAGCTCGCGGAGCGCTTCCGGAAAGGGAAGCAGCTTCTAGCTGATGCCCCACCCTACCGTCAAAGGGAGGGCAAGCAGAAGGTCGACGCCCCAGACGACGTCGACCACCAGGTGGAGTTCCAGGAGCTCCAGCGCGCCGTGAAGGCGGTGCGCAATCATGAGAGCTCCAGCTCCAGTGATGACGAGCACCGGAAGATGCTCTACATCATCTACGGTGGGTCCGCTGACCCCTCGTCCCGAAGCGCGGCTAAGGGCCTTACGCCGAGCGGTAGCGTCGGTGGCTCCCCTCCCGAGTGCAGCACCGCACCTCAGGTGGATGGGAACCCCCATCAGCTTCGATGCCACCGACTGCCCCAGGAACATGGCTGGGGCCGGCCAACTACCGCTCTTGGTGGCCCCCACCATCGCCAACGTGAGGATGTACCACGTTTTGGTGGATGGCGGGGCTGAACTGAACCTCATCAGTCGCGCAGCTTTCCAGAAGCTGCAGATCCCGATGGCCAAGCTCACCCCATCGAGCCCGTTCTCAGGGGTAGGGCCGGGACAGGTCGTTCTCTACGGCCACATCAGCCTCCCGGTGACCTTCGGGGCACCGGACAGCTATCGGACAGAGTACATTCTGTTCGACGTGACCGAGATCGACCTCCCCTTCAACGCCATAATTGGCAGGCCAGCCCTGTACCGATTCATGGCAGTAGCCCACTACGGCTACCTTGTCTGGAAGATGTCTACACCAACAGGCATCCTCAAGGTTCGTGGAGACCGTACTGCCGCAGTGTTAGCCTTGGAAAAGCTCCAAGCGCTTACAACAGCTAGAGCACCAACCTCAGGCAGTGCAGAACCAAACCGGCTCCACCCGAGTGCACGCCACCGTGCCTCTACCATAGCACCCCATGTGCAACCCCTCGACGAGGACGACGTCCCCTTGAGGCTCGTCCGAATCAGCGCCAATGCCACCCAGACCACCCGGGTAGCCAGGGGCCTGGATAGCAAGTAGGAAGGCGCGCTCGTTACCTCCCTCCGTCACAATGTCGATGTGTTTGCATGACAGCCGTCGCAGATGCCAGAGATCCCTAGGGAGGTGATTGGGCACTACCTAAAGGTCTTCTCCGACGCCCGGCCAGTCCGACAGAAGCTGTAACATCCCAAATTTTGATTCAAAACCCTAAACCATGTCCAGAGGGGGATTTAAAAATTTTTGGACGTGTTGCATGTTTTGCAAAAATTCAAATTCAAACTGGAATTCAAATTATACTCAAAACAGAAAAGAAATGGAAAAAGAAAAAGAGAAACTGGAAAAAAACCGGCCAGTGGGCCGAAACCCGCCAGCTGGCCCAGTTTCCCCGCGCCAGCCCGCCCCCGCGCGCGCCGCGCTGCCTCTCACAGACGGGTGGGACCCACCTGTCATCCCTAACCCTGAGCCCCCGCGACCCCGGACTTTTCCCCCGAGCGCGCGCGATCTTAACCGCTCGGAAACCGCGTCCCGCCGCCCGAATTCTGGTCCCAGAGGACTCCAACTCGATCACAACAGACCCACCGCCCTCCCCCGGCTATAAAAACCCCAGCCCCGATCAGTTTTTCCCATGCGATCGCCGATTTTTACTCCGGTGAGCACCGAGACTTCGCCGGTGAATTCTGGCCGATCTAAGCTCGGAAACTCTGATCTAACTCGCTGGTCTTGATCCACCGCCTCCGGGGAACTTTGCAGGTGCAGAAAACTTGGAGAGTTACGGTGTAAATCCAGCGCCGACGAGCTTCGCCGTGGTTTTGCCTCGGACCTTGCCGCCGAGCACTTTCCAGGACCCCCGAGCTCGAGAAAACCCCCGAGGTGAGATCCCTGACCTCCCCTCTACCGATCTAGGCCATAAGATCACAGTTCTAGGCAGAATTCTCGAGAATCCGAAACTTTCCGGCGAGATCGCCACTTCCCGCCGCCGTGCGCCGCCGGCAGCGCCGCCCGCGCTCGATCAGAGCGACGTGGCCGCTTGTGCGCCGTTTATTTTAAATCGCACGGTAGACTTTAAAACCCCGCGTACCGGTTCGATGTTATAATCTCAGCCGTCGCTTTAAAATCGGACGGTCCACGTCAGCCCCGCGTTATAAAGACTGGAATTCTTACGTGCTACCCCCTGGGGTTCTCTGGAATTGAGAGCTAGCCCCGGAAACTTCAGATCTAGCCCCTGGAACTCCAGAAAATCATGTAAATTCATTTAAAAGTCAGTTTTAGCCCCTGAACTTAATGAATATTAGGAAAAACACCTCTGCTAAGTGTAGCTAGACCCCTGGAAAATATGGAAATAATATTATAGACCCTGTAATGGGGTGAATTCATTATTTTAGCCCTGTTTAGTATTTAATTTAAAACATTGAATATGTAACTAGTGTTTAAAAATCAAAAAGGGGGACAAACATAATTGTCAAAATTAATTAAAAACTTTCTCAGTACTTAGAAAACTTTGGAGTGAGATAAAAATATATTTTGGGCTAAAATGAATCTGTTTCATCTATTATTCACATTTATTAGTATAGGGACACATTTTTAAGTAAAGAATAGTTATAGAAAAATATGGAAAATAATTATGAAATAGTCTACATCAGAAGCCAAGGTCAAAATATGTTATTAAATTATTTAGGACCAGAACCTATACTGTTTAGATGATGTGTATTACTAATTTCATAATAAAATACATAATTATGTATAGGAATATAGATCTGAAAATATAGCAACTAGTAAATGATAAATGGAGTTTCTAAAATACAAAGAATTCAGTTTAGTGTTGGTAGAAATTCTGAAGGCACATATGGGGAAGAATAATACTTTTCATACACACTTGGTAGTAAAAAGGTGAAGTAGTTGAATATAAGAAATTTATTGGAAACCCATATAAATAGTATGTAAGTATAAAGGTGGACACAAAAGTAGGAATCATATATACATGGTTGAAAGTGCATACAAGCCACAACTCAACACACATAAAGTAACCACAACACATATAAGGGTGAATGAATTTCATAAACATGAATGTGTGGTTTGTATGAAGTAGAAGTGTGAACTATGTCTTATGATTGTTGTTTTTCTTTTGCTATGTGTGATGGTATGAAGTAGAACCTGTTCAAGAGCAAGTAATTCCTTTCCAAGATCAGGACTACTCATTTCAAGAGCAGCAAGAAGGAGGCAAGTGTCCTTGACCACTTTGATCCTATGCTAGGATGTGTAGGTAGAATTATTTGTATTGTCAAGTTAATTATGAAACCCATGCTAGGAAGTTTCCCTAGAATTGCATTACCTTGTTTCCTTGAAGCTTGGGTTGGGATTTATTTTGTCATGTCATTTATTTACATGCATTTGCTTAGCCATGCTTAGAATGGGATATTTGGGACATGAGATCATCAGTTTATATTACCATACTCTTGAATGAGATATTGGGAGTTATGTAGAGGTAGGGATCAAGGCAAGTTGGATGTTTTGGTTGTGTGCTGGGTGCACGAGATTTGGGTTTGTGTTTAGTACTTGCCTGGATCCTAAGGACCGGTTCATGGAGCATGTAACCCGGCTTTACAGTGCCAACCACATGCTGAGATGGGGCAGCTTGGCCAATTAATTAGGTGTATCCCCGGCGTAGTATGGGTGTGTTGGATGGTGCGGGGAGTAGGTGTCAGCTGGACTACCATATGAACCGCAAGGCTCAAGAGGGGGCCACTGCAGCGGGGTTGGAGCCTCTTGTATGCTGTTAGGGGTGAAACCTCAGTGGGCCCACGCTCGTCGGGAATCCCTTTGTAAAGGCTTCGTAGTGATCTCCTGGCTGCACACCTGGGAAGTGTGAATGTGGATCGTAGCCACTGGCATAATGGAGGTTCTTTTAGTCCACCTGGCAACGGGGGATGAAATCACTACTTGTGGGTACAGTGGTACAAACTCTGCAGAGTCAAAACTGTCTTGACAGCCGTGCTCACGGTTAAGAGCGGCCTGGACTTATTCATGATTAGAGGATTGATGGTGTTGGAAGTTAAGCGGGGAGCTTAACATTGGAAATGATGTTATGGTTATTGGATTATGATGATGAGATGGGAGATTGGGACCATTTCACCTGTGTAGTAATGTAGGTGCTTAATAAGCTAAGGTGATAGGTATTAATTGCGTAGTGCTGTAACCATGAGTTCAACCTCTCCTTGTTCTAGCCATGCATGATATAATTTTCCCACACTTGCTGAGTACCATTGGTACTCAACCTTGCATTTTTGTTGGTTTATATTGCTGCTCAGGTCAAGATAATGAGGTGGTGTATAATGACCAAGATTTTGGACTCGAGGAAGGTTTTTAGGTTCATGGAAGACCCCCGGGCAACGCCTGTGATGGAGCCCTAAAGAATAATATTCCGCTGCTAGTTTATTTACTTATGATGAAGCATTTGTGTCCATTGAGACATTTGCGATGTAAGACTTATTTATATTCGACACCTGGCTTGTAATAAATGATGCTTCACTATTTGTCATCACATGTATGAGAAAATGATCCTGGCATACATGTGATATTCACTTGGTTGTTTCTTCGGAAAAACCGGGTGTGACAGAAGCCCCTCAAGCAGTCCACCGAGCAGTAAAGCCTCATCCACGAAGAAATCAAGAAGCTGCTGGACGCTGGCTTCATACGGAAAGTCCGCCACCCCCGGTGCTTGGCGAACCCTGTTGTTGTCCCAAAGGCCAGCGGGAAGCTCTGGATGTGCATCGACTACACCAGTCTCAATAAGGCATGTCCCAAAGATCTATTTCCTCTCCCTATAATAGATCAAATAGTAGACTCGACGTCAGGCTGCGATATGCTGTGCTCCCTAGATGCTTACTCGGGTTTCTACCAGATCCCTATGTCTAGAGAAGATGAAGAGCACACCTCCTTCATCACAGTAGTCGGTCTGTACTGTTATGCCTCTATGCCTTATGGTCTAAGGGACGCTCTCCCTACCTTCGTACGTGCAATGCACAAGACCTTCGGAGAGCTAATGAGAGACTCAGTTGAGGTGTATGTCGATGACATTATTGTTAAGGTCAGGCAGAGTTCGTCCCTGCTAGATAACCTGGCCTTAGTCTTCGTCTTTCCGACAAGTGTGAGTTTGGTGTATCCTCTGGAAAACCCTTAGAATTCCTGGCCTCACACCGAGAAACTGAGGCTAACCCACAGAAGATCAAAGCCATCGGCTCGAGGCGGCCCCCCGCCCGCATCAAAGAAGTCCAGAAACTCACGGGATGCCTAGCTGCGCTGAGTCGGTTTATACCGAGGTTAGCAAAGCGAACGCTCCCCTCCTCTAAGCTCCTACGCAAATCCGGCCCATTCGCTTGGACCGACGAAGCGGAGGAAGCTCCCCAGGAGCTGAAGCAGCTCCTGATGACCCTACCCGTAATGGTAGCTGTCGAAGTGTTCGGTCGACACTTCCCCTGGGCCTGCACTGGGCAGCCCGCGGAGGTTCTTTTTTCGGTGGGGCTAGTCGCTTGCGGAGAGCTTGAGCGTATGGACGAGTTAGGAAGAGCTTGACACGGTGAGTTTTACATGGTTCGGGCCGCCGGAGCGTAAAACCCTACGTCCACGGCGAGCTATGGAGCTCGCTGTATTGCTTGTTGCTCAGAACCGGAGTCCTGAGCTTGGGGATGACTGAAGTCTAGCGTATGAGTTGCGGGAGTGCGAACCCTTGCTAACGTCACCTACCCGAGCCTTTTATAGCCCAAGACTCGGGTGGCTTACAAGGGGGGCCCGGGACCTGACAGGTGGTCCCGGGGAGATTGACTGTTATCTACCATATCTGCAGTTATGTCGGTAGTTGTCTCTGGTGAAGGCTTCTGAGTCTTCGTCTTGCAGCCCTGCCCATGCCGCATGCTAGTCGTAGTGGTTGATGACGGCGGGGGCGGCATGGGATGTCTTGTCGCTGCGTTTATTGGCTGGCAGGCTCTGACAGTGCGCGCCAGTCTGTGATGCGACTGGGCGCAACGGCACCTGACAGAGGTGTGCTCCGCGTCTCCACGTCTTGGGAAGGCGCGGGCCTTGAATACCTTGTACGGGCAAGGTATGGGGCGTCTTTACGCCCGCCGCCTACCGCTCGGGGGCAGGCAGCGCTCTTCTGCTGGACACGTGGCGGGCCCGGAGCCCTCCTCAGAGGAGAGGGAGGTCCGGCCCCGCAGGACACGTGGAGCCTTCGGACCTCTCCCCGCGGAGGGGGAGGTCCGGCTTCTGTCGGCCACGTGGCAAGCCCGGAGCTCTCCTCTGAGGAGAGGGAGGTCCGGTCTTGCTGGACACGTGGCGCCTTCGGACCTCTCTCCCGCGGAGGGGGAGGTCCGGCTCCTGTATGCCACGTGGCGGGCCTGGAGCTTTCCTCTGAGGAGAGGGAGGTCCGGCCCCGCCGGACGCGTGGCGCCTTCGGAGCTCTCCCTGCGGAGAAGGGCGAGTTCCTTAGGCATTTTCCGCTCTGCGCGGGGGTACCCCATATCGCGGGTACCGACAATGGCCCCCGGGCCCATCTCGGGGGAGATAGCGAGCCCGAGGTGGACCTCCGTCTCTTCTGATCCGCGCACTTTCTCTAAGTCCCGTCTTGACCACTGCCGGAGCACGAACAGTCCCGGGATCGTGGGAGCGTGCGCCCACTTGATGGTTGCCTTTACTGTGGCGGTTCCCAAGACTGCCACTTCTGCACGTAGCGGCGCTTTCTTCGGGAACCGCCGGAGTGCCTTGCCGGCTTGTCTTCTTAGGAGACTGACTCCTTGTGTGACGCCCTCAATTCTGTGGAAAACCACGGAACCGAGAACTAATACATATGTGTGCCCAGGATGTTCATCACACATACACATACGTTCCACAAACTGAATTCAGATTATATATTACCACGAATAACAGAGTTTATTATAATCACCTCATGAGTCTTGGACTCATGCTCACAGCGGAAGTCTTATTTCTATGCAGCGGAAGTCCTTATTTAAATGCGGAAGCAAAAACTAATGTGGAAGCGGAACTAAGCAGAAGTGGCTCCATCTCTACTCCCTCCACAGGCAAGGTTGAGAATAGATCACACGCCATAATGCTCTACTCGGTCTTCATAGTAGTCTTCTCTTGCTGTTGATGAGGAAATAATAATGCAAGTTTGAGCACAATGATGTACTCAGCAAGTGCGGGAATAACACATGATATGCAGCTCATAAACAAGGTAGGTATAAAAGGCTTATTTGCAGAATAGCAATTCTGTAAAAACCATGATAAAACAACAACTTACGTTTAAATGTAATCCCAACATGTATTAAATTACCAACATACCTCCGTCACTTCCCGTGTTCCATCCGAACATTAACCAATCTTTTTATTCATACTCACGAATACCTCCTCGTATTCGCTACCATTTCACCTCATAAAACAATCTCGTCTCGCACCGAGACCAATCTTATGTCATGACCCATCAGTCATGCAACCATCTCATCCCCCGGACTCAACAGTCCCAAACCCAACCATAACCAATAACCATAACCAATAACCGTAACCAATAACCGTAACCAATAACCATCCCATCTAATCATGGCAGTTTAACCAGGTGCTCATAACCGTAAGCTCGGCTATCATGATAGTTTTAATAACTCTGCAGAGTTTGCACCTCTTTACCCACAAGTTTGTGATTTCGTCACCCGTCGGTGACTGCAGAACCTCCATTATACCAGTACACAACCGTCGGTGTATGGTCAAGAGATCACAAAATAGCCTTTACAAAGGGGTTACTAGATGTATGGACTCACTAAGGTTTCACCGGCAGGCTAGAATCTCCAATTCTCCCACCCACGGGCCCCCTCTTGTGCCATGCAGTTCCCAGGGCAGTCCTCACTCGACTCCCATTCCCCGCGCCTTCCACAGTCCATAACACTCTAGCAACTTACCTAATTACTCAGCTAAGCCGCACCCATACTTGGCCTTGTGGTGGCACTGTTATCCTGGCATGTGCATGCATGAACCGGTCCTTAGATCTACGGCAAGTAAAACCACCATATCATGCTACCTCATTCACAAACCCAGGCTTGACTAGATCTTCCCTCCGATCTATGTTCATTAACCTCATCAATTACTGATTATCAGTACGAGTGCAGTTAGCTAGACACATCTATCTCGCTTCCCAATCCCATAAACTCAGCGAAGCATAAAGCAAAACCCATACCCGACTCATAAACTTCCCTGGCGACAAGGATGGTTTAATCAAGACTAGTAAACTCCTATAAAAGGGTTTCCCATCATGTTTGACTCAGTACACACACCTTTTCGCAAATCAAAACAGTTTTGCCCAAAACATAGGATTAACATGGTCAAGGAGCATTTGCCTTGTTCTTGCGGTTCTGGTTGTTCTTGATTTTGTTGCTGCAGCTCATCGTAGACAGCTTTCTGAGTTTGTCCTGCTTTGTAGGATTCACGTGCATGCAAATTCGCAGCAATCAATATCATGTACAAACCCTAAACTAGGTGCGATGATGCACATGCATGCTATCCTATGATTAGTTTTATTAGATCGATCTGTACTTATTCTTGCATGGCTTGCATGGTCAGAGGTGTTCGTGATGATCTGGTCTTTAGATCAAACTGATCATCAAGTGATCTATCCACGAAAAGGCTTCTGTTCGAAAGGAATTGAAGAACAGATGCAAAAGAGATGAACACAGTGATGTTGTAAGGTGGTATCGAAGTCCTACCTTACGCTCTTCTTGACTTTGAGGTCCTCCTCAGACCACTCGGTTCTTCTCCGATGATCTCCCTTGTTGCGCTTCGGCGATGTTTTGCTCGGCGAGTTAGGGCTAGAGCGCTAAGTCGTCGACTCAGGAGTTGAAAGAGAAGTTCGTGATTTCAGCCAGAGGTTTCGGGTTCTATTTATAATCAGGAAGAGAAGAGTCCTAATCTGATTGTGTCGGTACCTGAGATATGGGGTACCCCCGCGCACAGGGTAAAATGCCTAAGGTGCTCGCCCTTCTCCGCAGGGAGAGCTCCGAAGGCGCTACGCGTCTGGCGGGGCCGGACCTCCCTCTCCTCAGAGGAGAGCTCCGGGCCCGACACGTGGCATACAGAAGCCGGACCTCCCCCTCCGTGGGAGAGAGGTCCGAAGACGCCACGCGTCCAGCGAGGCCGGACCTCCCTCTCCTCAGAGGTGAGCTCCGAGCCCGCCGCGTGGCATGCAGAAGCCGGACCTCCCCCTCCGCGGGAGAGAGGTCCGAAGGCGCCACGCGTCCAGCGGGGCCGGACCTCCCTCTCCTCAGAGAAGAGCTCCGGACCTGCCACGTGGCTGGAGGAATTGTGTTGCCTGCCCCCGGGCGGTAGGCAGCGGGCGTAAAGGCGCCCCTCACCTTGCCCGTACAAGGTATTCAAGGCCCGCGTCTTCCCAAGACACGGAGACGCGGAGCACGCGTCTGTCAGGTGCCGTTGCGCCCAGTCGCATCACAGACTGGCGCGCGGTGTCAGAACCTGCCAGGAAATAAACGCCGCGACAAGACATCCCATGCCGCCTGCGCCGTCATCAACCACTATGACTAGTGCGCGGCATGGGCAGGGCGGCAAAATGAAGACTCAGAAGCCTTCGACCGGAGGCAACCACCGGCATAACTACAGATACGGTAGATAGTAGACAATCTTCCCGTGACCACCTGTCGGGTCCCGGCTTCCCTTGTAAGCCGCCCGAGCCTTGGACTATAAAAGGCTCGGGTAGACGTCGATAGCAAGGGTTCGCATTCTGCAACTCATACGCTAGCCATACACTCTCAAGCTGTAACTCACCCCCAAGCTCAGGCCCTCGGCCCTGAGCAGCAAGCAATACAGCGAGCTCCATAGCTCGCTGTGGACGTAGGGTTTTACGCTCCGGCGGCCTGAACCACGTAAAACTTCCCGTGTCAAGCTCTCACTAACTCGTCCATTTGCGCAAGCTCTCCGCTAGGAACTAGCCCCTCCGAAAAAAGAACCTCCGCGGGCTGCCCAGTGCAGGCCCGGGGGAAGTGTAGATCGCACACTTCGACATTTGGCGCGCCAGGTAGGGGGACTTTTCCCCTAGCGCGACGAGTTTCCACCAACGAAGATGACCAAGCTCCCTTCGGCGGCAAGCTCACCTCCCCCGCCTCCGCGGCAAGCCGCGGATAGGGGGGAATACAAGCCAACAAACTCAGGACGGAGTGTGTCAGTACAAGCTGGGAGCCGGAAACCGGCTCTGGCAGCGCCGGCCCCGGCAATGCAGGCTCCAACCAGCGTCATATCTCCAGTAGCGCCGGGCGTACCCGGAAGGGGCGCGCTAGCTGCAGCAAGAGCGCTACTGCACAATTCGCCCGCTGGAGACGCGCCTCAGGCAGCGACCCAGTGGTGGATTCTCGAGGTAGACCGTCTTGTCATCGCTGCCGCAAGCCCACGACTCCGGCGGAGACGACACTCCAACCAGCCGGCCGTGTCGCTGATACGCACGCCGATGGCTGATGAACAGACGGCAGATTCCAGCTCTGCCAGCCCTCAATCGATGGATCTGAGGACAGAGCTGGAGCGGTGTTGCTCGGGTCAAGATGCCCGGGTATACCTCGAGCAACGCCGAGAAAGGCGTCGCTACCAAGGAGCTGACGACAGCATGACGTCGGCCTCGACCCAGCCTGAAGAGCAGACCTTCGCCATGCGACCTCTGTCCCAGGACTGCGCTGTGCAGAATATGCCACAGTCATATGTACTGCAGACGGCGCCCCCGGCCTACGGTGCAGCTTTGCCCGTACCGGGGTACACTGTGCCTGGTGAGAACACAGCGTTCGCGGCACCAGAACCTGCGGTGACGGAAGCAGGATGTGCAGCCCTCGCGCCCCATCTTCGCTTTGCGAAGTGGCCGTGCAAGTTTCGGCCACACCTGCCCGAGAAGTACGACGGCAGCGTCAACCCGGCGGAGTTTCTCCAGATCTACTCCACCGCCGTACTTGCCGCAGGAGGGAATGAAGCCGTCATGGCCAATTACTTCCCTGTCGCCTTGACCGGTCCAGCCCGGTCTTGGCTCATGAACCTCCCCCAAGGTTCCGTCACCTCCTGGGGAGAGCTTTGCCGACAGTTCGTAGCCAACTTCGGCAGCTCCTACACCCGGCCTGGCACGGAGCTCGACCTCCACGCCGTCCAGCAGCAGCCTGGGGAGTCGCTGCGCTCTTTCATCCAGCGGTTCTCCCAGGTGCGGAACACCATCCCACACATTCAAAATGCTTCTGTGGTGGTGGCGTTCCGGCAAGGCGTCTGGGACAAGAAGATGCTCGAGAAGCTCGCGACCAGGGAGGTCCGCGACGTCTCAGAGCTCTTTAGCTTGGCGGACAAATGCGCCAGAGCTGCCGAAGGACGGAACTGGCACTCGCTGCCATCCTCCGAGTCAGAGGGACTGCCCGGATCCAGTCCTACTCCCTGTGGAAGCAGCAGGAAGGCCAAGGGCCGAGGCAGAAGCAAGATAGAGTCACCGACCGCAGTCCCAGTCGTCACTGCAGCGACGCTCGGTGGGGCTCGGGGGCCGCGCCCCGACAAGAAGCAGCGAAGGTCACCAATTCCAGAAGGTGATAAAGGCAGTATGTGCCCCGTGCACGGCAGCTGTCGCCACACTGCTGCCGAGTGCCGGGAGATCCGAAGGCTCGCAGAGTGTTTCCGCAAGGAGAAGCGGCAGCGGGCTGATGACCTGCCCTTCCGTCCAAAGGAAGGTGAGCAGAGGGTGGATGTTCCAGATAACATCGACCACCCAGAGGAGATCCGGGAGCCTCCGTGTGTCGTGAAGGCGGCACGCAATCACGAGGATTCCGACTCCAGCGGCGATGAGCGTCGGAAGAAGCTCTACGTCATATACGGCGGGTCCGCCGACCCCTCGTCCCGAAGCGCAGTCAAGACTCTGCGCCGAGCGGTAGCGTCGGTGGCACCACTCCCAAGTGCGGCACCGCACCTAAAGTGGATGGGGACCCCCATCAGCTTTGATGCCACCGACTGCCCCAGGAACATGGCTGGGGCCGGCCAGCTGCCACTCCTGGTGGCCCCTACCATCGCCAACGTGAGAATGTACCACGTTTTGGTGGACGGAGGGGCTGGGCTGAACCTCATCAGCCGTGCAGCTTTCCAGAAGCTGCAGATCCCGATGGCCAAGCTCACCCCGTCGAGTCCGTTCTCAGGGGTAGGGCCGGGACAGGTTATCCCCTACGGCAGCATTAGTCTCCCGGTGACCTTCGGGGCTCCGGACAGCTATCGAACAGAGTACATCCAGTTCGACGTAGCGGAGATAGACCTCCCCTTCAACGCCATAATCGGCAGGCCAGCCCTGTACCGGTTCATGGCTGTAGCCCATTATGGCTACCTTGTCCTGAAGATGCCAACGCCGACAGGTGTTCTCAGGATTCGTGGGGACCACACTGCTGCAGTGTCGGCCCTGGAGAAGCTCCAAGCACTCGCGACAGCTGGGGCCTCAGCCCCCGGCAATACGGAATCGGACCAGCTCCGCCCGTGTGCACGTCACCGTGCTTCCACCACAGCACCCCGGGTGCAACCTCTCGACGAGGGCGGCGTCCCCTTAAAGGTCGTCCAAGTCGGCGCCGAAGCTACCCAGACCACCCGGGTGGCCAGGGGCCTGGATAGTAAATAGGAAGGCGCGCTCGTCACCTTCCTCCGGCACAACGTCGACGTGTTTGCATGGCAGCCGTCACAGATGCCGGGGATCCCCAGGAAGGTGATCGAGCACCACTTGAAAGTCTTCCCCGATGCCCGGCCGGTTCAACAGAAGCCCCGCAAGCAGTCCATTGAGCGGCAGAACTTCATCCGTGAGGAAGTCAAGAAGCTGCTGGACGCTGGCTTCATACGGGAGGTCCACCACCCACGATGGTTGGCGAACCCCGTCGTTGTCCCGAAGGCCGGCGGGAAGCTCCGGATGTGCATCGACTACACCAGTCTCAATAAGGCATGTCCTAAAGATCCATTCCCTCTCCCTAGAATAGACCAAATAGTAGACTCAACGTCAGGCTGTGATATGCTGTGCTTCCTAGACGCCTATTCGGGTTTCCATCAGATCCCCATGTCTAGGGAGGACGAGGAGCACACCTCCTTCATCACAGTAGACGGCCTTTATTGCTATGTGTCTATGCCTTACGGCCTAAAGAATGCACTCCCTACCTTTGTGCGGGCAATGCACAAAACCTTTGGGGAGTTAATAAGAGACCTGGTTGAGGTGTATGTCGATGACATAGTTGTCAAGGTCAAGCAGGGTCCGTCCCTGCTAGATAACCTAGCCCTAGTCTTTGACAAGTTGCGCTCTACATGCACCAAGCTGAACCCAGATAAATGTGTGTTTGGCGTGTCCTCTGGGAAGCTCTTAGGGTTCCGGGTCTCGCACCGGGGGATTGAGGCCAACCCAGAGAAGATCAAGGCCATCGACTTGATGCGGCCCCCAGCCCGCGTCAAAGATGTCCAGAAACTCACAGGATGTCTAGCCGCGCTGAGTCGGTTTATACTGAGGCTAGCAGAGCGGGCACTCCCTTTCTTTAAGCTCCTGCGCAAGTCGGGCCCCTTTGCCTGGACTGACGAAGCGGAAGAGGCTTTCCAGGAGTTGAAGCGACTCCTGACGACCCTACCAGTCATGGTAGCCCCTGAGCCCGGAGAGCACCTGTTGCTCTACATCGCGGCGACAACTGAAGTAGTGAGTATGGTCCTCGTCGCAGAGCGGCCGGACCCCTCATCTTCACAACCTGCTCCGGTAGCAGAAGACAGATGCCAGGAGGCCCCGCAGGACCAAGACGGTCTCCCGGGCCTCCAAGGCAACCTCCCGGAGGTACAGGTCGGCCTCCCGGAGGTCCCGGGCAGTCTCCCGGACCTCCAAGATAAACCCCCGGGGGCCCCGCAGGACCCCCCCGGGGGCCAAATGGGACCTCCCAGAGGTCCCCCAAGACCCCCCAGAGCTCCCGAACAATCAAGATAGCCTAAGGGCCTCCGGGTCCCAGCTCCCGGAGGTCCCCGTGGGTCCGCCCACCTCCAGAGGGCCAATGGACGAGGACCCCCCAGACCTGAGAAAGAGGGTTCGAACCGTACAGAGGCCTGTCTACTACGTCAGCGAAGTACTCCATGATGCCAAGACAAGGTACCTGGAAGTCCACAAGCTGCTGTATGCGGTGCTCGTTGCCTCCAGGAAGCTCCGCCATTACTTCCAGGCCCACCGGGTCTCGGTAGTCACCTCGTATCCACTGAAGACAATTCTTCACAGCCCCCATGCGACGGGCAGCGTTGCTAAATGGGCGGCGGAGCTAGCGGAGTTTGAGCTGGACTTCCTCCCACGCCATGCAGTCAAGAGCCAAGCACTGGCTGACTTTGTGGCGGAGTGGACACCAACGGAGGCTGACCCAGGGGGCCATGGGGGCGGAGAACCGGAGCACCAAGCTCCGGTCTTCACCGAACCCCACTGGACACTCTTCTTCGACGGCTCCTCGCGAAAGCAGGGGGCCGGTGCCGGCGTACTGCTCCTCATGCCATCGGGGGAACAGTTTGGGTATATGGTGCGTCTCAATTTCAAGGCAACCAACAACATGGCGGAGTATGAAGCACTCATCTTTGGCCTGCAGACAGCCCTGTCTTTAGTCGCTCGCCAGTTGTTGGCACAGGGCGACTCCCAGCTGGTCATCAAGCAAGTCAAGGGCGAATGCTCCTGCAATGACCCCCAGCTAGCTGCATATCTGCTTCACGTACAGATGTTGGAGAAAGAATTCCTCACCTTGGACCTACACCACGTACCGCGCGCCGGTAATACCGCAGCCGACGACCTTTCAACGAAGGCTTCCACCGGAGCCCCTGCGCCCGAAGGAGTCTTTGAGAGGACGTTGCTGCGGCCCACAGCCCGGCCCGCCGAGCCGGGCGAAGGGGGCTTGACCAGCACCTCGAAGCTGGCGGTCCCGGTGGCCCAACAACCGTGGGCGCCGCCAAGGATTGTAAGCGTCACTGGGGACTCCGTGCAACCCAGCGCTCAAGATCCAGAAGCTCAAGTCAGACCCGATGCATGGATCACGGAGATCCGGGACTACTTGAAGGACAATATCCTCCCTGATGAACATGCAACCGCTGAATGGATTGTGCGTATGGCTAAGAGGTACGCGCTGGTAGAGGGGGATCTCTACCGGCGTGGCGCCAACCACATCCTATTGTCGGTAAAGCCTTCCGGCATGGCTTCTACTGGCCGACAGCACTCCAGGATGCCGTCAAGCTGGTCGAGAGCTGCAAGGCATGCCAGTTCCACGCCAAGCAGATCCATACACCGGCTCAGGCGGTACAGATGATCCCGCCCTCGTGGCCGTTTGCCGTGTGGGGGCTGGACATCCTGGGGCCATTCCCCAGAACTGTCGGGGGGTTCCGGTACCTCTATGTCGCCATCAACAAGTTCACCAAGTGGCCGGAAGCTACACCAGTTGTCACCATTAATAAACAATCAGCAGTAAAATTCATCAGATCCATTGTCTGCCGGTTCGGGGTCCCAAACAGGATCATCACTGACAATGGGACCCAGTTCACCAGCGCAGCATTTCAAGACTACTGCGAGGACCTTGGCATTCAGGTATGCTATGCCTCGGTCGCTCACCCGAAGAGCAATGGGCAAGTCGAGAGGGCCAATGCGGAGATTCTCCGGGGCCTCAAGACTCGTACCTTCGCCAGCCTGAAGAAACATGGTGCCAATTGGGTAGATGAACTTCCGAGCACGCTATGGGCTAACCGGACATCCCATAGCCGGGCCACCGGGGAGACACCCTTCTTCATGGTGTACGGGGCCGAAGCTGTACTTCCTCCAGAAATCACCATGAAGTCTCACCGTGTCCGGGCTTACGACGAAGCCGCGCAGTACAACCTCCGGCGTGGAGAAATCGACCTCGTCGACGAGGTCCGATTACATGCGGCACTCCGTAACGCGTGGTACAGACAGGCGCTTCGGCGCTACCACCAGAGGTCTGTGCGTGCCCGAGAGCTGCAGGAAGGTGACCTGGTGTTGCGGCGCATACTTTCTCGCGAAGGGGCCCACAAACTCTCCCCTAATTGGGAGGGCCCCTTCCGAGTCACAAAAGTATGCCGCCCCGGGTGTGTGCGCCTTTCCACCGAGGATGGGGACCTGCTCCCGAATCCTTGGAACATAGAACACCTCCGTAAGTTCTATCCCTAAGAGCAAAAATAGCTCAGTACTTTCTTTTCGTAATGAACCCCATAGAGTCCAGGAGCAGCGCTCGGAGCAGCTAAACCCCAGGGGACGGTCCAGGACTACGTTCAGCTTTGCCTGGTTCCGACTCCAAGCGCGTAGAGTCTTGCTTCCCCTCTTAATGGGGTGGGTCGTGGCCTCCATGTTTAGCCTGCCTTCCTCCTATGGGAGGTTGTGCGAAAAGAAGTCTGCCCTACTTTGCTCTTTCCTTGTACTCATTTGAATTGTGAATTGAGTTACTTTTTTATCACCCTTGCAGTACATGGCTGCCGTGTGCTCAGCTCCCCCTCTCTACAAACCCCCAAGCATCAAGCGTATGGTTGGGGGCTGTAAGTCAAATAAGACTGTAAAACAAGGGAGGGGGAGCCCCCAAGGAGAATTACGTTTCCTCTACCTGTGTGCAGGACTTCCAGGATTGCGGCAACGGGGACTGCGTGAAGTAGGGGGAAAGGAGCTACCAACTACTTCGACCCAGGGCTAGAGGGGGCGGGACCCAGGGGTCCCACGAGTCCAGCAGGCCCGGAACTCTCCCCTTCCTTGAGAGGGGCTCCAGGCTCGCCACGTGGCAGACGGAAGCCGGACCTCCCCCCGCGGTGGAAGAGCTCCGAAAGCCCTGCGTGCTCAACATGGCCGGGGCTCCCGTCCCCGTAGTAAGAGCAATCATCAAGTGGGCGCACGCTCTCACGACCCCGCAGCCGTTCGTGCTCCGGCAGCGGTCATGTCGGAACTTAGAGAAAGTGCGCGGATCGGAGGAGATGGAGGTGCCACCTCGGGCTCGCTATCTCCCCCGAGATGGGCCCGGGGGCCACTGTCGGTACCTGAGATATGGGGTACCCCCGCGCACAGGGTAAAATGCCTAAGGTGCTCGCCCTTCTCCGCAGGGAGAGCTCCGAAGGCGCCACGCGTCTGGCGGGGCCGGACCTCCCTCTCCTCAGAGGAGAGCTCCGGGCCCGACACGTGGCATACAGAAGCCGGACCTCCCCCTCCGTGGGAGAGAGGTCCGAAGACGCCACGCGTCCAGCGAGGCCGGACCTCCCTCTCCTCAGAGGTGAGCTCCGAGCCCGCCGCGTGGCATGCAGAAGCCGGACCTCCCCCTCCGCGGGAGAGAGGTCCGAAGGCGCCACGCGTCCAGCGGGGCCGGACCTCCCTCTCCTCAGAGAAGAGCTCCGGACCTGCCACGTGGCTGGAGGAACGGTGCTGCCTGCCCCCGGGCGGTAGGGAGCGGGCGTAAAGGCGCCCCTCACCTTGCCCGTACAAGGTATTCAAGGCCCGCGTCTTCCCAAGACGCGGAGACGCGGAGCACGCGTCTGTCAGGTGCCGTTGCGCCCAGTCGCATCACAGACTGGCACGCGGTGTCAGAACCTGCCAGGAAATAAACGCCGCGACAAGACATCCCATGCCGCCTGCGCCGTCATCAACCACTATGACTAGTGCGCGGCATGGGCAGGGCGGCAAAATGAAGACTCAGAAGCCTTCGACCGGAGGCAACCACCGGCATAACTACAGATACGGTAGATAGTAGACAATCTTCCCGGGACCACCTGTCGGGTCCCGGCTTCCCTTGTAAGCCGCCCGAGCCTTGGACTATAAAAGGCTCGGGTAGGCGTCGATAGCAAGGGTTCGCATTCTGCAACTCATACGCTAGCCATACACTCTCAAGCTGTAACTCACCCCCAAGCTCAGGCCCCCGGCCCTGAGCAGCAAGCAATACAGCGAGCTCCATAGCTCGCCGTGGACGTAGGGTTTTACGCTCCGGCGGCCTGAACCACGTAAAACTTCCCGTGTCAAGCTCTCACTAACTCGTCCATTCGCGCAAGCTCTCTGCTAGGAACTAGCCCCTCCGAAAAAAGAACCTCCGCGGGCTGCCCAGTGCAGGCCCGGGGGAAGTGTCGATCGCACACTTCGACAGATTGGATCCCGAATAAGAGTCTTATTCAGATCTTTGTTAGATCCTGACGTCTTATCTTCGGTAACATCGTGGAGTTTAGATCGGTTTCCATTGCGTACCAGTATCTTCACGCGTAAAAACCGCTCCAGACTCGTTACCTCTGCGGTGATGAGCTCCGGAAGCTCCACGTATCCTTCCGAGCCTGGTATTTCTTCTCCCGTGGAGACGAGCTCCGGTTGTGCCGCGTGTCAATCGATCAAGACCTCCCTCTTCTTCGAGCTCCGCGCACGCCACGTGTGGGTGCCGGTCTTTCCGCTCTCCTTTCCTCAGGGACATGCCCTGAGGTCGACACGTGTTTAGCTGCGACGGACCTTCCGGTGATAAGCTCCGGTGGCGACACGTATTCGATAGATCCGGACTTCTCTGAGATGAGCTCCAAAATTGACACGTATCCCCCGCGAATGGTCCTCTGATTTCCGCGAGGACTAGCTCCGAGGATGACACGTGTCCTAAAAAAAATGCCTTTGCTTCTTCCGCAGCAGCTAGCTCCGCGGTAGCACGTGTCCCACAGGGTCGGTCCTCTTTCCAATTGCGGAGGTGACCCCCGAGCCTGCCACGTAGCTAGTTTAGCGGCGGACCTCTCCCAATTTCTCGGGAATGAGCTCCGAACACGCCACGTGGTCTGCTAGCCGTGGAAATTGCCTTTGGTGCTCTTGGAGAGCTTTATTGGCTATCCTTTTGGTACTTGTCTCAGTTTCTACTCTTCTTAAAATGTTTTTCTTCTTCATAAAACATGAACATATGCTGACACCCGAGGTGAGAGTGTCACACCTTGCCCCACCGCTTCAGCTGGGCGGTTTGGGTCCACCTGTCATCGGCGCTCGGTCTTGGAGCCGAAGCGGTTGCCGATGCGGCGTATTCGAAGAGTTTCGAATCGCTTTGAATTGTACCTGGAAGGTGCGAAAGGAGACCGCAACGTGGGCAGGCTCCCCTTATAAGGCTTCCAGCACTTGCACCTTCCTCGAGTCTCTGCGGCCTCGTCTTCTTTCATGGCTTCTAACCCGCCTTTGGGGGGGAATCGCTCTCGATTTCCTCCGGCGACGGCGTCTGCACCAAGTCTAGGACCCAGGGAGCCTGCATGCCTTGCCTCTGGAGGTGGCGCCTCCAAGAGGTCTCAGGTTTGTCCTTCCGACGGGACTCTTCCTAGGCGACGGCAGGCTGAAAGTTCCCTGGCGTTGCGTCCCTTCTTAGATGGTGGAGTCTTCAAAGAAACTGCTGATACGCCGAGGCGGCTTCAGGCGGAGGAGTCTCCAGGGAAACTGCTGAAGCACCAAGGAGGACCCCAGGTGGCAGAGTCTCCAAGAAGACCGCTGAAGCAGCGGGGGGGGGGGCTTCAGGAGCACCCTTGATGACACCGGCTTTTGCGCTGGTGATGAGGGAAGTCTCCAAGGAAACCATTGAAGCAGCGGAGGGGGCTTCAGGAGCATCCTTGATGATACCGGCCCTCGCGCTGGTGATGGCCGAGGTGATTCCTGCGCTCGGGTCACGGAGTGGGAGAACGCCGCCAGGGCTGAAGCCTGATGGCGTAGCCGCTCTTGCAACTTCTAGGCTCTGGTCGTGCCAGGGGGACCCTGGGGCTTGTTTCTTTCTTTTTTATCGAGTCTGTAGTCCAGCTCATGGAGCCTCGCATAAATAGACTCTCTTGAATGTTTGTGTCTGTGATGCCCTTTCTTTCCTTCTTGGCTTTGCCTGACTGAGTCCTTAGCTCCGCAAGGTACACAGAGGCCTTCACCAATCTTTGGAGCTCTGCACAGACACCTTCCCCGGGTCCTAACTGTATTAGGGGCCCCCGGGGATCTCCAGATCTCGCCCTATGGGGAGGTCCAGATCTGCCGGCCACGTGGCGGGTCCGGAGCCCCTCCTTAGGAGGCGGGAGCTCTGGCCCTGCTGGACACGTGGGACTTTCGGAGCCTCACCCCCCGCCGAGGGGGAGGTCCGATTTCCGCCTGCCACATGGCGAGTCTGGAGCCCTCCTTAGGGGAGGCGGGAGCTCCGGGCCCGCTGTACACGTGGAGCCTTCGGGCCTCGCCCCTGCTGAAGGGGCGGGACCCGGTCCTTCCAGTCCTATGCCGGAGTAGTAGGTAGCTTCTTTCTCCCCGCTTCGTGCAGTCCCCGTTGCTGTAACCTGGAGGTCCTGCACACAGGCAGAGGAAACGTAATTCTCCTCGGGGGGTCCTCCCCTCCCATCTCCTAGTCTTATTTGGCTTACGATCCTGATCCGTTATACGGGGCTTGGGCAATTCTGTGCGCGAGGCGCCGGAGCTCCGGCTCCCTCCGAGGTCCGGGTATGGCCGTCCGATCGCTAGTACCGGGCCGTGCGCCGGGGAAGCAGAGTGCACGTGCTTTGGGTTCATGACCAGGCAAAGCGGTTGTACTCCCCTGTACCTCCGGAGGGCAGGATGTGCACGCTTTGGGCACGGAGCCGGCTAAGCGGGATACGCACCCTGGACCCCCCATGCACAACGCAGGCCTTTCCTGGAGGTGACCAACTGGCACCGCAACACCTGACTGGGGGAGGCCCGAGAGACTCACTTGGCCATCGGCAGGTGCCTCAAGTGCAACCGCCCTCGGTAGGATAGCGAATGCTGACTATGGATGAGCGCGGGAGAGGGGGAGCTAGGTGTACGATGAACATACATAGATAGTGTGATCATAGAAATTAATGCGTAATTTAAATGAGCACATGAGAGAGAGCGAAGTAGAACAAGTTTCTGTATTAATGCCCATAAGTGGAAGTCTGGCTGTACATGGAGGCAATGACCCGCCTCGTCTACAAGGGAAGCAAAACTCTACGCGCTTAGGGTCGGAACCAGGCTAAGCTGGACGTAGTCCTGGACCGTCCCTTGAGACTTAGCTGCCCCAAGCGCTGTTCCTAAACTCTATGGGATTTATTACAGAAGGGAATGACCCTGTTCTACTAATGCTCGGGGGATAGGACTTACAGTGTTGTTCCATGCCAAAGGGTTTTGGGAACGGATCCCACACTCGGTTGAAAGGCATGTGTACCTGGGGCGGCAGCTTTCATGATTCGGAAGGGACCTTCCCGGCTGGGGGAGAGTTTATAGGTCCTTCTCGGGAAAGTGCGTGCCGCGGTACCAGGTCGCCTTTCTGCAGGTCCCTGACGCGTTTGGTTCTTTGGCGGTAGTGCTAGAGCATCAGCCGAGACCGTGCGTTGTGGGCTGTTATCTGCAGCCGAGCCTCATTGACGAGGTTGTCATCTTCACGCTGGATCAGGTCCTGCACGGCTTCTCCTGGGCACCCCCGGGGAGTTCTCCCCTTCTGGCTAAGGCCTTCAAGGGGTAGGTGGACCCGGGCTCGTCTTGGAGGACCCAAGGCGTCTTCCCCTTCTGGCAAGGCCTTCAAGGGGTTGACAGACCTTGGGCGGCCCCCAGGAGGTATGACCGAGGCACGGAGGCGTGCTCTCGGGAGGGGCTGGCCCGATCTCGCACCATTGTGATTGGCGCTTGGGCTGCTGCGACTACTTGGTGCTTCTCCAAGGTTGACGCCGCAGCAGTGCAGCCTCCACTGACCTGGGACGGCAGCCGCAGTCGGCTACCGCCCCGGCCCGTCACCATCGGAGCTGGAGTCCTCACCGTTATACACTGTCTTCATGACACGCTGAGGCTCCTGAAACCCCACCTGGTGGCCGGCGCTGACTGAAGCGTCGACTTTCTGCTTGCCATCCCTCTGAGGGTGGAGCGGCGCCTCAGCTCTCTGCTGCCTTCCTTTGCGGAACAGCTCTGCGAGCCTCTGGATATCCCAGCACTCGGCAGCAGTATGGTTGCCGGTGCCATGCACGGGGCATAGCCCGCCCTGGTCACCATCTGGGGCTGGCGACTGCCGCTGCCTTTTGTCGGGGCGTGGCCCCCGAACTCCACTAGCCGTGGCCGCTGCGGCGACGGGAGCCGCGGATGATGACTTCATCTTGCCACTCCCCCGGTTCTTGGCCTTTGTCGGTGTCGATACCCGCGATATGGGGTACCCCCGCGCACAGGGGAAAATGCATAAGGATCTCGCCCTTCTCCGCAGGGAGAGCTCCGAAGGCGCCACGCGTCCGGCGGGGCCGGACCTCCCTCTCCTCAGAGGAAAGCTCCGGGCCCGCCACGTGGCATACAGAAGCCGGACCTCCCCCCTCCGCGGGAGAGAGGTCCGAGGGTACCGCGTGTCCAGCAGGGCCGGACCTCCCTCTCCTCAGAGGAGAGCTCCGGGCTTGCCACGTGGCGGACGGAAGCCGGACCTCCCCCTCCGCGGGGAGAGGTCCGAAGGCTCCACGTGTCCTGCGGGGCCAGACCCCCCTCTCCTCTGAGGAGGGCTCTGGGCCCGCCACGTGGCCAGCAGAAGAGCGCTGCCTGCCCCCGAGTGGTAGGCGGCGGGCGTAAAGACGCCCCCATACCTTGCCCGTACAAGGTATTCAAGGCCCGTGTATTCCCAAGACGCGGAGACGCGGAGCACGCCTCTGTCAGGTACCGTTACGCCCAGTCGCATCACAGACTGGCGCACGGTGTCAGAACTTGCCAGCCAATAAGCGCAGCGCACGCCTGTCAGGAGGCGCGGTGACCAGTCACAGCCAGGACAGGCGTACAGTGTCTGAAGCTGCAGGCCATTGAAGGCAGTGACAAGACCGGACAAGACACGTGCTGCCGCCCCTGCCATCGCCAACGACTACACGCTACACTTAGCCTGCGGCATGGGTAGGGCGGCAGGACGAGGACTTCGACGCCAGCGCCAAGACATAATAGCTGGTAGGAAATCACCCCGGGGCCACCTGTCGGGTCCCGGGCCCCCCTTGTAAGCCACTCGAGTCTTGGACTATAAAAGGCTCGGGTAGGCAACGTTAACAAGGGTTCGAACCCTGTTGGTTCGCACTCTGCAACTCATACGCTAGCCATTCACTCCCAAGCTGTAACTCACCCCCAAGCTCAGGACTCCGGCCCTGAGCAGCAAGCAATACAGCGAGCTCCATAGCTCGCCGTGGACGTAGGGTTTTACGCTCCGGCGGCCTGAACCATGTAAAACTCACCGTGTCAAGCTCTTACTAACTCGTCCATCCATGCAAGCTCTCCGCAAGGGACTAGCCCCACCGAAAAAAGAACCTCCGCGGGCTGCCCAGTGCAGGCCCGGGGGAAGTGTCGACCAAACACTTTGACATTTGGCGCGCCAGGTAGGGGGCTTTTCCCTTGCGCGACGAGTTTCCGCTGACGAAGATGACCAAGCTTCCTTCAGCGGCAAACTCTCCTCCCCCGCATCCGCGGCGAACCACGACCATGGGGGAGTACATGTCAACACACTCAGGACGGAGTGTGTCGGTACAAGCTGGGAACCAGCAACCGGCTCTGGCAGCACCGACCCCGGCAATGCAGGCTCCAACCAGCGTCAGGTCTGCAGTAGCGCTGGGCGTACCCGGTGGGGGTGCGCTAGCTGCAGCAAGAGCGCTACTGCACAATCCGCGTGCTGGGGACGCGCCTCAGGCAGCGACCCAGCAGTGGATAAGCGAGGTAGACCGTCTCGTCGTCACCGCCGCAAACCCTCGACTTCGGCGGGGACGACGCTCCGGCCAACCGGCTGTGTCGCTGATACGCACACCAATGGTTGGCGAGCTGACGGCAGATTCCAGCTCCACCAGGCTCCAGTCGACGGATCTGAGGACAGAGATGGAACGGTGTCACTTGGGCCAAGGTGCCCGGGTATACCTCGAGCAACATCGAGAAAGGCGTCGCACTCAAGAGGCTGGCGACAACATGACGTCGGCCTCGACTCAGCCTGAAGGGCAGACCTTCGCCACACGAGCTCTACCCCAGACGTACGCCACGCAGCATAAGCCGCAACCATGTGCTCTACAAGCGGCGTCCCCGGCCTATGGCGCAACCTTGCCCATACCGGGGTACACTGTGTCAGTCGCAACCAAGCGTTCACGGCACCAGTACCTGCACTGGGAGCCAGCAACCGGCTCTGGCAGCGCCGACCCCGGCAATGCAGGCTCCAACCAGCGTCAGGTCTTCAGTAGCGCTGGGCGTACCCGGCGGGGGTGCGCCAGCCGCAGCAAGAGCGCTACTGCACAATCCGCCTGCTGGGGACGCGCCTCAGGCAGCGACCCAGCAGTGGATTCGCGAGATAGACTGTCGAAGTGTTCAGTCGACACTTCCCCCGGGCCTGCACTGGGCAGCCCGCGGAGGTTCTTTTTTCGGTGGGGCTAGTCTCTAGCGGAGAGCTTGCGCAGATGGATGAGTTAGTAAGAGCTTGACACGGCGAGGTTTACGTGGTTCAGGCCGCCGGAGCGTAAAACCCTACGTCCACGGTGAGCTATGGGCTCGCTGTATTGCTTGCTGCTCAGGACCGGAGGCCTGAGCTCGGGGGTGAGTTACAGCTTGAGAGTGTATGGCTAGCGTATGAGTTGCAAAGTGCGAACTCAGGGTGCGAAGGGCTAGAGTGCGGACCCCTGCTAACGTCGCCTACCCGAGCCTTGTATAGTCCAAGACTCGGGTGGCTTACAAGGGGGGCCGGGACCCGACAGGTGGTCCCGGGGAGATTGACTGATATCTACCGTATCTGCAGTTATGCCGGTAGTTGTCTCTGCCGAAGGCTTCTGAGTCTTTGTCTTGTAGCTCTGCCCATGCCGCATGCTAGTCGTAGTGGATGATGACGGCGGGGGCGGCATGGGATGTCTTGTCACTGCGTTTATTGGCTGGCAGCCTCTGACACTATGCACCAGTCTGTGATGCGACTGGGCGCAACGGCACCTGACAGAGGCGTGCTCCACGTCTCCGCGTCTTGGGAAGGCGCGAGCCTTGAATACCTTGTACGGGCAAGGTATGGGGCGTCTTTATGCCCGCTGCCTATCGCTCGGGGGCAGGCAGCGCCGTTCTGCTGGCCACGTGGCGGGCCCGGAGCCCTCCTCAGAAGAGAGGGGGGTCCGGCCCCGCAGGACACGTGGAGCCTTCGGACCTCTCCTCGCGGAGGGGGAGGTTCGGCTTCTGTTGGCCACGCGGCGAGCCCGGAGCTCCTCTCTGAGGAGAGGGACGTCCGGCCTCTCCGGACACGCGGCACCTTCGGACCTCTCTCCCGCGGAGGGGGAGGTCCGGCTTCCGTATGCCACGTGGTGGGCCCGGAGCTCTCCTCTGAGGAGAGGGAGGTCCGGCCCCGCTGGACGCGTGGCGCCTTCGGAGCTCTCCCTGCGGAGAAGGGCGAGATCCTTAGGCATTTTCCCCTGTGCGCGGGGGTACCCCATATCGAGGGTACCGACAGTGGCCCCCGGGCCCATCTCGGGGGAGATAGCGAGCCCGAGGTGGGACCTTCGTCTCTTCTGATCCACGCACTTTCTTGTCTTGAGTACTCCCTTTGCTGGCAGGGTCTTGACGGCTTCGGTGTTCAGCCTCTTTGGAGAGGGTGAAGCCTGGCATCGGAGCTCGGCCCGGCTGTGGGGGCGGAGGTCTGGAAGTCATCGGAGCTCAGGCCAGCGAAGGGCGTGAGGTCAAGCATCAGCGCTCGCCTCTGAAAGGAGGGCGAGGGCTGGCCTCGGAGCTCGGTCTGGCTGTGGAGGCGGAGTCTGGAAGTCATCGGAGCTCAGGCCAGCGAAGGGCGTGAGGTCCGGCGTCAGCGCTCGCCTCTGAAAGGAGGGTGAGGGCTGGCCTCGGAGCTCGGCCCAGCTATGGGGGCGGAGTCCGGAAGTCATCGGGGCTCAGGCCAGCGAAGGGCGTGAGGTCCGGAGGTCATCGGAGCTCAGGCCAGCGAAGGGCGTGAGGTCTGGCATCAGCGCTCGCCTCTGAAAGGAGGGCGAGGGCTGGCCTCGGAGCTCGGCCCAGCTATGGGGGCGGAGTCCGGAAGTCATCGGAGCTCAGGCCAGCGAAGGGCGTGAGGTCCGGCATCAGCGCTCGCCTCTGAAAGGAGGGCGAGGGCTGGCCTCGGAGCTCGGCCTGGCTGTGGAGGCGGAGGTCCGGAACTGCTCAGTGGCCCCCCTTTCCTATCCCTTAGTCTCATTTGGCTTACTGTCCCAGGCCGGAATACGGGGCTTGGATAATCCAGTGCACTTGGTTCCGGAGGTCTGGCCCCAGCCCCAGTCAGGGTGTAACCGCCCGGCCCCCTGGTACTCAGAACGTAGCGCCGGGAGGCAGAGTGCGCATGCTTTGGGTGCAAGACCGGGCAAAGCAAGGCTCCTGACCCCCCCCCCCCCCCCCCCCCCCGTTCTAGCGTAGGTCTTTTCTCGGAGGAGACCAACTGGCGGTGCAGTACCCTTATAGGGGGAGATCCAAAAGGCCACCGGGCCTCTGGCAGGTACCCCAAGCACTACCGCCTTCGGCAGGACGGCAAATATCGACTATGCATGAGAGCCGGAAAGAGGAGCCGAGTGTACAATGGACGCACACTGTCTAGGGCGTGGGGAGGTGTTCATATAAATTAATGCGTAATTTAAATAAACACCTAAGTAAGCATGGTGAACTTACTGGGTAGCATCGGAGCGCCTGTCTTCACGCAGAGCGGGTCATGCGTGGCTTCGTCGTACGCCGGATACGGGGGGACCCCCATGGCTATATCAGGGGGAAGCATGGCTTCGGCCCCGCATACCATGTGGAAGGGTAGTTCCCGTGACCCGGCCCTGGGAAGTCCGGCTGGCCCTCGACATGGAGGAGCCGGTATCCCCCGACGGCTCTGGGTGCGCATCTGCACCGGTTGTGTGGGTCTGCTTGGCGTGGACCTGGCACACATTGCATCCCTAACCAGTTTGACGGCGTCCAGGTGGCTCTCGGTCAGTAGGAGCCATGCCGGGTGGCTTAACCGACCAACATGCGGGACGATGAGCGTTCCCAGCACTCGCCTCCTTGGACTACTGCGAGCTAATCGCAGCCTTCCTCCTGGGTTATGCACCGCAATAGGATGTCGTGGCGCCACGCCAGTAAAGATACCAGCGCGTAGCACTTAGCCATCCGCACCACCCGTTCAGCGGATGCACGTTCATCAGGAAGGATGTCCTTCAAGGAGTCCCGGACCTCCGTGGTCCATGCATCGGGGCTACTTGAGCTTCTGGATCTTGAGCGCTGGGTTGCACGGAGTCCCCAGTGACTCTTACGATCCTTTCGCGGCATCCAGGGCCGCCGGGACTGCCTAGCTTCGAGGCACTGGTTCAGCCCCCTTCGCCCGGCTCGGCGGGCCGGGCTGTGGACCGCAGCAACGTCCTCTCGAAGACTCCTTCATGCGCAGGGGCTCCGATGGAGGCTTTCGTTGAGAGGTCGTCAGCTGCGGCCGTGCAAGCGCGCGGTACATGGCGCAGGTCCAAGGTGAGGAATTCTTTCTCCAACATCCGCACGTGAAGCAGATAAGCAGCTAGCTGTGGGTCATTGCAGGGGCATTCACCCTTAACTTGCTTGATAACTAGCTGGGAGTCGCCCTGCGCCAACAACTGGCAAGCGCCCAGAGACAGGACTGTCTTTTAGGCCAAAGATGATTGCTTCATACTCTGCCAAGTTGTTGGTTGCCTTGGAATTGAGACGCACCATGTACCCAGACTGCTCCCCCGATGGCATGGGAAGCAGTACGCCGGCACCGGCCCCCTGCTTTCACGAGGAGCCGTCGAAGAAGAGCGTCCAGTGAGGCCCGGTGAAGACCGGAGCTCGGTACTTTGGTTCACCGTCTTCGCGGCCCCATGGGTCAGCCTTCATTGGCGTCCACTCAGCCACGAAGTCAGCCAGTGCTTGGCTCTTGGCTGTCTGACGTGGTCGGGAGCTCAGCTTGAACTCCGCCGTCTTCGGGCTGTCTTCCGGCTTCGGAAGCTGGCAGTGAGTGCCAGCTCCGCCCTCCAGCTGCTCTGGTGCACTTGTCCGCCAGGCTGAAGGGCTCGGAGGCATCGCAGACCTCTCTGGTTGCAAGCCTCCCAAGCATCTTCTTGTCCTGGACACTGTCGAAGTGCCGCCACCACAGAAGCACTTTGAATATGCGGAATGGTGTTGCGTACCTGGGAGAACCGCTGGATGAAGGAGCGCAGCGACTCCCCAGGTTGTTGCTTGATGGCTTGGAGGTCAAGCTTCGTGCCGGGACGGGTGTAGGAGCTGCCGAAGTTGGCGATGAACTGCCGGCAGAGCTCTCCCCAGGAAGTTATGGAACCCTGAGGGAGGTTCATTAGCCAAGACCGGGCTGGGCCGATCAAGGCGACGGGGAAGTAGCTGTGGCGGACCGGAATCCGCTCATCCAGGATCGCAGAGGGTGGTGCCACGCGATGCGACACCCGACAGCACACGTCATAAGAACATAATATATTACATGGGAAAAACAACTGAAACTGTACAAACAGGTACAAACTTCAGTTACAACTATTGTTTATGTTACACAGCGGAAGTCTACACTACACAACTCACGCCCGCCTATCTAGCAAAAGTTGGTTGCCCAGCCCTAGGGCAACCCACACTAGCTGCACTCCTCAGCTCAGCGCGGCGTGTACGGCTCCCACTCAGCCGTGGTCCCCGGCGGAGGGTAACCCTCGCCGGTGGACTCATACTCCGAGTCCGTGGGTGGCTCCTCACCTAAAAAACACTTAAGCAGCAACCATGAGCACGAAGGCTCAGCAAGGCTTAACCGACTCAACTAAGCATGAAACTCTACATGAGGTATACCAAGACATAGGTTAGTAACATTTCAGACAAACGACACGCCTACAAGTTCATCCTTAGTTCATCTTTTAGCAACAAGTTAACAGTTCATGAAATCTGAAATTTAGTAAGCAGTATTTGGTGGCACACATGTAGCAATACAATTATATCAATCAGCATCATTGAATCAACATATTTCATCAATTAGTCTATGTTACGACGCAGTGAACAAGCGGTACTCGTCACCGCGAGGGACGGCGAATCGACTCGATATACACCTGCAGGGAAAACCCAAAGAGCACGTCACATACGCCCACCCGTGGAGCTGCACAGCACGCTCACTCGATGTCGTACGGGACAACCTTTCACCCAACAGCCCAAACGTCGAACCGGTCGCACCGAAACAAGCAGGAGGTTCCCCACACGGAGCATCTCTCTATGCCCGTTGGCAGATTTCCACCTTGCTGCCCTCAACCTACACCTATAAATCGGTGTGCCATGCCTCGACGCCCGGAGGTTTAGGCTACATCGGTTTATCGGGGCCCATATATCCGATATGCCTTCGGTACGTTCAATACTTGTTCAGCAGGGCCGCACACGGATCGGTCCTCAATCGACACGGGCAGGGCTGCGCACACAAGACTCACTCTTGCTGCGCCCTAGCCCCTGCCTAGTCTCATTTTTATTCCTAAAGTGATCTCACATCACTCAACCGAACCCGTATGTCCCAATGCCTATCTCGCGAGTAGATTCCAACTACTCGACTTGTACCGAAGTCCTATGACTCATTAAGCATAGCCTGTCTACTTCGAGGTCCTTGACACTACCCTCACTCTCTTAGGAACCTTTGGTTATGCAAGTGGGGTTTTATTCATCATATACCTAATGCACATACATACTTCATATGACACATGTAAACAAAGTAAGACTTATAAAAAGGTTAATGCAAACCGGGGCTTGCCTTGTTGCTGCTGGTCAGTAGTTAGTTTCTCGTCCAGAAGAAGGAAGTCCAGCACTTCCGGAGTCTCTTCTTCAACGGCTACACGTTAATGAAATACTACATGTTAATTTAGATGCAAATATGAGTTTTAGAGTAAGAATTCTACTATTAGTTCTAATAACCAGCATCTAACACCTGGAACTTTGTTTAAGAATTTAAAGATGAACTGGTGTTGGTGGTTTGGCTTGGACTTAATCACATGGTTAAATGCTAAGTGGTTTTCCCCCCTTTTCCACATTAATCCCTTAAGTGGTTAAACAGGACAGGGGTGATCTAGAGCTCCAATGGAGCTGAGAATTTTTGTGTGAGTTCCTTGTCACAAGAAAACTCTCTAGACCAAACATTAGCACTTTTCATGGAGTGGTTTGCTCAGAATAAATCTCTTGGCAAATCAGCAAGGAAGAGTTTCATGCTCAACTTAATGAACTACAATTTCAATTATAGCTCATAGAGTTTGCATGAATTTTCCTAACATTTTTGGGGTTAAGATTTGCCCAGAACTGAATTTCCAAGTTTTGGAAATTCTCTGAAAATGTTTCTGTATTCAAAGGAACACAGCACCTTCCAATTTGAATTTCTCTGACCAAATCAACTCCAAATGGTCTGAAACTTTTACAGGGGTTTACTAATGTACTAAAGAACATTCTGGTAAAATTTGGTGATTTTTGGATGAATCAAACTCCCTCTAAAATTCTTTTGCTGAAAAGCTTTAAAGAATTTTCCAGAATTAATTAATGGGTTTCATACAAATTGGGTTGTATATCTGGACAGAGCTAGGCAAGATGAATCCAACCCAATTTGAATCACTAAATTTGGAGCTTCCTCGCCAAGGTTATGGATTTCTAAAGTTTGAGCTAATCCCTGAATTATTTTCCTACAGAAATTCCCCTCCCGCGCTAAACCAGAGGCTGACAGCGGGGCCCGCCCGTTTAAATTGAACTAACTGCGCGCTCGCGCGTGATTAACACAGGGGCTGACAGGTGGGGCCGCGCCCTTCGTCTACCTCCCGACGTCGCCGCCCCGAGCCGCCGGAGCTCCGGCGAGGTCAGCGTTCCCGGCGATCTAGCTCACCGGAGCCGACGAGACTCGCCGCCCCCACGTAATCTCGGGTGCTGAACCCGCTGGACACCATGTCGCCGCCGGCTAACCGCCATAGCTCGCCGGCGACGAGCCCTATGCCTCTGTGCTACCTCGGCAACGTGTTCCCGCCCTTCTGACCATCTTCTTCGTGCGCTAATCGCGTCGCCACACTCAGGGAAACCTCGGGAAACTCGGCATGAGCTCTGTTGGGCCCTAAACGGCTGGCAACCCAGACCTCACCGGCGACCCCCTCCTCCGCCATACTGTCCTAGGTTGAACTTAGGGTTCCGGCGGTGATTTCCTTCCGGTTTTCGATCGAGAAGGGTCGCCAGAACCTCTAGATGCTCTCTCACAGCTCCGTTCGACCTCCCACCCACTAAGCTTCCCGAATTTCTGCTAAACCTAATCGGGTCCCGAAAGGAGCTACTCGTCCTAAACTGGAAAATTCTCCGTGCACAAAGGTCGAACCTTAGAACGGTTTGCGCGGTGGTCTTGAGGACAAGCTAGCGCTTCACTTTCCTATGGAGGTCAAAGCCGGAAGATGATCACAGCTGGGGTGGCATACGATCGGAGCTCGGGCGACTAGGCTGCTGGTTACGGAACTCGCGAAAATTAGTAACTCGCCGGCGGTCTCGGGCCTTTTATAGGCCCCTGAGGCCAGTGGAGAGCGCGACACCTGCTGTGCCACCTCCTCTGCCGAAGCAGGAGCTGGCCGGCCGAGGTGGTCGGGCGCCGACCCTGGCTGCAGCTGGCGAGCGCGCTCGGTCGAGGAAGTCGGCTGAGGAGACTTCTGTGCTAAGTCTACTGACCAGTGGGCCTCCCCTCTAACTCTTTTGTTTTTCCAATTTTCTGAATTCTGTTGTGCCAAAATATCCTCAGCTACTCACAATTTAATGTGAGACTTAGTCACCAAGTCTTTGTTTGAATTTGAATTCTCAAATTCAAACTTTGTTTGGTTAAATTTGCTTCATATTTAAACTGAAATTCAAATTCAGTTTTGAATTCTTGCAAATTTAGCTCTTGACAAGATGAGCTCCAATGGAGATGAAAATTGGTGTGTTTACTCAGAAAAATGTGCTGAGTATAGATATGGAGCTAACTTTTGAATTTGGGTGATGAAAGTTGCTGCAATTTGAATTTACATTCAAATTGGCCTCTTTTTGAAATAACCCAAAAGTGCCTCAAAAAATGTTGAATTTGCATGAGCTTTGGACTGAACCTTCCCAAGACTTTTTAAATTCTAGGGGTGAGCTCAACCTCTCATGTTCATGTGTAGAAACCCTACTTTGTGAAAGTGAAGGCTTTCCCCTCTAATCATTCTTTTGATGGAGGTTACATGCTCTTCACAATATTTCCTAAGATTTCCACAATAAAAACTGTGGTGTTGTCAGGTGAAGAAAAAGTTTTTGCAAGTCCCTTTTCTTGGGCTTTTACATCCCTCCCCCCTTAAAAGAATCTCGTCCCGAGATTATAAAAGAAGAGATAGCGAAGTAATAGGGACTTACCCGTGTTGGGAAGCCATGAACTCCGGGTAATTTGAGCGAAGGAACTCCTCGCTCTCCCACGTCGCTTCTTCGGCGGTGTGGTTGCTCCAGAGTATTTTGTAGAACCACAACGTTCTGTTGCATGTGGTCCTGGCCTTTTCATCAAGAATAGCCACCGGATACTCTTCATATGTTAAATCCGGTTTCAGCTCGCCGATGTCTTCGGTAGGAACAGCAGCCGTATGCTTCAAACATTTTCGCAGCTGCGAAATATGAAAAACATCATGGACACCAGCAAGAGATGCCGGTAACTCCAATCGATACGCCGCTGGTCCGCACTTCTCGGTGATAGCATAGGGTCCAATGAAACGGGGAGCGAGCTTCCCCTTCACACCGAACCGGTGCACGCCCTTCATCGGAGACACGCGTAGATACACGTGTTCCCCAACGTCAAAGTGCAACGGCCTACGCCTCTTATCAGCGTAGCTCTTCTGACGGGATTGAGCGGCTTTTAAATTGGCTTGAATGGTCCGAACGCGCTCTTCGGTGTCGTTCACCACATCAACTCCGAATGTGACCCTTTCACCGGACTCGCACCAATTTAATGGGGTGCGGCATTTACGACCGTAGAGAGCTTCGTAGGGTGCCATCTGGATACTCGCCTGATAACCGTTGTTGTACGAGAATTCCGCCAATGGTAGGTGATCATCCCAGTTCCTACCATGGTGGATGGCACATGCTCTCAACATGTCTTCCAGAACTTGATTCACCCTCTCTGTCTGACCATCTGTTTGAGGGTGATAAGCGGAGCTCCTGATCAACTTAGTACCCAATGCAGCGTGTAGCTGCTCCCAAAAGCGATATACAAATAATGCACCTCGATCTGAGACAATGGTCTTGGGTACCCCGTATAGGCATAGAATCTTCGCTATGTATAGCTCGGCATATTTGCCGGCATTGTAACGTGTATTCACCGGAATGATGTGAGCCGTCTTGGTTAACCGATCAACGATTACCCATATGGAATCATGCTTGTTGGCTGTTAGGGGTAATCCCACAATGAAATCCATGCTCACATCTTCCCATTTCCATGCCGGGATCTTCAGGGGTTGTGATCAGCTTTCACTCGTCTACACGTATCGCACTCGGATACGTACTTAGCTACCTCCCGCTTCATCCGTGTCCACCAAAATTTCTTTTTCAAATCTTGGTACATTTTGTTGCTGCCCGGATGAATGGAGTATTTGGACAAGTGAGCTTCATCGAGGATCTTTTTCCTCAACTCCATATCTCGGGGTACGACTATGCGGTCATTGAACCACAGCGTCCCCTCACCATCTTTCCGGAAACATTTAATTTCTCCATTGTCTATCCGTCTCCGGAGATGTGCCATGCCTTTATCCATTTTCTGAGCTGCAATGATGTCCTCCCTAATAGTAGGGATGAGGGCAAGGTTGTACAGCGATCCATAAGGAACCAAGTATAAACTTAGCTCTTCCTCCTCCACCGGTGTAATGGTGAGGTGATGGACATGCAATTTCCGACTCAGCGCGTCGGCAACCACATTCGCCTTGCCGGGGTGGTAATGGATCTCAATCTCATAATCTTTGATCAGTTCTAACAACCTCCTCTGCCTCATGTTCAGCTCCTTCTGGGTGAAAATGTATTTCAACCTCTTGTGGTCGGTGTAGAGATGCACCAAGTTCCCCAGGAGATAGTGCCTCCACATTTTTAGCGCTAACACCACGGCAGCAAGTGCAAGATCGTGAGTCGGGTAGTGCTGCTCATGGTTCCAAAGTTGGCGTGAGCCATAAGCGACCACATGTCCTTCCTGCATCAACACGCAGCCGAGCCCAATACCGGACGCGTCACAATACACGTCGAAGGGCTTTGTTGTATCCGGTTGAGCTAACACCGGGGCTGTTGTGAGATGCTTCACCAGTGTTCGGAACGCTCCTTCACACGCCGTGTTCCAAACATATTTTGTCTCTTTCTTCAGCAACTCTGTCATCGGCTTAGCGAGCTTGGAGAAGCTTGGAATGAATCTCCGGTAGTATCCCGCTAACCCGAGGAAGCTTCTGACTTCATGAACTGAAGTGGGAGCTTTCCATTTCAACACTTGCTCTATTTTACTTGGATCAACCGCAATGCCTTCAGCTGAGATGATATGTCCCAAGAATGGCACTTGGCTGATCCAAAATTCGCATTTATTGAACTTGGTGTAGAGTTTATGGTCTCGCAATCGTTGAAGAACGATCCGCAAGTGTTCGGCATGCTCGGCTTCTGTCTTGGAGTAAACCAAGATATCGTCGATGAACACTACCACGAACTTGTCCAGCTCCGGCATGAACACCGAGTTCATGAGATACATGAAATGGGCTGGAGCATTTGTGAGACCAAAGGACATAACGAGATATTCGTATAAGCCGTATCTCGTCGAGAACGCCATCTTCGGGATATCCTCCGCCCGGATCTTGATCTGGTGATATCCAGAGCGAAGGTCCATCTTGGAGAACACACTGGCACCCACAAGTTGATCAAACAATATGTCGATGTGGGGCAGTGGGTACTTATTCTTGATGGTGACGGCGTTGAGCGGCCGGTAATCCACACACAGCCTCAGGGTCTCATCCTTCTTCCTCACGAATAGCGCCGAGCATCCCCAAGGCGAGGAACTCGGCCTAATGAAACCCTTGCTCAACAGATCATTGAGCTGTTCTTTCAGTTCCGCAACATTTTGCATGCAGTCTAAATGAAATAGGTGTAAAACATAATGACAATGAAAACATGCGATACATCTCGTAAGTAGATAATGTAATAACTTTGCACAAGCTACACCATTACCAGACCAAACACAAGCTAGTTTAATCCAACTTGATGAACCTCCACTTTGGAAGCCCACCATAACTAGGTTTGGCCACCACGAGACATTACTATCGCGTTGTCATCACGTATACCACACTTAGGGTACAACACCCTCTCCAATGAGCTCAACTATCATTCTTCTGTTAGAATGACCAGTTTCTACCTATTCCAAGTTTTGATCTGGTTCTGTGCATCTTCATGACTCAAGTTGAATACCAAAGTTCAAGTTAACTTCAGTATCTTTCCAACGAGTACTCATTTGCCCCCAGATCAGCTTTGATTAAAAATTATGCTAATTCAAAGTTAACAGAATTTCTGGAAGAATTTTAACAGCACCTCCCTTGGAAGTGACTGTTTTCAACCCTGATTTCCACTAAATTCTGTGCTGAAACTTCAGAAACTTTGAATTGCAAAGATGCCACACATCTTCTACTCTTTCTAAGGATGTATTATATGACAATTTTAGATTTTTCTACTGGGAGTTATATTTGAAAAATAGATCAGTTCAGAGGATGTTTTATTCTGCCCTGGTTCTGGACAGTTTACATTTCTCTGGGCTTTAAGCCATCTTAAGGTGAGTTTCAGCTCTGGAAGTCTACAACAAAGTTGTAGAGTACTTCAATACCTTTCCAGAGCTGTGTAGAACCCCCTCTGGGCTAAAAGACCGGTGAGTTACGCCCTGTTGAAGATCAGCAAACATGCTGCCCAAAACAGAGCACTCTGTTTTTTAGTCTTTTTGGAACTACAATCATCACTATCCCATTCTTATACCCAACCAGGGTCCTAAATGTTGAACCTATAGATTTTAATTCTTTGTTATCATTATACTCATGCATATGCCTACAATATCTCGGTACTACGTTCCTCACAAAAGAAAATCCTAACCGGATCATACCGGCATATACATCTCGAGTGTGGCACTAAACAGTCTCTCGCACACGTTTTCTACACGGATACATACGTGGTTAGTACCTGCAGAAGACCACACAATGATGGTGCACTCAAAGGTTGTTCATTTCAGGCAGTTCCATATTTAAAAGTAAATACAAACGCCCGTATCATTGTCATACGGCCGTCCTTGAGCTAAGTCACGTCTCAAGGCACGTGATCGTGTTTCAACACCACACGACGAGGAACCCGAGTATGTCATGAACGGGTCGTCACGGTTGGGAATGTTATCAACCCAACAGATACCACCTACTGCCCTGCAGGGCACGCCGATGGCAAGCGCTGCGTATGTCCTCCTGGGCTATTTCCAGACGAACACACTCTCGCGTTACTGACCACGCGATGGGGTCTCCGCTTACTTGCCTAATGCACGCTAGGGATCAGCGTTTCATATGAATTCAGAGACATGAAGAGTCCAAGAGATTCATATTGACATCTCACACCAAGCTGTGAGACTCTATCCCTGAGCCACGTTCCTCGTCAGGGGGAGCTAACCGAAATTGAACCGCTTTCGGTGGCGTTCCTTACCATACTTACCAGAGCGTAGGTGCGTCGTTACATAATTGAAATTCAGAATTATAACACATAAGATAGTCTTTGCCACTTTAAGTAACTATGCTAATATAGTCCTTACTTGGGCAACTACCGATTCCTCACCGTAACCTATGTTTTCCCATAATTCAGTCCTTAAGTACTGTGCTATCCCCACTGCAGCTCTGATACCAGACTGTGGCGGACCGGAATCCGCTCATCCAGGATCGCAGAGGGTGGTGTCACGTGATGCGACACCCGACAGCACACGTCATAAGAACATAATATATTACATGGGAAAAACAACTAAAACTGTACAAACAGGTACAAACTTTAGTTACAACTATTGTTTATGTTACACAGCGGAAGTCTACACTACACAACTCACGCCCGCCTATCTAGAAAAAGTTGGTTGCCCAGCCCTAGGGCAACCCACACTAGCTGCACTCCTCAGCTCAGCGCGGCGTGTACGGCTCCCACTCAGCCGTGGTCCCCGGCGGAGGGTAACCCTCGCCGGTGGACTCGTACTCCGAGTCCGTGGGTGGCTCCTCACCTGAAAAACACTTAAGCAGCAACCATGAGCACGAAGGCTCAGCAAGGCTTAACCGACTCACCTAAGCATGAAACTCTACATGAGGTATACCAAGACATAGGTTAGTAACATTTCAGCCAAAACGACACGCCTACAAGTTCATCCTTAGTTCATCTTTTAGCAACAAGTTAACAGTTCATGAAATCTGAAATTTAGTAAGCAGTATTTGGTGGCACACATGTAGCAATACAATTATATCAATCAGCATCATTGAATCAACATATTTCATCCATTAGTCTACGTTACGACGCAGTGAACAAGCGGTACTCGTCACCGCGAGGGACGGCGAATCGACTCGATATACACCTGCAGGGAAAACCCAAAGAGCACGTCACGTACGCCCACCCGTGGAGCTGCACAGCACGCTCACCCGATGTCGTACGGGACAACCTTTCACCCAACAGCCCAAACGTCGAACCGGTCGCACCGAAACGAGCAGGAGGTTCCCCACACGGAGCATCTCTCTATGCCCATTGGCAGATTTCCACCTTGCTGCCCTCAACCTACACCTATAAATCGGTGTGCTATGCCTCGACGCCCGGAGGTTTAGGCTACATCGGTTTATCGGGGCCCATATATCCGATATGCCTTCGGTACGTTCAATACTTGTTCAGCAGGGCCGCACACGGATCGGTCCTCAATCGACACGGGCAGGGCTGCGCACACAAGACTCACTCTTGCTGCGCCCTAGCCCCTGCCTAGTCTCATTTTTATTCCTAAAGTGATCTCACATCACTCAACCGAACCCGTATGTCCCAATGCCTATCTCGCGAGTAGATTCCAACTACTCGACTTGTACCGAAGTCCTATGACTCATTAAGCATAGCCTGTCTACTTCGAGGTCCTTGACACTACCCTCACTCTCTTAGGAACCTTTGGTTATGCAAGTGGGGTTTCATTCATCATATACCTAATGCACATACATACTTCATATGACACATGTAAACAAAGTAAGACTTATAAAAAGGTTAATGCAAACCGGGGCTTGCCTTGTTGCTGCTGGTCAGTAGTTAGTTCCTCGTCCGGAAGAAGGAAGTCCAGCACTTCCGGAGTCTCTTCTTCAACGGCTACACGTTAATGAAATACTACATGTTAATTTAGATGCAAATGTGAGTTTTAGAGTAAGACTTCTACAATTAGTTCTAATAACCAGCCTCTAACACCTGGAACTTTATTTAAGAATTTAAAGATGAACTGGTGTTGGTGGTTTGGCTTGGACTTAATCACATGGTTAAATGCTAAGTGGTTTTCCCCCCTTTTCCACATTAATCCCTTAAGTGGTTAAACAGGACAGGGGTGATCTAGAGCTCCAATGGAGCTGAGAATTTTTGTGTGAGTTCCTTGTCACAAGAAAACTCTCTAGACCAAACATTAGCACTTTTCATGAAGTGGTTTGCTCAGAATAATTCTCTTGGCAAATCAGCAAGGAAGAATTTATTCTGAGGTAATACCCCTGTTCATGCTCAACTTAATGAACTACAATTTCAATTATAGCTCATAGAGTTTGCATGAATTTTCCTAACATTTTTGGGGTTAAGATTTGCCCAGAACTGAATTTCCAAGTTTTGGAAATTCTCTGAAAATGTTTCTGTATTCAAAGGAACACAGCACCTTCCAATTTGAATTGCTCTGACCAAATCAACTCCAAATGGTCTGAAACTTTTACAGGGGTTTACTAATGTCCTAAAGAACATTCTGGTACAATTTGGGGATTTTTGGATGAACCAAACTCCTTCTAAAATTCTTTTGCTGAAAAGCTTTAAAGAATTTTCCAGAATTAATTAATGGGTTTCATACAAATTGGGTTGTATATCTGGACAGAGCTAGGCAAGATGAATCCAACCCAATTTGAATCACTAAATTTGGAGCTTCCTCGCCAAGGTTATGGATTTCTAAAGTTTGAGCTAATCCCTGAATTATTTTCCTACAGAAATTCCCCTCCCGCGCTAAACCAGAGGCTGACAGCGGGGCCCGCCCGTTTAAATTGAACTAACCTCGCGCTCGCGCGCGATTAACACAGGGGCTGACAGGTGGGGCCGCGCCCTTCGTCTACCTCCCGACGTCGCCGCCCCGAGCCGCCGGAGCTCCGGCGAGGTCAGCGTTCCCGGCGATCTAGCTCACCGGAGCCGACGAGACTCGTCGCCCCCACGTAATCTCGGGTGCTGAACCCGCTGGACACCATGTCGCCGCCGGCTAACCACCATAGCTTGCCGGCGACGAGCCCTATGCCTCTGTGCTACCTCGGCAACGTGTTCCCGCCCTTCTGACCATCTTCTTCGTGCGCTAATCGCGTCGCCACACTCAGGGAAACCTCGGGAAACTCGGCATGAGCTCTGTTGGGCCCTAAACGGCCGGCAACCCAGACCTCACCGGCGACCCCCTCCTCCGCCATACTGTCCTAGGTTGAACTTAGGGTTCCGGCGGTGATTTTCTTCCGGTTTTCGATCGAGAAGGGTCGCCAGAACCTCTAGATGCTCTCTCACAGCTCCGTTCGACCTCCCACCCACTAAGCTTCCCGAATTTCTGCTAAACCTAATCGGGTCCCGAAAGGAGCTACTCGTCCTAAACTGGAAAATTCTCCGCGCACAAAGGTCGAACCTTGGAACGGTTTGCGCGGTGGTCTTGAGGACGAGCTAGCGCTTCACTTTCCTATGGAGGTCAAAGCCGAAAGATGATCACAGCTGGGGTGGCATACGATCGGAGCTCGGGCGACTAGGCTGCTGGTTACGGAACTCGCGAAAATTAGTAACTCGCCGGCGGTCTCGGGCCTTTTATAGGCCCCTGAGGCCAGTGGAGAGCGCGACACCTGCTGTGCCACCTCCTCTGCCGAAGCAGGAGCTGGCTGGCCGAGGTGGTCGGGCGCCGACGCTGGCTGCAGCTGGCAAGCGCGCTCGGTCGAGGAAGTCGGCTGAGGAGACTTCTGTGCTAAGTCTACTGACCAGTGGGCCTCCCCTCTAACTCTTTTGTTTTTCCAATTTTCTGAATTCTGTTGTGCCAAAATATCCTCAGCTACTCACAATTTAATGTGAGACTTAGTCACCAAGTCTTTGTTTGAATTTGAATTCTCAAATTCAAACTTTGTTTGGTTAAATTTGCTTCATATTTAAACTGAAATTCAAATTCAGTTTTGAATTCTTGCAAATTTAGCTCTTGACAAGATGAGCTCCAATGGAGATGAAAATTGGTGGGTTTACTCAGAAAAATGTGCTGAGTATAGATATGGAGCTAACTTTTGAATTTGGGTGATGAAAGTTGCTGCAATTTGAATTTACATTCAAATTGGCCTCTTTTTGAAATAACCCAAAAGTGCCTCAAAAATGTTGAATTTGCATGAGCTTTGGACTGAACCTTCCCAAGACTTTTTAAATTCTAGAGGTGAGCTCAACCTCTCATGTTCATGTGTAGAAACCCTACTTTGTGAAAGTGAAGGCTTTCCCCTCTAATCATTCTTTTGATGGAGGTTACATGCTCTTCACAATATTTCCTTAGATTTCCACAATAAAAATTGTGGTGTTGTCAGGTGAAGAAAAAGTTTTTGCAAGTCCCTTTTCTTGGGCTTTTACATCCCTCCCCTCTTAAAAGAATCTCGTCCCGAGATTATAAAAGAAGAGATAGCGAAGTAATAGGGACTTACCCGTGTTGGGAAGCCATGAACTCCGGGTAATTTGAGCGAAGGAACTCCTCGCTCTCCCACGTCGCTTCTTCGGCGGTGTGGTTGCTCCAGAGTATTTTGTAGAACCACAACGTTCTGTTGCATGTGGTCCTGGCCTTTTCATCAAGAATAGCCACCGGATACTCTTCATATGTTAAATCCGGTTTCAGCTCGCCGATGTCTTCGGTAGGAACAGCAGCCGTATGCTTCAAACATTTTCGCAGCTGCGAAACATGAAAAACATCATGGACACCAGCAAGAGATGCCGGTAACTCCAATCGATACGCCGCTGGTCCGCACTTCTCAGTGATAGCATAGGGTCCAATGAAACAGGGAGCGAGCTTCCCCTTCACACCGAACCGGTGCACGCCCTTCATCGGAGACACGCGTAGATACACGTGTTCCCCAACATCAAAGTGCAACGGCCTACGCCTCTTATCAGCGTAGCTCTTCTGACGGGATTGAGCGGCTTTTAAATTGGCTTGAATGGTCCGAACGCGCTCTTCAGTGTCGTTCACCACATCAACTCCGAATGTGACCCTTTCACCGGACTCGCACTAATTTAATGGGGTGCAGCATTTACGACCGTAGAGAGCTTCGTAGGGTGCCATCTGGATACTCGCCTGATAACCGTTGTTGTACGAGAATTCCGCCAATGGTAGGTGATCATCCCAGTTCCTACCATGGTGGATGGCACATGCTCTCAACATGTCTTCCAGAACTTGATTCACCCTCTCTGTCTGGCCATCTGTTTGAGGGTGATAAGCGGAGCTCCTGATCAACTTAGTACCCAATGCAGCGTGTAGCTGCTCCCAAAAGCGAGATACAAATAATGCACCTCGATCTGAGACAATGGTCTTGGGTACCCCGTATAGGCATAGAATCTTCGCTATGTATAGCTCGGCATATTTGCCGGCATTGTAACGTGTATTCACCGGAATCAGTGACACAGCCGGTTGGCCGGAGCGTCGTCCCTGCCGAAGTCAATGGTTTGCGGCGGCGACGACAAGACGGTCTACCTCGCGAATCCACTGCTGGGTCGCTGCCTGAGGCGCGTCCCCAGCAGGCGGATTGTGCAGTAGCGCCCTTGCTGCTGCTAGTGCACCCCCACCGGGTACGTGTAACACCCCAAAATTTTGATTCAAAACACTAAATCATGTTAAGAGGGGGATTTAAAAATTTTTGAACGTGTTGCATGTTTTGCAAAAATTCAAATTCAAACTGGAATTCAAATTAAACTCAAATCAGAAAAGAAATGGAAAAAGAAAAAGAGAAAACAGAAAAAAACCGGCCAGTGGGCCGAAACCCGCCAGCCGGCCCAATTTCCCCCGCGCCAGCCCGCAGCCGCGCGCCCGCGCTCTCTCACACAGACAGGTGGGACCCACCTGTCATCCCCAACCTCGCTCGCGCCGACCCCGGACTCTCTCCCGCGCGCGCGCGATCGTAACCGACCGGAATTCCGCGTCCCTCAGCCCGAATTCTGGTCCCAGAAGACTCAAACTCGATCACAATCGACCCACCGCCCTTCCCCGGCTATAAAAACCCCAGCCCCGATCGGTTTTTCCCACGCGATCGCCGATTTTTACTCCGGTGAGAACCGAGAATTCTCCGGTGAATTCTAGCCGATCTAAGCTCGGAAACTCCGATCTAACTCGCTGGTCTTGATCCACCGCCTCCGGGGAACCTTGCAGGTGCAGAAAACTTGGTGACTTGCGGTGTAAACAAAGCGCCGACGAGCTTCGCCGTGGTTTGCCTCGGACCTCGCCGCCGATCACCTTCCAGGACCCCCGAGCTCAAGAAAACCCCCGAGGTGAGATCCCTGACCTCCCCTCTACCGATCTATGCCATAAGATCACAGTTCTAGGCAGAATTCTCGAGGATCCGAAACTTTCCGGCGAGATCGCCGCTTCCCGCCGCCGTGCGCCGCCGGCAGCGCCGCCCGCGCTCGATCAGAGCGACGTGGCCGCTTGTGCGCCGTTTATTTTAAATCGCACGGTAGGCTTTAAAACCCCGCGTACCGGTTCGATGTTATAATCCCAGCCGTCGGTTTAAAATCAGACGGTCCACGTCAGCCCCGCGTTATAAAGACTGGTATTCTTACGTGCTACCCCCTGGGGTTCTCGGGAAATAAGAGCTAGCCCCGGAAACTTCTGATCTAGCCCCTGGAACTCCAAAAAATCATGTAAATTCATTTAAAAATCAGTTTTAGCCCCTGGACTTAATAAAAATTAGGAAAAACACCTCTGATAAGTGTAGCTAGACCCCTGGAAATTATGAAAATAATATTATAGACCCTGTAATGGGGTGAGTTCATTATTTTAGCCCTGTTTAGTATTTAATTTAGAAAATTGAATATGTAACTAGTGTTTAAAAAAAATTAAAAAGTGGAACAAACATAATTGTCAAAATTAATTAAAAACTTTCTCAGTACTTAGAAAACTTTGGAGTGAGATAAAAATATATTTTGGGCTGAAATGAATCTGTTTCATTTATTATTCATATTTATTAGTCACATTTATTAGTTATAGAAAAATAGGGAAAATAATTATGAAATAGTTTACATCAGAGGCCAAGGTCAAAATATGTTATTAAATTATTTAGTACCAAAACCTGTACTGTTTAGATGATGTGTATTACTAATTTCATAATAAAATACACAATTATGCATAGGAATATAAATCTGAGAATATAGCAACCAGTAAATGATAAATGGAGTTTTTAAAATCCAAAGAGTTCAGTTTAGGGTTGGTAGAAATTATGAAGGCACATATGGGAAGAAAAATACTTTTCATATATACACTTGGTAGTGAAAAGGTGTAGTAGTTGAATATAAGAAATTTATTAGAAACCCATATAAATAGTATGTAAGTATAAATGTGGACACAAAAGTAGGAATCATATACACATGGTTAAAAGTGCATGCAAGCCACAACTCAACACACATAAAGTAACCACAACACATATAATGGTGAATGAATTTCATAAATATGAATGTGTGGTTTGTATGAAGTAAGAAGTGTGAACTATATCTTATGATTGTTGTTTTTCTTTTGCTATGTGTGATGGTATGAAGTAGAACCTGTTCAAGAGCAAGTTATCCCTTTCCAAGATCAGGACTACCCATTTCAAGAGCAGCAAGAAGGAGGCAAGTGTCCTTGACCACTTTGAACCTATGCTAGGATGTGTAGATAGAATTATTTGCATTGTCAAATGAAAGATAAACCCATGCTAGGATGTTTCCCTAGAATTGCATTACCTTGTTTCCTTGTAGCTTGGGTTGGGATTTATTTTGTCATGTCATTTATTTACATGCATATGCTTAGCCATGCTTAGAATGGGACATTTGGGATATAAGATCATCAGTTTATTTTACCATACTCTTGAATGAGATATTGTGAGTTATGTAGAGGTAGGGATCAAGGCAAGTTGGATGTTTTGGTTGTGTGCTGGGTGCACGAGACTTGGGTTTGTGTTTAGTACTTGCCTGGATCCTAAGGACCGGTTCATGGAGCATGTAACCCGGCTTTACAGTGCCAACCACATGCTGAGATGGGGCAGCTTGGCCAAATAATTAGGTGTATCCCCGACGTAGTATGGGTGTGTTGGATAGTGCGGGGAGTGGGTGTCAGCTGGACTACCATATGAACCGCAAGGCTCAAGAGGGGGCCACTGCAGCGGGGTTGGAGCCTCTTGTATGCTGTTAGGGTGAAACCTCAGTGGGCCCACGCTCGTCGGGAATCCCTTTGTAAAGGCTTTGTAGTGATCTCCTAGCTGCAAACCTGGGAAGTGTGAATGTGGATCGTAGCCACTGGCATAATGGAGGTTCTTTTAGTCCACCCGGCAACGGGGGATGAAATCACTACATGTGGGTACAGTGGTACAAACTCTGCAGAGTCAAAACTGTCTTGACAGCCGTGCTCACGGTCAAGAGCGGCCTGGACTTATTCATGATTAGGGGATTGATGGTTTTGGAAGTTAAGCGGGGAGCTTAACATTGGAAATGATGTTATGGTTATTGGATTATGATAATGGGTTGGGAGATTGGGACCATTTCACCTGTGTAGTAATGTAGGTGCTTAATAAGCTAAGGTGATAGGTATTAATTGCGTAGTGCTTTAACCATGAGTTCAACCTCTCCTTGTTCTAGCCATGCATGATATAATTTTCCCACACTTGCTGAGTACCATTGGTACTCAACCTTGCATATTTGTTGGTTTATATTGCTGCTCAGGTCAAGATAATGAGGTGGTGTATAATGACCAAGATTTTAGACCCGAGGAAGGTTTTTAGGTTCATGAAGACCCTCGGGCAACGCCTGTGATGGAGCCCTAAAGAATAATATTCCCTGCTAGTTTATTTACTTGTGATGAACTTATTATTGTCCATCGAGACGTTTACTATGTAAGACTTACTTATATTCGACACCTGGCTTGTAATAAATGATGCTTCACTATTTGTCATCACATGTATGAGAAAATGATCCTGGCATACATGTGATATTCACTTGGTTGTTCTTCGGAAAAACCGGGTGTGACAGAGGTGGTATCAGAGCCAAGGTTGCCCGTAGGAACGTGGACCTAGGTAGAAATGGACGTATTTAAGGGCCCTATTTTCTTAAAAACTATTTTCCAAGGTGTGGGTTGAAGAGTGTTATTTAAGGAGTCATTTTCTTCATCTTATCCCAAATTTTCATTCAAAATGGGATTTTTGTTTAAAAAGTTTATCTAACCTAATTTTAAATTCTTTTTGTTTTAGATGGTTCGCATGATTCGCACCGCTCGCAAGTCCACAGGAGGGAGAGTTCCCGTAGTTGCCCTTGCCGAAAGAGAGGAGAGTCGTCCAGTGACGTACCTTTCCTACGGATTGGCAGTAGGAGACTTGTTGCGCCGTCTTCGACGTATGCTCGAAGCCGCAGGCAATACGGGCAAGCTAATCATCCACTATAACTCCACCAGGACCATCCGTGAGAAGAGGGAAGAATGGAGTTCGGAGATGAGGATTATACACGAGAATCAGCTGCTTAAGATTCACCACTCTCCAGCTTGTCGAGCAACACAAGTTGACGCGGAGAAAGATGTCACCTGGGAGGCCATCACCTGCCAGAGTCACATCTATCGTCATCACTTGGACAAAACTGAGTACATGTATGTCCTCCAACATGAGAGTGGTACCACGGAGTACAAGTACCCACCGGTGCAGCAAGGGACTTCCCATGAGCACATGGACTTGTGCTTGGAGGATGCTGCTATGCTCAGCACTCGACTGCAGGAGTGTCAACAAGAGCTTCAGGATGTCCGAGACACCCTGAAGGAAACGGAGGCGTTGCTGCGAGCTTGCTTAAAGGCGAGGGAAAGAGGAGATGGGAATGAATTGTGTGTCACCGTGAATGATACATGGACTCCTGACTCCCCGGATCGCCGAGCGATCAGGCGTCGTCGCACTTCTCCACCAGCAGCCTCCCCACCCAAAGCAGAGTCAGAAGGTAGCCGAAATAAGGAGGAAGATCCCTAGGAGCCAGCTCAAGAGAACGAGTAGTGTAGAGTCTTTCCCTTAGCTAGCAAGAGGTCGAGTAGTCGAGTCGTTACGTAGTTAATGGTGTGATAATGCTTGGTGTGTGACGTGAGTTGTGGAAGCTATGAGCAATTGTCCACAGCCTCGTCTTCAGATTGTTTTGCTTTGGTGTGTGAACCCACAGGAAATAATAGTGCATTTATTTGGTGTGAGATATAAACCCTCGTAAAAGTATAATAAAGCCTCAACACTTCAAAGTACAAACAAATGAAAGTAGTAAGATGATACTAAATGATTTCCAATTAACATTGGTTGATTCTGCCAGATGGCCGGAAGAGGAAAAGGACGTGCTGCCAACCCCGCCAACAACAACGATGAGGCATGCAACCCTCATCTTTCTGGAGGCCGGGACCAGGGTGGTCGCCGTGAAGAAGTTGATCCTCTCCACCAAATGCTGGAGAATCAAAATCAGCTCATCCAGAACTTGACTCAAGTGGTGGCCAACCTGCATCAAGTTCCACCTCCACAAGCGGCACCACGCCAACCAAGGTTAAGTGAGTTTCTAGGAACTCAACCTCCAAAGTTTGCAAGTGCTGCTGAACCTCTGGAGGCAGATGATTGGCTGAAGACCATTGAAAGTAAGATGAGGATTATACAATGCCAAGGGTATGAGAGGGTGCTGTTTGCCTCTCATCAATTGCATGGACCTGCTGCTGATTGGTGGACCGCCTACGTGGCCGCCCATCATGACCCTGAGAACATCACTTGGGAAGAGTTCAAGCGTAGCTTCCGCAACCATTACATCCCAAGAGGTGAACTCAAAAACAAGAGGAAGGGGTTTTTGGGACTGCAGCAGGGAAACATGACGGTGAGGGAATACCTCACTAAATTTACTCAACTATCCCGTTATGCTCCACGAGACATAGAGACTGATGAGCAGAAACAAGATTGTTTCGTGGAAGGACTTACCGCAGAGATGCAGTGTGCAATGTCCTCAAATGAGTATGAAAGCTTCCAAAAGATGGTGGACAGAGCATTTGTGGTAGAAAGGAAGCTAAAGGCCCTAGAAAATGAGAATAAGAGGAAGGCCGGGTGGTCACATCAAGCCTCAGGGAGCAACACCCGCCCACGTATGATGCAGCAACCTACGGGGCAGACGAACCGTGCTGCGGTACCCTATTCAGCACCAAGAGGGTACAACCCAAACTACAGGCCTCCCGCAGCACCAGTGCAGCCGCAACGTCAGTTTGTGCAGCAGCCTCGCCCCGCATATCCACCTCGACCAGCAGTGCAAGGACCCCCAAACCAACCCCAAGACAACAAATGCCAGGCATCTAAGATTGGGGTGCAATGTTTTAGTTGCGGAGAAGTGGGGCACTACGCCCATAAGTGTCCAAAGAAGAAGCCCACACAGCCACAGCAGCAGAATGTAATGAGAGGACGGGTGAACCACGTCACTATGGAGGAAGCACAAGAGGCACCCGACGTGGTAGTTGGTAAGTTTCCTGCCAATTTACATCTTGCAACTCTGCTGTTTGATTCTGGTGCTACCCACTCGTTCATTGCTCAAGGGTTTGTTAAGAAGCATGACCTAGCAACCACACAAATGAACCATATGCTAGCCGTAAACTCTCCAGGTGGAGAAATAAGGACAAGACAAGTGTGTCCCAAAGTGAACCTAGACATTAATGGGGTAGTATTTACAGCTAACCTCATAGTGATAGATTCACAAGGGATAGATTTTATTTTGGGTATGGATTGGTTGACCAAACATAAAGGAATCATCCATTGTTCGACCAGAACGGTGGAACTAACTCACCCCAGTGGCACCAGAGTAAAGTTCATAACAATACACGAGCCTAGGAGGGACATTAAATTAAATCAAGTGGAGGTGAAAGTTGAGGAAATCAGGACTATCAGGGAATATCCAGATGTTTTTCCGGAGGAGTTGCCAGGTATGCCTCCCGACCGTGACGTGGAATTCGCAATTGAGCTAGTACCGGGAACAGCCCCGATATACAAGAGACCTTATCGAATGGACTCCAAGCAGCTAGAAGAGCTCAAGGATCATTTGAGAGAATTGACGGAGAAGGGGTATATTCGTCCTAGTTCCTCACCATGGGGAGCTCCGGTGATATTTGTGCCCAAGAAAGACGGAACCCAAAGGTTATGCGTGGATTACCGTGCCTTGAATGAGGTAACCATCAAGAACAAGTACCCATTACCCCGCATTGAAGACTTGTTTGATCAGTTGAGGGGAGCTTGTGTGTTCTCGAAAATTGATCTCAGGTCGGGGTACCACCAACTCAAGATAAGGCAATCTGATATTCCCAAGACAGCTTTCGTATCTCGGTACGGACTGTATGAATACATTGTCATGCCTTTCGGGCTAACCAATGCCCCGGCATATTTCATGTACCTCATGAACAAGGTATTCATGGAATATCTGGACAAATTTGTGGTGGTTTTCATAGATGATATTCTCGTCTTCTCTAAAGATGAAGAAGAACATGAGAAACATCTAAGGTTGGTGTTACAGAGGCTGAGAGAACACCAACTATATGCCAAGTTGAGCAAGTGTGAGTTTTGGCTGAAGAGAGTTCCCTTTTTAGGACATATAATCTCGGAGGGAGGAATCTCCGTAGATCCCGCCAAAATCGAGGATATCCAGAAGTGGAAGACCCCTGAAAATGTCGGGGAAGTTCGAAGCTTTTTGGGCTTGGTTGGATACTATCGACGGTTTATTGAGGGATTCTCCAAGATCTCGAGACCTCTCACTAAACTGTTGGAGAAGGGAATCACATTCACCTGGACGCCACAGTGCGAGACGAGCTTTCAAGAGCTAAAGAAGAGACTGACAACAGCCCCAGTGTTGGTTATGCCAGATATGCAGAAGAATTTCACAGTGTACTGCGATGCCTCTGGAAATGGGTTGGGATGTGTTCTCATGCAAGAAGGACATGTCGTGGCATATGCATCCCGGCAGCTTCGGAAGCACGAGAAGAACTATCCTACACATGACCTAGAACTAGCTGCAGTGGTACACGCGTTGAAAATTTGGCGGCACTATTTGATGGGGAAGAGGACAGAGATATATACGGATCATAAGAGTTTGAAGTACATATTCACACAGCCAGATCTCAACCTCAGACAAAGGAGATGGTTAGAGCTAATCAATGACTTTGATGTGGGCATCAACTATCATCCCGGGAAAGCAAACGTCGTGGCCGATGCTTTGAGTCGGAAAGTGCAGGTCAATAAGTTGAGCTTGAAGGACATGCCTGCAGAATTGAAGGACGAGGTTATAAGGCTCAATCTATGTCTAGCAAATAGCGGTGAAGCCATCGCCATGGAAGTGGACTCCACAATCAAGCAAGACATACGCGAGGGCCAAAAGAATGATGAGAAGATACAAGAGATCAGACAGCTCATCAAGGAAAATAAAGCTCCTGGTTTTAGAGAGGATGAACAAGGAACGGTGTGGCACGGGAAAAGGATCTGTGTGCCAGAAGTAAAAGAGATCCGTGAATTAATTTTGAAGGAGGCTCACGATTCCGACTATTCCATTCATCCTGGGAGTACGAAGATGTACCAGGACCTCAAGAGCAGGTATTGGTGGTATGGCATGAAGCGAGATGTCACGGAACATGTTGCCCTATGTGACACATGTCAGTTGGTGAAAGCAGAACATCAACGACCCGCGGGATTGTTGCAACCACTCAAAGTGCCTGAATGGAAATGGGAAGAAATCAGCATGGATTTTGTCGTGGGATTGCCTAGGACCCAATCCGGGTATGATTCAATATGGGTCATTATTGATAGGCTAACCAAGGTAGCTCATTTCATCCCCGTGAAAGAAAGCTACAGCGGATCCAAATTGGCAGAATTGTACATGTCAAGGATCGTGTGTTACCATGGAGTGCCAAAGAAGATAGTGTCGGACCGAGGGACACAGTTCACCTCGAGGTTTTGGCAGAAGTTGCATGAAACCATGGGAACCCATCTGAACTTTAGCTCTGCCTATCATCCCCAAACGGACGGGCAGACGGAGAGAACCAATCAGATCCTTGAAGATATGTTAAGGGCATGTGCACTCAAAAACAATAGGAGTTGGGACGAGAACTTACCGTATGCGGAGTTTTCCTATAACAACAGTTATCAAGCTAGTATGAAGATGTCACCGTTTGAAGCTTTGTATGGAAGGAAGTGCAGAACTCCCCTATTTTGGAACCAAACAGGAGAAAGTAAAGTGTTTGGTCCAGAAGTGCTACAAGAAGCCGAGGCAAAGATGAGGGAGATTCGCAACAACTTGAGGATAGCACAAACACGCCAGAAGAGCTATGCCGATGTACGAAGAAGAGAGCTCGTTTTCAACGTGGGAGACTATGTTTATCTCAAGGTGTCCCCTATCAGAGGACTTCGTCGGTTCAAGGTAAAAGGGAAGTTGTCACCTCGATACATCGGACCCTTTCAGGTTTTGGAAAGGAAAGGCGAAGTGGCGTACCAACTAGAGTTACCGGTTCATCTATCGGATGTGCACGATGTATTCCATGTGTCACAACTCAAGAAATGTCTGAGGACGCCTGAAGAGGTGTTACCCATGAATGAAGTGGATGTAGCTGAGGATTTGTCTTATGCCGAGCAACCATACAAGATTTTGGAGACAATGGAACGCCTCACCAGAAATAAAAGAATCCGGATGTGCAAGGTGCAGTGGAAGCATCACTCGGAAGAGGAAGCCACCTGGGAACGGGAAGATGAGCTCAAGGCACAATTTCCGGAATTGTTTTCTTAGAATCACCAATCTCGAGGACGAGATTTCTTTTAAGGGGGGTGGAGCTGTAACACCCCAAAATTTTGATTCAAAACACTAAATCATGTTAAGAGGGGAATTTAAAATTTTTTGAACGTGTTGCATGTTTTGCAAAAATTCAAATTCAAACTGGAATTCAAATTAAACTCAAATCAGAAAAGAAATGGAAAAAAGAAAAAAAGAAAACAGAAAAAAACCGGCCAGTGGGCCGAAACCCGCCAGCCGGCCCAATTTCCCCCGCGCCAGCCCGCAGCCGCGCGCCCGCGCTCTCTCACACAGACAGGTGGGACCCACCTGTCATCCCCAACCTCGCTCGCGCCGACCCCGGACTCTCTCCCGCGCGCGCGATCGTAACCGACCGGAATTCCGCGTCCCTCAGCCCGAATTCTGGTCCCAGAAGACTCAAACTCGATCACAACCGACCCACCGCCCTTCCCCGGCTATAAAAACCCGAGCCCCGATCGGTTTTTCCCACGCGATCGCCAATTTTTACTCCGGTGAGAACCGAGAATTCTCCGGTGAATTCTAGCCGATCTAAGCTCGGAAACTCCGATCTAACTCGCTGGTCTTGATCCACCGCCTCCGGGGAACCTTGCAGGTGCAGAAAACTCGGTGACTTGCGGTGTAAACAAAGCGCCGACGAGCTTCGCCGTGGTTTTGCCTCGGACCTCGCCGCCGATCACCTTCCAGGACCCCCGAGCTCAAGAAAACCCCCGAGGTGAGATCCCTGACCTCCCCTCTACCGATCTATGCCATAAGATCACAGTTCTAGGCAGAATTCTCGAGGATCCGAAACTTTCCGGCGAGATCGCCGCTTCCCGCCGCCGTACGCCGCCGGCAGCGCCGCCCGCGCTCGATCAGAGCGACGTGGCCGCTTGTGCGCCGTTTATTTTAAATCGCACGGTAGGCTTTAAAACCCCGCGTACCGGTTCGATGTTATAATCTCAGCCGTCGGTTTAAAATCGGACGGTCCACGTCAGCCCCGCGTTATAAAGACTGGAATTCTTACGTGCTACCCCCTGGGGTTCTCGGGAAATAAGAGCTAGCCCCGAAAACTTCTGATCTAGCCCCTGGAACTCCAGAAAATCATGTAAATTCATTTAAAAATCAGTTTTAGCCCCTGGACTTAATAAAAATTAGGAAAAACATCTCTGATAAGTGTAGCTAGACCCCTGGAAATTATGAAAATAATATTATAGACCCTGTAATGGGGTGAGTTCATTATTTTAGCCCTGTTTAGTATTTAATTTAGAAAATTGAATATGTAACTAGTGTTTAAAAAAATTAAAAAGTGGGACAAACATAATTGTCAAAATTAATTAAAAACTTCTCAGTACTTAGAAAACTTTGGAGTGAGATAAAAATATATTTTAGGCTGAAATGAATCTGTTTCATTTATTATTCACATTTATTAGTATAGGGACACATTTTTAAGTAAAGAATAGTTATAGAAAAATAGAGAAAATAATTATGAAATAGTTTACATCAGAGGCCAAGGTCAAAATATGTTATTAAATTATTTAGGACCAGAACCTATACTGTTTAGATGATGTGTATTACTAATTTCATAATAAAATACACAATTATGCATAGGAATATAAATCTGAGAATATAGCAACCAGTAAATGATAAATGGAGTTTTTAAAATCCAAAGAGTTCAGTTTAGGGTTGGTAGAAATTATGAAGGCACATATGGGGAAGAAAAATACTTTTCATATATACACTTGGTAGTGAAAAGGTGTAGTAGTTGAATATAAGAAATTTATTGGAAACCCATATAAATAGTATGTAAGTATAAATGTGGACACAAAAGTAGGAATCATATACACATGGTTAAAAGTGCATGCAAGCCACAACTCAACACACATAAAGTAACCACAACACATATAATGGTAAAGAACTTTTATAAATGTGAATGTGTGGTTTGTATGAAGTAAGAAGTGTGAACTATGTCTTATGATTGTTGTTTTTCTTTTGCTATGTGTGATGGTATGAAGTAGAACCTGTTCAAGAGCAAGTTATCCCTTTCCAAGATCAGGACTACCTATTTCAAGAGTAGCAAGAAGGAGGCAAGTGTCCTTGACCACTTTGAACCTATGCTAGGATGTGTAGATAGAATTATTTGCATTGTCAAATGAAAGATAAACCCATGCTAGGATGTTTCCCTAGAATTGCATTACCTTGTTTCCTTGTAGCTTGGGTTGGGATTTATTTTGTCATGTCATTTATTTACATGCATATGCTTAGCCATGCTTAGAATGGGACATTTGGGATATAAGATCATCAGTTTATTTTACCATACTCTTGAATGAGATATTGTGAGTTATGTAGAGGTAGGGATCAAGGCAAGTTGGATGTTTTGGTTGTGTGCTGGGTGCACGAGACTTGGGTTTGTGTTTAGTACTTGCCTGGATCCTAAGGACCGGTTCATGGAGCATGTAACCCGGCTTTACAGTGCCAACCACATGCTGAGATGGGGCAGCTTGGCCAAATAATTAGGTGTATCCCCGGCGTAGTATGGGTGTGTTGGATAGTGCGGGGAGTGGGTGTCAGCTGGACTACCATATGAACCGCAAGGCTCAAGAGGAGGCCACTGCAGCGGGGTTGGAGTCTCTTGTATGCTGTTAGGGGTGAAACCTCAGTGGGCCCACGCTCGTCGGGAATCCCTTTGTAAAGGCTTCGTAGTGATCTCCTGGCTGCACACCTGGGAAGTGTGAATGTGGATCGTAGCCACTGGCATAATGGAGGTTCTTTTAGTCCACCCGGCAATGGGGGATGAAATCACTACATGTGGGTACAGTGGTACAAACTCTGCAGAGTCAAAACTGTCTTGACAGCCGTGCTCACGGTCAAGAGCGGCCTGGACTTATTCATGATTAGTGGATTGATGGTTTTGGAAGTTAAGCGGGGAGCTTAACATTGGAAATGATGTTATGGTTATTGGATTATGATAATGGGTTGGGAGATTGGGACCATTTCACCTGTGTAGTAATGTAGGTGCTTAATAAGCTAAGGTGATAGGTATTAATTGCGTAGTGCTTTAACCATGAGTTCAACCTCTCCTTGTTCTAGCCATGCATGATATAATTTTCCCACACTTGCTGAGTACCATTGGTACTCAACCTTGCATATTTGTTGGTTTATATTGCTGCTCAGGTCAAGATAATGCTAGTTTATTTACTTGTGATGAACTTATTATTGTCCATCGAGACGTTTACTATGTAAGACTTACTTATATTCGACATCTGGCTTGTAATAAATGATGCTTCACTATTTGTCATCACATGTATGAGAAAATGATCCTGGCATACATGTGATATTCACTTGGTTGTTCTTCGGAAAAACCGGGTGTGACAGTACGCCCGGCGCTACTGAAGGCCTGACGCTGGTTGGAGCCTGCATTGCCAGGGTCGGCGCTGCCAGAGCCGGTTGCTGGCTCCTAGCTTGCCCTGACACACTTCGTCCTGAGTGTGTCATCATGTACTCTCCCCTGGTCATGGTTTGCCGCGGACGCAGGGGCGGAGAGTTTGCCGCTGAAGGAAGCTTGGTCATCTTCGTCGGCGGAAACTCATCGGGCAAGGGGAAAAGCCCCCTACCTGGCGCGCCAAATGTCGAAGTGTTCAGTCGACACTTCCCCCGGGCCTGCACTGGGCAGCCCGCGGAGGTTCTTTTTTCGGTGGGGCTAATCTCTAGCGGAGAGCTTGCGCAGATGGACGAGTTAGTAAGAGCTTGACACGGTGAGGTTTACGTGGTTCAGGCCGCTAGAGCGTAAAACCCTACGTCCACGGCGAGCTATGGGGCTCGCTGTATTGCTTGCTGCTCAGGACCGGAGGCCTGAGCTCGGGGGTGAGTTACAGCTTGAGAGTGTATGGCTAGCGTATGAGTTGCAAAGTGCAAACCCAGGGTGCGAATGGCTAGAGTGCGGACCCCTGCTAACGTCGCCTACCCGAGCCTTTTATAGTCCAACACTCGGATGGCTTACAAGGGGGGCCGGGACCCGACAGGTGGTCCCGGGGAGATTGACTGATATCTACCGTATCTGCAGTTATGCCGGTAGTTGTCTCTGCCGAAGGCTTCTGAGTCTTCGTCTTGTAGCTCTGCCCATGCCGCATGCTAGTCGTAGTGGATGATGACGGCGGGGGCGGCATGGGATGTCTTGTCGCTGCGTTTATTGGCTGGCAGCCTCTGATACTGTGCGCCAGTCTGTGATGCGACTGGGCGCAACGGCACCTGACAGAGGCGTGCTCCGCGTCTCCGCGTCTTGGGAAGGCGCGAGCCTTGAATACCTTGTACGGGCAAGGTATGGGGCGCCTTTACGCCCGCTGCCTATCGCTCGGGGGCAGGCAGCGCCGTTCTGCTGGCCACGTGGTGGGCCCGGAGCCCTCCTCAGAAGAGAGGGGGGTCCGGCCCCGCAGGACACGTGGAGCCTTCGGACCTCTCCCCGCGGAGGGGGAGGTTCGGCTTCTGTTGGCCACGCGGCGAGCCCGGAGCTCCTCTCTGAGGAGAGGGAGGTCCGGCCTCTCCGGACACGCGGCACCTTCGGACCTCTCTCCCGCGGAGGGGGAGGTCCGGCTTCTGTATGCCACGTGGTGGGCCCGGAGCTCTCCTCTGAGGAGAGGGAGGTCCGGCCCCGCTGGACGCGTGGCGCCTTCGGAGCTCTCCCTGCGGAGAAGGGCGAGATCCTTAGGCATTTTCCCCTGTGCGCGGGGGTACCCCATATCGAGGGTACCGACATAGACCGTCTCGTCGTCACCGCCGCAAACCCTCGACTTCGGCGGGGATGGCGCTCCGGCCAACCGGCTGTGTCGCTGATGCGCGCGCCAATGGTTGCCGAGCAGACGGCGGACTCCAGCTCCACCAGGCTTCTGTCGACGGACCTGAGGGCAGAGCCGGAGCGATGCCACTTGGGCCAAGATGCCCGAGTGTTCTTCGAGCGACGTCGAGAAAGGCATCGCAACCAAGAGGCTGGCGTCAGCATGATGTCGTCCTCGACCCAGCCTGAAGGGCAGATCTTCGCTACGCGAGCTCTGCCCCAGGCATACGCCGCGCAGCATATGCCACAACCATATGCCCCACAAACGGCGTCCCCGGTCTAGGGAGCAGCCTTGCCCATACCGGGGTACACTGTGCCAGCGGCGAACCAAGCGTTCGCGGCACCAATACCTGCACTGGGAGCCAGCAGCCGGCTCTGGCAGCGCCGACCCCGGCAATGCAGGCTCCAACCAACGTCAGGTCTTCAGTAGCGCTGGGCCTACCCGGCGGGGGTGCACTAGCTGCAGAAGAGTGCTACTGCACAATCCGCCTGCTGGGGACGCGTCTCAGGCAGTGACCCAGCAGTGGATTCGCGAAGTAGACCATCTTGTCGTCGCCGCCGCAAACCCTTGACTTCGGCGGGGACGACGCTCCGGCCAACCGGCTGTGTCGCTGACGCGCACGCCGACGGTTGACGGACAGACGGCGGATTCCAGCTCCACCAGGCTTCCGTCGACGGGCCTGAGGACTGAGCTGGAATGATGCCACCTGGGCCAAGACGCCCGAGTGTTCCTCGAGCAGCGATGAGAAAGGCGTCGCAGCCAAGAGGCCGGCGTCATCATGACGACTGCCTCAACCCTGCCTGAGGCGCGGACTTTTGCCACGCGAACTCTGCCCCAGACATACGCCACGCAGCATATGCCACAGCCATATGTCCTGCAAACGGCGCCCCCGGTCTATGGCGCAGCCTTGCCCATACCGGGGTACACTGTGCCAGCGGCGAACCAAGCGTTCGCGGCACCAACGCCTGCAGCAACAGGGGCAGGATGTACGTCCCTGGAGCCCCACCTCCGCTTCACGAGGTGGCCGCGCAAGTTTCGGCCACACCTGCCCGAGAAGTACGACGGCAGCGTCAACCCGGCGGGGTTCCTCCAGATCCACTCCACCGCCGTACTTGCCGCAGGAGGGGATGAGGCCGTCATGGCCAAACTACTTCCCCGTTGCCTTGACCGGCCCAGCCCGGTCTTGGCTAATGAACCTCTCTCAGGGTTCCATAACTCACTGGGGGAGCTCTGCCGGCAGTTCATCGCCAACTTCGGCAGCTCCTACACCCGTCCCGGCACGGATCCTGACCTCCACGCCATCAAGCAACAACCTGGGGAGTCGCTGCGCTCCTTCATCCAGCGGTTCTCCCAGGTACGCAACACCATTCCGCATATTCAAAGTGCTTCTCTGGTGGCGGCACTTCGACAGTGTCCGGGACGAGAAGATGCTTGAGAGGCTTGTAACCAGAGAGGTCTGCGATGCCTCCAAGATCTTCAGCCTGGCGGACAAGTGCGCCAGAGCAGCCGGAGGGCGGAGTTGGCACTCACTGCCAGCTTCCGAAGCCGGAAGACAGCCCGAAGACGGCGGAGTTCAAGCTGAGCTCCCGACCACATCAGACAGCCAAGTGCCAAGCACTGGCTTACTTCGTGGCTGAGTGGACGCCAACGAAGGCTGACCCAGGGGGCCGCGAAGACGGTGGACCAAAGTACCGAGCTCCGGTCTTCACCGGGCCTCACTGGATGCTCTTCTTTGACGGCTCCTCGCGAAAGCAGGGGGCCGGTGCCGGTGTACTGCTCCTCATGCCATCGGGGGAGCAGTCTGGGTACATGGTGCGTCTCAATTCCAAGGCAACCAACAACTTGGCAGAGTATGAAGCACTCATCTTTGGCCTAAAAGACAGTCCTGTCTCTGGGCGCTCGCCAGTTGTTGGCGCAGGGCGACTCCCAGCTAGTTATCAAGCAAGTTAAGGGTGAATGCCCCTGCAATGACCCACAGCTAGCTGCTTATCTGCTCCACGTGCGGATGTTGGAGAAAGACTTCCTCGCCTTGGACCTGCGCCATGTACCGCGCGCTGGCACGGCCGCAGCTGACGACCTCTCAACGAAAGCCTCCATGAGAGCCCCTGCGCACGAAGGAGTCTTCAAGAGGACGTTGCTGCGGTCCACAGCCCGGCCCGCTGAGCCGGGCGAAGGGGGCTGAACCAGTGCCTCGAAGCTAGGCAGTCCCGGCGGCCCTGTATGCCGCCAAAGGATCGTAAGAGTCACTGGGGACTCCGTGCAACCCAGCGCTCAAGATCCAGAAGCTCAAGTAGTCCCGATGCATGGACCATGGAGGTACGGGACTCCTTGAAGGACATCCTTCCTGATGAACGTGCATCCGCTGAACGGGTGGTGCGGATGGCTAAGTGCTACGCGCTGGTATCTTTACTGGCGTGGCGCCACGACATCCTATTGCAGTGCATAACCCAGGAGGAAGGCTGCGATTAGCTTGCAGTAGTCCAAGGAGGCGAGTGCTGGGAACGCTCATCGTCCCGCACGTTGGTCGGTTAAGCCACCCGACATGGCTCCTACCGACCGAGAGCCACCTGGACGCCATCAAACCGGTTAGGGATGCAATGCGTGCCAGGTCCACGCCAAGCAGACCCACACAACCGGTGCAGACGCGCACTCAGAGCCGTCGGGGGATACCGGCTCCTCCATGTCGAGGGCCAGCCGGACTTCCCAGGGCCGGGTCACGGGAACTACCCTTCCACATGGTATGCGGGGCCGAAGCCATGCTTCCCCCTGATATAGCCATGGGGGTCCCCCCGTGTCCGGCGTACGACGAAGCCACGCATGACCCGCTCTGTGTGAAGACAGGCGCTCCGACGCTACCCAGTAAGTTCACCATGCTTACTTAGGTGTTTATTTAAATTACACATTAATTTATATGAACACCTCCCCACGCTCTAGACAGTGTGCGTCCATTGTACACTCGGTTCCCCTTTCCTTCTCTCATGCATAGTCGATATTTGCCGTCCTGCCGAAGGCGGTAGTGCTTGGGGTACCTGCCAGAGGCCCGGTGGCCTTTTGGATCTCCCCCTGTAAGGGTACTGTACCGCCAGTTGGTCTCCTCCGAGAAAAGACCTACGCTAGACCGGGGGGTTAGGAGCCTTGCTTTGCCCGGTCTTGCACCCAAAGCATGCACACTCTGCCCCCCGGCGCTGCGGTCTGAGTCCCAGGGGGCCGGACGGTTACACCCTGACTGGGGCTGGGGCCAGACCTCCGGGACCAAGTGCACTGGATTACCCAAGCCCCGTGTTCCGGCCTGGGACAGTAAGCCAAATGAGACTAAGGTACAGGAAAGGGGGGACCGCTGAGTAGTTCCGGACCTCCGCTCCCACAGCTGGGCCGAGCTCCGATGCCAGCCCTCGCCCTCCTTTCAAAGGCGAGCGCTGATGCCGGACCTCACGCCCTTTGTTGGCCTGAGCTCCGATGGCTGCCGGACTCCGCCTCCACAGCCAGGCCGAGCTCCGAGGCCAGCCCTCGCCCTCCTTTCAGAGGCGAGCGCTGATGCCGGACCTCACGCCCTTCGCTGGCCTGAGCTCCGATGACTTCCGGACTCCGCCTCCACAGCCAGGCCGAGCTCCGAGGCCAGCCCTCGCCCTCCTTTCAGAGGCGAGCGCTGATGCCGGAGCTCACGCCCTTCGCTGGCCTGAGTTCCGATGACTTCAGGACCTCCGCCCCCACAGCTGGGCCGAGCTCCGATGCCAGCCCTCGCCCTCCTTTCAGAGGCGAGCCCTGATGCCGGACCTCACGCCCTTCGTGGACCTGAGCTCCGATGACTTCCGGACCTCCGCCCCCACAGCCGGGCCGAGCTCCGATGCCAGGCTTCACCCTCTCCTAAGAGGCTGAACTCCGAAGCCGTCAAGACCCTGCCAGCACAGGGAGCACTCAAGACAAGAAAGTGCGCGGGTAGGAGAAGGCCTCACCTCGGGCTCGTTACCTTCCCCGAGGAGAGCCCGGGGGCCACTGTCGGTACCCACGATATGGGGTACCCTCGCGCACAGGGGAAAATGCATAAGGATCTCGCCCTTCTCTGCAGGGAGAGCTCCGAAGGCGCCACGCATCCGGCGGGGCCGGACCTCCCTCTCCTCAGAGGAAAGCTCCGGGCCCGCCACGTGGCATACAGAAGCCGGACCTCCCCCCTCCGCGGGAGAGAGGTCCGAGGGTGCTGCGTGTCCAGCAGGGCCGGACCTCCCTCTCCTCAGAGGAGAGCTCCGGGCTTGCCACGTGGCCGACGGAAGCCGGACCTCCCCCTCCGCGGGGAGAGGTCCGAAGGCTCCACGTGTCCTGCGGGGCCAGACCCCCCTCTCCTCTGAGGAGGGCTCCGGGCCCGCCCCGTGGCCAGCAGAAGAGCGCTGCCTGCACCCGAGCGGTAGGTGGCGGGTGTAAAGACGCCCCATACCTTGCCCGTACAAGGTATTCAAGGCCCGTGTATTCCCAAGACGCGGAGACGCGGAGCACGCCTCTGTCAGGTACCGTTGCGCCCAGTCGCATCACAGACTGGCGCACGGTGTCAGAACCTGCCAGCCAATAAGCGCAGCGCACGCCTGTCAGAAGGCGCGGTGACCAGTCACAGCCAGGACAGGCGTACAGTGTCTGAAGCTGCAGGCCATTGAAGGCAGCGACAAGACCGGACAAGACACGCCCTGCCGCCCCTGCCATCGCCAACGACTACACGCTACACTTAGCCTGTGGCATGGGTAGGGCGGCAGGACGAGGACTTCGACGCCAGCGCCAAGACATAATAGCTGGTAGGAAATCACCCCGGGGCCACCTGTCGGGTCCCGGGCCCCCCTTGTAAGCCACTCGAGTCTTGGACTATAAAAGGCTCGGGTAGGCAACGTTAACAAGGGTTCGAACCCTGTTGGTTCGCACTCTGCAACTCATACGCTAGCCATTCACTCCCAAGCTGTAACTCACCCCCAAGCTCAGGACTCCGGCCCTGAGCAGCAAGCATTACAGCGAGCTCCATAGCTCGCTGTGGACGTAGGGTTTTACGCTCCGGCGGCCTGAACCACGTAAAACTCACCGTGTCAAGCTCTTACTAACTCGTCCATCCGCGCAAGCTCTCCGCAAGGGACTAGCCCCAACGAAAAAAAACCTCCGCGGGCTGCCCAGTGCAGGCCCGGGGAAAGTGTCGACCGAACACTTCGACAGTCGGTACCCGCGATATGGGGTACCCCCGCGCACAGGGGAAAATGCATAAGGATCTCGCCCTTCTCCGCAGGGAGAGCTCCGAAGGCGCCACGCGTCCGGCGGGGCCGGACCTCCCTCTCCTCAGAGGAAAGCTCTGGGCCCGCCACGTGGCATACAGAAGTCGGACCTCCCCCCTCCGCGGGAGAGAGGTCCGAGGGTGCCGCGTGTCCAGCAGGGCCGGACCTCCCTCTCCTCAGAGGAGAGCTCTGGGCTTGCCACGTGGCCAACGGAAGCCGGACCTCCCCCTCCGCGGGGAGAGGTCCGAAGGCTCCACGTGTCCTGCGGGGCCAGACCCCCCCCCCCCTCCTCTGAGGAGGGCTCCGGGCCCGCCACGTGGCCAGCAGAAGAGCGCTGCCTGCCCCCGAGCGGTAGGCGGCGGGCGTAAAGACGCCCCATACCTTGCCCGTACAAGGTATTCAAGGCCCGTGTATTCCCAAGACGCGGAGACGCGGAGCACGCCTCTGTCAGGTACCGTTGCGCCCAGTCGCATCACAGACTGGCGCACGGTGTCAGAACCTGCCAGCCAATAAGCGCAGCGCACGCCTGTCAGGAGGCTCGGTGACCAGTCACAGCCAGGACAGGCGTACAGTGTCTGAAGCTGCAGGCCATTGAAGGCAGCGACAAGACCGGACAAGACACGCCCTGCCGCCCCTGCCATCGCCAACGACTACACGCTACACTTAGCCTGCGGCATGGGTAGGGCGGCAGGACGAGGACTTCGACGCCAGCACCAAGACATAATAGCTGGTAGGAAATCACCCTGGGGTCACCTGTCAGGTCCCGGGCCCCCCTTTTAAGCCACTCGAGTCTTGGACTATAAAAGGCTCGGGTAGGCAACGTTAGCAAGGGTTCGAACCCTGATGGTTCGCACCTCCGCAACTCATACGCTAGCCATTCACACCTAAGCTGTAACTCACCCCCAAGCTCAGGACTCCGGCCCTGAGCAGCAAGCAATACAGCGAGCTCCATAGCTCGCCGTGGACGTAGGGTTTTACGCTCCGGCGGCCTGAACCACGTAAAACTCACAGTGTCAAGCTCTTACTAACTCATCCCTCCGTGCAAGCTCTGCGCAAGGGTCTAGCCCCACCGAAAAAAGAACCTCCGCGGGCTGCCCAGTGCAGGCCCGGGGGAAGTGTCGACCGAACACTTTGACATTTGGCGTGCCAGGAAGGGGGCTTTTCCCTTGCGCGATGAGTTTCCGCCGACGAAGATGACCAAGCTTCCTTCAGCGGCAAATTCCCCCCCCTTCCGCGGCGAACCGCGACCAGGGGGGAGTACATGTCGACACAATCAGGACGGAGTGTGTCGGAACAAGCTGGGAGCCAGCAACTGGCTCTGGCAGCGCCGACCCCGGCAATGCAGACTCCAACCAGCGTCAGGTCTTCAGTAGCGCTGGACGTACCCGGTGGGGGTGCGCTAGCTGCAGCAAGGGCGCTACTGCACAATCCACCTGCTGGGGACGCGCCTCAGGCAGCGACCCAGCAGTGGATTCGCAAGGTAGACCGTCTCGTCGTCACTGCCGCAAACCCTCGACTTCAGCGGGGACGACGCTCCGGCCGACCGGCTGTGTCGCTGATGCGCATGCCAATGGTTGACGAGCAGACGGCAGATTCCAGCTCCACCAGGCTCCAGTCGACGGATCTGAGGACAGAGCTGGAACGGTGTCACTTGGGCCAGGATGCCCGGGTGTACCTCGAGCGACGTCGAGAAAGGCGTCGCACTCAAGAGGCTGGCGACAACATGACGTCGGCCTCGACCCATCCTGAAGGGCAGACCTTCGCCACGCGAGCTCTGCCCCAGGCGTACGCCGGCAGCATAAGCCACAACCATGTGCTCTGCAAGCAGCGTCCCTGGCGTATGGCGCAACCTTGCCCATACCGGGGTACACTGTGTCAGGCGCAACCAAGCGTTCGTGGCACCAGTACCTGCACTGGGAGCCAGCAACCGGCTCTGGCAGCGCCGACCCCGGCAATGCAGGCTCCAACCAGCGTCAGGTCTTCAGTAGCGCTTGGCGTACCCAGCGGGGGTGCGCCAGCCGCAGCAAGAGCGCTACTGCACAATCCGCCTGTTGGGGACGCGCCTCAGGCAGCAATCCAGCAGTGGATTCGCGAGATAGACCGTCTCGTCGTCGCCTCCGCAAACCCTTGACTTCGGCGGGGACGACGTTCCGGCCAACCGGCTGTGTCGCTGATGCGCACGCCAATGGTTGGCGAGCAGACGGCGGACTCCAGCTCCACCAGGCTTCCGTCGACGGACCTGAGGGCAGAGCCGGAGCGATGCCACTTGGGCCAAGATGCCCGAGTGTTCTTTGAGCGACGTCAAGAAAGGCGTCGCAACCAAGAGGCTGGCGTCAGCATGACGCCGGCCTCGACCCAGCCTGAAGGGCAGGTCTTCGCCACGCGAGCTCTGCCCCAGACATACGCCACGCAGCATATGCCACAGCCATATGTCCTGCAAATGGCGCCCCCGGTCTATGGCGCAGCCTTGCCCATACCGGGGTACACTGTGCCAGCGGCAAACCAAGCGTTCGCGGCACCAACGCCTGCAGCAACAGGGGCAGGATGTACGGCCCTGGAGCCCCACCTCCGCTTCGCGAGGTGGCCGCGCAAGTTTCGGCCGCACCTGCCCGAGAAGTACGACGGCAGCGTCAACCCGGCGGGGTTCCTCCAGATCTACTCCAGAACACCTCCGTAAGTTCTACCCCTAGAGCAAAAATAGGACAATACTCTCTTTTCGTAATAAACTCCATAGAGTCCAGGAGCAGAGCTCGGAGCAGCTAAGCCCCAGGGGACGGTACAGGACTACGTTCAGCTTTGTCTGGTTCCGACTCCAAGCGCGTAGAGTCTTGCTTCCCCGCTTAATGGGGTGGGTCGTGGCCTCCATGTTTAGCCTGCCTTCCTCCTGTGGAAAGTTGTGCGAAAAGAAATCTGCTCTACTTTGCTCTTTCCTCGTACTCATTTAAATTGTGTATTGAGTTTTTTAACCACCCTTGCAGTGCATGGTTGCCATGTGCTCAGCTCCCCCTCTCTACAAGTCCCCAAGCACCAAGCATTTGGTTAGGGGCTATAAATCAAATAAGACTATGAGATAATGGAGGGGGAGCCCCCAAGGAGAATTATGTTTCCTCTACCTGTGTGCAGGGCTTCCAGGCTATGGCGACAGGGACTACATAAAGCGGGGGGATAGGAGCCGTCAGAAGCACCGGCCCTGGACTGGAAGGACCAGGCCCCGCCCCTTCGGCAGGGGCGAGACCCGAGGGCCCCACGTGTCCAGCAGGCCCGGAACTCTCACCTCCCTTGCGGAGGGCTCCGGGCTCGCCACATGGCAGGCGGAAACCGGACCTCCCCCCTCGGTGGGAGGGCTCCTAAAGCCCTACGTGTCCAACATGGCCGGAGCTCCCGCCTCTTAAGGAGGAGCTCCGGACCCGCCATGTGGCAGGCAGATTTGGGGCTCCACATAGGGCAAGATCCGGAAACCTCCGGGGGCCCCTAACACGGTTAGGACCCGGGGAGGGTGTCTGTGCAAAGCTCCGAGATTGGAGATGGCCTCTGAGTACCTTGCGGAGCTAAGGACTCAGTCAGGCAAAGCCAAGAAGGAGAGAAAAAGCATCACAGACACAGATATCTAAAAGAGTCAAACTAAGCGAGGCTCCATGAGCTGGTCTACAGACTCGATAAAAAGAAAGAAACAAGTCCCAAGGGTCTCCCGACACGACCAGAATCCAGAAGTTGCAACAACGGCCGCGTCACCAGGCTTCAGCCCTGGCGGGACTCTCTCGCTCTATGACCAGAGCGCAGGAATCGCCTCCCTCATCACCGGCGCAAAAACCAGTGACACCACGGGGGCTCCTGAGGCCCCCTCCGCAGTATTCAGCGGTCTTCCTGGAGACTATGCCATCTGGGATCCTCCATGGTGCATCGGCGGTTTCCTTCAACTGAAGTTCCCTCATCATCGGCGCAAAAGCCGGTGTCGTCAAGGGTGCCCCTGGAGCCCCCATACCTCATCACCTGCGCAAAAGCTGGAGTCATCAAGGGTGCTCCTGAGGCCCCCTCCGCAGTATTCAGCAGTCTTCTCGGAGACTCTGCCGCCTGGGTTTCTCCTCGGTGCTTCAGCGGTTCCTTTGAAGACCCCACCACCTGGGAAGGGACACAACGCCAAGGAGCTTTCTGCCTGCTGTCACCAAGGAAGGGCTCCGTCGGGAGGACAAACCGGAGACCCCTTGGCGGCACCACCCTCAGAGACAGGGCAGGCAGGCTCCCTGAGTCCCAGGCTTGGTGCAGACGCAACCGCTGGACGGAACCGAGGGCAATTCTCCCCCCATAAGGCGGGTTAAGAGCCATGGAAGAAGACAAGACTGCAGAGACCCCAGGGAGGCGCAGGGGCTGGAAGCCTTATAAGGGGAACGTACCCACATGGGGGTTTCATTTCACACCTTCCCGGGTGAAATCCCAAGCGATTCGGAACTCTTCGAATACCCCACGTCGGCGACCGCGTCGGTTCCTAGACCGAGTGCCGATGACGGGTGGGCCCAAGCCGCCTCACTAAAGAGGTGGGGGCAAGGAGTCACTCTCCTTGGAAGACAAGCCAGCAAGGCTCTTCGGCGGTTCCCGAAGAAAGCGCCGCATCATGCAGAAGTGGCCGCCTTGGGAACCGCCGCAGTAAAAGCAACCATCAAGTGAGCACACGCTCCCACGATCCTGTGGCCGTTCGTGCTCCGGCAGCGGTCAATTCGGGACTTAGAGAAAGTGCGAGGATCGAAAGAGACGGAGGTCCCACCTCGGGCTCGCTACCTCCCCCAAGATGGGCCCGGGGGCCACTGTCGGTACCTGAGATATGGGGTACCGCCGCGCACAGGGTAAAATGCCTAAGGAACTCGCCCTTCTCCGCAGGGAGAGCTCCGAAGGCGCCACGCGTACGGCGGGGCCGGACCTCCCTCTCCTCAGAGGAGAGCTCCGGGCCCGTCACGTGGCATACAGAAGCCGGACCTCCCCCTCCGCGGGAGAGAGGTTCGAAGGCGCCACGTGTCCAGCGGGGCCAGACTTCCCTCTCCTCATAGGAGAGCTCCGGGCCCGCCACGTGGCCAACAGAAGCCGAGCCTCTCCCTCCGCGGGGAGAGGTCCGGAGGCTCCACGTGCTCCGCGGAACGGACCCTCCTCTCCTCTGAGAAGGGCTCCGGGCCCGCCACGTGGCAGCAGAACGGCGCTGCCTGCCCCCAGGCGATAGACAGCGGGCGTAAAGACGCCCCATACCTTGCCCGTACAAGGTATTCAAAGCCCGCGTCTTCCCGAGACGCGGAGACGCGGAGCATGCTTCTGTCAGGTGCCGTTGCGCCCAGTCGCATCACAGACTGATGCGCGGTGTCAGAACCTGCCAGCCAATAAACACCGCGACAAGACATCCCATGTCGCCTGCGCCGTCATCAACCACTACGACTAGCATGCGGCATGGGCAGGGAGGCAAGATGAAGACTCAGAAGCCTTCGACCAGAGGCAACTACCGGCATAACTGCCGATACGGTAGATAATAGACAATCTTCTCGGGACCACCTGTCGGGTCCCGGCCCCCCTTGTAAGCCGCCCGAGTCTTGGACTATAAAAGGCTCGGGTAGGCGACGATAGCAAGGGTTCGCACTTTGCAACTCATACGCTAGCCATACATTCTCAAGCTGTAACTCACCCCCAAGCTCAGGCCTCCGGCACCGAGCAGCAAGCAATACAGCGAGCTTCATAGCTCGCCGTGGACGTAGGGTTTTACGCTCCGGCGGCCTGAACCACGTAAAACTCGCCGTGTCAAGCTCTTACTAACTCGTCCATCTGCGCAAGCTCTCCGCTAGGGACTAGCCCCACCAAAAAAAGAACCTCCGCGGGCTGCCCAGTGCAGGCCCGGGGGAAGTGTCGACTGAACACTTCGACAGTTTTGTATACTCGGATGGCCATCTAGATCAAAATTGAGAAAGTCGGGAAAGTTGTAAAACTCACAAACTCGGGTCACGGGGCCGGACGGGACCTTGATGGAATACACGTTCGGATGGTGCAACTTGATGGTTTGCATGCGCTGACGGCCTTCTGGGTTGAAATCGAGAAAGTTGGTAAAACTCATGAACTCGCATCCAGCACGGCCGGACAGAACATTGATGGAGTACAGGTCCAAACGGTGCAACTTGATGCGTTTGCATGCGCGGATGGACATCTGGGTCAAAATCGTGAAAGTTGGTAAAACTCATTAACTCACAACCCGTGCGTCCGGACAGAACATTGATGGAGTACAGGTCCAAACGGTGCAACTTGATGGTTTTGCATGTGCGGATGGACATCTGGGTCGAAATCAGGAAAGTCGGTAAAACTCAGGAACTCAGGTCTCGGGCGGCTGGACGGGGCTTGATGGAATTTACGTTCGGACGGTGCAACTTGATGGTTTTGCATGCGTGGATGGCCTTCTGTGTCGAAATTGGGAAAGTCAAGAAAACTCATGAACTCGAGTCCCGTAACGCCAAACTGGACCTTGATGGAATACACTTTCGGATGGTGCAACTAGAAGATTTTCCGTGCGTGGATGGCCATCTGGGTAAAAATCGGGAAAGTCGGTAGAACTAACTAACTCGGGTCCCGAGCGGCCAGACTGGATGTTGACAGAATACACGTTCGGATTGTGCAACTTAATGGTTTTGCATGCGCGGATAGCCATCTGGGTCGAAATCAGGAAGGTCGGTAAAACCCACGAACTCGGGTCCCGGCCGGCCAGACGGGACCTTGGCGGAATACACGTTCCGATGGTACAACTTGATGGATTTGCATAACTCGGGTCCCGGCCGGCCAGACGGGACCTTGGCGGAATACACGTTCCGATGGTACAACTTGATGGATTTGCATGCGCGGATGGCCATCTGGGTCGAAATCGAGAAAGTTGGGATAGTCGTTAAAACTCGCAAACTCGGGTCCCGGGAGGCCAGACGGAACCTTGACAGAATAAACGTCCGTACGGTGCAACTTGATGGTTTTGCATGCGCGGATGGCCATCTGGGTCAAAATCGAGAAGTCAAGAAAGTCGTAAAACTTACAAACTCGGGTCCCGTGGCCGGACGGGACCTTGATGGAATACACGTTCGGATGGTGCAACTTGATGGTTTTGCATGCGCGGATGGCCATCTGTGTTGAAATCGAGAAAGTCCGGAAAGTCGATAAAACTCACAAACTCAGGTCTTGAGTGGCCCGATGGAACCTTGATGGAATACACGTCTTGACAGTGCAACTTGATGGTTTTGTATGCACGGATGGACATCTGGGTGGTCCAAATCGAGAAATTCAGGAAAGTTTGTAAAACACACGAACTCGAGTCCCCGAAGGCCGGACCGAACCCTTACGGAATACACGTCTGCATGGTGCAACTTAATGGTTTTGCATGCACGGCTGGCCATCTGGATCAAAATTGAGAAAGTCGGGAAAGTTGTAAAACACACAAACTTTGTGTCACGGGGCCGGAAGGGACCTTGATGGAATACACGTTCGGATGCTGTAACTTGATGGTTTTGCATGCGCTGACTGCCATCTGGGTTGAAAACGAGAAAGTCGATAAAACTCATGAACTCGCATCCCGCGCAGCCGGACAGAACATTGATGGAGTACAAGTCCAAACGGTGCAACTTGATGGTTTTGCATGCGCGGATGGGCATCTGGGTCGAAATCGGGGAAATCGGTAAAACTCATGAACTCGCATCCCACGCGGCCGGACAGAACAATGATGGAGTACAGGTCCAAATGGTGCAACTTGATGGTTTTGCATTCCCGGATGGACATCTGGGTCGAAATCGGGAAAGTCGGTAAAACTCACGAACTCGGGTCTCGGGCAGCCGGACGGGGCCTTGATGGAATACACGCCCGGACGGTGCAACTTGATGGTTTTGTATGCGCGGATGGCCATCTGGGTCATAATTGGGAAAGTCAAGAAAACTTATGAACTCGAGTCCCGGAACACCAAAGTGGACCTTAACGGAATACACTTTCGGATGGTGCAACTGGAAGGTTTTCCATGCGTGGATGGCCATCTGGGTAAAAATCGGGAAAGTCGGTAGAACTAACTAACTCGGATCCCAAGCGTTCAGACGGGATGTTGACAGAATACACGTTCGGATTGTGCAACTTAATGGTTTTGCATGCGCGGATAGCCATCTGGGTCGAAATCAGGAAGGTCAGTAAAACCCACGAAGTCAGGTCCCTGCCGGCCAGACGGGACCTTGGCGGAATACACGTTCCGATGGTACAACTCGATGGTTTTGTATGCGCGGATGGCCATCTGGGTCAAACTCAAGAAAGTCGGGAAAGTCGGTAAAACTTGATGGTTTGGCATTGCGCGGATGGCCATCTGGGTTGAAATCAGGAAAGTCGGTAAAACTCACAAACTCGGGTCTCGGATGGCCAAACGGGACCTTTTACGGAATACACGTTCGGATGGTACGACTTGATGGTTTTGCATGCTCGGATTACAAGTCGGTAAAACTTACGAACTCTGTTCCCGTGGCCGGATGGGAGCTTGATGGAATACACGTTCGGATGGTGCAACTTGATGGTTTTGCATGCGCAGATGGCCATCTGTGTTGAAATCGAGAAAGTCCGGAAAGTCGATAAAAGTCACAAACTCAGGTCCTGAGTGGACGGATGGAACCTTGATGGAATACACGTCTTGACAGTGCAACTTGATTGTTTTGCATACGCGGATGGACATCTGGGTGGTCCAAATCGAGAAATTCAGGAAAGTTAATAAAACTCACGAACTCGAGTCCCCGGAGGCCGGACCGAACCCTTACGGAATACACGTTCGGATGGTGCAACTTGATGGTTTTGCATGCACAGATGGCCATCTGGATCAAAATTGAGAAAATCGGGAAAGTTGTAAAACTCACAAACTCGGGTCACGGAGCCATACGGTACCTTGATGGAATACACGTTCGGATGGTGCAACTTGATGGTTTTGCATGCGCTGACGGTCATCTGGGTTGAAATCGAGAAAGTCGGTAAAACTCATGAACTCGCATCCCGCGCAGCCGGACAGAACATTGATGGAGTACTAGTCCAAACAGTGCAACTTCATGGTTTTGCATGCGCAGATGGGCATCTGGGTCAAAATCAGGGAAGTTGGTAAAACTCATGAATTCGCATCTCGCGCGGCCGGACAGAACAATGATGGAGTACAGGTCCAAACGGTGCAACTTGATGGTTTTGCATGCACGGATGGGCATCTGGGTCGAAATCGGGAATGTCGGTAAAACTCACGAACTCGGGTCTCGGGCGGCCGGACGGGACCTTGATGGAATACACGTCCGGACGGTGCAACTTGATGGTTTTGTATGCGCGGATGGCCATCTGGGTCGTAAGTGGGAAAGTCAAGAAAACTTATGAACTCGAGTCCCAGAACACCAAAGTGGACCTTAACGGAATACACTTTCGGATGGTGCAACTGCAAGGTTTTCCATGTGTGGATAGCCATCTGGGTAAAAATCGGGAAAGTCGGTAGAACTAACTAACTCGGATCCCAAGCGCCCGGACAGGATGTTGACAGAATACACGTTCGGATTGTGCAACTTAATGGTTTTGCATGCGCGGATAGCCATCTGGGTCGAAATCAGGAAGGTCAGTAAAACCCACGAAGTCGGGTCCCGGCCGGCCAGACGGGACCTTGGCGGAATACACGTTTCGATGGTACAACTCGATGGTTTTGTATGCGCGGATGGCCATCTGGGTGAAACTCAAGAAAGTCGGTAAAACTTGATGGTTTGGCATTGCGCGGATGGCCATTTGGGTAGAAATCAGGAAAGTCGGTAAAACTCACAAACTCGGGTCCTGGATGGACAAACGGGACCTTTTACGGAATACACGTTCGGATGGTACAACTTAATGGTTTTGCATGCTCGGATGGCCATCTATTTCTAAATCGAGAAAGTTGGAAAAGTCGGTAAGACTCATGAACTAGGGTCCCGCACGGCAGGATGGAACATTGATGGAATATAGGTTCGGACGGTGCAACTTGATTGTTTTTCATGCGTGGAGGCCATAGGGTAGTCGAAGGATGGGTTGATAATGGTCGGACATCTAGGTCAAAATCGGGAAAGTCGGTAAAACTCACGAACTCGGGTCCCAAGCGGCCGGATGGGACCTTGATGGAATACACATGCGGATGGTGCAACTTGATGGTTTTGCATGCGCGGATGGCCATCTGGGTCGAAATCAAGAAAGTCGGGAAAGTCGGAAAAACTCACGAACTTGGGTCTCGGGAGTCCGGACGGGGCCTTGACGGAATACACGTCCGGACGGTGGAACTTGATGGTTTTGCATGCACATATGGCCATCTGGGTCGAAATTGGGAAAGTCAGGAAAACTCATGAACTCGGGTCCTGGAACGCCGGACTTGACCTTGAAGGAATACACGTTCGGATGGTGCACCTGGAAGGATTTGCACGCGTGGATGGTCATCTAAGTAAAAATTGGGAAATTCGGTAAAACTCACTAACTCGGGTCCCGAGCGGCCGGACGGGATGTTGACATAATACACTTTTGGATTGTGCAACTTAATGGTTTTGCATGCGCGGATGGACATCTGGGTAGAAATCAGGAAGGTTGATAAAACCCACGAACTCGGGTCCCGGGCGGCCGGACGGGACCTTGACGGAATACACGTTCAAATGGTACAACTTGATGGTTTTGCATGCGCGGATGGCCATATGGGTCGAAATCGAGAAATTCGGAAAAGTCGGTAAAACTCGCGAACTTTTGTCCTGGGAGGCCGGACGGAATAAACGTACGGACGGTGCAACTTGATGGTTTTGCATGCGTGGATGGCCATCTGGGTCAAAACCGAGAAGTCGGGAAAATCGGTAAAATATACAAACTTGGGTCCCGTGGCCGGAGGGGACCTTGACGGAATACACGTTCAAATGGTACAACTTTATGGTTTTGCATGCGCGGATAGCCATCTGGGTTAAAATCGATAAAGTCGGTAATACTCACGAACTTGGGTCCCGGGACCGGACGGGACCTTGATGGAATTCACGTTCGGATGGTGCAAATTGACGATTTTTCATGCCCGGATGGCCATTTGGGTTGAAATCGAGAAAGTTAAAAAAGTCGATAAAACTCATGAACTCGGGTCCCACACGACCGGATGGAACATTTATGGAATACAGGTCCGGATGGTGCATCTTGATGGTTTTGCATGTGCGGATGGACATCTGGGTCAAAATCGGGAAAGTCTGTAAAACTCACGAACTCGGGCCCCGAGCAGCCGGACGGGACCTTGACGGAATACACTTGCGGATGGTGAAACTTGATGGTTTGCATGTGATAATGGCCATCTAGGTCGAAATCGAGAAAGTCGGGAAAGTAGATAAATCTCATGAACTCGGGTCTCGGGCGGCCGGCCGGGGCCTTGACAGAATACGCGTCTGGACGGTGCAACTTGATTGTTTTGCATGCGCGGATGGACATCTAGCTCCAAATCAAGAAATTCAGGAAAGTCGGTAAAACTCACGAAGTCGAATCCCGGGAGGCCGGACAGAACCTTTATGGAAAACACGTCTGGACGATACAACTTGATGGTTTTGCATGCGCGGATGGCCACCTAGAAAAAAATTGAGAAAGTCGGAAAAGTTGTAAAATTCACGAACTCGAGTCACAGGGCCGGACGAGACCTTGATGGAATACACATTCAGATGGCGCAACTTGATGGTTTTGCATACGCGGATGGCCATCTGGGTTGAAATCGAGAAAGTCGGTAAAACTCATGAACTCGCGTCCTGAGCGGCCGTATAGAACATTGAAGCAATACAGGTCCGGACGGTGCAACTTGATGGTTTTGCATGCGCGGATGGCCATCTGGGTCGAAATTGGGAAAGTCAGAAAAACTCATGAACTCGAGTCCCGTAACGCCAAGCTGGACCTTGACGGAATACACCTTCGGATGGTGCAATTGGAAGATTTTCCATGCATCGATGGCCATCTCGATAAAAATCGGGAAAATCGGTAGAACTCACTAACTTGGGTCCCGAGCGGCCGGACGGGGCATTGACAGAATACATGTTTGGATTGTGCAATTTAATGGTTTTGCATGCGCGGATAGCCATCTGGGTCGAAATCAAGAAGGTCGCTAAAACCCACGAACTCGGGTCCCGGCCGGCTAGACGGGACCTTGACGGAATACACGTTCCGATGGTACAACTTGATGGTTTTGCATGTGCGGATGACAATCTGGGTCGAAATCGAGAAAGTCGGGAAAGTCGGTAAAACTCGCGAACTCGGGTCCCGGGAGGTCGGACGGAACCTTGACGGAATAAACATCCAGATGGTGCAACTTGATGGTTTTGCATGCGCTGATGGCCATCTGGGTCAAAATTGAGAAAGTCGGTAAAACTTACAAACTCGGGTCCCGTGGCCGGATGGACCTTGATGGAATACACGTTCGGATGGTGCAACTTGATGGTTTTCATGCGCGGATGGCCATCTGTGTTTAAATCGAGAAAGTCCGGAAAGTCGATAAAACTTACAAACTCAGGTCCTGAGCGGCCGGATGGAACCTTGATGGAATACACGTCTTGACAGTGCAACTTGATGGTTTTGCATGCGCGGATGGACATCTGGGTCCAAATTGAGAAATTCAGAAAAGTCGGTAAAACTCACGAACTCGAGTTCCCGGAAGCCGGACCGAACATTTACAAAATACACGTCCAGATGGTACAACTTGATGGTTTTGCATGCGCGGATGGCCATCTGGATCAAAATTGAGAAAGTCGGAAAAGTTGTAAAACTAACAAACTCGGGTTACGGGGCCGGACGGGACCTTGATGGAATACACGTTCAGATAGTGCAACTTGATGGTTTTGCATGCGCGGAAGTCCATCTGGGTTGAAATCAAGAAAGTCGGTAAAACTCATGAACTTGCATCCCGCGTGGCCGGACAGAACATTGATGGGGTACAGGTCCAAACGGTGCAACTTGATGGTTTTGCATGCGCTGACGGCCTTCTGGATTGAAATCGAGAAAGTCGGTAAAACTCATGAACTCGCATCCCGCGCGGCCGGACAGAACATCGATGGAGTACAAGTTCGAACGGTGCAACTTGATGCTTTTGCATGCGGGGATGGACATCTAGGTCGAAATCGGGAAAGTCGGTAAAACTCATTAACTCGCATACCGCGCGTCCGGATAGAACATTGATGGAGTACAGGTCCAAACGGTGCAACTTTATGGTTTTGCATACGCGGATGAACATTTGGGTCGAAATCGGGAAAGTCGGTAAAAATCCCGAACTCGGGTCTCGGGCGGCCGGACGTGGCCTTGATGGAATAAACGTCTGGACGGTGCAACTTGATGGTTTTGCATGCGCGGATGACCATCTGGGTCGAAATTGGGAAAGTTAAGAAAACTCATGACCTCGAGTCCCGGAACGCCAAACTGGACCTTGACGGAATAAACTTTCGGATGGTGCAACTGGAAGGTTTTTCATGCGTGGATGGCCATCTGGGTAAAAATCGGGAAAGTCGGTAGAACTAACTAACTCGGGTCCCGAGCGGCCGGACCGGATGTTGACAGAATACAGTTTGGATTGTGCAACTTAATTGTTTTGGATGCGCAGATAGCCATCTGGGCTGAAATCAGGAAGGTCGGTAAAACCCACGAACTCGGGTCCTGGCCGGCCAGACCGGACCTTGGCGCAATATACATTCTGATGGTACAACGTGATGGTTTTGCATGTGCGGATGGCCATTTTGGTCAAAATCGAGAAAGTCGGTAAAACTCGCGAACTCGGGTCCCGGGAGGCCAGACGGAACATTGACTGAATAAACGTCCGGACGGTGCAACTTGATGGTTTTACATGCGCGGATGGCCATCTGGGCAAAATCGAGAAGTCGGGAAAGTCGTTAAAACTTACATACTCGGGTCCCGTGACCGGACCGGACCTTGATGGAATACACGTTCGGATGGTGCAACTTGATGGTTTTGCATGCGTGGATGGCCATCTGTGTTGAAATCGAGAAAGTCCGGAAAGTCGATAAAACTCACAAACTCATGTCTTGAGCGGTCGGATAGAACCTTAATGGAATACACGTCTTGACAGTGCAACTTGATGGTTTTGCATGCGCGGATGGACATCTGGGTCCAAATCGAGAAATTCAGGAAAGTCGGTAAAGTTCACGAACTCGAGTCCCCGGAGGCCGGACCGAACCTTTACGGAATACACGTCCGGATGGTACAACTTGATGGTTTTGTCTACTCGGATGGCCATCTAGATCAAAATTGAGAAAGTCGGGAAAGTTGTAAAACTCACAAACTCGGGTCACGGGGCCGGACGGGACCTTGATGGAATACACGTTCGGATGGTGCAACTTGATGGTTTGCATGCGCTGACGGCCTTCTGGGTTGAAATCGAGAAAGTTGGTAAAACTCATGAACTCGCATCCAGCACGGCCGGACAGAACATTGATGGAGTACATGTCCAAACGGTGCAACTTGATGCTTTTGCATGCGCGGATGGACATGTGGATCAAAATCGTGAAAGTTGGTAAAACTCATTAACTCACAACCCGCACATCCGGACAGAACATTGATGGAGTACAGGTCCAAACGGTGCAACTTGATGGTTTTGCATGCGCGGAAGTACATCTGGGTCGAAATCAGGAAAGTCGGTAAAACTCATGAACTCGGGTCTCGGGCGGCTGGACGGGGCTTGATGGAATTTACGTTCGGACGGTGCAACTTGATGGTTTTGCATGCGTGGATGGCCATCTGTGTCGAAATTGGGAAAGTCAAGAAAACTCATGAACTCGAGTCCCGTAACGCCAAACTGGACCTTGACGGGATAAACTTTCGGATGGTGCAACTGGAAAATTTTCCGTGCGTGGATGGCCATCTGGGTAAAAATCGGGAAAGTCGGTAGAACTAACTAACTCGGGTCCCGAGCGGCCAGACTGGATGTTGACAGAATACACGTTCGGATTGTGCAACTTAATGGTTTTGCATGCGCGGATAGCCATCTGGATCGAAATCAGGAAGGTCGGTAAAACCCACGAACTCGGGTCCCGACCGGCCAGATGGGACATTGGCGGAATACACGTTCTGATGGTACAACTTTATGGTTTTGCATTCACGGATGGCCATCTGGGTCGAAATCGAGAAAGTTGGGAAAGTCGGTAAAACTCGCAAACTCGGGTCCCGGGAGGCCGGACGGAACCTTGACGGAATAAACGTCCGGACGGTGCAACTTGATGGTTTTGCATGCGCGGATGGCCATCTGGGTCAAAATCGAAAAGTCAGGAAAGTCGTAAAACTTACAAACTCGAGTCCCGTGGCCGGACGGGACCTTGATGGAATACACGTTCGGATGGTGCAACTTGATGGTTCTGCATTCGCGGATGGTCATCTGTGTTAAAATCGAGAAAGTCCGGAAAGTCGATAAAACTCACAAACTCAGGTCTTGAGCGGCCCGATGGAACCTTGATGGAATACACGTCTTGACAGTGCAACTTGATGGTTTTGCATGCACGGATGGACATCTGGGTCCAAATCGAGAAATTCAACAAAGTCGGTAAAATTCACGAACTCGAGTCCCCGGAGGCCGGACCGAACCTTTACGGAATACACGTCCGGATGGTACAACTTGATGGTTTTGTATACTCGGATGTCCATCTAGATCAAAATTGAGAAAGTCGGGAAAGTTGTAAAACTCACAAACTGGGGTCCCGGGGCTGGACGGGACCTTGATGGAATACACGTTTGGATGGTGCAACTTGATGGTTTGCATGCGCTGATGACCTTCTGGGTTGAAATAGAGAAAGTTAGTAAAACTCATGAACTCGCATCCAGCGCGGCCGGACAGAACATTGATGGAGTACAGATCCAAACGGTGCAACTTGATGCTTTTGCATGCGCGGATGGACATCTGGGTCAAAATCGTGAAAGTTGGTAAAACTCATTTACTCACAACCCGCGCGTCCGGACAGAACATTGATGGAGTACAGGTCCAAACGGTGCAACTTGATGGTTTTGCATGCGCGGATGGACATCTGGGTCGAAATCAGGAAAGTCGGTAAAACTCACGACCTCGGGTCTCGGGCGGCTGGACGGGGCTTGATGGAATTTACGTTCGGACGGTGCAACTTGATGGTTTTGCATGCGTGGATGGCCATCTGTGTCGAAATTGGGAAAGCCAAGAAAACTCATAAACTCGGGTCCTGTAACACCACACTGGACCTTGACGGAATACACTTTTGGATTGTACAACTTGATGGTTTTGCATGCGCGGATGGCCATCTAGGTCGAAATCGAGAAAGTTGGGAAAGTCGGTAAAACTCGCAAACTCGGGTCCCGGGAGGCTGGACGGAACCTTGACGGAATCAACGTCCGGACGGTGCAACTTGATGGTTTTGCATGCGCGGATGGCCATCTGGGTCAAAATCAAGAAGTCAGGAAAGTCGGTAAAACTTACAAACTCGGATCCCGTGGCCGGACGGGACTTTGATGGAATACACGTTCGGATGGTGCAACTTGATGGTTCTGCATTCGCGGATGGCAATCTGTGTTAAAATCGAGAAACTCTCGGGCGGCCGGACAGGGCCTTGACGCAATACACGTCCGGACGGTGGAACTTGATGGTTTTGCATGCACGGATGGCCATCTGGGTCGAAATTGGGAAAGTCAGTAAAACTCATGAACTCAGGTCCCGGAACGCCGAACTGGACCTTGACGGAATACACGTTCAGATGGTGCACCTGGAAGGATTTGCACGCGTGGATGGCCATCTGAGTAAAAATCGGGAAAAGTCGGTAAAACTCACTAACTCGGGTCCCGAGCGGCCGGACGGGATGTTGATAGAATACACGTTCGGATTGTGAAACTAAATGGTTTTGCATGCGCGGATGGCCATCTGGGTCGAAATCAGGAAGGTTGGTAAAATCCACGAACTCAGGTCCCGGGCGGCCGGACGGGACCTTGACGGAATACACGTTCAAATGATACAACATGATGGTTTTGCATGCGTGGATGGCCATCTGGGTCGAAATCGAGAAAGTCGGGTTGGTAAAACTCACGAACTCGGGTCCCGGGACCGGACGGGACCTTGATGGAATACACGTTCGGATGGCGCAAATTGACGGTTTTGCATGCGCGGATGGTCATCTGGGTTGAAATCGAGAAAGTCGGAAAAGTCGGTAAAACTCATAAACTCGGGTCCCGCGCGGCCTGACGGAACATTTATAGAATACATGTCCGGACGGTGCAACTTGATGGTTTTGCATGTGCAGATGGACATCTGGATCCAAATCAGAAAAGTCTGTAAAACTGATGAACTCAGTCCCGGGCGGCCGGACGGGACCTTGACGGAATACCCTTGCGGATGGTGAAATGAAACAGCCGCTCTGATACCACCTAACACAGCTGATCTGATACCAACTGTGACAGGGTTCTCTAACACCACTTGTCACAGCTCTGATACCACGCTGTGAGGGATAGGATCTCGTGTCACACCCGGTTTTTCCGAAGAAACAACCAAGTGAATATCACATGTATGCCGGGATCATTTTCTCATACATGTGATGACAAATAGTGAAGCATCATTTATTACAAGCCAGGTGTCGAATATAAATAAGTCTTACATCGCAAATGTCTCAATGGACACTAATGCTTCATCACAAGTAAATAAACTAGCAGCGGAATATTATTCTTTAGGGCTCCATCACAGGCGTTGCCCGGGGGTCTTCATGAACCTCAAAAACCTTCCTCGGGTCCAAAATCTTGGTCATTATACACCACCTCATTATCTTGACCTGAGCAGCAATATAAACCAATAATATGCAAGGTTGAGTACCAATGGTACTCAGCAAGTGTGGGAAAATTATATCATGCATGGCTAGAACAAGGAGAGGTAGAACTCATGGTTAAAGCACTACGCAATTAATACCTATCACCTTAGCTTATTAAGCACCTACATTACTACACAGGTGAAATGGTCCCAATCTCCCATCCCATCATCATAATCCAAGAACCATAACATCATTTCCAATGTTAAGCTCCCCGCTTAACTTCAAAAACCATCAATCCTCTAATCATGAATAAGTCCAGGCCGCTCTTAACCGTGAGCACGGCTGTCAAGACAGTTTTGACTCTGCAGAGTTTGTACCACTGTACCCACATGTAGTGATTTCATCCCCCGTTGCCGGGTGGACTAAAAGAACCTCCATTATGCCAGTGGCTACGATCCACATTCACACTTCCCAGGTGTGCAGCCAGGAGATCACTACGAAGCCTTTACAAAGGGATTCCCGACGAGCATGGGCCCACTGAGGTTTCACACCTAACAGCATACAAGAGGCTCCAACCCCGCTGCAGTGGCCCCCTCTTGAGCCTTGCGGTTCATATGGTAGTCCAGCTGACACCTACTCCCCGCACCATCCAACACACCCATACTACGCCGGGGATACACCTAATTAATTGGCCAAGCTGCCCCATCTCAGCATGTGGTTGGCACTGTAAAGCCGGGTTACATGCTCCATGAACCGGTCCTTAGGATCCAGGCAAGTACTAAACACAAACCCAAGTCTCGTGCACCCAGCACACAACCAAAACATCCAACTTGCCTTGATCCCTACCTCTACATAACTCACAATGTCTCATTCAAGAGTATGGTAATATAAACTGATGATCTCATGTCCCAAATATCCCATTCTAAGCATGGCTAAGCATATGCATGTAAATAAATGACATGGTAAAATAAATCCCAACCCAAGCTACAAGGAAACAAGGTAATGCAATTCTAGGGAAACTTTCCTAGCATGGGTTTCATATTTCATTTGACAATGCAAATAATTCTATCTACACATCCTAGCATAGGATCAAAGTGGTCAAGGACACTTGCCTCCTTCTTGCTGCTCTTGAAATGGGTAGTCCTGATCTTGGAAAGGAATAACTTGCTCTTGAATAGGTTCTACTTCATACCATCACACATAGCAAAAGAAAAACAACAATCATAAGACATAGTTCACACTTCTTACTTCATACAAACCACACATTCATATTTATGAAATTCATTCACCCTTATATGTGTGTGTTTCAGTTTTAAATAAATTTCTTATATTAAACTACTACACCTTTTCACTACCAAGTATGTATGAAAAGTATTTTTCTTCTCCATATGTGCCTTCAGAATTTCTACCAACCCTAAACTGAATTCTTTGTATTTTAGAAACTCCATTTATCATTTACTAGTTGCTATATTTTCAGATTTATATTCCTATGCATAATTGTGTATTTTATTATTAAATTAGTAATACACATCACCTAAACAGAATAGGTTCTGGTCCTAAATAATTTAAAATCATATTTTGACCTTGGCTTCTGATGTAGACCATTTCATAATTATTTTCCCTATTTTTTCTATAACTATTCTTTACTTAAAAATGTGTCCCTATACTAATAAATGTGAATAATAAATGAAACAGATTCATTTCAGCCCAAAAATATACTTTTATCTCACTCCAAAGTTTTCTAAGTACTGAGAAAGTTTATAATTAATTTTGACAATTATGTTTATTCCCCTTTTTAATTTTTAAACACTAGTTACATATTAAATGTTTTAGATTAAATACTAAACAGGGCTAAAATAATGAATTCACCCCATTACAGGGTCTATAATATTATTTTCATAATTTCCAGGGGTCTAGGTACACTTATCAGAGGTGCTTTTCCTAATTTTTATTAAGTCCAGGGGCTAAAACTGATTTTTAAATAAATTTACATGATTTTCTGGAGTTCCAGGGGCTAGATCTGAAGTTTCCGGGGCTAGCTCTCAATTCCAGAGAACCCCAGGGGGTAGCACGTAAGAATTCCAGTCTTTATAACGCGGGGCTGACGTGGACCGTCCGATTTTAAACCGACGGCCGAGATTATAACATCGAACCGGTACGCGGGGATTTAAAGTCTACCGTGCGATTTAAAATAAACGGCGCACAAGCAGCCACGTCGCTCTGATCGAGCGCGGGCGGCGCTGCCGGCGGCGGGAAGCGGCGATCTCGCCGGAAAGTTTTGGATCCTCGAGAATTCTGCCTAAAACTGTGATCTTATGGCATAGATCGGTAGAGGGGAGGTCAGGGATCTCACCTCGGGGGTTTTCTCGAGCTCGGGGGTCCTGGAAAGTGATCGGCGACGAGGTCCGAGGCAAAACCACGGCGAAGCTCGTCGGCGCTGGGTTTACACCGTAAGTCTTCGGGTTTTCTGCACCTGCAAAGTTCCCCGGAGGCGGTGGATCAAGACCAGCGAGTTAGATCAGAGTTTCCGAGCTTAGATCGGCTAGAATTCACCGGCGAAGTCTCGGTGCTCACCGGAGTGAAAATCGGCGATCGCGTGGGAAAAACTGATCGGGGCTGGGGTTTTTATAGCCGGGGAAGGGCGGTGGGTCTGTTGTGATCGAGTTTGAGTCGTTTGGGACCAGAATTCAGGCGGCGGGACGCGGTTTCCAGGCGGTTAAGATCGCGCGCGCTCGGGGGGAAAAGTCCGGGGTCGGCGCGAGCGAGGTTGGGGATGACAGGTGGGTCCCGCATGTCAGCGAGAGACAGCGCGGGCGCGCGGGGGCGGGCTGGCGCGGGGAAAACTGGGCCGGCTGGCGGGTTTCGGCCCACTGGCCGGTTTTTTTCCCGTTTCTCTTTTTCTTTTTCCATTTCTTTTCTGATTTGAGTTTAATTTGAATTCCAGTTTGAATTTGAATTTTTGCAAAACATGCAACACGTCCAAAAAATTTTAAATTCCCCTCTGAACATAGTTTAGTGTTTTGAATCAAAATTTTGGGGCAGCTCTACCCCCCTAAAAAAATCTCGTCCTCGAGATTGGTGTTTCTAAGAAAACAATTCCGGAAATTGTGCCTTGAGCTCATCTTCCCGTTCCCAGGTGGCTTCCTCTTCTGAGTGATGCTTCCACTGCACCTTGCACATCCGGATTCTTTTATTTCTGGTGAGGCGTTCCATTGTCTCCAAAATCTTGTATGGTTGCTCGGCATAAGACAAATCTTCAGCTACATCCACTTCATTCATGGGTAACACCTCCTCAGGCGTCCTCAGGCATTTCTTGAGTTGTGACACATGGAATACATCGTGCACGTCCGATAGATGAGCCAGTAACTCTAGTTGGTACGCCACTTCGCCTTTTCTTTCCAAAACTTGAAAGGGTCCGATGTATCGAGGTGACAACTTCCCTTGCACCTTGAACCGACGAAGTCCTCTGATAGGGGACACCTTGAGATAAACATAGTCTCCCACATTGAAAACGAGTTCTCTTCTTCGTACATCAGCATAACTCTTCTGGCGTGTTTGTGCTATCCTCAAGTTTTTGCGAATCTCCCTCACCTTCGCCTCGGCTTCTTGTAGCACTTCTGGACCAAACACTTTACTTTCTCCTGTTTGGTTCCAAAATAGGGGAGTTCTGCACTTCCTTCCATACAAAGCTTCAAACGGTGACATCTTCATACTAGCTTGATAACTGTTGTTATAGGAAAACTCCGCATACGGTAAGTTCTTATCCCAACTCCTATTGTTTTTGAGTGCACATGCCCTTAACATATCTTCAAGGATCTGATTGGTTCTCTCCGTCTGCCCGTCAGTTTGGGGATGATAGGCAGAGCTGAAATTCAGATGGGTTCCCATGGTTTCATGCAACTTTTGCCAAAACCTCGAGGTGAACTGTGTCCCTCGGTCCGACACTATCTTCTTTGGCACTCCATGGTAACACACAATCCTTGACATGTACAATTCTGCCAATTTGGATCCGCTGTAGCTTTCTTTCACAGGAACGAAATGAGCTACCTTGGTTAGCCTATCAATAATGACCCATATTGAATCATACCCAGATTGGGTCCTAGGCAATCCCACGACAAAATCCATGCTGATTTCTTCCCACTTCCATTCAGGTACTTTGAGTGGTTGCAATAATCCCGCGGGTCGTTGATGTTCGGCTTTCACCAACTGACATGTGTCACATAGGGCAACATGTTCCGCGACATCTCGCTTCATGCCATACCACCAATACCTGCTTTTGAGGTCCTGGTACATCTTCGTACTCCCAGGATGAATGGAATAGTCAGAATCGTGAGCCTCCTTCAAAATTAATTCACGGATCTCCTTTACTTCTGGCACACAGATCCTTTTCCAGTGCCACACCGTTCCGTGTTCATCCTCTCTAAAGCCAGGAGCTTTATTTTCCTTGATAAGCTGTCTGATCTCTTGTATCTTCTCATCATTCTTTTGGCCCTCTCGTATGTCTCATTCGAGTGTGGAGTCCACTTCCATGGCGATGGCTTCACCACTATTTACTAGACATAGATTGAGTCTTATAACCTCGTCCTTTAATTCTCCAGGCATGTCCTTCAAGCTTAACTTATTGACCTGCACTTTCCGACTCAAAGCATCGGCCACGACGTTTGCTTTCCCGGGATGATAGTTTATGCCCACATCAAAGTCATTGATTAGCTCTAACCATCTCCTTTGTCTAAGGTTGAGATCTGGCTGTGTGAATATGTACTTCAAACTCTTATGATCCGTATATATTTCTGTCCTCTTCCCCATTAAATAGTGCCGCCAAATTTTCAACGCGTGTACCACTGCAGCTAGTTCTAGGTCATGTGTAGGATAGTTCTTCTCGTGCTTCCGAAGCTGCCGGGATGCATATGCCACGACATGTCCTTCTTGCATGAGAACACATCCCAACCCATTTCCAGAGGCATCGCAGTACACTGTGAAATTCTTCTGCATATCTGGCATAACCAACACTGGGGCTGTTGTCAATCTTTTCTTTAGCTCCTGAAATCTCATGTCGCACTGTGGCGTCCAGGTGAATGTGATTCCCTTTTCCAACAGTTTGGTGAGAGGTCTCGAGATCTTGGAGAATCCCTCAATAAACCATCGATAGTATCCAGCCAATCCCAAAAAGCTTCGAACTTCCCCGACATTTTCAGGGGTCTTCCACTTCTGGATATCCTCGATTTTGGCGGGATCTACGGAGATTCCTCCCTCCGAGATTATATGTCCTAAAAAGGGAACTCTCTTCAGCCAAAACTCACACTTGCTCAACTTGGCATATAGTTGGTGTTCTCTCAGCCTCTGTAACACCAACCTTAGATGTTTCTCATGTTCTTCTTCATCTTTGGAGAAGACGAGAATATCATCTATGAAAACCACCACAAATTTGTCCAGATATTCCATGAATACCTTGTTCATGAGGTACATGAAATATGCCGGGGCATTGGTTAGCCCGAAAGGCATGACAGTGTATTCATACAGTCCGTACCGAGATACGAAAGCTGTCTTGGGAATATCAGATTGCCTTATCTTGAGTTGGTGGTATCCCGACCTGAGATCAATTTTTGAGAACACACAAGCTCCCCTCAACTGATCAAACAAGTCTTCAATGCGAGGCAATGGGTACTTGTTCTTGATGGTTACTTCATTCAAGGCACGGTAATCCACGCATAACCTTTGGGTTCCGTCTTTCTTGGGCACAAATATCACCGGAGCTCCCCATGGTGAGGAACTAGGGCGAATATACCCCTTCTCCGTCAATTCTCTCAAATGATCCTTGAGCTCTTCTAGCTGCTTGGAGTCCATTCGATAAGGTCTCTTGTATATCGGGGCTGTTCCCGGTACTAGCTCAATTGCGAATTCCACGTCACGGTCGGGAGGCATACCTAGCAATTCCTCCGGAAAAACATCTGGATATTCCCTGATAGTCCTGATTTCCTCAACTTTCACCTCCACTTGATTTAATTTAATGTCCCTCCTAGGCTCGTGTATTGTTATGAACTTTACTCTGGTACCACTGGGGTGAGTTAATTCCACCGTTCTGGTCGAACAATGGATGATTCCTTTATGTTTGGTCAACCAATCCATACCCAAAATAATATCTATCCCTTGTGAATCTATCACTATGAGGATAGCCGTAAATACTACCCCATTAATGTCTAGGCTCACTTTGGGACACACTTGTCTTGTCCTTATTTCTCCACCTGGAGAGTTTACGGCTAGCATATGGTTCATTTGTGTGGTTGCTAGGTCATACTTCTTAACAAACCCTTGAGCAATGAACGAGTGGGTAGCACCAGAATCAAACAGCAGAGTTGCAAGGTGTAAATTGGCAGGAAACTTACCAACTACCACGTCGGGTGCCTCTTGTGCTTCCTCCATGGTGACATGGTTCACCCGTCCTCGCATCACATTCTGCTGTTGTGGCGGCGCAGGCTTCTTCTTTGGGCATTTATGGGCGTAGTGCCCCACTTCGCCACAGCTGAAACATTGCACCCCAATCTTAGACGCCTGGCCTTTGTTGTCCTGGGGTTGGTTTGGGGGTCCTTGCACTGCTGGTCGAGGTGGATATGCGGGGCGAGGCTGCTGCACAAACTGACGTGGCGGCTGTGCTGGTGCTGCGGGTGGCCTGTAGTTTGGGTTGTACCCTCTTGGTGCTGAATAGGGTACCGCAGCACGTCTCGTCTGCCCCGTAGGCTGCTGCATCATACGTGGGCGGGTGTTGCTCCCTGAGGCTTGATGCGACCACCCAGCCTTCCTCTTATTCTCATTTTCCAGGGCCTTTAGCTTCCTTTCCACCACAAATGCTCTGTCCACCATCTTTTGAAAGCTTTCATACTCATTGGAGGACATTGCACACTGCATTTCTGCGGTAAGCCCTTCCACGAAACAATCTTGTTTCTGCTCATCAGTCTCTATGTCCCGTGGGGCATAACGGGATAGTTGAGTGAATTTAGTGAGGTATTCCCTCACCGTCATGTTTCCCTGCTGCAGTCCCAAAAACTCCTTCCTCTTGTTTTTGAGTTCACCTCTTGGGATGTAGTGGTTGCGGAAGCTACGCTTGAACTCTTCCCAAGTGATGTTCTCAGGGTCATGATGGGCGGCTACGTAGGCGGTCCACCAATCAGCAGCAGGTCCATGCAATTGATGAGAGGCAAACAGCACCATCTCATACCCTTGGCATTGTATTATCCTCATCTTACTTTCAATGGTCTTCAGCCAATCATCTGCCTCCAGAGGTTCAGCAGCACTTGCAAACTTTGGAGGTTGAGTTCCTAGAAACTCACTCAACCTTGGTTGGCGTGGTGCCGCTTGTGGAGGTGGAACTTGATGCAAGTTGGCCACCACTTGAGTCAAGTTCTGGATGAGCTGATTTTGATTCTCCAGCATTTGGTGGAGAGGGTCAACTTCTTCACGGCGACCACCCCTGTCCTGGCCTTCAGAAAGATGAGGGTTACATGCCTCATCATTGTTGTTGGCGGGGTTGGTAGCACGTCCTTTTCCTCTTCCGGCCATCTGGCAGAATCAACAAATGTTACTTCGATATCATTTAGTATCATCTTACTACCTTCATTTGTTTGTACTTTGAAGTGTTGAGGCTTTGTTATACTTTTACGAGGGCTCATATCTCACACCAAATAAATGCACTTTTATTTCCTGTGGATTCACACACCAAAGCAAAACAATCTGAAGACGAGGCTGTGGACAATTGCTCATGGCTTCCACAACTCACGTCGCACACCAAGCAATATCACACCATTAACTACGTCACGACTCGACTACTCGACCTCTTGCTAGCTAGGGGAAAGACTCTACACTACTCGTCCTCTTGAGCTGGCTCCTCGGGATCTTCCTCCTCATTTCGGCTACCTTCTGACTCTGCTTTGGGTGGGGAGGCTGCTGGTGGAGAAGTGCGACGACGCCTGATTGCTCGGCGATCCGGGGAGTCAGGAGTCCATGTATCATTCACGGTGACACACAGTTCATTCCCATCTCCTCTTTCTCTCGCCTTTAAGCAAGCTCGCAGCAACGCCTCCGTTTCCTTCAGGGTGTCTCGGACATCCTGAAGCTCTTGTTGACACTCCTGCAGTCGAGTGCTGAGCATAGCAGCATCCTCCAAGCACAAGTCCATGTGCTCATGGGAAGTCCCTTGCTGCACCGGTGGGTACTTGTATTCCGTAGTACCACTCTCACGTTGGAGGACATACATGTACTCAGTTTTGTCCAAGTGGCGACGATAGATGTGACTCTGGCAGGTGATGGCCTCCCAGGTGACATCTCTCTCCGCGTCAACTTGTGTTGCTCGACAAGCTGGAGAATGGTGGATCTTCAGCAGCTGATTCTCGTGTATAATCCTCATCTCCGAACTCCATTCTTCCCTCTTCTCACGGATGGTCCTGGTGGAGTTATAGTGGATGATTAGCTTGCCCGTATTGCCGGCGGCTTCAAGCATACGTCGAAGACGGCGCAACAAGTCTCCTACTGCCAATCCGTAGGAAAGGTACGTCACGGGGCGACTCTCCTCTCTTTCGGCAAGGGCAACTACGGGAACTCTCCCTCCTGTGGACTTACGAGCGGTGCGAATCATGCGAACCATCTAAAACAAAAAGAATTTAAAATTAGGTTAGATAAACTTTTTAAACAAAAATCCCATTTTGAATGAAAATTAGGGATAAGATGAAGAAAATGACTCCTTAAATAACACTCTTCAACCCACACCTTGGAAAATAGTTTTTAAGAAAATAGGGCCCTTAAATACGTCCATTTCTACCTAGGTCCACGTTCCTACGGGCAACCTTGGCTCTGATACCACCTCTGTCACACCCGGTTTTTCCGAAGAAACAACCAAGTGAATATCACATGTATGCCAGGATCATTTTCTCATACATGTGATGACAAATAGTGAAGCATCATTTATTACAAGCCAGGTGTCGAATATAAATAAGTCTTACATCGCAAATGTCTCAATGGACACTAATGCTTCATCACAAGTAAATAAACTAGCAGCGGAATATTATTCTTTAGGGCTCCATCACAGGCGTTGCCCGGGGGTCTTCATGAACCTCAAAAACCTTCCTCGGGTCCAAAATCTTGGTCATTATACACCACCTCATTATCTTGACCTGAGCAGCAATATAAACCAACAAAAATGCAAGGTTGAGTACCAATGGTACTCAGCAAGTGTGGGAAAATTATATCATGCATGGCTAGAACAAGGAGAGGTTGAACTCATGGTTAAAGCACTACGCAATTAATATCTATCACCTTAGCTTATTAAGCACCTACATTACTACACAGGTGAAATGGTCCCAATCTCCCATCCCATCATCATAATCCAATAACCATAACATCATTTCCAATGTTAAGCTCCCCGCTTAACTTCCAAAACCATCAATCCTCTAATCATGAATAAGTCCAGGCCACTCTTAACCGTGAGCACGGCTGTCAAGACAGTTTTGACTCTGCAGAGTTTGTACCACTGTACCCACATGTAGTGATTTCATCCCCCGTTGCCGGGTGGACTAAAAGAACCTCCATTATGCCAGTGGCTACGATCCACATTCACACTTCCCAGGTGTGCAGCCAGGAGATCACTACGAAGCCTTTACAAAGGGATTCCCGACGAGCGTGGGCCCACTGAGGTTTCACCCCTAACAGCATACAAGAGGCTCCAACCCCGCTGCAGTGGCCCCCTCTTGAGCCTTGCGGTTCATATGGTAGTCCAGCTGACACCTACTCCCCGCACCATCCAACACACCCATACTACGCCGGGGATACACCTAATTAATTGGCCAAGCTGCCCCATCTCAGCATGTGGTTGGCACTGTAAAGCCGGGTTACATGCTCCATGAACCGGTCCTTAGGATCCAGGCAAGTACTAAACACAAACCCAAGTCTCGTGCACCCAGCACACAACCAAAACATCCAACTTGCCTTGATCCCTACCTCTACATAACTCACAATGTCTCATTCAAGAGTATGGTAATATAAACTGATGATCTCATGTCCCAAATATCCCATTCTAAGCATGGCTAAGCATATGCATGTAAATAAATGACATGGTAAAATAAATCCCAACCCAAGCTACAAGGAAACAAGGTAATGCAATTCTAGGGAAACTTTCCTAGCATGGGTTTCATATTTCATTTGACAATGCAAATAATTCTATCTACACATCCTAGCATAGGATCAAAGTGGTCAAGGACACTTGCCTCCTTCTTGCTGCTCTTGAAATGGGTAGTCCTGATCTTGGAAAGGAATAACTTGCTCTTGAATAGGTTCTACTTCATACCATCACACATAGCAAAAGAAAAACAACAATCATAAGACATAGTTCACACTTCTTACTTCATACAAACCACACATTCATATTTATGAAATTCATTCACCCTTATATGTGTGTGTTTCAGTTTTAAATAAATTTCTTATATTAAACTACTACACCTTTTCACTACCAAGTATGTATGAAAAGTATTTTTCTTCTCCATATGTGCCTTCAGAATTTCTACCAACCCTAAACTGAATTCTTTGTATTTTAGAAACTCCATTTATCATTTACTAGTTGCTATATTTTCAGATTTATATTCCTATGCATAATTGTGTATTTTATTATTAAATTAGTAATACACATCACCTAAACAGAATAGGTTCTGGTCCTAAATAATTTAAAATCATATTTTGACCTTGGCTTCTGATGTAGACCATTTCATAATTATTTTCCCTATTTTTTCTATAACTATTCTTTACTTAAAAATGTGTCCCTATACTAATAAATGTGAATAATAAATGAAACAGATTCATTTCAGCCCAAAAATATACTTTTATCTCACTCCAAAGTTTTCTAAGTACTGAGAAAGTTTTTAATTAATTTTGACAATTATGTTTATTCCCCTTTTTAATTTTTAAACACTAGTTACATATTAAATGTTTTAGATTAAATACTAAACAGGGCTAAAATAATGAATTCACCCCATTACAGGGTCTATAATATTATTTTCATAATTTCCAGGGGTCTAGCTACACTTATCAGAGGTGCTTTTCCTAATTTTTATTAAGTCCAGGGGCTAAAACTGATTTTTAAATGAATTTTACATGATTTTCTGGAGTTCCAGGGGCTAGATCTGAAGTTTCCGGGGCTAGCTCTCAATTCCAGAGAACCCCAGGGGGTAGCACGTAAGAATTCCAGTCTTTATAACGCGGGGCTGACGTGGACCGTCCGATTTTAAACCGACGGCCGAGATTATAACATCGAACCGGTACGCGGGGATTTAAAGTCTACCGTGCGATTTAAAATAAACGGCGCACAAGCAGCCACGTCGCTCTGATCGAGCGCGGGCGGCGCTGCCGGCGGCGCACGGCGGCGGGAAGCAGCGATCTCGCCGGAAAGTTTCGGATCCTCGAGAATTCTGCCTAAAACTGTGATCTTATGGCATAGATCGGTAGAGGGGAGGTCAGGGATCTCACCTCGGGGGTTTTCTCGAGCTCGGGGATCCTGGAAAGTGATCGGCGGCGAGGTCCGAGGCAAAACCACGGCGAAGCTCGTCGGCGCTGGGTTTACACCGTAAGTCTTCGGGTTTTCTGCACCTGCAAAGTTCCCCGGAGGCGGTGGATCAAGACCAGCGAGTTAGATCAGAGTTTCCGAGCTTAGATCGGCTAGAATTCACCGGCGAAGTCTCGGTGCTCACCGGAGTGAAAATCGGCGATCGCGTGGGAAAAACTGATCGGGGCTGGGGTTTTTATAGCCGGGGAAGGGCGGTGGGTCTGTTGCGATCGAGTTTGAGTCGTTTGGGACCAGAATTCAGGCGGCGGGACGCGGTTTCCAGGCGGTTAAGATCGCGCGCGCTCGGGGGGGGGAAAAGTCCGGGGTCAGCGCGAGCGAGGTTGGGGATGACAGGTGGGTCCCGCATGTCAGCGAGAGACAGCGCGGGCGCGCGGGGGCGGGCTGGCGCGGGGAAAACTGGGCCGGCTGGCGGGTTTCGGCTCACTGGCCGGTTTTTTTCCCGTTTCTCTTTTTCTTTTTCCATTTCTTTTCTGATTTGAGTTTAATTTGAATTCCAGTTTGAATTTGAATTTTTGCAAAACATGCAACACGTCCAAAAATTTTTAAATTCCCCTCTGAACATAGTTTAGTGTTTTGAATCAAAATTTTGGGGTGTTACATCTCGTTGGGTGGTGCCTGATATACGGCACCCAACAGGACACGGGTCGAAGAAACACATCACATTACATAAATCATTTGCGGAAGCGTATAAAAGTGTACAAATACTTATCTCAAAAGGAGCTACAGCGGAAGACTATAACTCTCACGACTCATTTCTAACTTAGCAACCAAGAAACCGCCCAGCCCACAGACGTTTCTTACTAGTAACACGAAGAACAATCTGCAGCGGCGAGGATGCTCTTTGAGTAAGCACTCGGAGGTTCCCGAGTCTCATCAGCATCCCTTCTCATAAGCATGAAGTAAAATACCTGCAAAACAACTCGGAGAGCATCCGTGAGCATAACGCTCATCAAGACTTAACCGTCACCCTAAACATGAAACTCTATGTGTGGTTATGAACCTAAAGTAGGATGGCATAATGCATAATAAACTCGCCTAAAAGTGAATCCTTACTTTCAGATATTATTTGCAATAATTTTAAGTAACCTTAGGTACGCCACATCGGGAGTCCACAATCAAACAAGAAACGCTTTCCCCCGATGTAATCTGCTCACGGCATAAAAGAATCGAGTTTGCACTAGCCTATTCATCAAGATCTTATACAAAGCTAGTATGAAATTCAAACCAATGTGATTAGTTCCTTTCTCATGCAAGTTCTTACTATGTCACGACTGTGAGAACAAGTATTCTCGGTCCATTCCGCGAGCGACGGTGATTCGAATCAATAACACCCGGACTACATGACACGTACGGCCGTACTCGACATTGCCTACAGCAACCATCACTGACGTCGTACGCGACAGCCTTTCCCCTGTTTCACCCCCGTTGAATCGATCAAGTCGCCCCATACAGTAGCCACTCTCATGGTGCACCTACAGACGTGAGATGTCATGAGAATGTTCCCCATATACTGCACACCGGCCGTCCGCCTGAGGCGACCCGAAAAGTCCCAACGACAGCTTCCCGAGGTACATCGGTTTACTGGGTCCTATAATACCAGCATGAGCCCGGTACACAACTCAAACTTGTTCAACAGGGCCGCATACGGATCGGTCCTTGACCGACACGGACAGGTCTATAGCACCCAGGCCCTATGTCCTGCTGCTCCTACAACCTTCCGGTCTCAACTTTAACTTGCTAATTCATTTATGAACCAATCTTGTATGCCCCTGTTGTTTCTGAGCACGCGAGTAGCATCTCACCACTCGACTTCTACTGAACCGTACTTAAGCATGGCAGTTCTACACGGTAAAAGACACCTACCCAATACTCCATGGTCATTTGGCTATGCAAGAGGAGTATCAAAAACTAGACCTAATGCATTCATATCTTAACCAAAAGTGAATACAAAATAAAAACTTAACAATTGTTAAATGCAAACCGGAGCTTGACTTTTTTGCAGGGTAGTCGTATATAATCAGTTAGTATCCTTTCTGATCCACCCTTGATTCTCCGGAGCTTGATCCACTTCAATGAATCACTCCTTTAAATCCCCTTCGTTGTGGTTCCTGTTGAAATGCATATGCACATGTTTTATAGCATATAATGGAAAAAAGTTATAGAATAAAGTTCTTAGGAACAGAGGTTGTGTAGAATAGCCAGGAATGGCTTGGTTTGCCTCTGTTGTGCAAAGGCACAGAAATGACTAAATTGATCTTAGTGTATTATCTATACACTAATCACTTTCCTTAATGAACATAATAGATGAGCTGAAAAGATTTGAAAGCAACTGAAGAACAAGAACTCCAATGGCCTCAAAATTTTTACAGCAGGTTCTATACTACCTAGGGACTTAGCTTGCCAAATTGCAGCTAATGTGGACTTAAATTTGTGTTCTCCATAATTCTCATAGTGTCCCTCGTGTATTTCCACATATACATAAGTATGGAGAACAAGCACAGGGAGTTCCAGGGCTCAACTTGAGCTGATAATTTACATGTGAGTTCTTGGTCACATGAAAGTAATCTGGTCCAAAATTCAGCCCTTTTACTTGAGTAGTTCTCCCATCACAATTCTTTAAGTATTTCTATCAAAAGAATTAATTCTGGAGTACTGTGCATTTTCATGCTCAATTAAGTGAACTACAATTTCAAGTATGCCTCAGAGAGCTTGCTTAAATTTTTCTATGATTTTTGGAGCTATGGATTACCCAGAATAGATTTTAGAAGTGGGAAACATTTTCTGAAAGTGTTTCTGGAATCTTATGAACACAGCATCTTGTATTTAGCAAATTCCTACTCAAATTATCTTCAAATGAGCTGAAACTTTCCTAGAAGGTCAACACTATGCCAAAGAATATTCTGGCAAAATTTGGGGATTTTTGGATAAACCAAACTCCCTCAATAATTCTTTTTCAGAAACACTTCAAATTTTTTTCCAGAATATAATATTGACTGTCATACAAATCTGAGTTCATATTTGGATAGAAATCTGAAAGATGAATCCAACCCAATTGGAATCACTCAATTTGGAGGTTTTTACAAGGAGCTATGATTTTCCAAAGTTTGAACCATCACTGGAATTGTTTTCCTACTGAAAACTCCACTGGGCCCGCTTATTTAAATGCCATCCAATCAGAAATGGGCCACACCGGGCCACAGCTCTTCAGTGCGCCAACACACTAGATCCCAGCCACAGCCGATCAGGGATTTAAATTTTTGAGCCGCTGATAGCCGGGGCCCACAACCTTCTTCTTCTTCTGGCCGGCCCTTCGCACGCCCGCGCGCTCAGCTCGCCGGAGCAAGCTGGGGCTCGCCGGCCGGCCGTTCTCGGCCGCCACCCGAGCTAAAACTCACTGCCAGTGCGTGATCTACATCGAGGAACACGGATGTGGGGTCAGTTCGAGCTGCCGGTGACCGAAAATACCCCGGCAACGTGCGGCGGCCTCGGTTGAGGTTCGGCGCCGTCGGTCGTTGGTTCTAACCCACCAAAACCTCGACCAAATGGTTCTACAGAATCAGTACACCTCTAGGAAGCTCGACGAGGCCTCAAAGATGTTCAAAAATGGCTGCAAGTTGGTTGGCACCATGTGACCGATCGTGTCCACCATGAACACCTTTGATCGAGCTCAAAATCCATCGCTCCTAGCTGGTTTCATGCAACGGATGCTAAAGGGAAAATGATTGCCGGCTAGTCCAGCGTCTATGTGCCAAGTTTGATAACCTATGGAGAATCAAAGAGCGTAAATTCGAAGAAACCGTACCGGATGCTTGGGTTGGAGCCGCCGGAGAAAAACTTCAAAATTCACCGTCAATAGCTCACGGCATGGCCTAGGCTTTGGGTGAGAGCAGCACGGTGGCCGTGCGCTCCCGTTGCCACCCTTGCTTGGCCGTGAAGACTGCTGTGGCGAGCTGCCCACGTGTGCCCGGTCGTTGGTTGAAGCTAGGTCGCCGCTGTGGCGGTGGTTCTCGGGCACGGGAGGCCGGAGCTCGCTCGTTTTCGGGTCAGGGAGGTGGAGGCTGAGCTCGGGGTAGTGTTTAGCAGCTCGGGAAGGAGAGGGCGCGAGTGTTTTGCCGTTCTCCCGATCAGGCCGAGCAGCGGAGGAGGAGAGCTCGGCTCGGCGTTCACGCGAGGAGAAGAAAGCAACTGAGGCTTCGCTCGGCTGAGGGAACGTGATCACGCTGAGGCACGAGGGGGCACCGCTTCGGGGAGTCAGCGCGTGGGGGCAGGCAGCAGGAGGTGGCGCAGCCGATGCTCCCGGTGACTCCATGGTGAAACTCTCGGTGAGGTGAGTGCAGAGAGTAGACTTAGTGTGTAAGTCTCCAATTTATAACCTATGACATGTGGGCTTCACCCAATATTCTCCCCAAAAGATCTCCTCATGTTAATCCTCCCAAATTTCAAAATTCTAAGTTTGAAAGGTGGGCTAGAATTCGAATTCTCCAAATTCAGTTTGAATTTGCATGACAAAATTTGAATTTGGTTAGAATTTGAAAATGCTTCTCTTTAACTCCCTTTTGAGCCCTCCATACAAATGAAAAGTTTGTGATCCACTTTTACCACAATTTCCATCTATAGGGCTGCATGTTTATTCAAAGTTTTTGGCCACCACATGTGTGAACTTTGAATTTCAAATCTGATTTTCAAACTTACATGCAAGAGGTATTTAAATTCTTATTGGTTCAACACTTCTAAATAAAAATGTGAGCCTCATTTTTGGATGCTCATCGATGTATTACTTTGCATGAAGAAAAGTTTTAGCAAGTCCCATTTTTCATGTCTTTGCCACACATATGAACTCAAACTTTAGTTTTATTCATGTACATGTTTTGGGACTTTTACATTCCTCCCCCCTTAAAAGAATCTCGTTCCGAGATTACAAAAGGAGAGCGAGACGGGAGAGGTAATTACAAACTGTACAAAGCTAAAAGTTCTGGATAATTGGTGCAGAGGTAATCTTCACTTTCCCACGTCGCCTCTTCCGCGGTATGATTACTCCACAGCACCTTGAAGAATCTGATCGTCCGGTTTCGGGTTAACCGGGTCTTTTCATCCAAAATCTGAACCGGTCGCTCGGCGTAGGTCTGGTCCGGTTTCAACCCGTCGATTTCCTCGGTGCGGACAGCAGCGGTGAATTTGAGGCACTTCCTCAGCTGTGACACATGAAATACATCATGAACTTGCCGGTAATTCCAGCTGGTAGGCTACGGGTCCGCACTTCTCCGTGATAGCAAAAGGACCAATAAAACGGGGAGCGAGTTTCCCCTTTACACCGAACCGGTGAATTCCCTTCATCGGAGATACACGAAGATAAACGTGCTCTCCGACGTCAAAATGTAACGGCCTACGCCTTTGATCAGCATAGCTCTTCTGTCGGGATTGTGCAACCTTCAAGTTCTCTTGTATCAACCGAACTCGGTCTTCAGCTTCGTTGACAAGATCAGCCCCAAACAGAACTCTTTCGCCGGACTCACACCAATTCAGCGGTGTGCGACACGTACGGCTGTAGAGAGCTTCATATGGTGCCATTTTAATACTCGCTTGATACCCGTTGTTGTATGAAAACTCCGCCAACGGTAGGTGATCATCCCAATTCCTATCATGGTGGATGGCACGTGCTCTCAACATGTCCTCCAGCACTTGGTTCACCCTCTCAGTTTGTTCATCGGTTTGAGGGTGATACGCAGAGCTCCTTATCAGCTTGGTGCCCAACGAGGCGTGTAGCTGCTCCCAAAACCGAGCAACGAACAGCGCACCTCGATCTGAAACGATGGTCTTCGGGACACCATGTGAGCATATAATTCTGGAGATGTATAACTCCGCATATTGCCTTGCTCGATAATGAATGTTCACCGGTATGAAATGAGCCGATTTCGTCAACCGGTCAATGATTACCCATATCGAGTCATGCTTCCGGGATGTGAGGTAATCCGACGATGAATTCCATACTCACATCCTCCCATTTCCATGCCGATATCTTCAAAGGTTGTAGCGGTCCGGCTTTCCGCATATGATCAGCCTTGACCCGTCTACACGTATCACACTCGGATACGTATTTAGCGATTTCCCTCTTCATCTTCGTCCACCAAAATCTCTGTTTCAAATCTTGGTACATCTTGTTACTTCCGGGATGAATGGAAAATTTTGACAGGTGGGCTTCATCCAAGATCTTCTTCCGGAGTTTCATATTGCGCGGTACCACTATACGGTCGTTAAACCATATCGTACCGTTCTCATCCTTCCGGAAACATTTCACTTCCCCGTTATCTAGTCTTCTCCGTATGTGAGACATACCTTTGTATCTTCTTTGAGCCTCAACAATCTCTTCACGGATCGTTGGAATGAGCGCGAGGTTATAAAGCGTGCCATACGGAATGACACGGAGACTTGGTTCTTCATCTTCCAACTCAGCAATCGCCAAGTTGTGAACATGGGCTTTCCGACTAAGCGCGTCGGCGACCACGTTTGCTTTGCTCGGATGATAGTGGATCTCAATTTCATAATCTTTGATGAGCTCCAACCATCTCCGTTGTCTCATATTCAGCTCCTTCTGCGTGAAGATATACTTCAAGCTTTTATGATCGGTGTAGAGGTGAACCAGATTACCAAGTAGATAATGCCTCCACATCTTTAACGCCAACACCACTGCAGCAAGCTCTAGATGGTGAGTTGGATAATGCTGCTCATGGTTTCACAGTTGACGAGATCCATAGGCGACTACACGCCTGTCTTGCATAAGAATACAGCCGAGACCGATGCCGGATGCATCACAATATACATCAAATGGCTTCGTCGTGTCCGGCTGAGAAATAATTGGAGCTGTTGTGAGATGTTTCACCAAAGTTTTGAATGTGGCTTCACATGCTGCATTCCACATGTATTTAGTGCCCTTCTTCAGCAGCTCCGTCATTGGTTTAGCAATTTTTGAGAAGCTCGGAGTGAAGCTTCGATAATACCCCGCTAAACCTAGGAAACTTCGGACCTCATGGACAAATTTGGGAGATTCCCACTTCAGCACTTGTTCAATTTTTCTGGGGTCCATGGCAATACCTTCTGCTGAAATAATATGGCCTAGGAAAGGCACTTGATTTATCCAAAATTTGCATTTGCTGAACTTGGCATATAACTTGTGCTCCCTCAGCCGTTGTAGCACGATGCGCAAATGTTCAGCATGCTCTTCTTTAGATTTGGAGTAAACCAATATGTCATCGATGAACACCACGACGAACTTATCTAACTCTGGGATGAATACATAATTCATCAAGTACATGAAGTGTGCCGGAGCGTTGGTTAACCCAAATGACATGACGAGGTACTCATAGAGTCTGTATCTCGTCGAGAAAGCTATCTTCGGTATGTCCTCCGGCCGGATCTTGATTTGATGATAGCCCGACCAAAGATCTATCTTCGAAAATACCTTGGCACCCATAAGTTGATCGAACAGGATGTCAATGCGGGGCAAAGAATACTTGTTCTTTATCGTGACAACATTAAGAGGACGGTAATCAACACATAGCCACAGTGTTTCGTCCTTCTTCTTAACGAACAGCGCAGAGCAACCCCAAGGTGAAGAACTTGGCTGTATGAAACCCTTGCTCATGAGTTCATTCAGTTGCTCTTTCAACTCCGCTAGCTCGTTCGGTGCCATCTTGTAAGGCCTTCGTGAGATAGGAGTCATTCCCGACGCCAGTTTAATCTTGAACTCGACGTCCCGTTCGGGCGGCATGCCCGGAAAATCATAGGGAAATACATCGGGATAATCACATACCACCGGAATATCTTCAAGCTTAAGTGCTTCCGTGTGGTAGTCCTCTACCATATCTGGGTCTTCGCTGTCTAAAAATAGCGTGTGCTGTCCGTGAATCGGCGAGTCAATCTGGACAGTCCGGTTACCGATATTGAGAACGGTATCGTGACGATTTAACCAAGACATCCCCAATATTATGTATATCTTCTGTCTATCCAACATAATCAGCGATGTTGGGTATATTTTTCCTCCCAAACACAAAGCTGCCCGGGACACAATCTGATTAGCAGAGATATTTACTCCCGGTGAACGGATAAGATAACTCCTTGTGGGAGTATTGGTGGATAATTGATGCTAATCCACGCAGGTTTTGCTAATAAAATTGTGAGTTGCACCAGAATCAAAAAGTACAAGCACGGTCACGTCTTTAAGAGTAAACATGCCCGCTAACACCGGTGCTCCCTCCGGGACATCCTCAATAGCAAGATGTTGTACACTCCTGGATTGCAATGCTGCTATATTGACTTGAACAGGTGGCGGCATACCACCTGATGACGATGGTTGTCTAGTGTTCAGCAACTTCTCCCAGCACTCTCGCCTAAAATGCCCAGAACGATGGCAATAAGAACACGGAGGTTTTCCCGGTTCTTCGTTGATTTGTGGTTGAGAAGTTGATGTACTTGGCTGCAGCAATGATGCAACAGGCATCATTCGTTACTGCGTCACGAGTGTTGCTTCAAGATATGATTCTTGAGCAGGTAATCTGTACTGAGTTGATCTTACTGGTGCCTGCCATAGTTCATCGGATGATGTGTGATACACCACACGGTATTTACGAGGAACAACTGATGTGTCTTCTTGCACATCATCCCGGTCCCTCTTCTGTGCTTGACACTCAAGTGTCGCTTGTTCTTGCAGCAGGGCAGCACTGATCAACTGTCACACCCGGTTTTTCCGAAGAACAACCAAGTGAATATCACATGTATGCCAGGATCATTTTCTCATACATGTGATGACAAATAGTGAAGCATCATTTATTACAAGCCAGGTGTCGAATATAAATAAGTCTTACATAGCGAATGTCTCGATGGACAATAATAAGTTCATCACAAGTAAATAAACTAGCAGCGGAATATTATTCTTGAGGGCTCCGTCACAGGCGTTGCCCGGGGGTCTCCATGAACCTAGAAACCTTCTTCGGGTCCAAAGTCTTGGTCATTATACACCGCCTCATTATCTTGACCTGAGCAGCAATATAAACCAACAAATATGCAAGGTTGAGTACCGATGGTACTCAGCAAGTGTGGGAAAATTTTATCATGCATGGCTAGAACAAGGAGAGTTTGAACTCATGGTTAAAGCACTACGCAATTAATACCTATCACCTTAGCTTATTAAGCACCTACATTACTACACAGGTGAAATGGTCCCAATCTCCCATCCCATCATCATAACCAAATCACCATAACATCATTTCCAATGTTAAGCTCCCCGCTTAACATTCTCAACTTCCAAAACCATCATTCCTCTAATCATGAACAAGTCCAAGCCGCTCTTAACCGTGAGCACGGCTGTCATGACAGTTTTGACTCTGCAGAGTTTGTACCACTGTACCCACATGTAGTGATTTCATCCCCCGTTGTCGGGTGGACTAAAAGAACCTCCATTTTTCCAGTGGCTACGAACCACATTCACACTTCCCAGGTGTGTAGCCAGGAGATCACTACGAAGCCTTTACAAAGGGATTCCCGACGAGCATGGGCCCACTGAGGTTTCACCCCGAACAGCATACAAGAGGCTCCAACCCCGCTGCAGTGGCCCCCTCTTGAGCCTTGCGGTTCATATGGTAGTCCAGCTGACACCTATTCCCCGCACCATCCAACACACCCATACTACGCCGGGGATACACCTAATTAATTGGCCAAGCTGCCCCATCTCAGCATGTGGTTGGCACTGTAAAGCCAGGTTACATGCTCCATGAACCGGTCCTTAGGATCCAGGCAAGTACTAAACACAAACCCGAGTCTCGTGCACCCAGCACACAACCAAAACATCCAACTTGCCTTGATACCTACCTCTACATAACTCACAATATCTCATTCAGGAGTATGGTAAAATAAACTGATGATCTCATATCCCAAATATCCCATTCTAAGCATGGCTAAGCATATGCATAATAATAAATGACATAATAAAATAAATCCCAACCCAAGCTACAAGGAAACAAGGTGATGCAATTCTAGGGAAACTTCCTAGCATGGGTTTCATATTTCAATTGACAATGCAAATAATTCTATCTACACATCCTAGTATAGGATCAAAGTGGTCAAGGACACTTGCCTCCTTCTTGCTGCTCTTGAAATGGGTAGTCCTGATCTTGGAAAGGAATAACTTGCTCTTGAGCAGGTTCTACATCACACCATCACACATAGCAAAAGAAAAACAACAATCCATAAGACATAGTTCACACTTCCACTTCATACAAACCACACATTCATATTTATGAAAGTCATTCACCATTATATGGGTTGTGGTTACTCCATGTGTGTTCATTTGTGGCTTGCATGCACTTTTGATCATATATATATGATTCCTACTTTTGTGTTCACATTTATACTTACATGCTATATATATGAGTTTCCAATTTAAATAAACTCCTTATATTCAATTACTACACCTTTTCACTACCAAGTATGTATGAAAAGTATTTTTCTTCTCCATATGTGCCTTTAGAATTTCTACCAACCTTAAACTGAATTCTTTGGATTCTAGAAACTCCATTTATCATTTACTAGTTGCTATATTTTCAGATTTATTTTCTTATGCATAAATGTGTACTTTATTATGAAATTAGTAATGCACATCGTCTAAACAGAATAGTTTCTGGTCCTAAATAATTTAATAACATATTTTGACCTTTGCCTCTGATGTAAACTATTTCACAATTATTTTCCCTATTTTCTAAAACTATTCATTACTTAAAAATTTGTCCCTAAATGTGAATAATAAATTAAACAGATTCAATTCAGCCCAAAATATGTTTTTATTTTACTCCAAAGTTTCCTAAACACTGAGAAAGTCTTTAATTAAATTTTGACAATATGTTTGTCCCACTTTTTAATTTTTAAACACTAGCCACATATTCAATTTCCTAAGTTAATTACTAAACAAAGCTAAAAAGGTAAACTCACCCCATTACAGGGTCTATAATATTATTTTCAGAATTTCCAGGGGTCTAGCTACACTTATCAGAGGTGTTTTTCCTAATTTTTATTAAGTCCAGGGGCTAAAACTGATTTTTAAATGAATTTACATGATTTTCTGAAGTTCCAGGGGCTAGATCAGAAGTTTTCGGGGCTAGCTCTTATTTCCCGAGAACCCCAGGGGGTAGCACATAAGATTTCCAGTCTTTATAACGCGGGGCTGACGTGGACCGTGCGATTTTAAACCGACGGCCGAGATTATAACATCGAACCGGTACGCGGGGGTCTAAACCCTACCGTGCGATTTAAAATAAACGGCGCACAAGCGGCCACGTCGCTCTGATCGAGCGCGGGCGGCGCTGCCGGCGGCGCACGGCGGCGGGAAGCGGTGATCTCGCCGGAAACTTTCGGATCCTCGAGAATTCTGCCTAGAACTGTGATCTTATGGCATAGATCGGTAGAGGAGAGGTCGGGGATCTCACCTCGGGGATTTTCTTGAGCTCGGAGGTCCTGGGAGGTGATCGGCGACGAGGTCCGAAGTGAAACCACGGCGAGGCTCGTCGGCGCTGTGTTTACACCGCAAGTCACCGAGTTTTCTGCACCTGCAAGGTTCCCCGGAGGCGGTGGATCAAGACCAGCGAGTTAGATCAGAATTTCCGAGCTTAGATCAGCCAGAATTCGCCGGAGAAGTCTCGGTTCTCACCGGAGGAAAAATCGGCGATCGCGTGGGAAAAACAGAACGAGGCCAGGGTTTTTATAGACGGGGGAGGGCGGTGGGTTTGTTTAGATCGAGTGGGAGTCCTCCGGAACCAGAATTCGGCCGGAAATCCGGTCGGTTGCGATCGCACGCGCGCGAGTGAACAGTCCGAGTTTCGGACGATCGGGGTTAGGGATGACAGGTGGGTCCCGCCTGTCTGAGAGAGAGAGCGCGGGCGCGCGGCTGCGGTCTGGCGCGGGGGCAGGTTGGGCCGGCTGGTGGGTTTCGGCCCACTGGCCGGTTTTTTTCTGTTTTCTCTTTTTCTTTTTCCATTTCTTTTCTGATTTGAGTTTAATTTGAATTCCAGTTTGAATTTGAATTTTTGCAAAACATGCAACACGTCCAAAAATTTTTAAACTCCCCTCTTAACATGATTTAAGGTTTTGAATCAAAATTTTGGGGTGTTACAACTCTACCCCCCTTAAAAGAAATCTCGTCCTCGAGATTGGTGTTTCTAAGAAAACAATTCCGGAAATTGTGCCTTGAGCTCATCTTCCCGCTCCCAGGTGTCTTCCTATTCTGAGTGATGCTTCCACTGCACCTTGCACATCCGGATTCTTTTATTTCTGGTGAGGCGTTCCATTGTCTCCAAAATCTTGTATGGTTGCTCGGCATAAGACAAATCCTCAGCTACATCCACTTCATTCATGGGTAACACCTCTTCAGGCGTCCTCAGACATTTCTTGAGTTGTGACACATGGAATACATCGTGCACGTCTGATGGATGAACCGGTAACTCTAGTTGATATGCCACTTCGCCCTTCCTTTCCAAAACTTGAAAGGGTCCGATGTATCGAGGTGACAACTTCCCTTTCACCTTGAACCGACGAAGTCCTCTGATAGGGGATACCTTGAGATAAACATAGTCTCCCACGTTGAAAACGAGCTCTCTTCTTCGTACATCGGCATAGCTCTTTTGGCGTGTCTGTGCTATCCTCAAGTTGTTGCGAATCTCCCTCACCTTCGCCTCGGCTTCTTGTAGCACTTCTGGACCAAACACTTTACTTTCTCCTGTTTGGTTCTAAAATAGGGGAGTTCTGTACTTCCTTCCATACAAATGACATCTTGATACTAGCTTGATAGCTGTTGTTATAGGAAAACTCCGCATACGGTAAGTTCTTGTCCCAACTCCTATTGTTTTTGAGTGCACATGCTCTTAACATATCTTCAAGGATCTGATTGGTTCTTTCCGTCTGCCTGTCAGTTTGGGGATGATAGGCAGAGCTGAAGTTCAGATGGGTTCCCATGGTTTCATGCAACTTCTGCCAAAACCTCGAGGTGAACTGTGTCCCTCGGTCTGACACTATCTTCTTTGGCACTCCATGGTAACACACGATCCTTGACATGTACAATTCTGCCAATTTGGATCCGCTGTAGCTTTCTTTCACGGGGATGAAATGAGCTACCTTGGTTAGCCTATCAATGATGACCCATATTGAATCATACCCGGATTGGGTCCTAGGCAATCCCACGACAAAATCCATGCTGATTTCTTCCCATTTCCATTCAGGCACTTTGAGTGGTTGCAATAATCCCGCGGGTCGTTGATGTTCTGCTTTCACCAACTGACATGTGTCACATAGGGCAACATGTTCCGTGACATCTCGCTTCATGCCATACCACCAATACCTGCTCTTGAGGTCCTGGTACATCTTCGTACTCCCAGGATGAATGGAATAGTTGGAATCGTGAGCCTCCTTCAAAATTAATTCACGGATCTCCTTTACTTCTGGCACACAGATCCTTTTCCCGTGCCACACCGTACCTTATTCATCCTCTCTGAAACCTTGAGCTTTATTTTCCTTGATGAGTTGCCTGATTTCCTGTATCTTCTCATCATTCTTTTGGCCCTCGCGTATGTCTCGCTCGAGTGTGGAGTCCACTTCCATGGCGATGGCTTCACTACTATTTACTAGACATAGATTGAGCTTTATAACCTCGTCCTTCAATTCTGCAGGCATGTCCTTCAAGCTCAACTTATTGACCTGCACTTTCCGACTCAAAGCATCGGCCACGATGTTTGCTTTCCCGGGATGATAGTTGATGCCCACATCAAAGTCATTGATTAACTCTAGCCATCTCCTTTGTCTGAGGTTGAGGTCTGGCTGTGTGAATATGTACTTCAAACTCTTATGATCCGTATATATCTCTGTCCTCCATCTTTTGGAAGCTTTCATACTCATTTGAGGACATTGCACACTGCATCTCTGCGGTAAGCCCTTCCACGAAACAATCTTGTTTCTGCTCATCAGTCTCTATGTCTCGTGGGGCATAACGGGATAGTTGAGTAAATTTAGTGAGGTATTCCCTCACCGTCATGTTTCCCTGCTGCAGTCCCAAAAACTCCTTCCTCTTGTTTTTGAGTTCACCTCTTGGGATGTAATGGTTGCGGAAGCTACGCTTGAACTCTTCCCAAGTGATGTTCTCAGGGTCATGATGGGCGGCCACGTAGGCGGTCCACCAATCAGCAGCAGGTCCATGCAATTGATGAGAGGCAAACAGCACCCTCTCATACCCTTGGCATTGTATAATCCTCATCTTACTTTCAATGGTCTTCAGCCAATCATCTGCCTCCAGAGGTTCAGCAGCACTTGCAAACTTTGGGGGTTGAGTTCCTAGAAACTCACTCAACCTTGGTTGGCGTGGTGCAGCTTGTGGAGGTGGAACTTGATGCAAGTTGGCCACCACTTGAGTCAAGTTCTGGATGAGCTGATTCTGATTCTTCAGCATTTGGTGGAGGGGATCAACTCCTTCACGGCGACCACCCCGGTCCTTGCCTCCAGAAAGATGAGGGTTGCATGCCTCATCGTTGTTGTTGGCGGGGTTGGCAGCACGTCCTTTTCCTCTTCCGGCCATCTGGCAGAATCAACCAATGTTAATTTGAAATCATTTAGTATCATCTTACTACTTTCATTTTGTTTGTACTTTGAAGTGTTGAGGCTTTGTTATACTTTTACGAGGGTTCATATCTCACACCAAATAAATGCACTATTATTTCATGTGGGTTCACACACCAAAGCAAAACAATCTGAAGACGAGGCTGTGGACAATTGCTCATGGCTTCCACAACTCACGTCACACACCAAGCATTAACACACCATTAACTTAACGTAACGACTTGACTATTCGACATCTTGCTAACTAAGGGAAGGACTATACACTACTAGTTTTCTTGAGCTGGCTCCTCAGGATCTTCCTCATCATTGCGGCTGCCTTCTGACTCCACTTTGGGTGGGGAGGCTGCTGGTGGAGAAGTGCGACGACGCCTGATCGCTCGGCGATTCGGGGAGTCAGGAGTCCATGTATCATCCGCGGTGACACACAGTTCATTCCCATCTCCTCTTTCCCTCGCCTTTAAGCAGGCTCGCAGCAACGCCTCCGTTTCCTTCAGGGTGTCCCGGACATCCTGAAGCTCTTGTTGACACTCCTGCAGTCGAGTGCTGAGCATAGCAGCATCCTCCAAGCACAAGTCCATGTGCTCATGGGAAGTCCCTTGCTGCACTGGCGGGTACTTGTAATCCGTGGTACCACTCTCACGTTGGAGGACATACATGTACTCAGTTTTGTCCAAATGGCGACGATAGATGTGACTCTGGCAGGTGATGGCCTCCCAGGTGACATCTTTCTCCACATCGACCTGTGTTGCCCGACAAGCTGGAGAGTGGTGAATCTTAAGCAGCTGATTTTCGTGTATAATCCTCATCTCTGAGCTCCATTCTTCCCTCTTCTCACGGATGGTCCTGGTGGAGTTATAGTGGATAATTAGCTTGCCCGTATTGCCGGCGGCTTCGAGCATACGCCGAAGACGGCGCAATAAGCCTCCTACTGCCAATCCGTAGGAAAGGTACGTCACCGGAGGGCTCTCCTCTCTTTCGGCAAGGGCTACTACGGGAACTCTCCCTCCTTTGGACTTGCGAGCGGTGCGAATCATGCGAACCATCTAAACAAAAAGAATTTAAAATTAGGTTAGATAAACTCTCAAACAAAAATCCTATTTTGAATGAAAGTTGGGGTAAGATGAAGAAAATGACTCCTTAAATAACACTTTTCAACCCACACCTTGGAAAATAGTTTTTAAGAAAATAGGGCCCTTAAATACGTCCATTTCTACCTAGGTCCACGTTCCTACGGGCAACCTTGGCTCTGATACCACCTCTGTCACACCCGGTTTTTCCGAAGAACAACCAAGTGAATATCACATGTATGCCAGGATCATTTTCTCATACATGTGATGACAAATAGTGAAGCATCATTTATTACAAGCCAGGTGTCGAATATAAATAAGTCTTACATAGCGAATGTCTCGATGGACAATAATAAGTTCATCACAAGTAAATAAACTAGCAGCGGAATATTATTCTTGAGGGCTCCGTCACAGGCGTTGCCCGGGGGTCTCCATGAACCTAGAAACCTTCTTCGGGTCCAAAGTCTTGGTCATTATACACCGCCTCATTATCTTGACCTGAGCAGCAATATAAACCAACAAATATGCAAGGTTGAGTACCGATGGTACTCAGCAAGTGTGGGAAAATTTTATCATGCATGGCTAGAACAAGGAGAGTTTGAACTCATGGTTAAAGCACTACGCAATTAATACCTATCACCTTAGCTTATTAAGCACCTACATTACTACACAGGTGAAATGGTCCCAATCTCCCATCCCATCATCATAACCAAATCACCATAACATCATTTCCAATGTTAAGCTCCCCGCTTAACATTCTCAACTTCCAAAACCATCATTCCTCTAATCATGAACAAGTCCAAGCCGCTCTTAACCGTGAGCACGGCTGTCATGACAGTTTTGACTCTGCAGAGTTTGTACCACTGTACCCACATGTAGTGATTTCATCCCCCGTTGTCGGGTGGACTAAAAGAACCTCCATTTTTCCAGTGGCCACGAACCACATTCACACTTCCCAGGTGTGTAGCCAGGAGATCACTACGAAGCCTTTACAAAGGGATTCCCGACGAGCGTGGGCCCACTGAGGTTTCACCCCTAACAGCATACAAGAGGCTCCAACCCCGCTGCAGTGGCCCCCTCTTGAGCCTTGCGGTTCATATGGTAGTCCAGCTGACACCTATTCCCCGCACCATCCAACACACCCATACTACGCCGGGGATACACCTAATTAATTGGCCAAGCTGCCCCATCTCAGCATGTGGTTGGCACTGTAAAGCCAGGTTACATGCTCCATGAACCAGTCCTTAGAATCCAGGCAAGTACTAAACACAAACCCGAGTCTCGTGCACCCAGCACACAACCAAAACATCCAACTTGCCTTGATCCCTACCTCTACATAACTCACAATATCTCATTCAAGAGTATGGTAAAATAAACTGATGATCTCATATCCCAAATATCCCATTCTAAGCATGGCTAAGCATATGCATAATAATAAATGACATAATAAAATAAATCCCAACCCAAGCTACAAGGAAACAAGGTGATGCAATTCTAGGGAAACTTCCTAGTATGGGTTTCATATTTCAATTGACAATGCAAATAATTCTATCTACACATCCTAGTATAGGATCAAAGTGGTCAAGGACACTTGCCTCCTTCTTGCTGCTCTTGAAATGGGTAGTCCTGATCTTGGAAAGGAATAACTTGCTCTTGAGCAGGTTCTACATCACACCATCACACATAGCAAAAGAAAAACAACAATCCATAAGACATAGTTCACACTTCCACTTCATACAAACCACACATTCATATTTATGAAAGTCATTCACCATTATATGGGTTGTGGTTACTCCATGTGTGTTGATTTGTGGCTTGCATGCACTTTTGATCATATGTATATGATTCCTACTTTTGTGTTCACATTTATACTTACATGCTATATATATGAGTTTCCAATTTAAATAAACTCCTTATATTCAATTACTACACCTTTTCACTACCAAGTATGTATGAAAAGTATTTTTCTTCTCCATATGTGCCTTTAGAATTTCTACCAACCTTAAACTGAATTCTTTGGATTCTAGAAACTCCATTTATCATTTACTAGTTGCTATATTTTCAGATTTATTTTCTTATGCATAAATGTGTACTTTATTATGAAATTAGTAACGCACATCGTCTAAACAGAATAGTTTCTGGTCCTAAATAATTTAATAACATATTTTGACCTTTGCCTCTGATGTAAACTATTTCACAATTATTTTCCCTATTTTCTAAAACTATTCATTACTTAAAAATTTGTCCCTAAATGTGAATAATAAATTAAACAGATTCAATTCAGCCCAAAATATATTTTTATTTTACTCCAAAGTTTCCTAAACACTGAGAAAGTCTTTAATTAAATTTTGACAATATGTTTGTCCCACTTTTTAATTTTTAAACACTAGCCACATATTCAATTTCCTAAGTTAATTACTAAACAAAGCTAAAAAGGTAAACTCACCCCATTACAGGGTCTATAATATTATTTTCAGAATTTCCAGGGGTCTAGCTACACTTATCAGAGGTGTTCTTCCTATTTTTTATTAAGTCCAGGGGTTAAAACTGATTTTTAAATGAATTTACATGATTTTCTGAAGTTCCAGGGGCTAGATCAGAAGTTTCCGGGGCTAGCTCTTATTTCCCGAGAACCCCAAGGGGTAGCACGTAAGATTTCCAGTCTTTATAACGCGGGGCTGATGTGGACCGTCCGATTTTAAACCGACGGCCGAGATTATAACATCGAACCGGTACGCGGGGGTTTAAACCCTACCGTGCGATTTAAAATAAACGGCGCACAAGCGGCCACGTCGCTCTGATCGAGCGCGGGCGGCGCTGCCGGCGGCACACGGCGGCGGGAAGCGGCGATCTCGCCGGAAACTTTCGGATCCTCAAGAATTCTGCCTAGAACTGTGATCTTATGGCATAGATCGGTAGAGGAGAGGTCGGGGATCTCACCTCGGGGGTTTTCTTGAGCTCGGAGGTCTTGGGAGGTGATCGGCGACGAGGTCCGAAGTGAAACCACGGCGAGGCTCGTCGGCGCTGTGTTTACACCGCAAGTCACCGAGTTTTCTGCACCTGAAAGGTTCCCAGGAGGCGGTGGATCAAGACTGTAACACCCCAAATTTTTAGTCAAAACTCAAATTTTGATTTAGAACCATAAACCATGTTCAGAGGGGAATTTAGAAATTTTTGGACGTGTTGCATGTTTTGCAAAAATTCAAATTCAAACTGGAATTCAAATTAGACTCAAAACAAAAAAGAAATGGAAAAAGAAAAAGGAAAACCGGAAAAAAAACTGGCCAGTGGGCCGAAACCCCAGCCGGCCCAGCAAACCCCCGCGCAGCCCGCCCCCGTGCGCGCCGCGCTGCCCCTCGCTGACGGGTGGGACCCGCCTGTCATCCCTAACCCCGCGACCCCGGACTTCTCCCCCGCGCGCGCGATCGCAACCGATCGGGAAACCGCGTCTCGCAGCTGAATTCTGGACCCTGAGGACTCTAACTCGATCACAACAGAACCACCGCCCTCCCCCGGCTATAAAAACAACCGATCCGATCAGTTTTTCTCACGCGATCGCCGATTTTCACTCCGGTGAGCACCGAGACTTCGCCGGTAAATTCTGGCCGATCTAAGCTCGGAAACTCTGATCTAACTCGCTGGTCTTGATCCACCGCCTCCGGGGAACTTTGCAGGTGCAGAAAACCCGAAGACTTACGGTGCAAATCCAGCTCCGACGAGCTTCGCCGTGGTTTTGCCTCGGACCTCGCCGCCGAGCACTTTCCAGGACCCCCGAGATCGTGAAAACCCCCGAGGTGAGATCCCTGACCTCCCCTCTACCGATCTAGACCATAAGATCACAGTTCTAGGCAGAATTCTCGAGGATCCGAAAGTTTCCGGCGAGATCGCCGCTTCCCGCCGCCGTGCGCCGCCGGCAGCGCCGCCCGCGCTCGATCAGAGCGACGTGGCCGCTTGTGCGCCGTTTATTTTAAATCGCACGGTAGACTTTAAAACCCCGCGTACCGGTTCGATGTTATAATCTCAGCCGTCGGTTTAAAATTAGACGGTCCACGTCAGCCCCGCGTTATAAAGACTGGAATTCTTACGTGCTACTCCCTGGGGTTCTCTGGAATTGAGAGCTAGCCCCGGAAACTTCAGATCTAGCCCCTGGAACTCCAGAAAATCATGTAAATTCATTTAAAAATCAGTTTTAGCCCCTAGACTTAATAGAAATTAAGAAAAACACCTCTGAAAAGTGTAGCTAGACCCCTGGAGATTATGAAAATAATATTATATACCCTGTAATGGGGTGAATTCATTATTTTAGCCCTGTTTAGTATTTAATTTAGAAAATTGAATATGTAACTAGTGTTTAAATATTAAAAAGGGGGACAAACCTAATTGTCAAAATTATTAAAAACTTTCTCAGTACTTAGAAAACTTTGGAGTGAGATAAAAATATATTTTTGGGGCTGAAATAAATCTGTTTCATATATTATTCACATTTAATAGTATAGGGACACATTTTTAAGTAAAGAATAGTTAAAGAAAAATAGGAAAAATAATTATGAAATAATATACATCAGAAGCCAAGGTCAAAATATGATCTTAAATTATTTAGGACCAGAACCTAATCTGTTTAGGTAGTGTGTATTACTAATTTAATGATGAAATGCACAATTATGCATAAGAATATAAATCTGAAAATATAGAAACTAGTAAATGATAAATGGAGTTTCTAAAGTACAAAGAATTCAGTTTAGGGTTGATAGAAATTATGAAGGCACATATGGAGAAGAAAAATACTCTTCATACATACTTGGTAGTTTAATATATAAGGAATTTATTTAAAACTGAAACACACATATATACATATATATAGTATGTGAGTATAAATATGAACACCAAAGTAGGAATCATACACATGTAAATAAAAGTGTGTGCAAGCCTCAAATCAACACACATAGAGTATCCACAACACATAAAATGGTAAAGAAAAATTTCATAAATGTGAATGTGTGGTTTGTATGAAGTAGAAGTGTGAACTATGTCTTATGATTGTTGTTTTCCTTTTGCTATGTGTGATGGTATGAAGTAGAACCTGTTCAAGAGCAAGCTATCAGTTTCCAAGATCAGGACTACCCATTTCAAGAGCAGCAAGAAGGAGGCAAGTGTCCTTGACCACTTTGATCCTATGCTAGGATATGTAGATAGAATTATTTGCATTGTCAAATGAAATATGAAACCCATGCTAGGAAAGTTTCCCTAGATTTGCATTACCTTGTTTCCTTGTAGCTTGGGTTGGGATTTATTTTACCATGTCATTTATTTACATGCATATGCTTAGCCATGCTTAGAATGGGATATTTGGGACATGAGATCATCAGTTTAAATTACCATACTCTTGAATGAGACATTGTGAGTTATGTAGAGGTAGGGATCAAGGCAAGTTGGATGTTTTGGTTGTGTGCTGGGTGCACGAGACTTGGGTTTGTGTTTAGTACTTGCCTGGATCCTAAGGACCGGTTCATGGAGCATGTAACCCGGCTTTACAGTGCCAACCACATGCTGAGATGGGGCAGCTTGGCCAATTAATTAGGTGTATCCCCGGCGTAGTATGGGTGTGTTGGATGGTGCGGGGAGTAGGTGTCAGCTGGACTACCATATGAACCGCAAGGCTCAAGAGGGGGCCACTGCAGCGGGGTTGGAGCCTCTTGTATGCTGTTAGGGGTGAAACCTCAGTGGGCCCACGCTCGTCGGGAATCCCTTTGTAAAGGCTTCGTAGTGATCTCCTGGCTGCACACCTGGGAAGTGTGAATGTGGATCGTAGCCACTGCCATAATGGAGGTTCTTTTAGTCCACCCGGCAACGGGGGATGAAATCACTACTTGTGGGTACAGTGGTACAAACTCTGCAGAGTCAAAACTGTCTTGACAGCCGTGCTCACGGTTAAGAGCGGCCTGGACTTATTCATGATTAGAGGATTGATGGTTTTTGGAAGTTAAGCGGGGAGCTTAACATTGGAAATGATGTTATGGTTATTTGGTTATGATGATGGGATGGGAGATTTGGACCATTTCACCTGTGTAGTAATGTAGGTGCTTAATAAGCTAAGGTGATAGGTATTAATTGCGTAGTGCTTTAACCATGAGTTCAACCTCTCCTTGTTCTAGCCATGCATGATATAATTTTCCCACACTTGCTGAGTACCATTGGTACTCAACCTTGTATATTTGTTGGTTTATATTGCTGCTCAGGTCAAGATAATGAGGTGGTGTATCATGACCAAGACTTTGGACCCGAGGAAGGATTCTAGGTTCATGAAGACCCCCCGGGCAACACCTGTGATGGAGCCCCAAAGAATAATATTCCGCTGCTAGTTTATTTCCTTGTGATGAACTTATTATTGTCCATCGAGACATTTACTATGTAAGACTTACTTATATTCGACACCTGGCTTGTAATAAATGATGCTTCACTATTTGTCATCACATGTATGAGCAAATGATCCTGGCATACATGTGATATTCACTTGGTTGTTTCTTCGGAAAAACCGGGTGTGACAGAGGTGGTATCAGAGCCAAGGTTGCCCGTAGGAACGTGGACCTAGGTAGAAATGGACGTATTTAAGGGCCCTATTTTCTTAAAAACTATTTTCCAAAGTGTGGGTGGAAAAGTGTTATTAAAGGAGTCATTTCCTTCATCTTACCCCAACTTTCATTCAAAATAGGATTTTTGTTTGAGAATTTATCTAACCTAATTTTAAATTCTTTTGTTTTAGATGGTTCGCATGATTCGCACCGCTCGTAAGTCCACAGGAGGGAGAGTTCCCGTAGTTGCCCTTGCCGAAAGAGAGGAGAGTCGTCCAGTGACGTACCTTTCCTATGGATTGGCAGTAGGAGACTTGTTGCGCCGTCTTCGACGTATGCTCGAAGCCGCAGGCAATACGGGCAAGCTCATCATCCACTATAACTCCACACGGACCATCTGTGAGAAGAGGGAAGAATGGAGTTCGGAGATGAGGATTATACACGAGAATCAGCTGCTGAAGATCCACCATTCTCCAGCTTGTCGAGCAACACAAGTTGACGCGGAGAGAGATGTCACCTGGGAGGCCATCACCTGCCAGAGTCACATCTATCGTCGCCACTTGGATAAAACTGAGTACATGTATGTCCTCCAACGTGAGAGTGGTACCACGGAGTACAAGTACCCACCGGTGCAGCAAGGGACTTCCCATGAGCACATGGACTTGTGCTTGGAGGATGCTGCTATGCTCAGCACTCGACTGCAGGAGTGTCAACAAGAGCTTCAGGATGTCCGAGATACCCTGAAGGAGACAGAGGCATTGCTGCGAGCTTGCTTAAAGGCGAGAGAAAGAGGAGATGGGAATGAACTGTGTGTCACCATAAGTGATCCATGGACCCCTGACTCCCCGGATCGCCGAGCGATCAGGCGTCGTCGCACTTCTCCACCAGCAGCCTCCCCCCCCAAAGCAGAGTTAGAAGGTAGCCGAAATGAGGAGGAAGATCCCGAGGAGCCAGCTCAAGAGGATGAGTAGTGTAGAGTCTTTCCCCTAGCTAGCAAGAGGTCGAGTAGTCGAGTCGTTACGTATTTAATGGTGTGATAATGCTTGGTGTGTGACGTGAGTTGTGGAAGACATGAGCAAGTGTCCACAGCCTCGTCTTCAGATTGTTTTGCTTTGGTGTGTGAACCCACAGGAAATAATAGTGCATTTATTGGGTGTGAGATATAAAACCCTCGTAAGATTTTAACAAAACTTCAACACTTCAAAGTACAAACAAGTGAAAGTAGTAAGATGATACTAAAATGCTTTCAAATTAACATTTGTTGATTCTACCAGATGGCTGGAAGAGGAAAAGGACGTGCTGCCAACCCCGCCAACAACAATGATGAGGCATGCAACTCTCATCTTTCTGGAGGCCAGAACCGGGGTGGTCGCCGTGAAGAAGTTGATCCTCTCCACCAAATGCTGGAGAATCAAAATCAGCTCATCCAGAACTTGACTCAAGTAGTGGCCAACTTGCATCAAGTTCCACCTCCACAAGCTGCACCACGCCAACCAAGGTTGAGTGAGTTTCTAGGAACTCAACCTCCAAAGTTTGCAAGTGCTGCTGAACCTCTGGAGGCAGATGATTGGCTGAAGACCATTGAAAGTAAGATGAGGATCATACAATGCCAAGGGTATGAGAGGGTGCTGTTTGCCTCTCATCAATTGCAAGGACCTGCTGCTGATTGGTGGACCGCCTACGTGGCCGCCCATCATGACCCGGAGAGCATCACTTGGGAAGAGTTCAAGCGTAGCTTCCGCAACCATTACATCCCAAGAGGTGAACTCAAAAACAAGAGGAAAGAGTTTTTGGGACTGCAGCAGGGAAACATGACGGTGAGGGAATACCTCACTAAATTCACTCAACTATCCCGTTATGCTCCACGAGACATAGAGACAGATGAGCAGAAACAAGATTGTTTCGTGGAAGGACTTACCGCAGAGATGCAGTGTGCAATGTCCTCCAATGAGTATGAAAGCTTTCAAAAGATGGTGGACAGAGCGTTTGTGGTGGAAAGGAAGCTAAAGGCCCTGGAAAATGAGAATAAGAGGAAGGCTGGGTGGTCACATCAAGCCTCAGGGAGCAACACCCGCCCACGTATGATGCAGCAACCTACGGGGCAGACGAGCCGTGCTGCGGTACCCTATTCAGCACCAAGAGGGTACAACCCAAACTACAGGCCTCCCGCAGCACCAGCACAGCCGCAACGTCAGTTTGTGCAGCAGCCTCGCCCCGCATATCCACCTCGACCAGCAGTGCAAGGACCCCCAAACCAACCCCAAGACAACAAGGGCCAAGCATCTAAGATTGGGGTGCAATGTTTCAGTTGTGGTGAAGTGGGGCACTACGCCCATAAGTGTCCAAAGAAGAAGCCCACGCAGCCACAACAGCAGAACGTAATGAGAGGACGGGTGAACCACGTCACTATGGAGGAAGCACAAGAGGCACCCGACGTGGTAGTTGGTAAGTTTCCTGCCAATTTACACCTTGCAACTCTGCTGTTTGATTCTGGTGCTACCCACTCGTTCATTGCTCAAGGGTTTGTTAAGAAGCATGACCTAGCAACCACACAAATGAACCATATGCTAGCGGTAAACTCTCCAGGTGGAGAAATAAGGACAAGACAAGTGTGTCCCAAAGTGAACCTAGACATTAATGGGGTAGTATTTACCGCTAACCTCATAGTGATCGATTCACAAGGGATAGATATTATTTTGGGTATGGACTGGTTGACCAAACATAAAGGAATCATCCATTGTTCGACCAGAACGGTGGAACTAACTCACCCTAGTGGCGCAAGAGTAAAGTTCATAACGATACACGAGCCTAGGAGAGACATTAAATTAAATCAAGTGGAGGTGAAAGTTGAGGAAATCAGGACTATCAGGGAATATCCAGATGTTTTTCCGGAGGAGTTGCCAGGAATGCCTCCCGACCGTGACGTGGAATTCGCAATCGAGCTAGTACCGGGAACGGCCCCGATATACAAGAGACCTTATCGAATGGACTCCAAGCAGCTAGAAGAGCTCAAGGATCATTTGAGGGAATTGATGGAAAAAGGGTATGTTCGCCCTAGTTCCTCACCATGGGGAGCTCCGGAAATATTTGTGCCTAAGAAAGATGGAACTCAAAGGTTATGCGTGGATTACCGTGCCTTGAATGAGGTGACCATCAAGAACAAGTATCCATTACCCCGCATTGAAGACTTGTTTGATCAGTTGAGGGGAGCTTGCGTGTTCTCGAAAATTGATCTCAGGTCGGGATACCACCAACTCAAGATAAGGCAATCTGATATTCCCAAGACAGCTTTCGTATCTCGGTACGGACTGTATGAATACACTGTCATGCCTTTCGGGCTAACCAATGCCCCGGCATATTTCATGTACCTCATGAACAAGGTATTCATGGAATATCTGGACAAATTTGTGGTGGTTTTCATAGATGATATTCTCGTCTTCTCCAAAGATGAAGAAGAACATGAGAAACATCTAAGGTTGGTGTTACAGAGGCTGAGAGAACACCAACTATATGCTAAGTTGAGCAAGTGTGAGTTTTGGCTGAAGAGAGTTCCCTTTTTAGGACATATAATCTCGGAAGGAGGAATCTCCGTAGATCCCGCCAAAATCGAAGATATCCAGAAGTGGAAAACCCCTGAAAATGTCGGGGAAGTTCGAAGCTTTTTGGGATTGGCTGGATACTATCGACGGTTTATTGAGGGATTCTCCAAGATCTCGAGACCTCTCACCAAACTGTTGGAAAAGGGAATCACATTCACCTGGACGCCACAGTGCGATACGAGCTTTCAGGAGTTGAAGAAGAGATTGACAACAGCCCCAGTGTTGGTTATGCCAGATATGCAGAAAAATTTCACAGTGTACTGCGATGCCTCTGGAAACGGGTTGGGATGTGTTCTCATGCAAGAAGGACATGTCGTGGCATATGCATCCCGGCAGCTTCGGAAGCACGAGAAGAACTATCCAACACATGACCTAGAACTAGCTGCAGTGGTACACGCGTTGAAAATTTGGCGGCACTATTTGATGGGGAAGAGGACAGAGATATATACGGATCATAAGAGTTTGAAGTACATATTCACACAGCCTGATCTCAACCTCAGACAAAGGAGATGGTTAGAGCTAATCAATGACTTTGATGTGGGCATCAACTATCATCCCGGGAAAGCAAACGTCGTGGCCGATGCTTTGAGTCGGAAAGTGCAGGTCAATAAGTTGAGCTTGAAGGACATGCCTGCAGAATTGAAGAACGAGGTTATAAGACTCAATCTATGTCTAGTAAATAGTGGTGAAGCCATCGCCATGGAAGTGGACTCCACACTTGAGCAAGACATACGCGAGGGCCAAAAGAATGATGAGAAGATACAAGAGATCAGACAGCTTATCAAGGAAAATAAAGCTCCTGGTTTTAGAGAGGATGAACAGGGAACGGTGTGGCACGGGAAAAGGATCTGTGTGCCAGAAGTAAAGGGGATCCGTGAATTAATTTTGAAGGAGGCTCACGATTCTGACTATTCCATTCATCCTGGGAGTACGAAGATGTACCAGGACCTCAAAGGCAGGTATTGGTGGTATGGCATGAAGCGAGATGTCGCGGAACATGTTGCCCTATGTGACACATGTCAGTTGGTGAAAGCGGAACATCAACGACCCGCGGGATTATTGCAACCACTCAAAGTGCCTGAATGGAAGTGGGAAGAAATCAGCATGGATTTTGTCGTGGGATTGCCTAGGACCCAATCCGGGTATGATTCAATATGGGTCATTATTGATCGGCTAACCAAGGTAGCTCATTTCATTCCTGTGAAAGAAAGCTACAACGGATCCAAATTGGCAGAATTGTACATGTCAAGGATCGTGTGTTACCATGGAGTGCCAAAGAAGATAGTGTCGGACCGAGGGACACAGTTCACCTCGAGGTTTTGGCAGAAGTTGCATGAAACCATGGGAACCCATCTGAATTTCAGCTCTGCCTATCATCCCCAAACTGACGGGCAGACGGAGAGAACCAATCAGATCCTTGAAGATATGTTAAGGGCATGTGCACTCAAAAACAATAGGAGTTGGGACAAGAACCTACCGTATGCGGAGTTTTCCTATAACAACAGTTATCAAGCTAGTATGAAGATGTCACCGTTTGAAGCTTTGTATGGAAGGAAATGCAGGACTCCCCTATTTTGGAACCAAACAGGAGAAAGTAAGGTGTTTGGTCCAGAAGTGCTACAAGAAGCCGAGGCAAAGGTGAGGGAGATTCGCAACAACTTGAGGATAGCACAGACACGCCAGAAGAGTTATGCTGATGTACGAAGAAGAGAGCTCGTTTTCAACGTGGGAGACTATGTTTATCTCAAGGTGTCCCCTATCAGAGGACTTCGTCGGTTCAAGGTGAAAGGGAAGTTGTCACCTCGATACATCGGACCCTTTCAAGTTTTGGAAAGAAAAGGCGAAGTGGCGTACCAACTAGAGTTGCCGGTTCATCTGTCGGACGTGCACGATGTGTTCCATGTGTCGCAACTCAAGAAATGTCTGAGGACGCCTGAGGAGGTGTTACCCATGAATGAAGTGGATGTAGCTGAGGATTTGTCTTATGCCGAGCAACCATACAAGATTTTGGAGACGATGGAACGCCTCACCAGAAATAAGAGAATCAGGATGTGCAAGGTGCAGTGGAAGCATCACTCAGAAGAGGAAGCCACCTGGGAACGGGAAGATGAGCTTAAGGCACAATTTCCGGAATTGTTTTCTTAGAAACACCAATCTCGAGGACGAGATTTCTTTTAAGGGGGGTAGAGCTGTAACACCCCAAATTTTTAGTCAAAACTCAAATTTTGATTTAGAACCATAAACCATGTTCAGAGGGGAATTTAGAAATTTTTGGACGTGTTGCATGTTTTGCAAAAATTCAAATTCAAACTGGAATTCAAATTAGACTCAAAACAAAAAAAGAAATGGAAAAAGAAAAAGGAAAACCGGAAAAAAAACTGGCCAGTGGGCCGAAACCCCAGCCGGCCCAGCAAACCCCCGCGCAGCCCGCCCCCGCGCGCGCCGCGCTGCCCCTCGCTGACGGGTGGGACCCGCCTGTCATCCCTAACCCCGCGACCCCGGACTTCTCCCCCGCGCGCGCGATCGCAACCGATCGGGAAACCGCGTCTCGCAGCCGAATTCTGGACCCTGAGGACTCTAACTCGATCACAACAGAACCACCGCCCTCCCCCGGCTATAAAAACAACCGATCCGATCAGTTTTTCTCACGCGATCGCCGATTTTCACTCCGGTGAGCACCGAGACTTCGCCGGTGAATTCTGGCCGATCTAAGCTCGGAAACTCTGATCTAACTCGCTGGTCTTGATCCACCGCCTCCGGGGAACTTTGCAGGTGCAGAAAACCCGAAGACTTACGGTGCAAATCCAGCTCCGACGAGCTTCGCCGTGGTTTTGCCTCGGACCTCGCCGCCGAGCACTTTCCAGGACCCCCGAGATCGTGAAAACCCCCGAGGTGAGATCCCTGACCTCCCCTCTACCGATCTAGACCATAAGATCACAGTTCTAGTCAGAATTCTCGAGGATCCGAAAGTTTCCGGCGAGATCGCCGCCTCCCGCCGCCGTGCGCCGCCGGCAGCGCCGCCCGCGCTCGATCAGAGCGACGTGGCCGCTTGTGCGCCGTTTATTTTAAATCGCACGGTAGACTTTAAAACCCCGCGTACCGGTTCGATGTTATAATCTCAGCCGTCGGTTTAAAATTAGACGGTCCACGTCAGCCCCGCGTTATAAAGACTGGAATTCTTACGTGCTACTCCCTGGGGTTCTCTGGAATTGAGAGCTAGCCCCGGAAACTTCAGATCTAGCCCCTGGAACTCCAGAAAATCATGTAAATTCATTTAAAAATCAGTTTTAGCCCCTAGACTTAATAGAAATTAAGAAAAACACCTCTGAAAAGTGTAGCTAGACCCCTGGAGATTATGAAAATAATATTATATACCCTGTAATGGGGTGAATTCATTATTTTAGCCCTGTTTAGTATTTAATTTAGAAAATTGAATATGTAACTAGTGTTTAAATATTAAAAAGGGGGACAAACCTAATTGTCAAAATTATTAAAAACTTTCTCAGTACTTAGAAAACTTTGGAGTGAGATAAAAATATATTTTTGGGGCTGAAATAAATCTGTTTCATATATTATTCACATTTAATAGTATAGGGACACATTTTTAAGTAAAGAATAGTTAAAGAAAAATAGGAAAAATAATTATGAAATAATATACATCAGAAGCCAAGGTCAAAATATGATCTTAAATTATTTAGGACCAGAACCTAATCTGTTTAGGTAGTGTGTATTACTAATTTAATGATGAAATGCACAATTATGCATAAGAATATAAATCTGAAAATATAGAAACTAGTAAATGATAAATGGAGTTTCTAAAGTACAAAGAATTCAGTTTAGGGTTGATAGAAATTATGAAGGCACATATGGAGAAGAAAAATACTCTTCATACATACTTGGTAGTTTAATATATAAGGAATTTATTTAAAACTGAAACACACATATATACATATATATAGTATGTGAGTATAAATATGAACACCAAAGTAGGAATCATACACATGTAAATAAAAGTGTGTGCAAGCCTCAAATCAACACACATAGAGTATCCACAACACATATAATGGTAAAGAAAAATTTCATAAATGTGAATGTGTGGTTTGTATGAAGTAGAAGTGTGAACTATGTCTTATGATTGTTGTTTTCCTTTTGCTATGTGTGATGGTATGAAGTAGAACCTGTTCAAGAGCAAGCTATCAGTTTCCAAGATCAGGACTACCCATTTCAAGAGCAGCAAGAAGGAGGCAAGTGTCCCTGACCACTTTGATCCTATGCTAGGATATGTAGATAGAATTATTTGCATTGTCAAATGAAATATGAAACCCATGCTAGGAAAGTTTCCCTAGATTTGCATTACCTTGTTTCCTTGTAGCTTGGGTTGGGATTTATTTTACCATGTCATTTATTTACATGCATATGCTTAGCCATGCTTAGAATGGGATATTTGGGACATGAGATCATCAGTTTAAATTACCATACTCTTGAATGAGACATTGTGAGTTATGTAGAGGTAGGGATCAAGGCAAGTTGGATGTTTTGGTTGTGTGCTGGGTGCACGAGACTTGGGTTTGTGTTTAGTACTTGCCTGAATCCTAAGGACCGGTTCATGGAGCATGTAACCCGGCTTTACAGTGCCAACCACATGCTGAGATGGGGCAGCTTGGCCAATTAATTAGGTGTATCCCCGGCGTAGTATGGGTGTGTTGGATGGTGCGGGGAGTAGGTGTCAGCTGGACTACCATATGAACCGCAAGGCTCAAGAGGGGGCCACTGCAGCGGGGTTGGAGCCTCTTGTATGCTGTTAGGGGTGAAACCTCAGTGGGACCACGCTCGTCGGGAATCCCTTTGTAAAGGCTTCGTAGTGATCTCCTGGCTGCACACCTGGGAAGTGTGAATGTGGATCGTAGCCACTGGCATAATGGAGGTTCTTTTAGTCCACCCGGCAACGGGGGATGAAATCACTACTTGTGGGTACAGTGGTACAAACTCTGCAGAGTCAAAACTGTCTTGACAGCCGTGCTCACGGTTAAGAGCGGCCTGGACTTATTCATGATTAGAGGATTGATGGTTTTTGGAAGTTAAGCGGGGAGCTTAACATTGGAAATGATGTTATGGTTATTTGGTTATGATGATGGGATGGGAGATTTGGACCATTTCACCTGTGTAGTAATGTAGGTGCTTAATAAGCTAAGGTGATAGGTATTAATTGCGTAGTGCTTTAACCATGAGTTCAACCTCTCCTTGTTCTAGCCATGCATGATATAATTTTCCCACACTTGCTGAGTACCATTGGTACTCAACCTTGCATATTTGTTGGTTTATATTGCTGCTCAGGTCAAGATAATGAGGTGGTGTATCATGACCAAGACTTTGGACCCGAGGAAGGATTCTAGGTTCATGAAGACCCCCCGGGCAACACCTGTGATGGAGCCCCAAAGAATAATATTCCGCTGCTAGTTTATTTCCTTGTGATGAACTTATTATTGTCCATCGAGACATTTACTATGTAAGACTTACTTATATTCGACACCTGGCTTGTAATAAATGATGCTTCACTATTTGTCATCACATGTATGAGCAAATGATCCTGGCATACATGTGATATTCACTTGGTTGTTTCTTCGGAAAAACCGGGTGTGACAAAGACCAGCGAGTTAGATCAGAATTTCCGAGCTTAGATCAGCCACAATTCGCCGGAGAAGTCTCGGTTCTCACCGGAGGAAAAATCGGCGATCGCGTGGGAAAAACAGAACGAGGCCGGGGTTTTTATAGACGGGGGAGGGCGGTGGGTTTGTTTAGATCGAGTGGGAGTCCTCCGGAACCAGAATTCGGCCGGAAATCCGGTCGGTTGCGATCGCGCGCGCGCGGGTGAACAGTCCGAGTTTCGGACGATCGGGGTTAGGGATGACAGGTGGGTCCAGCCTGTCTGAGAGAGAGAGCGCGGGCGCGCGGCTGCGGGCTGGCGCGGGGGCAGGTTGGGCCGGCTGGTGGGTTTCGGCCCACTGGCCGGTTTTTTTCTGTTTTCTCTTTTTCTTTTTCCATTTCTTTTCTGATTTGAGTTTAATTTGAATTCCAGTTTGAATTTGAATTTTTGCAAAACATGCAACACGTCCAAAAATTTTTAAACTCCCCTCTTAACATGATTTAAGGTTTTGAATCAAAATTTTGGGGTGTTACATCAACTCGGTGTAGCTGCCTTGATTGAACAAGGCCAACTTATCTTTTAATATGGCACTCAGGCCATAGAAGAAGTAGTCACACTTTACAGCTTCACTCGTCGCATAAGCAGGAGCATATTGTGCCAAAAGGTTGAACCGTTTGACATAATCGAGAACACTCATGTCCCCCTGCTTCAAGTTCCTAAATTCTTGCTGCTGGACCTTGATAAAACTCATAGGAATGTGACGAGCACGGAATGCTTCACGAAATTCCGTCCATTTCACTTGATGGCCTTCTGGAACGGTGGCGATATAAGCGAACCACCGATTTCCGGCGGCTCCATGGAGCTGTTGAGCTGAAAATAATGTCTTCTGATACTCATCGCACTAAAACACTCCAAACTTGGACTCCATCACTTGAAGCCACTGATCATCTTCCACTGGTTCATTGGCTTCCGTGAAAATTGGCGGTTGTGTCGCCAAAAAATTCAAATATGCGTTCCGAGGTGGAACGTCCTGTTGCGAACGTTGGAGTAAGCCCTGTTGTACCAAGGCTTGGAGTAGTCTTGTGTTCTATTGACTTGACTCGACCATCTGAGCCATGACATCCGCCCATACCGTTGATGATGGTGTCCGTGGTGGAGTCGAGTCATCACCGTCTTGGCGAGAACTTTCAGCCCTACTCGGAGAATGACTACGCACCATACTGCAAAAGAATAATTTTGAGGGGAGTCAAAACTTGATCTCAGCAGTATGTGAAAGTATGTAAAATATGAACAAGCTAAAACTTTATGAAAGCATAACAGAATTTCATGTTTACACATCTTCCTAAAGCCAACATAATCAGTCCCCTATTCTATACTGAAAAGACCTTTTTGTACTTAACCCAGATTTTTATCCTGTTAGAAACATTTTCCTAACTCAAGTTGAATACCAAAGTTAAAGTTAACTTCAATATCTTTCCAACGAGTACTCATAAGCCCCTAGATCATCTCTGGATCAAAAGTTATGATTGTTCAAAGTTGACAGAGTTTCTGGATAAAATTTGCCAGCACCTCCTTTGTATGTGGCTGTTTTCATCACAGTTGTACATAAAAAGGAAGTACCATTCTTAACAAACTATGAACTACAAAGTTGTTGAAAATTTCATAACTTTTCCAACGTTATTGTATGACCCTTAGAGAATTTTCTACAGAATGTTATGGCCAATTTATAGAAACATCCAGAGAAGATTACAGCTGTTCTCTCCTCTGGACAGTTTGCATTCAACTGGACATTCAACCAATTTAAGGTCTGATTTTGCTATAGAGTTCTACAGAAAAGTTGTAGAGCACTTAAAAACCTTTCCAGAACTGTATCATATACCCCCATTGGGTCAAGCTACTCGGAGTTATGCTCTGTCAAAGTCCAGCAAACATTTCTGCCAGAACAGAGCACTCTGTTTTTGGATCTAAAGAATCCTCTCAAGTCTCTTCTTTGAAACTTAGTCCAAATGAAGAGATCAGTAGCTAATATGTGCTTTACCACATCTATTTTTTGTTTGAAAATTAGTCATGAGTGATTTCTTCTTAGGAAAGAAGACTATCCAGTGTAGTACGGTGGCGATGCACCGTAAGACATATGACGGTACTACGTTGCCTCACCAAAGAAAAACCTAACCGGTTTACACCGGCATATACGTATCCTTAGGTGGCACTAAAACGGTCACTCACAAACGTGTTCTACACGCACTAAGGTTTTCGTGGTAGGTACATACATAAAACACACTCAATCATCAGGTTTGGCTGCACACCGAACCCGGTATCCATACCAGTTTGTACACCCGACCGTCATCACTCGCCCAGGTGTTCTCAAGCCAAGCACGCCTTGAGCTACATGTTCACGTTACTGACCACGTGACTAGTTCTCCCAGGCTTGCCCAAAGCACGCTAGGGAATGGCGTTACTCGAATACCCCAAACGACATGAAGAGTCGTAGAGGGTACTAAAGCGGGTCAGGTTACCTGCCACCCGTGGGGCTCCACCCTTCAGCTTGTGCGCACTGGTGGACAATGCTTACGTGCACCCCAAAGACATAGACGTCCTGAGATGCACGATTTTCTAACATAACAAATAGGTTAGATTGTCTCCTTCATAATATACTAATAGTAGTCCTTATGTGGACCTAGTACCATTATCTCACCGTATCCTAAGTTTTTAACGTAATATGATGCTCAATCCATGTGCTATTCCCAACGCAGCTCTGATATCAGCTGAAACAGCCGCTTTGATACCACCTGACACAGCCGATCTGATACCAACTGTGACAGGGCTCTCTGACACCACTTGTCACAGCTCTGATACCATGCTGTGAGGTACAGGATCTCGTTGGGTGGTGTCGTGATATGCGGCACCCAACAACACATGGGTCGAAGAAACACATCACATTACATAAATCATTTGCGGAATCGTACAAAAGTGTTTTACAAATACCTATCTCAAAATAAGATATAGCGGAAGACTATAACTCTCACGACTCATTTCTAACTTAGCAACCAAGAAACCGCCCAGCCCACGGACGTTTCTTACTAGCAACACGAAGAACAATCTGCAGCAGCGAGGATGCTCTTTGAGTAAGCACTCGGAGGTTCCCGAGTCTCATTGGCATGCCTTCTCATAAGCATGAAGTCAAATACCTGCAAAACAACTCGGATAGCATCCGTGAGCATAACGCTCAGCAAGACTTAACCATCACCCTAAACATGAAACTCTATGTGAGGTTATGAACCTAAAGTAGGATGGCATAATGCATAATAAACTCGCCTAAAAGTGAATCCTTATTTTCAGATATTATTTGCAACAATTTTAAGTAACCTTGGCCACGCCACTTCAGGAGTCCACAATCAAACAAGAAACGTTTTCCCTCGATGTAACACCCCAAATTTTTAGTCAAAACTCAAATTTTGATTTAGAACCATAAACCATGTTCAAGGGGAATTTAGAAATTTTTGGACGTGTTGCATGTTTTGCAAAAATTCAAATTCAAACTGGAATTCAAATTAGACTCAAAACAAAAAAAGAAATGGAAAAAGAAAAAGGAAAACCGGAAAAAAAACTGGCCAGTGGGCCGAAACCCCAGCCGGCCCAGCAAACCCCCGCGCAGCCCGCCCCCGCGCGCGCCGCGCTGCCCCTCGCTGACGGGTGGGACCCGCCTGTCATCCCTAACCCCGCGACCCCGGACTTCTCCCCCGCGCGCGCGATCGCAACCGATCGGGAAACCGCGTCTCGCAGCCGAATTCTGGACCCTGAGGACTCTAACTCGATCACAACAGAACCACCGCCCTCCCCCGGCTATAAAAACAACCGATCCGATCAGTTTTTCTCACGCGATCGCCGATTTTCACTCCGGTGAGCACCGAGACTTCGCCGGTGAATTCTGGCCGATCTAAGCTCGGAAACTCTGATCTAACTCGCTGGTCTTGATCCACCGCCTCCGGGGAACTTTGCAGGTGCAGAAAACCCGAAGACTTACGGTGCAAATCCAGCTCCGACGAGCTTCGCCGTGGTTTTGCCTCGGACCTCGCCGCCGAGCACTTTCCAGGACCCCCGAGATCGTGAAAACCCCCGAGGTGAGATCCCTGACCTCCCCTCTACCGATCTAGACCATAAGATCACAGTTCTAGGCAGAATTCTCGAGGATCCGAAAGTTTCCGGCGAGATCGCCGCTTCCCGCCGCCGTGCGCCGCCGGCAGCGCCGCCCGCGCTCGATCAGAGCGACGTGGCCGCTTGTGCGCCGTTTATTTTAAATCGCACGGTAGACTTTAAAACCCCGCGTACCGGTTCGATGTTATAATCTCAGCCGTCGGTTTAAAATTAGACGGTCCACGTCAGCCCCGCGTTATAAAGACTGGAATTCTTACGTGCTACTCCCTGGGGTTCTCTGGAATTGAGAGCTAGCCCCGGAAACTTCAGATCTAGCCCCTGGAACTCCAGAAAATCATGTAAATTCATTTAAAAATCAGTTTTAGCCCCTAGACTTAATAGAAATTAAGAAAAACACCTCTGAAAAGTGTAGCTAGACCCCTGGAGATTATGAAAATAATATTATATACCCTGTAATGGGGTGAATTCATTATTTTAGCCCTGTTTAGTATTTAATTTAGAAAATTGAATATGTAACTAGTGTTTAAATATTAAAAAGGGGGACAAACCTAATTGTCAAAATTATTAAAAACTTTCTCAGTACTTAGAAAACTTTGGAGTGAGATAAAAATATATTTTTGGGGCTGAAATAAATCTGTTTCATATATTATTCACATTTAATAGTATAGGGACACATTTTTAAGTAAAGAATAGTTAAAGAAAAATAGGAAAAATAATTATGAAATAATATACATCAGAAGCCAAGGTCAATATATGATCTTAAATTATTTAGGACCAGAACCTAATCTGTTTAGGTAGTGTGTATTACTAATTTAATGATAAAATGCACAATTATGCATAAGAATATAAATCTGAAAATATAGAAACTAGTAAATGATAAATGGAGTTTCTAAAGTACAAAGAATTCAGTTTAGGGTTGATAGAAATTATGAAGGCACATATGGAGAAGAAAAATACTCTTCATACATACTTGGTAGTTTAATATATAAGGAATTTATTTAAAACTGAAACACACATATATACATATATATATATATAGTATGTGAGTATAAATATGAACACCAAAGTAGGAATCATACACATGTAAATAAAAGTGTATGCAAGCCTCAAATCAACACACATAGAGTATCCACAACACATAAAATGGTAAAGAAAAATTTCATAAATGTGAATGTGTGGTTTGTATGAAGTAGAAGTGTGAACTATGTCTTATGATTGTTGTTTTCCTTTTGCTATGTGTAATGGTATGAAGTAGAACCTGTTCAAGAGCAAGCTATCAGTTTCCAAGATCAGGACTACCCATTTCAAGAGCAGCAAGAAGGAGACAAGTGTCCTTGACCACTTTGATCCTATGCTAGGATATGTAGATAGAATTATTTGCATTGTCAAATGAAATATGAAACCCATGCTAGGAAAGTTTCCCTAGATTTGCATTACCTTGTTTCCTTGTAGCTTGGGTTGGGATTTATTTTACCATGTCATTTATTTACATGCATATGCTTAGCCATGCTTAGAATGGGATATTTGGGACAAGAGATCATCAGTTTAAATTACCATACTCTTGAATGAGACATTGTGAGTTATGTAGAGGTAGGGATCAAGGCAAGTTGGATGTTTTGGTTGTGTGCTGGGTGCACGAGACTTGGGTTTGTGTTTAGTACTTGCCTGGATCCTAAGGACCGGTTCATGGAGCATGTAACCCGGCTTTACAGTGCCAACCACATGCTGAGATGGGGCAGCTTGGCCAATTAATTAGGTGTATCCCCGGCGTAGTATGGGTGTGTTGGATGGTGCGGGGAGTAGGTGTCAGCTGGACTACCATATGAACCGCAAGGCTCAAGAGGGGGCCACTGCAGCGGGGTTGGAGCCTCTTGTATGCTGTTAGGGGTGAAACCTCAGTGGGCCCACGCTCGTCGGGAATCCCTTTGTAAAGGCTTCGTAGTGATCTCCTGGCTGCACACCTGGGAAGTGTGAATGTGGATCGTAGCCACTGGCATAATGGAGGTTCTTTTAGTCCACCCGGCAACGGGGGATGAAATCACTACTTGTGGGTACAGTGGTACAAACTCTGCAGAGTCAAAACTGTCTTGACAGCCGTGCTCACGGTTAAGAGCGGCCTGGACTTATTCATGATTAGAGGATTGATGGTTTTGGAAGTTAAGCGGGGAGCTTAACATTGGAAATGATGTTATGGTTATTGGATTATGATAATGGGTTGGGAGATTGGGACCATTTCACCTGTGTAGTAATGTAGGTGCTTAATAAGCTAAGGTGATAGGTATTAATTGCGTAGTGCTTTAACCATGAGTTCAACCTCTCCTTGTTCTAGCCATGCACGATATAATTTTCCCACACTTGCTGAGTACCATTGGTACTCAACCTTGCATATTTGTTGGTTTATATTGCTGCTCAGGTCAAGATAATGAGGTGGTGTATAATGACCAAGACTTTGGACCCGAGGAAGGATTCTAGGTTCATGAAGACCCCCCGGGCAACACCTGTGATGGAGCCCCAAAGAATAATATTCCGCTGCTAGTTTATTTCCTTGTGATGAACTTATTATTGTCCATCGAGACATTTACTATGTAAGACTTACTTATATTCGACACCTGGCTTGTAATAAATGATGCTTCACTATTTGTCATCACATGTATGAGCAAATGATCCTGGCATACATGTGATATTCACTTGGTTGTTTCTTCGGAAAAACCGGGTGTGACACCCGATGTAATCTGCTCACGGTATAAAAGAATCGAGTTTGCACTAGCCTATTCATCAAGATCCAATACAAAGCTAGTATGAATTCCAAACCAATGTGATTAGTTCCTTTCTCATGCAAGTTCTTACTACGTCACGACTGTGAGAACAAGTATCCTCGGTCCATTCCGCGAGCAACGGTGATTCAAATCAATAACACCCGAACTACATGACACGTACACCCGTACTCGACGTTGCCTACAGCAACCATCACTGACGTCGTACGCGGCAGCCTTTCCCCTGTTTCACCCCCGTTGAATCGATCAAGTCACCCCGTACAGTAGTGTGACACCCTCGCCTCGGGTGTCAGCATATGTTCATGTTCTATGAAGAGGAAACATTTTAATGAAAAATAGGAACAGAGAGAATTATTAAAAGAATAGCCAATAAAGCCCTCCGAGAGCGCCGAAGACAACTTACCACGGCCGCTGTCCACGTGGCGTGTTTGGAGCTCGTCCCGGCGAAGTGAAGAGAATTCCGCCGCTGAAAGAGCTTCGTGGCAGGTTTAGGGTTCGTCGCCACAAAGGGGAGAGGTCCGATCCTGTGGGACACGTGTTGCCCACGGAGTTAGCCTCTGCAGAGGAAGCAAAGGCATTCTGCAAGACACGTGTCATCCTCGGAGCTAGTCCTCACGGAAATCAGAGGACCAGTCGCGCGGGGTACATGTCGATCTCGGAGCCCATCTCAGAGAAGTCCGGATCTATCGAACACGTGTCGCCACCGGAGCTTATCTCCGGGAGGTCTGTCGTTGCCGGACACGTGTCGACCTTGGGGCATGTTCCTGAGGAAGGAAGAGAGGGAAGATCGGCGCCAACACATGGCATGCGCGGAGCTCACCTCCAAAGGAGGGGGAGGTCTCGCTCGTGACACGCGGCACAACCGGAGCTCGTCTCTGCGGACGAGGAGATACCAGGCCCCGGAAGACACGTGGAGCTTCCGGAGCTCATCATCACGGAGGTAACAAGTTCTGGAGCAGGTTTTATGCGTAAAGATACCGGTATGCAACAGAACCGATCTAAATTCCACGATGCTACTAAAGATAAGACGTTAGGATCCAACAAAGATCTGAATAAGACTCTTATTCGGGATACAAACAGATTAGGACTCTTCTCTTCCCGATTATAAATAGAACCCAAAACCTCTGGCCGAAACCACAAACTTCTCTTTCGACTCTTGAGCCGACGACTTAGAGCCCTAGCCCTAAATCGCCGAGCAAACCATCGCTGAAGCGCAATAAGGGAGATCATCGGAGAAGAACCGAGCGGTCTGAGGAGGACCTCAAAGTCAAGAAGAATGTGAGGTAGGACTTCAATATCATTGTGTTCATCTCTTTGCATCTGTTCTTCAATTCCTTTCGAACAGAAGCCTTCTCGTGGGCAGATCACTTGATGATCAGTTTGATCTAAAAACAAGATCATCACCACGTCCACCTTTGATCCGAACACCCCTGTCCCTACAAGGCCATGCAAAAGCACGTACAGATCAATCTAATAAAACTAATCATGAGATAGCATGCATATGCATCATCGCATCTAGTTTAAGGTTTGTGCATAAATATTGATTGCTGTGAATCCTGTATGCACGTGATCCTACCTAGCAGGACAAGCTCAGGGAGCTGTCTACGACGAACTGCAGCAACCAGGTTTTGAGAATCAAGAACAACCGGAACCGCAAGAACAAGGCAAGTGCTCCTTGACCATATTGATCCTATGTTTTGGATAAAACTGTTTTGTTATGCAAAAAGGTGTGTGTGCTGAGTCAAACATGATGGGAAACCCTTTTATAGGAGTTTACTAGTTTTGATTAAACCACCCTTGTCGCCTGGGAAGTTTATGAGTCGGGTATGGTTTTTGCTTTATGCTTCACTGAGTCTAGGGGATTGGGGAGCGAGATAGATGTGTCTAGCTAACTGCACTCGTAATGATAATGAGAACTGATGATGTTAATGAACATGGATCGGAGGGAGATCTAGGCAAGCCTGGGTTTGTGAATGAGGTAGCATGAGATGGTGGTTTTACTTGCCGTAGATCTAAGGACCGGTTCATGCATGCACATGCCAGGATAACAGTGCCACCACAAGGCCAAGTATGGGTGCGACTTAGCTGAGTAATTAGGTAAGTTGCTAGAGTGTTATGGACTGTGGAAGGCGCGGGGAATGGGAGTCGAGTGAGGACTGCCCTGGGAACTGCATGGCACAAGAGGGGGCCCGTGGGTGGGAGAATTGGAGATTCTAGCCTGCCGGTGAAAACTTAGTGAGTACATACATCTAGTAACCCCTTTGTAAAGGCTATTTTGTGATCTCTTGACCATACACCGACAGATGTGTACTGGCATAATGGAGGTTCTGCAGTCACCGACGGGTGACGAAATCAAAAACTTGTGGGTAAAGAGGTGCACACTCTGCAGAGTCTAAAACTATCATGATAGCCGAGCTTACGGTCACGAGCACCTGGCTAAACTGCCATGATTAGTTGGGATGGTTATAGGGAAGGTTCTTGGTTATGGTTAATGAGTTTGTTATGGTTTGGTTGTTGGGACTGTGGAGTTCGGGTGATAAGATGGTTGCATGACTGTTGAGCCATGGCAGCGAAACTGGTCTCTGTGTGAGACAAAGTTGTTTATGAGATAAGATGGTAGCGAATACGTGAAGGTATTCGTGAGATGGTAGCGAATACGAGGAGGTATTCGTGAGTAAGAATGAGGTTGGAACATGGAAAGTGTCACACCCAGTTTTTCCGAAGAACAACCAAGTGAATATCACATGTATGCCAGGATCATTTTCTCATACATGTGAGGACAAATAGTGAAGCATCATTTATTACAAGCCAGGTGTCAAATATAAGTAAGTCTTACATAGTAAATGTCTCGATGGACAATAATAAGTTCATCACAGGTAAATAAACTAGCAGCGGAATATTATTCTTGAGGGCTCCGTCACAGGTGTTGCCCGGGGGTCTCCATGAACCTAGAAACCTTCTTCGGGTCCAAAGTCTTGGTCATTAAACACCACCTCATCCCCTTGACCTGAGAAGCAATTTAAACCAACAAATATGCAAGGTTGAGTATCGTTGGTACTCAGCAAGTATGGGAAAGTTATGTCATGCATGGCTAGAACAAGGAGAGGTTGAACTCATGGTTGAAGCACTACGCAATTGATACCTATCACCTTAGCTTATTAAGCACCTACATTACTACACAAGTGAAATGGTCCCAATCTCCCATCCCATCATCATAACCAAATAACCATAACATCATTTTCAATGTTAAGCTCCCCGCTTAACATCCACAACTTCCAAAACCATCACTCCTCTAATCATGAATAAGTCCAAGCCGCTCTTGACCGTGAGCACGGCTGTCATGACAGTTTTGACTCTGCAGAGTTTGTACCACTGTACCCACATGTAGTGATTTCATCCCCCGTTGTTGGGTGGACTAAAAGAACCTCCATTATGCCAGTGGCTACGAACCACATTCACACTTCCCAGGTGTGTAGCCAGGAGATCACTACGAAGCCTTTACAAAGGGATTCCCGACGAGCGTGGGCCCACTGAGGTTTCACACCTAACAGCATACAAGAGGCTCCAACCCCGCTGCAGTGGCCCCCTCTTGAGCCTTGCGGTTCATATGGTAGTCCAGCTGACACCTATTCCCCGCACCATCCAACACACCCATACTACGCCGGGGATACACCTAATTAATTGGCCAAGCTGCCCCATCTCAGCATGTGATTGGCACTGTAAAGCCAGGTTACATGCTCCATGAACCGGTCCTTAGGATCCAGGCAAGTACTAAACACAAACCCGAGTCTCGTGCACCCAGCACACAACCAAAACATCCAACTTGCCTTGATCCCTACCTCTACATAACTCACAATATCTCATTCAAGAGTATGGTAAAATAAACTGATGTTCTCATATCCCAAATATCCCATTCTAAGCATGGCTAAGCATATGCATAATAATAAATGACATGATAAAATAAATCCCAACCCAAGCTACAAGGAAACAAGGTAATGCAATTATAGGGAAACTTCCTAGCATAGGTTTCATATTTCAATTGACAATGCAAATTATTCTAGCTACACCTCCTAGTATAGGATCAAAGTGGTCAAGGACACTTGCCTCCTTCTTGCTGCTCTTGAAATGGGTAGTCCTGATCTTGGAAAGGAATAACTTGCTCTTGAGCAGGTTCTACATCATACCATCACACATAGCAAAAGAAAAACAACAATCCATAAGACATAGTTCACACTTCCACTTCATACAAACCACACATTCACATTTATGAAAGTCATTTACCATTATATGTGTTGTGGTTACTCTATGTGTGTCGATTTGTGGCTTGCATGCACTTTTAATCATGTGTATATGATTCCTACTTTTATGTTCACATTTATACTTACCTACTGTATATATATGAGTTTCCCATTTAAATAAATTCCTTATATTCAACTACTACACCTTTTCACTACCAAGTATGTATGAAAAGTATTTTTCTTCTCCATATGTGCCTTTAGAATTTCTACCAACCTTAAAATGAATTCTTTGGGTTCTAGAAACTCCATTTATCATTTACGAGTTGCTATATTTTCAGATTTATTTTCCTATTCATAAATGTATACTTTATTAGGAAAATAGTAAAACACATCATCTAAACGGAATAGGTTCTGGTCCTAAATAATTTAATACATATTTTGACCTTTGACTCCGATGTAAAATATTTCACAATTATTTTCCCTATTTTCTAGAACTATTCTTTACTTAAAAATGTGTCCCTAAATGTAAATAATAAATTAAACAGATTCAATTCAGCCCAAAATATGTTTTTATCTCACTCAAAAGTTTCCTAAATACTGAGAAAGTCTTTAATTTAATTTTGACAATTTGTTTGTCTCACTTTTTAATTTTTAAACACTAGCCACATATTCAATTTCCTAAATTAAATACTAAACAGGGCTAAAAAGGTAAACTCACCCCACTACAGGGTCTATAATATTATTTTCAGAATTTCCAGGGGTCTAGCTACACTTATCAGGGGTGTTTTCCTAATTTTCATTAAGTCTAGGGGCTAAAACTGATTTTTAAATGAATTTACATGACTTTCTGGAGTTCCAGGGGCTAGATCAGAAGTTTCCGGGGCTAGCTCTTATTTCCCGAGAACCCCAGGGGGTAGCACGTAAGATTTCCAGTGTTTATAACGCGGGGCTGACGTGGACCGTCCGATTTTAAACCGACGGCTGAGATTATAACGTCGCACCGGTACGCGGGGGTTTAAACCCTACCGTGCGATTTAAAATAAACGGCGCACAAACGGCCACGTCGCTCTGATCAAGCGCGGGCGGCGCTGCCGGCGGCGCACGGCGGCGGGAAGCGGCGATCTCACCGGAGACTTTCGGATCTTCGAGAATTCTTCCTAGAACTGTAATTTTATGGTATAGATCGGTGGAGGGGAGGTCGGGGATCTCACCTCGGGGGTTTTCTTGAGCTCGGAGGTCCTGGAAGGTGATCGGCGACGAGGTCCGAGGCGAAACCACGGCGAAGCTCGTCGGCGCTGTGTTTACACCGCAAGTCACCGAGTTTTCTACACCTGCAAGGTTCCCCGGAGGCGGTGGATCAAGACCAGCGAGTCAGATCGGAGTTTCCGAGCGTAGATCGGCCAGAATTCGCCGGAGAAGTCTCGGTTCTCACCGGAGGAAAATCGGCCGATCGCGTGGGAAAAACAGAACGAGGTCGGGGTTTTTATAGACGGGGGAGGGCGGCGGGGTGGTTTAGATCATGTCCGCGTCGCCTACGAACAGAATTCAGTGGGGATACGCCGAAATCCCGATCGGTTTTGATTCGGGTGAGAGGGAGTCCGGCGCTGGTGCGAGGTAGACGACGATCGGGTGGGTCCCACCTATCAGCGGAAGGAAGCGGCGCGCGTGGCTGCGGGCTGGCGCGGGCGCTGGCTGGGCCGGCTGGTGGGTTTCGGCCCACTGGCCGGTTTTTTTCTGTTTTCTCTTTTTCTTTTTCTTTTTCTTTTCTGATTTGAGTTTAATTTGAATTCCAGTTTGAGTTTGAATTTTTGCAAAACATGCAACACGTCCAAAAATTTTTAAATTCCCCTTTTAACATGATTTAGGGTTTTAAATCAAAATTTTGGGGTGTTACAGCTCTACCCCCCTTAAAAGAAATCTCGTCCTCGAGATTGGTGTTTCTAAGAAAACAATTCCGGAAATTGTGCCTTGAGCTCATCTTCCCGCTCCCAGGTGGCTTCCTCTTCTGAGTGATGCTTCCACTGCACCTTGCACATCCGAATTCTTTTATTTCTGGTGAGGCGTTCCATTGTCTCCAAAATCTTGTACGGTTGCTCGACATAAGACAAATCCTCAGCTACGTTCACTTCATTCATGGGTAACACCTCTTCAGGCGTCCTCATGCATTTCTTGAGTTGTGACACATGGAATACATCGTGCACATCTGATAGACGAGCCGGTAATTCTAGTTGATACGCCACTTCGCCTTTCCTCTCCAAAACTTGAAAGGGTCCGATGTATCGAGGTGACAACTTCCCTTTCACCTTGAACCGACGAAGTCCTCTGATAGGGGACACCTTTAGATAGACATAGTCTCCCACGTTGAAAACGAGCTCTCTTCTTCGTACATCGGCGGAGCTCTTTTGGCGTGTCTGTGCTATCCTCAAGTTGTTGCAAATTTCCCTCACCTTCGCCTCGGCTTCTTGTAATACTTCTGGACCAAACACTTTACTTTCCCCTGTTTGGTTCCAAAATAAGGGAGTTCTGCACTTCCTCCCGTACAAAGCTTCAAACGGTGACATCTTCATACTAGCTTGATAGCTGTTGTTATAGGAAAACTCCGCATACGGTAAGTTCTTGTCCCAACTCCTATTATTTTTGAGTGCACATGCCCTCAGCATATCTTCAAGGATCTGATTGGTTCTTTCCTTCTGCCCATCAGTTTGGAGATGATAGGTCGAACTAAAGTTCAGATGGGTTCCCATGGTTTCATGCAGCTTCTGCCAGAACCTTGAGGTGAACTGTGTCCCTCGATCCGACACAATCTTCTTTGGCACTCCATGGTAACACACGATCCTTGACATGTACAGCTATGCCAATTTGGATCCGCTGTAGCTTTCTTTGAAATGAGCTACCTTGGTTAGCCTATCAATGATGACCCATATCGAATCATATCCTGATTGGGTCCTAGGCAATCCCACGATGAAATCCATGCTGATTTCTTCCCATTTCCATTCAGGCACTTTGAGTGGTTGCAATAATCCCGCGGGTCATTGATGTTCTGCCTTCACCAACTGACATGTGTCACATAGGGCAACATGTTCCGCGACATCTCGCTTCATGCCATACCACCAATACCTGCTTTTGAGGTCCTGGTACATCTTCGTACTCCCAGGATGAATGGAATAGTCAGAATCATGAGCCTCCTTCAAAATCAATTCACGGATCTCCTTTACTTCTGGCACACAGATTCTTTTCCCGTGCCACACCGTTCCTTGTTCATCCTCTCTAAAACCCAGAGCTTTATTTTCCTTGATGAGTTGTCTGATCTCTTGTATCTTCTCATCATTCTTTTGACCCTCCTGTATGTCTCGCTCTAGTGTGGAGTCCACTTCCATGGCGATGGCTTCACCACTATTTACTAGACATAGATTGAGCCTTTTAACCTCGTCCTTCAATTCTGCAGGCATGTCCTTCAAGCTCAACTTATTGACCTGCACTTTCCGACTTAAAGCATCGGCCACGACGTTTGCTTTCCCAGGATGATAGTTGATGCCTACATCAAAGTCATTGATTAGCTCTAACCATCTCCTTTGTCTGAGGTTGAGGTCTGGCTGTGTGAATATGTACTTCAAACTCTTATGATCCGTATATATCTCGGTCCTCTTCCCCATCAAATAGTGCCGCCAAATTTTCAACGCGTGTACCACTGCGGCTAGTTCTAAGTCATGTGTAGGATAGTTTTTCTCGTGCTTCCGAAGCTGCCGGGATGCATATGCCACGACATGCCCTTCTTGCATGAGAACACATCCCAACCCGTTTCCAGAAGCATCGCAATACACCGTAAAGTTCTTCTGCATATCTGGCATAACGAGCACTGGGGCTGTTGTCAATCTCTTCTTTAGCTCCTAAAAACTCGTCTCGCACTGTGGCGTCCAGGTGAATGTGATTCCCTTCTCCAACAGTTTGGTAAGGGGTCTCGAGATCTTAGAGAATCCCTCAATAAACCGTCGATAGTATCCGGCCAATCCCAAAAAGCTTCAAACTTCCCCGACATTTTCAGGGGTCTTCCACTTCTGTATATCCTCGATTTTGGCAGGATCCACGGAGATTCCTCCCTCCGAGATTATATGTCCTAAGAAGGGAACTCTCTTCAGCCAAAACTCACACTTGCTCAACTTGGCATATAGTTTGTGTTCTCTCAGCCTCTGCAACACCAACCTTAGATGTTTCTCATGTTCTTCTTCATCTTTGGAGAAGACGAGAATGTCATCTATGAAAACCACCACAAATTTGTCCATATATTCCATGAATACCTTGTTCATGAGATACATGAAGTATGTCGGGGCATTAGTTAGCCCGAAAGGCATGACAGTGTATTCATACAGTCCGTACCGAGATACGAAAGCTGTCTTGGGAATATCAGATTGCCTTATCTTGAGTTGGTGGTATCCCGACCTGAGATCAATTTTCGAGAACACACAAGCTCCCCTCAACTGATCAAACAAGTCTTCAATACGGGGTAATGGGTACTTGTTCTTGATGGTTACCTCATTCAAGGCACGATAATCCACACATAACCTTTGGGTTCCGTCCTTCTTGGGCACAAATATCACCAGGGCTCCCCATGGTGAGGAACTAGGACCAATATACCCCTTCTCCGTCAATTCTCTCAAATGATCCTTGAGTTCTTCTAGCTGCTTGGAGTCCATCTGATAAGGTCTCTTGTATATCGGGGCTGTTCCAGGCACTAGCTCAATTGCAAATTCCACTTCACGATCGGGAGGCATACCTGGCAACTCCTCCGGAAAAACATCTGGATATTCCCTGATGGTCCTGATCTCCTTCACTTTCACCTCAACTTGATTTAATTTAATGTCCCTCCTAGGCTCTTGTATTGTTATAAACTTTACTCTTGTGCCACTAGGGTGAGTTAGTTCCACCGTGCTGGTCGAACAATGGATGATTCCTTTATGTTTGGTCAACCAATCCATGCCCAAAATAATATCGATCCCTTGGGAATCTATCACTATGAGGTTAGCAGTAAACACTACCCCATTAATGTCTAGATTCACCTTGGGACACACTTGTCTTGTCCTTATTTCTCCACCTGGAGAGTTTACGGCTAGCATATGGTTCATTTGTGTTGTTGCTAGGTCATACTTCTTAACAAACCCTTGAGCAATAAACGAGTGGGTGGCACCAGAATCAAACAGCAGGGTTGCAAGGTGTAAATTGGCAGGAAACTTACCAACTACCACGTCGGGTGCATCTTGTGCTTCCTCCATAGTGACGTGGTTCACCCATCCTCTCATTACATTCTGCTGTTGTGGCTGCGCGGGCTTCTTCTTTGGGCACTTATGGGCATAGTGCCCCACTTCACCACAGCTAAAACATTGCACCCCAACCTTAGGTGCTTGGCCTTTGTTGTCTTGGGGTTGGTTCGGAGGTCCTTGCACTGCTGGTCGAGGTGGATATGCGGGGCGAGGCTGCTGTACAAACTGACGTTGCGGCTGTGCTGGTGCTGCCGGAGGCCTGTAGTTCGGGTTGTACCCTCTTGGTGCTGAGTAGAGTACCGCAGCACGGCTCATCTGCCCCGTAGGTTGCTGCATCATACGGGGGCGAGTGTTGCTTCCCGAGGCTTGATGTGACCAACCGGCCTTCCTCTTATTCTCATTTTCCAAGGCCTTTAGCTTCCTTTCTACCACAAATGCTCTGTCCACCATCTTTTGGAAGCTTTCATACTCATTCGAGGACATTGCACACTGCATCTCTGCGGTAAGTCCTTCCACGAAACAATCTTGTTTCTGCTCATCAGTCTCTATGTCTCGTGGGGCATAGCGGGATAGTTGAGTAAATTTAGTGAGGTATTCCCTCACCGTCATGTTTCCCTGCTGCAGTCCCAAAAACTCCTTCCTCTTGTTTTTGAGTTCACCTCTTGGGATGTAATGGTTGCGGAAGCTACGCTTGAACTCTTCCCAAGTGATGTTCTCAGGGTCATGATGGGCAGCCACATAGGCGGTCCACCAATCAGCAGCAGGTCCATGCAATTGATGAGAGGCAAACAGCACCCTCTCATACCCTTGGCACTGTATGATCCTCATCTTACTTTCAATGGTCTTCAGGCAATCATCTGCCTCCAGAGGTTCAGCAGCACTTGCAAACTTTGGAGGTTGAGTTCCTAGAAACTCACTCAACCTTGGTTGGCGTGGTGCAGCTTGTGGAGGTGGTACTTGATGCAAGTTGGTCACCACTTGAGTCAAGTTCTGGATGAGCTGATTTTGATTCTCCAGCATTTGGTGGAGAGGATCAACTTCTTCACGGCGACCACCCCTGTCCTGGCCTCCAGAAAGATGAGGGTTGCATGCCTCATCGTTGTTGTTGGCGGGGTTGGCAGCACGTCCTTTTCCTCTTCCGGCCATCTGGCAGAATCAACCAATGTTAATTTGAAAGCATTTCGTATCATCTTACTACTTTCATTTGTTTGTACTTTGAAGTGTTGAGGCTTTGTTATACTTTTCTGAGGGTTCATTTCTCACACAAAAATGAATGTAATATTATTTCATGTGGGTTCACACACCAAAGCAAAATAATCTAAAGACGAGGCTGTGGACAATTGCTCATGGCTTCCACAACTCACGTCACACACCAAGCATTAACACACCATTAACTTAACTTAACGACTCGACTATTCGACATCTTGCTAACTAAGGGAAAGACTCTACACTACTCGTTTTCTTGAGCTGGCTCCTCGGGATCTTCCTCATCATTTCGGCTTCCTACTGACTCTGCTTTGGGTGGGGAGGCTGCTGGTGGAGAAGTGCGACGACGCCTGATCACTCGGCGATCCGGGGAGTCAGGAGTCCATGTATCATTCACGGTGACACACAGTTTATTCTCATCTCCTCTTTCTCTCGCCTTTAAGCAGGCTCGCAGCAACGCCTCCGTTTCCTTCAGGGTGTCCCGGACATCCTGAAGCTCTTGTTGACACTCCTGCAGTCGAGTGCTGAGCATAGCAGCATCCTCCAAGCACAAGTCCATGTGCTCATGGGAAGTCCCTTGCTGCACTGGCGGGTACTTGTACTCCGTGGTACCACTCTAACGTTGGAGGACATACATGTACTCAGTTTTGTCCAAGTGGCGACGATAGATGTGACTCTGGCAGGTGATGGCCTCCCAGGTGACATCTTTCTCCGCATCGACCTGTGTTGCTCGACAAGCTGGAGAGTGGTGGATCTTAAGCAGCTGATTTTCGTGTATAATCCTCATCTCTGAACTCCATTCTTCCCTCTTCTCACGGATGGTCCTGGTGGAGTTATAGTGGATGATTAGTTTGCCCGTATTGCCGGCGGCTTCGAGCATACGCCGAAGACGGCGCAATAAGCCTCCTACTGCCAATCCGTAGGAAAGGTACGTCACCGGACGGATCTCCTCTCTCTCGGCAAGGGCAACTACGGGAACTCTCCCTCCTGTGGACTTGCGAGCGGTGCGAATCATGCGAACCATCTAACAAAAAGAATTTTAAAATTAGGTTAGATAAACCCTCAAACAAAAATCCTATTTTGAATGAAAGTTGGGGTAAGATGAAGAATGTGACTCCATTAAATAACACTTTTCAACACACACCATGTAAAATAGTTTTTAAGAAAATAGGGCCCTTAAATACGTCCATTTCTAACTAGGTCCACGTTCCTACGGGCAACCTTGGCTCTGATACCACTTCCTGTCACACCCGGTTTTTCCGAAGAACAACCAAGTGAATATCACATGTATGCCAGGATCATTTTCTCATACATGTGAGGACAAATAGTGAAGCATCATTTATTACAAGCCAGGTGTCGAATATAAGTAAGTCTTACATAGTAAATGTCTCGATGGACAATAATAAGTTTATCACAGGTAAATAAACTAGCAGCGGAATGTTATTCTTGAGGGCTCCATCACAGGCGTTGCCCGGGGGTCTCCATGAACCTAGAAACCTTCTTCGGGTCCAAAGTCTTGGTCATTAAACACCACCTCATCCCCTTGACCTGAGCAGCAATTTAAACCAACAAATATGCAAGGTTGAGTACCGTTGGTACTCAGCAAGTGTGGGAAAGTTATGTCATGCATGGCTAGAACAAGGAGAGGTTGAACTCATGGTTGAAGCACTACGCAATTCATACCTATCACCTTAGCTTATTAAGCACCTACATTACTACACAAGTGAAATGGTCCCAATCTCCCATCCCATCATCATAACCAAATAACCATAACATCATTTTCAATGTTAAGCTCCCCGCTTAACATCCACAACTTCCAAAACCATCACTCCTCTAATCATGAATAAGTCCAAGCTGCTCTTGACCGTGAGCACGGCTGTCATGACAGTTTTGACTCTGCAGAGTTTGTACCACTGTACCCACATGTAGTGATTTCATCCCCCGTTGTTGGGTGGACTAAAAGAACCTCCATTATGCCAGTGGCTACGAACCACATTCACACTTCCCAGGTGTGTAGCCAGGAGATCACTACGAAGCCTTTACAAAGGGATTCCCGACGAGCGTGGGCCCACTGAGGTTTCACACCTAACAGCATACAAGAGGCTCCAACCCCGCTGCAGTGGCCCCCTCTTGAGCCTTGCGGTTCATATGGTAGTCCAGCTGACACCTATTCCCCGCACCATCCAACACACCCATACTACGCCGGGGATACACCTAATTAATTGGCCAAGCTGCCCCATCTCAGCATGTGGTTGGCACTGTAAAGCCAGGTTACATGCTCCATGAACCGGTCCTTAGGATCCAGGCAAGTACTAAACACAAACCCGAGTCTCGTGCACCCAGCACACAACCAAAACATCCAACTTGCCTTGATCCCTACCTCTACATAACTCACAATATCTCATTCAAGAGTATGGTAAAATAAACTGATGTTCTCATATCCCAAATATCCCATTCTAAGCATTGCTAAGCATATGCATAATAATAAATGACATGATAAAATAAATCCCAACCCAAGCTACAAGGAAACAAGGTAATGCAATTCTAGGGAAACTTCCTAGCATAGGTTTCATATTTCAATTGACAATGCAAATTATTCTAGCTACACCTCCTAGTATAGGATCAAAGTGGTCAAGGACACTTGCCTCCTTCTTGCTGCTCTTGAAATGGGTAGTCCTGATCTTGGAAAGGAATAACTTGCTCTTGAGCAGGTTCTACATCATACCATCAGACATAGCAAAAGAAAAACAACAATCCATAAGACATAGTTCACACTTCCACTTCATACAAACCACACATTCACATTTATGAAAGTCATTTACCATTATATGTGTTGTGGTTACTCTATGTGTGTCGATTTGTGGCTTGCATGCACTTTTAATCATGTGTATATGATTCCTACTTTTATGTTCACATTTATACTTACCTACTGTATATATATGAGTTTTCCATTTAAATAAATTCCTTATATTCAACTACTACACCTTTTCACTACCAAGTATGTATGAAAAGTATTTTTCTTCTCCATATGTGCCTTTAGAATTTCTACCAACCTTAAAATGAATTCTTTGGGTTCTAGAAACTCCATTTATCATTTACGAGTTGCTATATTTTCAGATTTATTTTCCTATTCATAAATGTGTACTTTATTAGGAAAATAGTAAAACACATCATCTAAACAGAATAGGTTCTGGTACTAAATAATTTAATACATATTTTGACCTTTGACTCTGATGTAAAATATTTCACAATTATTTTCCCTATTTTCTAGAACTATTCTTTACTTAAAAATGTGTCCCTAAATGTGAATAATAAATTAAACAGATTCAATTCAGCCCAAAATATGTTTTTATCTCACTCCAAAGTTTCCTAAATACTGAGAAAGTCTTTAATTTAATTTTGACAATATGTTTGTCTCACTTTTTAATTTTTAAACACTAGCCACATATTCAATTTCCTAAATTAAATACTAAACAGGGCTAAAAAGGTAAACTCACCCCACTACAGGGTCTATAATATTATTTTCAGAATTTCCAGGGGTCTAGCTACACTTATCAGAGGTGTTTTTCCTAATTTTCATTAAGTACAGGGGCTAAAACTGATTTTTAAATGAATTTACATGATTTTCTGGAGTTCCAGGGGCTAGATCAGAAGTTTCCGGGGCTAGCTCTTATTTCCCGAGAACCCCAGGGGGTAGCACATAAGATTTCCAGTGTTTATAACGCGGGGCTGACGTGGACCGTCCGATTTTAAACCGACGGCTGAGATTATAACGTCGAACCGGTACGCGGGGGTTTAAACCCTACCGTGCGATTTAAAATAAACGGCGCACAAGCGGCCACGTCGCTCTGATCGAGCGCGGGCGGCGCTGCCGGCGGCGCACGGCGGCGGGAAGCGGCGATCTCACCGGCGACTTTCGGATCTTCGAGAATTCTTCCTAGAACTGTGATTTTATGGTATAGATCGGTGGAGGGGAGGTCGGGGATCTCACCTCGGGGGTTTTCTTGAGCTCGGAGGTCCTGGAAGGTGATCGGCGACGAGGTCCGAGGCGAAACCACGGTGAAGCTCGTCGGCGCTGTGTTTACACCGCAAGTCACCAAGTTTTCTGCACCTGCAAGGTTCCCCGGAGGCGGTGGATCAAGACCAGCGAGTCAGATCGGAGCTTCCGAGCGTAGATCGGCCAGAATTCGCCGGAGAAGTCTTGGTTCTCACCGGAGGAAAATCGGCCGATCGCGTGGGAAAAACAGAACGAGGCCGGGGTTTTTATAGACGGGGGAGGGCGGCGGGGTGGTTTAGATCATGTCCGCGTCGCCTACGAACAGAATTCAGCGGGGATACGCCGAAATCCCGATCAGTTTTGATTCGGGTGAGAGGGAGTCCGGCGCTGGCGCGAGGTAGACGACGATCGGGTGGGTCCCACCTGTCAGCGGAAGGAAGCGGCACGCGCGGCTGCGGGCTGGCGCGGGCGCTGGCTGGGCCGGCTGGTGGGTTTCGGCCCACTGGCCGGTTTTTTTCTGTTTTCTCTTTTTCTTTTTCTTTTTCTTTTCTGATTTGAGTTTAATTTGAATTCCAGTTTGAGTTTGAATTTTTGCAAAACATGCAACACGTCCAAAAAATTTTAAATTCCCCTCTGAACATGATTTAGGGTTTTAAATCAAAATTTTGGGGTGTTACAGAAAGCGATGAAGGTATGTTGGTAATTTAATACATGCTGGGATTGCATTCATCTAAAGTTAAGTTGCTGTTTTATCATGGTTTTTATAAATCTGCTTTTCTGCAAATAAGCCTTTTATGCCTACCTTGTTTATGAGCTGCATATCATGTGTTTTCCCGCACTTGCTGAGTACATCATTGTACTCAAACTTGCATTATTACTTTCATCATCAGCAGCGGGAGAAGCCTACTATGAAGACCGAGTGGGGCATTACGGCGTGTGATCTGTTCTCAACCTTGCCTGTGGAGGGATTAGAGATGGAGCTACTTCTGCTTAGATTTGCTTCCGCATTAGCTAAATTACTTCCGCTTTAGAATAAAGACTTCCGCTGTGAGCATGAGTCCCAAACTCATGAGGTATTGTAATAAACTCTGTTATTCGTGGTAATATATAATCTGAATTCAGTTTGTGGAACGTATGTGTGTGTGTGATGAACATCCTGGGCACACATCTGCATTAGTTCTCGGTTCCGTGGTTTTCCACAGAATTGAGGGCGTCACAAGTAGCCACTCTCATGGTGCACCTACCGACGTGAGATGTCATGAGAATGTTCCCCACATACTGCACACCGGTCGTCCGCCTAAGGCGACCTGAAAAGTCCCAACGACAGCTTCCCGAGGTACATCGGTTTACTGGGTCCCATAATACCAGCATGAGTCCGGTACACAACTCAAACTTATTCAATAGGACCGCATATGGATCGGTCCTTAACCGACACGGACAGGTCTATAGCACCCAAGCCCCTATTTCCTGCTGCTCCTACAACCTTCCGGTCTCAACTTTAACTTGCTAATTCATTTATGAACCAATCCCGTATGCCCCTGTTGTTCCTGAGCATACGAGTAGCATCTCATCACTCGACTTCTACCAAACTGTACTTAAGCATGGCAGTTCTACACGGTGAAAGACACCTACCCAATACTCCATGGTCCTTTGGCTATGCAAGAGGAGTATCAAACACTAGACCTAATGCACAATTCATATCTTAACCAAAAGTGAATACAAAATAAAAACTTAACAGTTGTTAAATGCAAACCGGAGATGCCTGTTTTGCAGGGTAGTCGTATATAATCAGTTAGTGTCCTTGCTGATCCACCCTTGATTCTCCGGAGCTTGATCCACTTCAATGAATCACTCCTTTGAATCCCCTTCGTTGTGGTTCCAATTGAAATGCATATGCATATGTTTTATAGCATGTAATGGAAAGAAGTTATAGAATGAAGTTCTTAGGAACAGAGGTTGTGTGGAATAGCCAGGAATGGCTTGGTCTGCCTCTGTTGTGCAAAGACACAGAAATGACTAAATTAATCTTAGTGTTTTAGCTATACACTAATCACTTTCCCTAATGAACATAATAGAGGAGCTGAAAAGATTTGAAAGCAACTGAAGAACAAGAACTCCAATGGCCTCAAAACTTTTACAGCAGGTTCTATACTACCTAGTGACTTAGCTTGCCAAATTGCAGCTAATGTGGAGTTAAATTTGTGTTCTCCATAATCTCATAATATCCCTCATGTATTTCCACATATAGATAAGTGTGGAGAACAAGCACAGGGAGTTCCAGGTCTCAACTTGAGCTGATAATTTACATGTGAGTTCTTGGTCACATGAAAGTAATCTGGTACAAAATTCAGCCCTTTTACTTGAGTAGTTCTCCCAGAACAATTCTTTAAGTATTTCTACTTAAAAGAATTAATTCTGGAGTACTGTGCATTTTCATGCTCAATTAAGTGAACTACAATTTCAAGTATATCTCAGAGAGCTTGCCTAAATTTTCCTATGATTTTTGGAGCTATGGATTGTCCAGAATAGATTTTTCAAGTGGGAAACATTTTCTGAAAATGTTTCTGGAATTTTATGAACACATCATCTTGTATTTAGTAAATTCCTACTCAAATGATTTTCAAATGAGCTGAAACTTTGCTAAGGTCAAAACTATGCCAAAGAATATTCTTGCAAAATTTAGGGATTTTTGGATAAACCAAACTCCCTCAATAATTCTTTTTCAGAAACCCTTCAAAGAATTTTCCAGAATATAATATTGACTGTCATACAAATCTGAAATCAAATTGGATAGAACTCTGAAAGATGAATCCAACCCAATTGGAATCACTCAATTTGGAGGTTTCTACAAGGAGCTATGATTTTCCAAATTTGAGCCATCACTGGAATTGTTTTCCTACTGAAATCTCCACTGGGCCCGCTTATTTAAATGCCAGCCAATCAGAAATGTGCCACACCGGGCCACAGCTCTTCAGCACGCCAGCACACTAAATCCCAGCCACAGCCGATCGGGGATTTAAATTTTTGAGCCGCTGACAGCCAGGGCCCATGGCCTTCTTCTTCCTCTGGCCGGCCCTTCGCGCGCCCGCACGCTCAGCTCGTCGGAGCAAGCTGGGGCTCGCCGGCCGGCCGTTCTCTGCCGCCACCCGAGCTAAAACTTGCCGCCAGTGCGTGATCTACATCGAGGAACACGGCTGTGGGGTCAGTTCGGGCTGCCGATGACCGAAAATACCCCGGCGACGTGCGGCGGCCACGGTTGAGGTTCGGCGCCGTCGGCCTTGGGTTCTAACCCGCCAAAACCTCGACCAAATGGTTCTACAACATCAGTACACCTCTAGGAAGCTCGACGAGGCCTCAAAGATGTTCAAAAATGGCTGGAAGTTGGTCGGCACCGTGTGACCGATCGTGTCCGCCATGAACGCCTTTGATGGAGCTCAAAATCCATCGCTCCTAGCTGGTTTCATGCAACGGATGCTAAAGGGAAAATGATCACCGGCTAGTCCAGCGTCTATGTGCCAAGTTTGATAACCTATGGAGAATCAGAGAGCGGAAATTCGAAGAAACCGTACCGGATGCTCGGGTTGGAGCCGCCAGAGCAAAACTTCGAAATTCGCCGTCAATAGCTCACGGCATGGCCTGGGCTTTGGGTGAGAGCAGCGCGGTGGCTGTGCGCTCCCGTTGCCGCCCTTGCTTGGCCGTGAAGACTGCTGTGGCGAGCTGCCCACGTGCGCCCGGTCATCGGTTGAAGCTAGGTCGCCGCTGTGGCGGTGGTTCTCGGGCACGGGAGGCCGGAGCTCGCTCGTTTTGGGTCAGGGAGGTAGAGGCTGAGCTTGGGGTAGTGTTTAGCATCTCAGGAAGGAGAGGGCGCGAGTGTTTTGCCGTTCTCCCGATCAGGCCGAGTAGCGGAGGAGGAGAGCTCGGCTTGGTGTTCACGCGAGGAGAAGAAAGCAACTGAGGCTTCGCTCGGCTGAGGGAACGTAATCACGCTGAGGCACGAGGGGGCTTCGCGGAGTCAGCGCGTGGGGGCAGGCAAAAGGAGGGGGCGCAGCTTGGGTGCCGGGAGGCCGTACGGAACCTTGACGGAATAAGCATACGGACGGTGCAACTTGATGGTTTTGCATGCATGGATGGCCGTGTGGGTCAAAATCGAGAAAATAGGGAAAGTCGGTATAACTTACAAACTTAGGTCCCGTTCCCGGACGGGACCTTGATGGAATACAAGTTCAGATGGTGGAACTTGATGGTTTTGCAGGCGCGGATGGCCATCTGGGTTGAAATCGAGAAAGTCGGTAAAACTCATGAACTCGTGTCCCGCGTCGCCGGACAGGACATTGGTGGAATACAGGTCCAGACGGTGCAACTTGATGGTTTTTGCATGCACGGATGGACATCTTGGTCGAAATCGGGAAAGTCGGTAAAACTCACAAACTCGGGTCTCGGGCGGCTGGACGGGGCCTTGACGAAATACACGTCCCGACGGTGCAACTTGATGCTTTTGCATGTGCAGATGGCCATCTGGATCAAAATTGGGAAAGTCAGGAAAACACATGAACTCGAGTCCCCGAACGCCAAACTGGACTTTGACGGAATACACTTTCCGGTGGTGCAACAAGAAGGTTTTCCATGCGTAGATGGCCATCTAGGTAAAAATCGGGAAAATCGGGAAAGTCGGTAGAACTCACTATCTCGGGTCCCGAGTGGCCAGACGGGACGTTGGTAGAATACACGTTTGGATTCTGCAACTTAATGGTTTTGCATGCGCGGATAGCCACCGGGGTCGAAATCAGGAAGGTCGGTAAAACCCACGAACTCGAGTCCTGGCCGGCCGGACGGGACCTTGACGGAATACACATTCCGATGGTACAACATGATGGTTTTGCATGCGCGGATGGCCATCTGGGTCAAAATCGAGAAAGTCGGGAAAGTCGGTAAAACTCTCGAACTCGGGTCCCGGGAGGCTGGACGGAACCTTGACGGAATAAACGTCTGGACGATGCAACTTGAGGGTTTTGCATTTGCGGATGGCCATCTGAGTAAAAATCAAAAGTCGGGAAAGTTGGTAAAACTTACAAAATTGGGTCCCGTGGCCGGACGGGGCCTTGATGGAATACACGTTCGGATGGTGCAACATGATGATTTTGCATGCGCGGATGGCCATCTGTGTTGAAATCGATAAAGTCCAGAAAGTTGATAAAACTCACAAACTCAGGTCCTAAGCGGCCGGACGGAACCTTGATGGAAAACACATCTTGACAGTGCAACTTGATGGTTTTGCATGTGCGGATGAACATCAGGGTCCAAATCGAGAAATTCAAGAAAGTCGATAAAACTCACGAACTCGGGTCCCCGGAGGCCGGACCGAACCTTTACGGAATACACGTCCGGACAGTACAACTTGATGGTTTTGCATGCGTTCAGATGACCATCTGGATCAAAATTGAGAAAGTCGGGAAATTTGTAAAACTCACAAACTCGGGTCACGGGGCCGGACGGGACCTTGATGGAATACACATTCAGATGGTGCAACTTGATGGTTTTGCATGCGTGGATGGCCATCTGGGTTGAAATCGAGAAAGTCGGTAAAACTCATGAACTCGCATCCCGCGCGGCCGGACAGAACATTGATGGAATACAGGTCCGGACGGTGCAACTTGATGGTTTTGCATGCGCGGATGGACATCTGTGTCGAAATCGGGAAAGTCGGTAAAACTCACGAACTCGGGTCTCGGGTGGCCGGACGGGACCTTGACGGAATACACGTCCGGACGGTGCAACTTGATGATTTTGCATGCATGGATGGCCATCTGGGTCAAAATTGGGAAAGTCAGGGAAACTCATGAACTCGAATCCCGAAACACCAAACAGGACCTTGACGGAATACACTTTTGAATGGTCCATTGGAAGGTTTTCCATGCATGGATGGCCATCTGGGTAAAAATCAGGAAAGTCGGTAGAACTCACTAACTCGGAAAACGAGCGGCCGGACGGGATGTTGACAGAATACACGTTCGGATTGTGCAACTTAATGGTTTTGCACGCGGATAGCCATATGGGTCTAAATCAAGAAGGTCGGCAAAATCCACGACCTCGGATCCCGGCCGGCCGTACGGAACCTTGGCGGAATACACGTTCTGATGGTACAATTTGATGGTTTTGCATGCACGGATGCCCATCTGGGTCAAAATCGAGAAAGTCGTGAAAGTCGGTAAAACTCACGAACCCGTGTCCCATGAGGCCGGACGGAATGTTGACAGAATAAACGTCCGGACGGTGCAATTTGATGGCTCTGCATGCGCGGATGGCCATCTGGGTCAAAATCGAGAAAGTCGGGAAAGTCGGTAAAACTTACAAACTCCGGTCCCGTGTCCGGACAGGACCTTGATGGAATACATCGGATGGTGCAACTTGATGGTTTTGCATGCGCGGATGACCATCTGTGTTGAATTAAACTCACAAACTCAGCTCCTGAGCGGCCGGATGGAACCTTGATGGAAAACATGTCTTGACAGTGCAACTTGATAGTTTTGCATGCGCGGATGGACATCCGAGTCTAAATCGAGAAAGTCAGTAAAGTTGGTAAAACTCACGAACTCGGGTCCCCAAATGCCGGACCGATCCTTTACGGAATACACATCCGGACAGGACAACTTGATGGTTTTGCATCCACGGTGGCCATCTAGATCAAAATTGAGAAAGTCGAGAAAGTTGTAAAACTCACAAACTCGGGTCACGGGGCCGGACGGGACCTTGATAGAATACACGTTCGTATGGTGCAATTTGATGGTTTTGCATGCGCGGATGGCCATCTGGGTTAAAATCGAGAAAGTTGGTAAAACTTATGAACTCCCGTCCCGCGCGGCCGGACAGAACATTGATGGAATACAGGTCCGGACTGTGCAACTTGATGGTTTTGCATGTGCGGATGGAAATCTGTGTCAAAATCGGGAAAGTCGGTAAAACTCACGAAATCGGGTCTCCGGCGGCCGGACGGGGCCTTGACAGAATACACGTCCGGACAGCGCAACTTGATGGTTTTGCATGCGCGGATGACCATCTGTGTCGAAATTTGGAAAGTCAGGAAAACTCATGAACTCAAGACTCCGAGCGCCAAACTGGACCTTGACGGAATACACTTTCGGATGGTGCAACTGGAAGGTTTTCCATGCGTGGATTGACATCTTGGTAAAAATTGGGAAAGTCGGTGAAACTCACTAACTCGGGTCCCGAGCTGCAGGACGGGATGTTGATAGAATGCACGTTCGGATTGTGCAACTTAATGGTTTTGCATACGCGAAAAGCCATCTGGGTCGTAATCAGGAAGGTCGGCAAAACCCACGACCTCGTGTCTCGGCCGGCCGTACGGGAGCTTGGCGGAATACACGTTCCGATGGTACAACTTGATGGTTTTGCATGCGCGGATGGACTTCTGGGTCAAAATCGAGAAAGTCGGGAAAGTCGGTAAAACTCGCGAACCCGGGTCCCGGGAGGCCAGATGGAACGTTGACAGAATAAGCGTCCGGACGGTGCAACTTGATGGTTTTGCATGCGCGGATGGCCATCTGGATCAAAATCGAGAAAGTCGGGAAAGTCAGTAAAACTTACAAACTCGGATCCTTTGGCCGGACAGGACCTTGATGGAATACATTGGATGGTGCAACTTGATGGTTTTGCATGCGCGGATGGCCATCTGTGTTGAAATAAACTCACAAACTCAGGTCCTGAGCGGCCAGATGGAACCTAGATGGAAAACACGTCTTGACAGTGCAACTTGATGGATTTGCATGCGCGGATGGACATCTGGGTCCAAATCAAGAAAGTTAGGAAAGTCGGTAAAACTCACGAACTCGGATCCCAGGAGGCCGGACCGAACCTTTACGGAATACATGTCCGGACGGTACAACTTGATGGTTTTGCATGCGTTCGGATGGCCATCTGGATCAAAATTGAGAAACTCGGGAAAGTTGTAAAACGCACAAACTCGGGTCACGGGGCCGGACGGGACCTTGATGCAATACACGGATGGTGCAACTTGATGGTTTTGCATGCGCGGATGGCCATCTGGGTTAAAATCGAGAAAGTCGGTAAAACTCATGAACTCGCGTCCCGTGCGACCAGACAGAACATTGATGGAATACAGGTCCGGACGGTGCAACTTGATGGTTTTGCATGTGCGGATGGACATCCGTGTCGAAATTGGGAAAGTTGGTGAAACTCACGAACTCGGGTCTCCGGCGGCTGGACGGGGCCTTGACGGAATACAGGTCTGGACGGTGCAACTTGATAGTTTTTCATGCGCGGATGGCCATCTGGGTCAAAATTTGGAAAGTAAGGAAAACTCATGAACTCATGTCCCGGAAGGCCAAACTGGACCTTGACGGAATACACTTTCGGATGGTGCAACTGGAAGGTTCTCCATGCGTGGATGGACATCTTAGTAAAAATCGGTAAAGTCGGTAGAACTCGCTAACTCGGGTCCCGAGCTGTCGGACGGGATGTTGACAGAATACACATTCGGATTGTGCAACTTAATGGTTTTGCATGCGCGGATAGCCATCTAGGTCGAAATCAGGAAGGTCGGTAAAACCCACGAACTCGGGTCCTGGCCAGCCGGTCGGGACCTTGGCGGAATACACATTCCGATGGTACAACTTGATGGTTTTGCATGCGCGGATGCCCATCTGGGTCAAAATCCAGAAAGTCGGTAAAACTCATGAACTCGCATCCCGCGCGACCGGACAGAACATTAATGGAATACAGGTCCGGACAGTGCGACTTGATGGTTTTGCATGCGTGGATGGACATCTGTGTCGAAATCGAAAAAGTCGGTAAAACTCATGAACTCGGGTCTCGGGCGGCCGGATGGGGCCTTGACGGAATACACGTCCGGACGGTGCAACTTGATGGTTTTGCATGCACGGATGGCCATCTGGGTCAAAATTGGGAAAGTCAGGAAAACTCATGAACTCGAGTCTCGGAACGCCAAACTGGACCTTAACGGAATACACTTCCGGATGGTGCAACTAGAAGGTTTTCCATGCATGGATGGCCATCTGGGTAAAAATCGGGAAAGTCGGTAGAACTCACTAACTCGGAAAACGAGCGGCCGGACAGGATGCTGACAGAATACACGTTCGGATTGTGCAACTTAATGGTTTTGCACGCGGATAGCCATATGGGTTGAAATCAGGAAGGTCGGTAAAACCAACATACTCGGGTCCCGGCCAGCCGGACGGGACCTTGGCGGAATACACGTTCCGATGGTACAACTTGATGGTTTTGCATGCGCGGATAACCATCTGGGTTGAAATCGAGAAAGTCGGGAAAGTCGGTAAAACTCGCGAATTCGGGTCCCAGGAGGCCGGATGGAACTTTGACGGAATAAACGTCCCGACAGTGCAACTTGATGGTTTGGCATGCGTGGATGGCCATCTGGGTCAAAATCAAGAAAGTCGGGAAAGTCGGTAAAACATACAAACGCGGGTCCCATGGCCGGACATGACCTTAATGGAATACATCGGATGGTGCAACTTGATAGTTTTGCATGCACGGATGGCCATCTGTGTTGAAATAAACTCACAAACTCAGGTCCTTAGCGGCCGGATGGAACCTTAATGGAAAACACGTCTTGACAGTGCAACTTGATGGTTTTGCATACGCGGATGGACATCTGGGTCCAAATCGAGAAAGTCAGAAAAGTCGGTAAAACTCACGAACTCGGGTCCCCAGATGTCGGACCGATCCTTTACGGAATACACGTCCGGACGGTACAACTTGATGGTTTTGCATGCACGGTGGCCATCTAGATCAAAATTGAGAAAGTCGGGAAAGTTGTAAAATTCACAAACTCGGGTCACGGGGCCGGACAGGACCTTGATGGAATACACGTATATATGGTGCAACTTGATGGTTTTGCATGCGCGGATGGCCATCTGGGTTAAAATCGAGAAAGTCGGTAAAACTCATGAACTCGCGTCCTGCGTGGCCGGACAGAACATTGATGGAATACAGCTCCGGACGGTGCAACTTGATTGTTTTGCATGCGCGGATGAACATCTGTTTCAAAATCGGGAAAGTCGGTAAAACTCACGAACTCGGGTCTCCGGCGGCCGGATGGGGCCTTGATGGAATACACATCCGGATGGTGCAACTTGATGGTTTTGCATGCGCGGATGGCCATCTGGGTCGAAATTGGGAAAGTCAGGAAAACTCATGAACTCAAGTCTCCGAACGCCAAATTGGACCTTGACGGAATACACTTTTGGATGGTGCAACTGGAAGGTTTTCCATGCATGGATGGACATCTTGGTAAAAATTGGGAAAGTCGGTAGAACTCGCTAACTCGGGTCCTGAGCTGCCGGAGGGGATGTTGATAGAATGCACGTTCGGATTGTGCAACTTAATGGTTTTGCATGCGCGAAAAGCCATCTGGGTCGTAATCAGGAAGGTCGGCAAAACACATGACCTCAGGTCCCGGCCGGCCGTACGGGACCTTGGCGGAATACACGTTCCGATGGTACAACTTGATGGTTTTGCATGCGCGGATGGCCTTCTGGGTCAAAATCGAGAAAGTTGGGAAAGTCGGTAAAACTCGCGAACCCGGGTTCCGGGAGGCCGGATGGAACGTTCATAGAATAAACGTCCGGACGGTGCAACTTGATGGTTTTGCATGCGCGGATGGCCATCTGTGTCAAAATCAAGAAAGTCGGGAAAGTCAGTAAAACTTACAAACTCGGGTCCTGTGGCCGGACAGGACCTTGATGGAATACATTGGATGGTGCTACTTGATGGTTTTGCATGCGCGGTTGGCCATCTGTGTTGAAATAAACTCACAAACTCAGGTCCTGAGCGGTCGGATGGAACCTTGATGGAAAACACGTCTTGACAGTGCAACTTGATGGTTTTGCATGCGCGGATGGACATATGGGTCCAAATCGAGAAAGTCAGGAAAGTCGGTAAAACTCACGAACTCGGGTCCCCGAAGGCCAGACCGAACCTTTACAGAATACACGTCCGGACGGTACAACTTGATGGTTTTGCATGCGTTCGGATGGCCATCTGGATCAAAATTGAGAAAGTCAGGAAAGTTGTAAAACTCACAAACTCGGGTCACGGGGCCGGACGGGACCTTGATGGAATACATGTTCGGATGCTGCAACTTGATGGTTTTGCATGCGCGGATGACCATTTGGATTAAAATCGAGAAACTCGGTAAAACTCATGAACTCGCGTCCCGCGCGACAGGACAGAACATTGATGGAATACAGGTCCGGACGGTGCAACTTGATGGTTTTGCATGTGTGGATGAACATCTGTGTCGAAATCGGGAAAGTCGGTGAAACTCACAAACTCGGGTCTCCGGCGGCCGGACAGGGCCTTCACGGAATACACGTCCGGACGGTGCAACTTGATGGTTTTGCATGCGCAGATGGCCATCTGGGTCGAAATTGGGAAAGTAAGGAAAACTCATGAACTCATGTCCCGCAACGCCAAACTGGACCTTGACGGAATACACTTTCGGATGGTGCAACTGGAAGGTTTTCCATGCGTGGATGGACATCTTGGTAGAAATCGGGAACGTCGGTAGAACTCGCTAAATCGGTTCCCGAGCTGCGGGACGGGATGTTGACAGAATACACGTTCGGATTGTGCAACTTAATGGTTTTGCATGCGCGGATAGCCATCTAGGTCGAAATCAGGAAGGTCGGTAAAATCCACGAACTCGGGTCCCGGCCGGTCGGGACCTTGGTGGAATACACGTTACGATGGTACATGTTGATGATTTTGCATGCGCGGATGCCCATCTGGGTCAAAATCGAGAAAGTCTGTAAAACTCATACACTCGCATCTTGCGCGGCCGAACAGAACATTGATGGAATACAGGTCCGGACGGTGCGACTTGATGGTTTTGCATGCGCGGATGGTCATCTGTGTCGAAATCGGGAAAGTCGGTAAAACTCACGAACTCGGGTCTCGGGCGGCCGGTCGGGGCTCTGACGGAATACACGTGCGGACGGTGCAACTTGATGGTTTTGCATGCACGGATGGCCATCTGGGTCAAAATTGGGAAAGTTAGAAAAACTCATGAACTCGAGTCCCGGAACGCCAAACTAGACCTTAACGGAATACACTTCCGGATGGTGCAACTGGAAGGTTTTCCATGCATGGATGGCCATGTAGGTAAAAATCGGGAAAGTCGGTAGAACTCACTAACTCAGGAAACGAGCGGCCGGATGGGATGTTGACAGAATACACGTTCGGATTGTGCAACTTAATGGCTTTGCACGCGGATAGCCATATTGGTTGAAATCAGGAAGGTCGGTAAAACCCACGTACTCGGGTCCCGGCCAGCCGGACGGGACCTTGGCAGAATACACGTTCCGATGGTACAACTTGATGGTTTTGCATGCGTGGATGACCATCTAGGTCGAAATCGAGAAAGTCGGGAAAGTCGGTAAAACTCACGAATTCGGGTCCCGGGAGGCCGGATGGAACTTTAACGGAATAAATGTCTGGACGGTGCAACTTGATGGTTTGGCATGCGCGGATGGCCATCTAGGTCAAAATCAAGAAACTCGGGAAAGTCGGTAAAACTTACAAACGTGGGTCCCGTGGCCGGACAGGACTTTAATGGAATACATCGGATCGTGCAACTTGATAGTTTTGCATGCGCGGATGGCCATCTGTGTTGAAATAAACTCACAAACTTAGGTCCTCGGTGGCCGGATGGAACCTTGATGGAAAACACGTCTTGACAGTGCAACTTGATGGTTTTGCATGCGCGGATGGACATCTGGGTCCAAATCGAGAAAGTCAAGAAAGTCGGTAAAACTCACGAACTCGGGTCCCCAGATGTCAGACCGATCCTTTACGGAATACATGTCCGGACGGTACAACTTGATGGTTTTGCATGCGAGGTGGCCATCTAGATCAAAATTGAGAAAGTCGGGAAAGTTGTAAAACTCACAAACTCGGGTCACGGGGCCGGACGGGACCTTGATGGAATACACGTATAGATGGTGCAACTTGATGGTTTTGCAATCGCGGATGGCCATCTGGGTTAAAATCGAGAAAGTCGGTAAAACTCATGAACTCGCGTCCCGCGCGGCCGGACAAAACATTGATAAAATACAGCTCCGGACGGTGCAACTTGATGGTTTTGCATGCTCGGATGGACATCTGTTTCGAAATCGGGAAAGTCGGTAAAACTCACGAACTCGGGTCTCAGGCAGCCGGACGGGGCCTTGACGGAATACACGTCCGGACGGTGCAAATTGATGGTTTTGCTTGCGCAGATGGCCATCTGGGTCGAAATTGGGAAAGTCAGGAAAACTCATGAACTCAAGTCTCGGAACGCCAAACTGGACCTTGACGGAACACACTTTCGGATGGTGCAACTGGAAGGTTTTCCATGTGTGGATGGACATCTTGGTAAAAATCTGGAAAGTCGGTAGAACTCAATAACTCGGTTCCCAAGCTGTTGGACGGGATGTTGACAGAATACACGTTCGAATTGTGCAACTTAATGGTTTTGCTTGCGCGGAAAGCCATCTGGGTCCAAATCAGGAAGGTTGGTAAAACCCACGACCTTGGGTCCCGGCCGGCCGTACGGGACCTTGGCGGAATAAACGTTCCGATGGTACAACTTGATGGTTTTGCATGCGCGTATGGCCATCTGGGTCGAAATCGAGAAAGTCAGGACAGTCGGTAAAACTCGCGAACCCGGGTCCCAAGAGGCTGGACAGAACTTTGACAAAATAAAAGTCCGGACGGTGCAACTTGATGGTTTTGCATGCACGGATGGCCATCTGGGTCAAAATCGAGACAGTCGGTAAAACCTACAAATTCGGGTCCCGTGGCCGGACAGGACCTTGATGGAATACATCGGAAGGTGCAACTTGATGGTTTTGCATGCGTGGATGGCCATTTGTGTTGAAATAAACTCACAAACTTAGGTCTTGAACGTCCGGATGGAACCTTGATGGAAAACACGTCTTGACAGTGCAACTTGATGGTTTCGCATGCGCGGATGGACATCTGGGTCCAAATCGAGAAAGTCAAGAAAGTCGGTAAAACTCTCGAACTCGGGTCCCAGAGGCCGGAGCGAACCTTTACGGAATACACATCCGGACGGTACAACTTGATGGTTTTGCATGCGCAGTTGGCCATCTAGATCAAAATTGAGAAAGTCGGGAAAGTTGTAAAACTCACAAACTCGGGTCACGGGGCCGGACGGGACCTTGATGGAATACATGTTCGGATGCTGCAACTTGATGGTTTTGCATGCGCGGATGACCATCTAGGTTAAAATCGAGAAAGTCGGTAAAACTCATGAACTCGTGTCCCGCGCGGCTGGACAGAACATTGACGGAATACAAGTCCGGACGGTGCAACTTGATTGTTTTGCATGCGCGGATGGACATCTGTGTCGAAATCGGGAAAGTCGGTGAAACTCACGAACTCGGTGTCCGGCAGCCGGACGGGGCCTTTACGGAATACACGTTCGGACGGTGCAACTTGATGGTTTTGCATGCGCGGATGGCCATCTGTGTTGAAATCGAGAAAGTCCAGAAAGTCGATAAAACTCACGAACTCGAGTCCCCGGAGGCCGGACCGAACCCTTACGGAATACACGTCCGAATGGTGCAACTTGATGGTTTTGCATGCGCAGTTGGCCATCTAGATCAAAATTGAGAAAGTCGGGAAAGTTGTAAAACTCACAAACTCGGGTCACGGGGCCGGACGGGACCTTGATGGAATACATGTTCGGATGCTGCAACTTGATGGTTTTGCATGCGCGGATGACCATCTGGGTTAAAATCGAGAAAGTCGGTAAAACTCATGAACTCGCGTCCCGCGCGGCCGGATAGAACATTGATGGAATACAAGTCCGGACGGTGCAACTTGATTGTTTTGCATGCGCGGATGGACATCTGTGTCGAAATCGGGAAAGTCGGTGAAACTCACGAACTCGGTGTCCGGCGGCCGGACGGGGCCTTTACGGAATACACGTTCGGACGGTGCAACTTGATGGTTTTGCATGCGCGGATGGTCATCTAGGTTGAAATTGGGAAAGTTAGGAAAACTTATGAACTCACGTCCCGGAACGCCAAATCAGACCTTGACGGAATACACTTTCGGATGGTGCAACTGGAAGGTTTTCCATGCGTGGATGGACATCTTGGTAAAAATTGGGAAAGTCGATAGAACTCGCTAACTTGGGTCCTGAGCTGCTGAACGGGATGTTGACAGAATACACGTTCGGATTGTGCAACTTAATGGTTTTACATGCGCGGATAGTCATCTGGGTCGAAATCAGGAAGGTCGGTAAAACCCACGAACTCGGGTTCCGGCCGGCCGGTCGGGACCTTGGCGGAATACACGTTCCGATGGTACAACTTGATGGTTTTGCATGCGCGGATGCCCATCTGGGTCCAAATCAAGAAAGTCGGTAAAATTCATGAACTCGCATCCGCGCGTCCAGACAGAACATTGATGGAATACAGGTCCGGACGGTGCAACTTGATGGTTTTGCATGTGCGGAAGGCCATCTGTGTTGAAATAAAATCACAAACTCAGGTCTTGAGCGGTCGGATAGAACCTTGATGGAAAACATGTCTTGACAGTGCAACTTGATGGTTTTGCATGCGCAGATGGACATCTGCGTCCAAATCAAGAAAGTGAGAAAAATCGGTAAAACTCTTGAACTCGGGTCCCCAGAGGCAGGACCGAACCTTTACGGAATACACGTCCGGACGGTACAACTTGATGGTTTTGCATGCGCAGTTGCCCATCAAGATCAAAATTGAGAAAGTCGAGAAAGTTGTAAAACTCACAAACTCGGTACACGGGGCCGTACGGGACCTTGATGGAATATATGTTCGGATGCCGCACCTTGATGGTTTTGCATGCGCGAATGACCATCTGGGTTAAAATCGAGAAAGTCGGTAAAACTCATGAACTCGCGTCCCGCGCAGCCGGACAGAACATTGATGGAATACAGGTCCGGACGATGCAACTTGATGGTTTTGCATGCACGGATGGAAATCTGTGTCAAAATCGGGAAAGTCAGTAAAACTCATGAACTCGGGTCTCCGACGGCCGGTCAGGGCCTTGACGGAATACACGTCCGGACGGTGCAACTTGATGGTTTTGCATGCGCGGATGGCCATCTACGTCGAAATTGGGAAAGTCAGGAAAACTCATGAACTCAAGTCTCCGAACGCCAAACTGGACCTTGACAGAATACACTTTCGGATGGTGCAACTGGAAGGTTTTCCATGCGTGGATGGACATCTTGGTAAAAATCGGGAAAGTCGGTAGAACTTGCTAACTCGGGTCCCGAGCTGCCGGACGGGATGTTGATAGTGCACGTTCGGATTGTGCAACTTAATGGTTTTTCATGCGCGAAAAGCCATCTGGGTCGTAATCAGGAAGGTCGGCAAAACGCACGACCTCGGGTCCCGGTCGGCCGTACGGGACCTTGGCGGAATACATGTTCCGATGGTACAACTTGATGGTTTTGCATGCGCGGATGGCCTTCTGGGTCGAAATCGAGAAAGTCGGTAAAACTCGCGAACCCGGGTCCCGGAAGGCCTGATGGAACGTTGACAGAATAAACGTCTGGACCGTGCAACTTGATGGTTTTGCCTGCGCGGATGGACATCTGGGTCAAAATTAAGAAAGTCGGAAAAGTCAGTAAAAATTATAAACTCGGGTCCTGTGGCTGGACAGGACCTTCATGGAATACATTGGATGGTGCAACTTGATGGTTTTGCATGCACGGATGGCCATCTGTGTTGAAATAAACTCACAAACTTAGGTCCTAAGCGGCTGGATGGAACCTTGATGGAAAACATGTCTTGACAGTGCTACTTGATGGTTTTGCATGCGCGGATGGACATCTAGGTAAAAATCGAGAAAGTCAGTAAAGTCGGTAAAACTCACGAACTCGGGTCCCCGGAGGCCGGACCGAACCTTTACAGAATACACGTCTCGACGGTACAACTTGATGGTTTTGCATGCGTTCGGATGGCCATCTGTATCAAAATTGAGAAAGTCGGGAAAGTTGTAAAACTCACAAACTCGGGTCACGTGGCCGGACGGGACCTTGATGCAATACACGTTCAGATGGTGCAACTTGATGGTTTTGCATGCGCGGATGGCCATCTGGGATAAAATCGAGAAAGTCGGTAAAACTCATGAACTCGCGTCCCGCGCGACCGGACAGAACATTTTTGTAATACAGGTCCGGACAATGCAACTTGATGGTTTTGCCTGTGCGGATGGACATCTGTGTTTAAATCGGGAAAGTCAGTGAAACTCACGAACTCGGGTCTCTGGCGGCCGGACGGGGCCTTGACGGAATACACGTCCGGACGGTGCAACTTGATGGTTTTGCATGCGCGGATGACCATCTGGGTCGAAATTGGGAAAGTAAGGAAAACTCATGAACTCATGTCCTGGAACGCCAAATGGGACCTTGACGGAATACACTTTTGGATGGTGCAAATGGAAGGTTTTCCATGCGTGGATGGACATCTTGGTAAAAAACGGGAAAGTCGGTAGAACTTGCTAACACGGGTCCCGAGCTGCTGGACGGGATGTTGACAGAATGCACGTTCGGATTGTGCAACTTAATGGTTTTTCATGCGCGAAAAGCCATTTGGGTCGTAATCAGGAAGGTCGGCAAAACACACGACCTCGGGTCCCGGCCGGCCGTACGGGACCTTGGCGGAATACATGTTCCGACTGTACAACTTGATGGTTTTGCATGCGCGGATGGCCTTTTGGGTCGAAATCGAGAAAGTCGGTAAAACTCGCGAACCCGATTCCCGGGAGGCCAAATGGAACGTTGACAGAATAAACGTCCGGACCGTGCAACTTGATGGTTTTGCATGCGCGGATGGCCATCTGGGTCAAAATCAAGAAAGTCGGAAAAGTCAGTAAAACTTACAAACTCGGGTCCTGTGGCCGGACATGACCTTGATGGAATACATTGGATGGTGCAACTTGATGGTTTTGCATGCACGGATGGCCATCTGTGTTGAAATAAACTCACAAACTCAGGTCCTGAGCGCCTGGATGGAACCTTGATGGAAAACACGTCTTGACAGTGCAACTTGATGGTTTTGCATGCGCGAATGGACATCTGGCTCAAAATCGAGAAAGTCATGAAAGTCGGTAAAACTCACGAACTCGGGTCCCCGGAGGCCGGACCGAACCTTTACGGAATACATGTTCGGACGGTACAACTTGATGGTTTTGCATGCGTTCGGATGGCCATCTGTATCAAAATTGAGAAAGTCGGGAAAGTTGTAAAACTCACAAACTCGGGTCATGTGGCCGGACGGGACCTTGATGCAATACACGTTCAGATGGTGCAACTTGATGGTTTTGCATGCGCGGATGGCCATCTGGAATAAAATCGACAAAGTCGGTAAAACTCATGAACTCGTGTCCCGCGCGACCGGACAGAACATTTTTGGAATACAGGTCCGGACGGTGCAACTTGATGGTTTTGCCTGTGCGGATGGACATCTATTTCGAAATCAGGAAAGTCGGTGAAAGTCACGAACTCAGGTCTCTGGCGGCCGGATGGGGCCTTGACGGAATACACGTCCGGACGGTGCAACTTGATGGTTTTGCATGCGCGGATGACCATCTGGGTTGAAATTGGGAAAGTAAGGAAAACTCATGAACTCATGTCCCGGAATGCCAAACTGGACCTTGACGGAATACACTTTCGGATAATGCAAATGGAAGGTTTTCCATGCGTGGATGGACATCTTGGTAAAAATCGGGAAAATCGGTAGAACTCGCTAACATGGGTCTCGAGCTGTCGGACGGGATGTTGATAGAATACACGTTCGGATTGTGCAACTTAATGGTTTTGCTGCGCGGATTGCCATCTAGGTCAAAATCAGGAAGGTTGGTAAAACCCATGAACTCGGGTCCCGGCCGGTCGGTCGGGACCTTGGCGGAATACACGTTCCGATGGTACAACTTGATGGTTTTGCATGCGCGGATGCCCATCTGGGTCAAAATCGAGAAAGTCGGTAAAACTCATGAACTCGCATCTCGCACGGCCGGACAGAACATTGATGGAATACAGGTCCGGATGGTGCGACTTGATGGTTTTGCATGCACGGATGGACATTTGTGTCGAAATCGAGAAAGTCGGTAAAACTCACGAACTTGGGTCTCGGTCGGCTGGACGGGGCCTTGACGGAATACACGTCCGGACGGTGCAACTTGATGGTTTTGCATGCACGGATGACCATCTGGGTCAAAATTGGGAAAGTCAGGAAAACTCATGAACTCGAGTCCCGGAACACCAAACTGGACCTTAACGGAATACACTTCCGGATGGTGCAACTGGAAGGTTTTCCATGCATGGATGGCCATCTGGGTAAAAATCGGGAAAGTCGGTAGAACTCACTAACTCGGGAAATGAGCGGCTGGACGGGATGTTGATAGAATACATGTTTGGACTGTGCAACTTAATGGTTTTGCACGCGGATAGCCATATGGGTTGAAATCAGGAAGGTCGGTAAAACCCACGTACTCGGGTCCCGGCCAGCCGGACGGGACCTTGGCGGAATACACGTTCCGATGGTACAACTTGATGGTTTTGCATGCGTGGATGGCCATCTGGGTTGAAATCGAGAAAGTCGGTAAAACTCGCAAATTCGGGTCCCGGGAGGCCGGATGGAACGTTGACGGAATAAACGTCCGGACGGTGCAACTTGATGGTTTGGCATGCGCGAATGGCCATCTAGGTCAAAATCAAGAAAGTCGAGAAAGTCGGTAAAACTTACAAACGTGGGTCCCGTATGATATACACGCGCCTAGGCAGCACATGTAACAAGTTGTTGTGGCCCGATCTTCTCGTAGGATCTGCGAACTTGATAAATTGTTGTTACGTGACCTGATGAAGAGGCAGCGCACCGCGAGGCTGTCCACGTGACGAACGACTGAGAGAATCACCCTTCCACGTATCGACGAAACAGCCCACTCAATCACGCCCTGTAGACGTAAAGGACGAACTGGGTGAACCGCAGTTCGGCGTTCTACAACTCCCTCAGGAATCGAAAGAACAAATATTGCAAGCCTCTCAAGACTCACGCATAAACAAAACTCCACGAGTTTGTGTATTCTGAATTCAATAAAAATAAGATGTCCTTTTCATTGTCTAGTACAAGATATATATAGAGATAGGGGCATTCAGCTTTGAGTAAATGGCTGCATGCGCATGCTCTAGTGGATTTCGTGGCTGGTTCGCGCGTCTTTTCAGCTTCTGGCAGCAGTTACTAAAATGAGCATAACTCCTTATTAAAACATCCAAATAATGAACCGTTTGATGGGCTGTAAAGTAGACTTGAAGACGCTTCCATCCACTTATAGAACACCGTCTAACTCCTTGTATTCTGTCTGCAGTGATGCTTGGAATTTGTACCATGTGTCAGTCATCTAGCTTCTGGTTGCATTCCCATGCTAAGGTGATGAACCACCATTTTATTCATGGACACTATAGGCTTCTCGGTTCAGATGTCCAGAGGTTTGAATCCATCTTGATCCCATGCTGGTTCATACACTTCATCGTTTCTAAGGACATTGAAACAAGAACTCAAAAGCATAGGCTCATTCAACATAGACTTATTATTAAACAGAAGGTTAGCGTTCACCTAAGAATGAATTTCCTTCTGCAATTGTTTAGCTCTACTCCTTGTAATTGGACCAGCTATATCAAGTGGATTTTCATTTGAAGATGAGTGAATGCTAGGCATGACCTCATTAGCCTCCCCCTCTTGAGAAGGAGTCGTCCTCGACTCAGGCTCACCAACAAATGGAAGCAAGTCTTTGACATTGAATGTTGTACTCACATTGGAATATTCAGGTGGCAGCTCGATTTTGTAAGCATTATCATTTATCTTTTGGAGAATCTTGAACGGACCATCACCCCGAGGAGATAACTTACTCTTACGCTGTTGGGGAAAGCGATCCTTTCCTAGATGCAACCATACAAGATCTGCTGGCTGAAATGTAACCTTCTTCTTACCTTTGTTTGCTTGCTTTGCATATTGTGCTGATTTCTTCTCAATATTCTTTCTTGTCTCCGCATGTAACCGCTTGATAAAGTCAGATCTTTTTGTGGCATCCAAGTTAACTTGTTCATGTAATGATAAAGGCAAAAGATCCATGGGAGTATGCGGTTTAAACCCATAAACTATTTGATGCGGACATCGCTACCGTTGATACAACCACAACACCAGCCCATTCACCACTCTCAGCTAATCAAGGTCCAATGACACGCGCTCGTGCACGTCAACTTAATTATCAGGTGCTTGGGAATTGATCCAGCTAGGAGGGATGGAGGGATTAATGCAATAAAGGCTGCTCCACCCGAGGGGAAATCTTGAGGCTGGGGCCATTTAATAAAGAGAGATTTAGACAAATAAGTAAAGGAATAAGGGAAATCTTGTCCAACTTTGCTGCTGGACGAAATTCCCTCTTTCTTCCCCCATTTAAAGATAGATGTGCTATAATAAGGAAAGAAATAGAGAAAATCATATCCTGCCTTGCTGCTGGATGGGTTTCCCTCTTTCTTTCCCTATTAAATGGTAGTCTATCACAGAAAAAGGAAGGGAATAAGGGAGATCACGTCCTACCTTTGTTGCTGGACGAATTTCCCTCTTCCCTCCCCTATTTAAGTAGTCCAAGAGCTCCTTGACAGGGCGGGTTTTGTTTTCTGTAAGTTTAGCCATTGCTACTTCCTTGTAACGGAAGTGTCGACTAGACCTTCCGATTACTTGAATCAGAACCCCAACTTTTTCACACCCGTGAGTGTTTGCTTGTTATCTTGTTCTTGCTTGTTCTTCGATTGCTTGCAGGTTCAAGGCTGTTCTTGGCACGGCAAGTACAGCAATAACAGGAGCCGGTGTAACTATCGCTAAGGCGCAACATCCTTGTGGTTGTTGTAGTCGGGTAGCACAACGTCGACCTCCACCCAAATCGTAGTTACCAGGAGACGGTGTAACTGTCGCTCAAGGCGCCACACCATTCTGGTTGTGGTAGTCGGGCTGCCAACGTCGGCCTCCACCAAATTCGTTCATTACCAACATCTCTCATCGAAAGATAGGGCGTCCCCCGTACCCATTGGGTTCATCAAGTGGTATCAGATTTCAGGTTGCTCGGTGAGAGATTTCCTTCTCCTTGTTCTTCATTTACCAACAGTCCACTTTCCTGCTTCTTGTGCAGCAAGCATGGCATATGTTTCATTATCTAAATCACTAGCGGATGAGTACTCACCATTTTCTCGTACAACCAGCACACGCTTGCTTGGGCAGTCCCTTCGTAGGTGCCCAAAAACCTTGCACTGGAGGCATTGAATGTCTTTTGTTCTCCTGGTAGAAGCAATGGAAGAAGAAGTGTTGGCTGCAACTTGGGTGGATCCTTTTGTTATCTCGATTGCACGCGAAGGTGCTGATTTTGATGTAGTCCTGGGCAACCCATTGGAAGCATCGTCTGGAGAATCATGCTTAGTACCAGCAGCACTTGAGCGGAACTGCCATGAGGTAGTTCGACCTGCAGAAATGTTAGTTCTTGTACGTCGTCCCTGCACTTCTATTTCAGCCTTACAAGCAAGATGGAATAATCGAGTGACGTTAGTGTATTCCTTATAAGCCAATATGTCCTGAATTTCTCTTGTTAAACCACCCATATGTAACACCCCAAAATCATGTTAAGAGGAGAATTTAAAAATTTTTGGACGTGTTGCATGTTTTGCAACAATTTAAATTCAAACTGGAATTCAATTTAAACTCAAAACAGAAAAGAAATAGAAAAAGAAAAAGGAAAACAGAAAAAAAACCGGCCAGTGGGCCGAAACCCACCAGCCGGCCCAACCAGCACCCGCGCCAGCCCGCAGCCGCGCGCGCCCCCTTCCTCCCACTGACAGGCAGGGCCCGCCAGTTTTCTTCTTCCTCGCGTCAGCGCCGCGCTTGGCCGGACTCTCTCTCACCCCGAATCCAAACCGACCCGGATTTTTGCGTATCTCAGCCGAATTTTGCTTGTGGGCGACGCAAACTCGATCACAACCGAACGCCGCCCTTCCCCCGTCTATAAAAACCCCGGCCTCGTCCCGTTTTTCTCACGCGATCTGCTGTTTTTACTCCGGTGAGAACCCAAGCCTTCTCCGGTGAATTCTGGCCGATCTACGCTCGGAAATTCCGATCTAACTCGCTGGTCTTGATCCACCGCCTCCGGGGAACTCTGCAGGTGCAGAAAACTCGGTGACTTGCGGTTCAAACACAGCACCGACGAGCCTCACCGTGGTTTCACTTCGGACCTCGTCGCCGATCGCTTTCCAGGACCTCCGAGCTCAAGAAAACCCCCGAGGTGAGATCCCCGACCTCCCCTCCACCGATCTATGCCATAAAATCACAGTTCTAGGAAGAATTCTCGAAGATCCGAAAATCTCCGGTGAGATCGCCGCTTCCCGCCGCAGTGCGCTGCCGGGCAGCGCCGCCCGTGCTCGGTTAGAGTGACGTGGCCGCCTGTGCGCCGTCTATTTTAAATCGCACGGTAGACTTTAAATCCCCGCGTACCGGCTCGGCGTTATAATCTCAGCCGTCTGTTTTAAATCAGACGGTCCACGTCAGCCCCGCGTTATAAAGACTGGAATTCTTACGTGCTACCCCCTGGGGTTCTCGGGAAATAAGAGCTAGCCCCGGAAACTTCTGATCTAGCCCCTGGAACTTCAGAAAATCATGTAAATTCATTTAAAAATCAGTTTTAGCCCCTGGACTTAATAAAAATTAGGAAAAACTCCTCTGTTATGAGTAGCTAGACCCCTGAAAATTGTTAAAATAATATTATAGACCCTGTAGTGGGGTGAGTTTACCTTTTTAACCCTGTTTGATATTTAATTTAGGAAATTGAATAGGTGGCTAGTATTTAAAATTTAAAAAGTGGGACAAACATATTGTCAAAATTTAATTAAAAACTTTCTCAGTACTTAGAAAACTTTGGAGTGAGATAAAAATATATTTTTGGGCTGAAATGAATCTGTTTAATTTATTATTCACATTTATTAGTTATAGGGACACATTTTTAAGTAAAGAATAGTTCTGAAAATAGGGAAAATAAATGTAAAATAGTTTACATCAGAGGAAAAGGTCAAAAATATATTATTAAATATTTTAGATCAGAACCTATTCTGTTTAGATGATGTGTCTTGTTATTTTCATAATAAAGTTCACATTTAGGCATAGGAAATAAATCTGAAAATATAGCAACTAGTAAATGATAAATGAAGTTTCTAAAATCCAAAGAATTCAGTTTAGGGTTGGTAGAAATTCTGAAGACACATATGGAGTAGGAAAATACCTTTCATGCATACTTGGTAGCTAAAAGGTGTAGTAATTAAATATAAGGAATTTATTTAAATTGGAAACTCATATATATAGTATGTAAGCATAAATGTGAATACAAAAGTAGGAATCATATACACATGGTTAAAAGTACATGTAAGCCAAAGATCAACACACACAGAGTAACCACAACACATATAATTGTGAATGACTTTCATAAATGTGAATGTATGATTTGTTTGAAGTGGAAGTGTGAACTATGTCTTATGGATTGTTGTTTTTCTTTTGCTATGTGTGATGGTATGATGTAGAACCTGCTCCAGAGCAAGTTCTTCCTTTCCAAGATCAGGACTACCCATTCCAAGAGCAGCAGGAAGGAGGCAAGTGTCCTTGACCACTTTGACCCTATACTAGGACATGTAGCTAGAGTTATTTGCATTGTCAAATTAAAATATGAAGCCATGCTAGGAAGTTTCCCTAGAATTGCATTACCTTGTTTCCTTGAAGCTTGGGTTGGGATTTATTTTATCATGTCATTTATTATTATGCATATGCTTAGCCATGCTTAGAATGGAATATTTGGGATATGAGATCATCAGTTTATTTTACTATACTCTTGAATGAGATATTGTGAGTTATGTAGAGGTAGGGATCAAGGCAAGTTGGATGTTTTGGTTGTGTGCTGGCTGCACGAGACTCGGGTTTGTGTTTAGTACTTGCCTGGATCCTAAGGATCGGTTCATGGAGCATGTAACCTGGCTTTACCGTGCCAACCACATTCTGAGATGGGGCAGCTTGGCCAATTAATTAGGTGTATCCCCGGCGTAGTATGGGTGTGTTGGATGGTGCGGGGAATAGGTGTCAGCTGGACTACCATATGAACCGCAAGGCTCAAGAGGGGGCCACTGCAGCGGGGTTGGAGCCTCTTGTATGCTGTTAGGGGTGAAACCTCAGTGGGCCCACGCTCGTCGGGAATCCCTTTGTAAAGGCTTCGTAGTGATCTCCTGGCTACACACCTGGGAAGTGTGAATGTGGTTCGTAGCCACTGGCATAATGGAGGTTCTTTTAGTCCACCCGGCAACGGGGGATGAAATCACTACATGTGGGTACAGTGGTACAAACTCTGCAGAGTCAAAACTGTCATGACAGCCGTGCTCACGGTCAAGAGCGGCTTGGACTTATTCATGATTAGAGGAGTGATGGTTTTGGAAGTTGTGGATGTTAAGCGGGGAGCTTAAAATTGGGAATGATGTTATGGTTATTTGATTATGATGATGGTACGGGAGATTGGGACCATTTCACCTGTTTAGTAATGTAGGTGCTTAATAAGCTAAGGTGATAGGTATTAATTGCATAGTGCTTTAACCATGAGTTCAACCTCCCCTTGTTCTAGCCATGCATGACATAACATTCCCACACTTGCTGAGTACCATCGGTACTCAACCTTGCATATTTTGTTGGTTTATATTGCTGCTCAGGTCAAGATAATGAGGTGGTGTATAATGACCAAGACTTTGGACCCGAAGAAGGTTTCTAGGTTCATGGAGACCCCCGGGCAACGCCTGTGACGGAGCCCTCAAGAATAATATTCCGCTGCTAGTTTATTTACTTGTGATGAACTTATTATTGTCCATCGAGACATTTGCTATGTAAGCTTATTTATATTCGACACCTGGCTTGTAATAAATGATGCTTCACTATTTGTCATCGCATGTATGAGAACATGATCCTGGCATACATGTGATATTCACCTTGGTTGTTCTTCGGAAAAACCGGGTGTGACAAGAAGTGGTATCAGAGCCAAGGTTGCCCGTAGGAACATGGACCTAGGTAGAAATGGACGTATTTAAGAGCCCTATTTTCTTAAAAACTATTTTTACAAGGTGTGTGTTGAAAAGTGTTATTTAATGAGTCACTTTCTTCATCTTACCCCAATTTTCATTCAAAATAGGACTTTTGTTTAAAAAAAGTTTATCTAACCTAAGTTTAAATGCTTTTTGTTTTTAGATGGTTCGCATGATTCGCACCGCTCGCAAGTCCACAGGAGGGAGAGTTCCCGTAGTTGCCCTTGCCGAAAGAGAGAAGATGGGAATGAACTGTGTGTCACCGTGAATGATACATGGACTCCTGACTCCCCAGATCGCCGGGCGATAAGGCGTCGTCGCACTTCTCCACTAGCAGCCTCCCCACCCAAAGCAGAGTCAGAAGGCAGCCGAAATGACGAGGAAGATCCCGAGGAGCCAACTCAAGAAAACGAGTAGCGTAGAGCCTTTTCCTTAAAGCAAAAGGATGTCAAGTAGTCGAGTCGTTACGTTAGTTAATGGTGTGTTAATGGTTGGTGTGTGACGTGAGTTGTGGAAGCCATGAGCAATTGTCCACAGCCTCATCTTCAGATTGTCTTGCTTTGTGTGTGAACCCACATGAAATAATATTGCATTTATTTTTGTGTGAGATATGGAACCTCAGAAAAGTATAACAAAGCTTCAACACTTCAAAGTACAAACAAGCGAAAGTAGTAAGATAATACGTAATACTTTAAATTAACATTTGGTTGATCATGCTAGATGGCCGGAAGAGGAAAAGGTCGCGCTGCCAACCCCGCCAACAACAATGATGAGGCCTGCAACCCTCATTGTGGCGGACCGGAATCCGCTCATCCAGGATCGCAGAGGGTGGTGCCGCGCAAAGCGACACCCGACAGCACACATCATAAGAACATAATATATTACATGGGAAACAACTGAAACTGTACAAACAGGTACAAACTTCAGTTACAACTATTGTTTATGTTACAGAGCGGAAGTCTACACTACACAACTCACGCCCGCCTATCTAGTAAAAGTTGGTTGCCCAAGGGCGGTTGCCCAGCCCTAGGGCAACCCACACTAGCTGCACTCCTCAGCTCAGCGCGGCGTGTACGGCTCCCACTCAGCCGTGGTCCCCGATGGAGGGTAACCCTCGCCGGTGGACTCGTACTCCGAGTCCGTGGGTGGCTCCTCACCTGAAAAACACTTAAGCAGCAACCATGAGCACGAAGGCTCAGCAAGGCTTAACCGACTCACCTAAGCATGAAACTCTACATGAGGTATACCAAGACATAGGTTAGTAGCATTTCAGCAAAACGACACGCCTACAAGTTCATCCTTAGTTCATGTTTTAGCAACAAGTTAACAGTTCATGAAATCTGAAATTTAGTAAGCAGTATTTGGTGGCACACATGAAGCAATACAATTATATCAATCAGCATCATTGAATCAACATATTTCATCCATTAGTCTACGTTACGATGCAGTGAACAAGCGGTACTCGTCACCGCGAGGGACGGCGAATCGACTCGATATACACCAGCAGGGAAACCCAAAGAGCACGTCACGTACGCCCACCCGTGGAGCTGCACAGCACGCTCACTCGATGTCGTACGGGACAACCTTTCACCCAACAGCCCAAACGTCGAACCGGTCGCACCGAAACGAGCAGGAGGTTCCCCACACGGAGCATCTCTCTATGCCCGTTGGCAGATTTCCACCTTGCTGCCCTCAACCTACACCTATAAATCGGTGTGCTATGCCTCGACGCCTGGAGGTTTAGGCTACATCGGTTTATCGGGGCCCATATATCCGATATGCCTTCGGTACGTTCAATACTTGTTCAGCAGGGCCGCACACGGCTCGGTCCTCAATCGACACGGGCAGGGCTGTGCACACAAGACTTCTTCTTGCTGCGCCCTAGCCCCTGCCTAGTCTCATTTTCATTACTAAAGTGATCTCACATCACTCAACCGAACCCGTGTGTCCCAAGTCTATCTCGCGAGTAGATTCCAACTACTCGACTTGTACCGAAGCCCTATAAATCTTTAAGCATAGCCTATCTACTCGAGATCTTAGACACTACCCTCACTCTTAAAGAAAAATTCTGGTTATGCAAGTGGGGTTTCATTCATCCTATACCTAATGCACATACATACTTCATATGACACATGTAAACAAAGTAAGACTTATAAAAGGGTTAATGCAAACCGGGGCTTGCCTTGTTGCTGCTGGTCAGTAGTTAGTTCCTCGTCCGGAAGAAGGAAGTCCAGCACTTCCGGAGTCTCTTCTTCAACGGCTACACGTTAATGAAATACTACATGTTAATTTAGATGCAAATGTGAGTTTTAGAGTAAGACTTCTACTATTAGTTCTAATAACCAGCCTCTAACACCTGGAACTTTGTTTAAAATTTAAAGATGAACTGGTGTTGGTGGTTTGGCTTGGACTTAATCACATGGTTAAATGCTAAGTGGTTTTCCCCCTTTTCCACATTAATCCCTTAAGTGGTTAAACAGGACAGGGGTGATCTAGAGCTCCAATGGAGCTGAGAATTTTTGTGTGAGTTCCTTGTCACAAGAAAACTCTCTGGACCAAACATTAGCACTTTTCATGGAGTGGTTTGCTCAGAATAATTCTCTTGGCAAATCAGCAAGGAAGAATTTATTCTGAGGTAATACCCCTGTTCATGCTCAACTTAATGAACTAAAATTTCAATTATAGCTCATAGAGTTTGCATGAATTTTTCTAACATTTTTGGGGTTAAGATTTGCCCAGAACTTAATTTCCAAGTTTTGGAAATTCTCTGAAAATGTTTCTGTATTCAAATGAACACAGCACCTTCCAAATTGAATTGCTCTGACCCAATCAACTCCAAATGGTCTGAAACTTTTACAGGGGTTTACTAATGTCCTAAAGAACATTCTGGCAAAATTTGGGGATTTTTGGATGAACCAAACTCCCTCTAAAATTCTTTTGCTGAAAAGTTTTAAAGAATTTTCCAAAATTAATTAATGGGTTTCATACAAATTGGGTTGTATATCTGGACAGATCTAGGCAAGATGAATCCAACCCAATTTGAATCACTATATTTGGAGCTTCCTAGCAAAAGTTATGGGGTTCTAAAGTTTGCACTAAAACTGGAAATTCCAGAAATGTTTAAATCCTGCGGGTGGGTCCACGTACACGTGTCGACCGCTGGATCCGAGCCACACGGGGCCACAGACTCCTTCCCGCGCGGCCACACTGGATCCCGGACCACAGAGAATCCCACCCCTTTATCTCCAGCCGCTGACGCGTGGGGCCTACCCCTTCGTCTACCTCCGGCCACCAGCGCGATCCCGCCGCCGAGCTCGCCGGAGCTCTCGCCGGAGAGGGGTTCCGGTCCTCGGAGCTTGCTGAATCTCGCCGCCAGTGCCTATCTCGGCCTGAGCAACACGGTGGTGCCCTGCCCAGAACTTGACAACCACCGGAACTGTGCTCCCGACGGCAACAGCGGCCGGGAGCTCACCGGCGACGTCGCACTCAGCCTCACCTGCATTTTTTTTATGCGGTTTGCTCGGGGAGCTCCGCTGACACCTGCTGATCATGGATATGGGCACCGATCCCCGTGAAAACGGCTGCAACTATGACCTCGTCGGCGACCTAGGCCGGATATCGGCTGTTGCTCAAAAAAACTTGGATAACCGCAACCCTAGCCCATGATTCTTGCTGGTTTTCGATCCTAGGTGGTCGTGGCAGGGTGTAGATCGTGTGTTTAGCTTGGTACGCCCGGTGATAAACCAATACTCGTGAATTTTTGGATTTGGGGGAGCTCGGCCTTAAGAACACCGAAGCGTTCCCGGAAGAAATTCTCCCCTGACAGTGCATGAAATGCCGAACGGTAAGGGCAGGCAGAACCAGCACCTTGTGGCGATCATTTCTTGTGTTGAGCGTCGGGCAGGAGGAAGCCTGTGCCGTCCGGCCGCCGGCGATCAGAGGGCGGCGACTCCGGGTGAGCTGCTTCGGATGTAGGCGAGTGGAACCGAGAGTATGGGGAGCGAATTCTCGCCGACCAGGGTGCGATCACCTGTTTTGTAGCCGGCGCCCTCATCCCCCCGAGCAGGAGGTGGCGCGGTGGCTGCGTTGGGACGGGGTCGACCCCGTGCGCTGTCGGCCGCAGGGTGCTCGACCGCGCGCCCGAGTCGGTTTGCTCCCCAGGGTGGCTGACCAGTGGGCCCTATTCTCCCCTCTAAATCTTTCTCCCCCCTTTCTTTTATAAATATCCCAGCTACTGAGAATTAAATGGGAGACTTAGCCCCCAAGTATTGGTTTGAACTTGAGTTTTCAAATTCGAACTTTGTTTGGTTAAATTTGCTTCATGTTTAACTGAAGTTCAAATTCAGTTTTGAATTCTTGCCAATTTAGCTCCTGACAAGTTGAACTCCAATGGGGATGAAAATTGGTGGGTTTACTCAGAAAAATGTGCTGAGTGTAGATATGAAGCTAACTTTTGAATTTGGGTGATGAAAGTTGTTGCAATTTGAATTTACATTCAAATTGGCCTCTTTTTGAAACAACCCAAAAGTGCCTCAAAAAGTGTTGAATTTGCATGAGCTTTGGACTGAACCTTCCAAAGACTTTTTAAATTCTAGGGGTGAGCTCAACCTCTCATGTTCATGTGTAGAAACCCTACTTTGTGAAAGTGAAGGATTTCCCCTCTAATCACTCCTTTGATGGAGGTTACTTGCTCTTCACAATATTTCCTAAGATTTCCACAATAAAAACTGTGGTGTTGTGAGGCGAAGAAAAAAGTTTTTGCAAGTCCCTTTTCATGGGCTTTTACATCCCTCCCTCCTTAAAAGAATCTCGTCCCGAGATTATAAAAGAAGAGATAGCGATGTAATAGGGACTTACCCGTGTTGGGAATCCATGAACTCCGGGTAATTTGAGCGAAGGAACTCCTCGCTCTCCCACGTCGCTTCTTCGGCGGTGTGGTTACTCCAGAGTATTTTGTAGAACCACAACGTTCTGCTACGCGTGGTTCGGGCTTTCTCATCAATAATTTCCACCGGATACTCATCATATGTTAAATCCGGTTTCAACTCGCCAACGTCTTCGATAGGAACAGCAGCTGTATGCTTCAAGCATTTTCGCAGTTGCGAAACATGGAAAACATCGTGAACACCAGCCAGAGATGCCGGTAGTTCCAATTGATACGCCGCTGGTCCACACTTCTCGGTGATAGCGTAGGGTCCAATAAAACGGGGAGCGAGCTTCCCCTTCACACTGAACCGGTGCACGCCCTTCATTGGAGACACGCGGAGGTACACGTGTTCCCCAACGTCAAAGTGCAACGGTCTACGCCTCTTATCAGCGTAGCTCTTCTGTCGGGATTGAGCGGCCTTCAAATTGGCTTGAATTGTCCGAACGCGCTCTTCGGCGTCATTCACCACATCAACCCCGAATGTGACCCTTTCACCGGACTCGCACCAATTTAATGGGGTGCGGCACTTGCGACCGTAGAGAGCTTCGTAGGGTGCCATCTTGATACTCGCCTGATAGCCGTTGTTGTACGAGAATTCTGCCAATGGTAGGTGATTATCCCAGTTCCTACCATGGTGGATGGCACATGCTCTCAACATGTCCTCCAGAACTTGATTCACCCTCTCTGTTTGGCCATCTGTCTGAGGGTGATAGGCGGAGCTCCTGATCAACTTGGTACCCAATGCAGCGTGTAGCTGCTCCCAAAAGCGAGATACAAATAATGCACCTCGATCTGAGACAATGGTCTTGGGTACCCCGTATAGGCATAGAATCTTCGCTATGTATAGCTCCGCATATTTGCCGGCATTGTAACGTGTATTCACTGGGATGAAATGAGCCGTCTTGGTTAACCGATCAACGATTACCCATATGGAATCATGCTTGTTGGATGTTAGGGGTAATCCCACAATGAAATCCATGCTCACATCTTCCCATTTCCATGCCGGGACTTTCAGGGGTTGCAACAGCCCTGATTTCTTCATGTGATCAGCCTTCACTCGTCGGCACGTATCGCACTCGGATACGTACTTAGCTACCTCCCGCTTCATCCGTGTCCACCAAAATTTCTTTTTCAAATCTTAGTACATTTTGTTGCTACCCGGATGAATGGAGTATTTAGACAAGTGGGCTTCGTCGAGGATTTTCTTCCTCAGTTCCACATCTCGGGGTACGACTATGCGGTCATTAAACCATAGCGTCCCCTCATCATCTTTCCGGAAACATTTAATCTCTCCATTGTCTATCCGTCTCCGGAGATGTGCCATGCCTTTATCATTTTTCTGAGCTGCAATGATGTCCTCCCTGATAGTAGGGACGAGGGCAAGGTTGTACAGCGATCCATAAGGAACCAAGTATAAACTTGGCCCTTCCTCCTCCACCGGTGTAATGGTGAGGTGATGGACATGCGATTTCCGACTCAGCGCGTCGGCAACCACATTCGCCTTGCCGGGGTGGTAGTGAATCTCAATTTCATAGTCCTTGATTAATTCTAACCACCTCCTCTGTCTCATGTTCAGCTCCTTCTGGGTGAAAATGTATTTCAAGCTCTTGTGGTCAGTGTAGAGATGCACCAAATTCCCCAGGAGATAGTGCCTCCACATCTTCAGCGCCAAAACCACTGCAGAAAGCTCAAGGTCATGAGTGGGATAGTGCTGCTCATGGTTCTGAAGTTGGCGTGAGCCATAGGCGACCACACGTCCTTCCTGCATCAACACGCAGCCAAGCCCAATACCGGACGCGTCACAATACACGTCAAAGGGCTTTGTTGTATCCGGCTGAGCTAAGACCGGGGCTTTTGTGAGATGCTTCACCAATGTTCGGAACGCTCCTTCACACGCCGTGTTCCAAACATATTTCGTCCCTTTCTTCAGCAACTCTGTCATCGGCTTAGCGAGCTTGGAGAAGCTTGGAATGAATCTCCGGTAGTATCCCGCTAACCCGAGGAAGCTTCTGACTTCATGAACTGAAGTGGGAGCTTTCCATTTCAGCACTTGCTCTATTTTGCTTGGGTCAACCGCAATGCCTTCTGAGGAGATGATATGTCCCAAGAATGGCACTTGGCTGATCCAAAATTCGCATTTACTGAACTTGGCGTAGATTTATGGTCTCGCAATCGTTGAAGAACGATCCGCAAGTGTTCGGCATGTTCGGCTTCCGTCTTGGAGTAAACCAAGATATCGTCGATGAACACTACCACAAACTTGTCCAGCTCCAGCATGAACACCGAGTTCATGAGATACATGAAATGAGCTGGAGCATTTGTGAGACCAAATGACATGACGAGATATTCATATAGTCCATATCTCGTCGAGAATGCCGTCTTCGGAATATCCTCCGCCCGGATTTTTATCTGGTGATATCCAGAGCGAAGGTCCATCTTGGAGAACACACTGGCACCCACAAGTTGATCAAACAATATGTCGATGCGGGGCAGTGGGTACTTATTCTTGACGGTGACGGCGTTGAGCGGCCGGTAATCCACACCCAGCCTCAGGGTCTCATCCTTCTTCTTCACGAATAGCGCCGAGCATCCCCAAGGCGAGGAACTCGGCCTAATGAAACCCTTGCTCAACAGATCATTGAGCTGTTCTTTCAGTTCAGCCAGCTCATTTGGAGCCATCTTGTATGGTCTCCGTGAGATGGGCGTAGTCCCGGGTGCAAGTTCAATCTTGAACTCGACATCCCGCTCAGGTGGCATGCCCGGAAGATCATCCGGGAACACGTCGGGATACTCCCGGACTACGGGGATGTCTTCTAACTTGAGAACTTCAGCATTATTAATTGCTAAAACTTCCCGGACCGGCATGTCCAACACCATGGAATGTGGATGGTGGAATGGAGAATTTAAGTGAACCGTCCGTGTCCGAGTCTCTAGGACAGCGCCATGGTATTGTAGCCATGACATCCCTAAGATTGCATCAATCTTTTGTCCCATAAGGATTATCAAGGTGGTGGGATATAGTTTCCCACCTAAGCACAGAGGTGCCTTTGGAATCATCATATTAGCTGAAATCTTCCCTCCCGGTGAGCAGATCATATAAGTGCAGTCGGTTGGGAAGACTTGCAATTGATGTTTAGCCACATAGGATGCACTTATAAAGCTGTGGGTTGCACCAGAATCAAATAATATGACGATGGCTTGATTGTTCAGAGTAAACGTACCCGCCAGCACGTTGTCTCCCTCTGGGGCGTCCTCATTGTCGAGGTTGCGGACGCCTCCAGTCCGCTGACCAACCTTCTTCACCGAAGGTCGGCCTCGAGCACCGCCCTGGAGCTGGGCTTGCCCGCTGCTCTGCTGCCCCTGGGGACAGTCCTTCGCAAAGTGGCCCGCCTGGCCACAAGTGAAGCAGGTGAAACGGGGCGGTCCCCCGCTGATCGGTGGACGGAAACCCGGGGCGCGTTGTGGCGGTGGAAACGCCCGGGGTACCGTCTGCTGCTGCTGTTGCTGTCTTGGTGGTGGCATCGGCGGACAGAACGGGGGTACTTGGAACGAACGTCCCCCGAACTGTTGAGGTCGCGCCGGTGGACGCCACTGCTGCCCGGATGGTGTCCGATACACCATACGGTACTTCTGGGGAGCGCCACTCCCACCTCTGGGTGGAGCGCTGCGCTTCCGCTGCTCAGCTGCCAACTCCCGCTGAGCATCCTCTTGCATGATCACGGCATTGACTAAGTCGTTGAATGTGCCGCGGTTCCACTGTACGAGGTGGGTCTTCATTTTGGGGTGTAACCCCTGATAGAAGTGCTCCCTCTTATTCTCCTCCGTGGAGATGTAGTCCGACGCATACTGCGCCAGATGGTTGAAGGCACGGGAGTAGTCGTGGGCACTCCTCCCGCCCTGCTTCAGTTCCAAAAATTCTTGGAACTTCCTCTTCATTATTCCGGGAGGGATGTGATAGGCGCGGAACGCCTCCCGGAACTCTTGCCATTCCACGGCATGGCCAGCCGGACGTGAGGCGACATAATTCGTCCACCATGCACCAGCGGCACCGTGGAGCTGCTGTGCTGCGAACAGTGTCTTCTGCTGCTCCGTACACTGGAGCAGCCCGAACTTGGACTCGATGGTCCGCAGCCAGTTGTCAGCCTCCAGTGGTTCTTCAGCTTCGGTGAACACTGGAGGGTGCGTACTCATGAAATCCGAGTACGACACTTCACGGGGCTCACGGGGCCCTCGCTCTTGACGTCCCCCCGCCTGGGACGTATTCTGCACGATCGTGCGGAGCAGGTCGGTCTGCTCCTCACGACCTCCCACCAGTGCCGCTATCACATCCGCTAGAGTAAGCGGAGGCGGCGGTGATGGCTGCTGCTGCGGGGTGCTGTCGTAGGCTGGTGGCTGGGAGTCATCACCTCCCTGTTGGCTAGAGCCACCAACCTCGTGCGTGGTCCTAGTACGAACCATCTGCAACCACACGACATTAAACATCAGTCCCGCAAAATTTTGCATGCAGTCTAAATGAAATAGGTGTAAAACATAATGACAATGAAAACATGCGATACATCTCGTAAGTAGATAGTGTAATAACTTTGCACAAGCTACACCATTACCAGACCAAACACAAGCTAGTTTAATCCAACTTGATGAACCTCCACTTTGGAAGCTCAGCATAACTAGGTTTGGTCACTACGAGACATTACTATCGCGTTGTCATCACGCATACCACCCTTAGGGTACAACACCCTCTCCAATGAGCTCAACTGTCATTCTTCTGTCAGAATGACCAGTTTCTACCTATTCCAAGTTTTGATCTGGTTCTGTGCATTTTAATGACTCAAGTTGAATACCAAAGTTCAAGTTAACTTCAGTATCTTTCCAACAAGTACTCATTTGCCCCCAGATCAGCTTTGGTTAGAAAGTTATGCTAATTCAAAGTTAGCAGAATTTCTGGAAGAATTTGAACAGCACCTCCCTTGGAAGTGGCTGTTTTCAACCCTGATTTCCACTAAATTCTGTGCTGAAATTTCAGGAACTTTGAATTGCAAAGGTGTCACACATCTTTTACTCTTTCTAAGGATGTATTATATGACAATTTTAGAGTTTTCTACTGGGGGTTATGTTTGAAAAACAGATCAGTTCAGAGGATGTTTTACTCTGCCCTGGTTCTGGACAGTTTACATTCCTCTGGGATTTCAGCCATCTTAAGGCGAGTTTCAGCTCTGGAAGTCTACAACAAAGTTGTATAGGACTTGAATACCTTTCCAGAACTATATAGCACACCTCCCTGGGCTAAAAGACCTGTGAGTTATGCCCTGTTGAAGATCAGCAATCTTGCTGTCCAAAACAGAGCACTCTGTTTTTCATCCCTTTAGCTATCCTGGTCCACTATCCCATTCTTATACCCAACCAGGGTCTTAATTGTTGAACCTAATGATTTTAGTTCCTTGTTCTCAATATTTTCATGCATATGCCTACAATGTCTCGGTACTACGTTCCTCACCAAAGAAAATCCTAACCGGATCATACCGGCATATACGTCTTAAGTGTGGCACTACACGGTCTCTCGCACACGTTTTCTACACGGATACATACGTGGTTAGTACCTGCAGAAGACCACACAATAATGGTGCACTCAATGGTTATTCATTTCAGGCAGTTCCATATTTGAATGTAAATACAAACGCCCGTATCATTGTCATACGGCCGTCCTTGAGCTAGGTCACGTCTCAAGGCACGTGATCGCGTTTCAACACCACACGACGGGGAACCCGAGTATGTCATGAACGGGTCGTCACGGTTGGGAATGTTATCAACCCAACAGATACCACCTACTGCCCTGCAGGGCACGCTGATGGCAAGCGCTGCGTATGTCCTCCTGGGCTATTTCCAGACGAACACACTCTCGCGTTACTGACCACGCGATGGGGTCTCCACTTACTTGCCTAATGCACGCTAGGGATCAGCGGTTCATATGAACTCAGGGACATGAAGAGTCCAAGAGGTTCATATTGACGTCTCACACCAAGCTGTGAGACAAATCCCTGAACCACGTTCCTCGTCAGGGGGAGCTAACCGAAATTGAACCGCTTTCAGTGGCGTTCCTTACCATACTTACCAGAGCGTAGGTGCGTCGTTACATAATTGAAATTCAGAATTATAACACATAAGTTAGTCTTTGCCACTTTAAGTAACTATGCTAATATAGTCCTTACTTGGACAACTACCGAATCCTCACCGTATACCTAAGTTTTTCCCATAATGCAGTCCTTTAGTACTGTGCTATCCCCACTGCAGCTCTGATACCAGGCTGTGGCGGACCGGAATCCGCTCATCCAGGATCGTAGAGGGTGGTGACGCGCGATGTGACACCCGACAGCACACATCATAAGAACATAATATATTACATGGGAAACAACTGAAACTGTACAAACAGGTACAAACTTCAGTTACAACTATTGTTTATGTTACACAGCGGAAGTCTACACTACACAACTCACGCCCGCCTATCTAGCAAAAGTTGGTTGCCCAGCCCTAGGGCAACCCACACTAGCTGCACTCCTCAGCTCAGCGCGGCGTGTACGGCTCCCACTCAGCCGTGGTCCCCGACGGAGGGTGACCCTCGCCGGTGGACTCGTACTCCGAGTCCGTGGGTGGCTCCTCACCTGAAAAACACTTAAGCAGCAACCATGAGCACGAAGGCTCAGCAAGGCTTAACCGACTCACCTAAGCATGAAACTCTACATGAGGTATACCAATACATAGGTTAGTAGCATTTCAGCAAAACGACACGCCTACAAGTTCATCCTTAGTTCATCTTTTAGCAACAAGTTAACAGTTCATGAAATCTGAAATTTAGTAAGCAGTATTTGGTGGCACACATGTAGCAATACAATTATATCAATCAGCATCATTGAATCAACATATTTAATCCATTAGTCTACGTTACGACGCAGTGAACAAGCGGTACTCGTCACCGCGAGGGACGGCGAATCGACTCGATATACACCTGCAGGGAAACCCAAAGAGCACGTCACGTACGCCCACCCGTGGAGCTGCACAGCACGCTCACTCGATGTCGTACGGGACAACCTTTCACCCAACAGCCCAAACGTCGAACCGGTCGCACCGAAACGAGCAGGAGGTTCCCCACACGGAGCATCTCTCTATGCCCGTTGGCAGATTTCCACCTTGCTGCCCTCAACCTACACCTATAAATCGGTGTGCTATGCCTCGACGCCCGGAGGTTTAGGCTACATCGGTTTATCGGGGCCCATATATCCGATATGCCTTCGGTACGTTCAATACTTGTTCAGCAGGGCCGCACACGGCTCGGTCCTCAATCGACACGGGCAGGGCTGCGCACACAAGACTTCTTCTTGCTGCGCCCTAGCCCCTGCCTAGTCTCATTTTCATTACTAAAGTGATCTCACATCACTCAACCGAACCCGTGTGTCCCAAGTCTATCTCGCGAGTAGATTCCAACTACTCGACTTGTACCGAAGCCCTATAAATATTTAAGCATAGCCTATCTACTCGAGGTCTTAGACACTACCCTCACTCTTAGGGAAAAATTCTGGTTATGCAAGTGGGGTTTCATTCATCCTATACCTAATGCACATACATACTTCATATGACACATGTAAACAAAGTAAGACTTATAAAAGGGTTAATGCAAACCGGGGCTTGCCTTGTTGCTGCTGGTCAGTAGTTAGTTCCTCGTCCGGAAGAAGGAAGTCCAGCACTTCCGGAGTCTCTTCTTCAACGGCTACACGTTAATGAAATACTACATGTTAATTTAGATGCAAATGTGAGTTTTAGAGTAAGACTTCTACTATTAGTTCTAATAACCAGCCTCTAACACCTGGAACTTTGTTTAAGAATTTAAAGATGAACTGGTGTTGGTGGTTTGGCTTGGACTTAATCACATGGTTAAATGCTAAGTGGTTTTCCCCCTTTTCCACATTAATCCCTTAAGTGGTTAAACAGGACAGGGGTTATCTAGAGCTCCAAGGGAGCTGAGAATTTTTGAGTGTGTTCCTTGTCACAAGAAAACTCTCTGGACCAAACATTAGCACTTTTCATGGAGTGGTTTGCTCAGAATAATTCTCTTGGCAAATCAGCAAGGAAGAATTTATTCTGAGGTAATACCCCTGTTCATGCTCAACTTAATGAACTACAATTTCAATTATAGCTCATAGAGTTTGCATGAATTTTCCTAACATTTTTGGGGTTAAGATTTGCCCAGAACTGAATTTCCAAGTTTTGGAAATTCTCTGAAAATGTTTCTGTATTCAAATGAACACAGCACCTTCCAAATTGAATTGCTCTGACCCAATCAACTCCAAATGGTATGAAACTTTTACAGGGGTTTACTAATGTCCTAAAGAACATTCTGGCAAAATTTGGGGATTTTTGGATGAATCAAACTCCCTCTAAAATTCTTTTGCTGAAAAGCTTTAAAGAATTTTCCGGAATTAATTAATGGGTTTCATACAAATTGGGTTGTATATATGGACAGAGCTAGGCAAGATGAATCCAACCCAATTTGAATCACTAAATTTGGAGCTTCCTAGCAAAAGTTATGGGGTTCTAAAGTTTGCACTAAAACTGGAAATTCCAGAAATGTTTAAATCCTGCGGGAGGGTCCATGTACACGTGTCGACCGCTGGATCCGAGCCACACGGGGCCACAGACTCCTTCCCGCGTGGCCGCACTGGATCCCGGACCACAGAGAATCCCACCCCTTTATCTCCAGCCGCTGACGCGTGGGGCCTACCCCTTCGTCTACCTCCGGCCACCAGCGCGATCCCGCCGCCGAGCTCGCCGGAGCTCTCGCCGGAGAGGGGTTCCGGTCCTCGGAGCTTGCTGAATCTCGCCGCCAGTGCCTATCTCGGCCTGAGGAACACGGTGGTGCCCTCCCCAGAACTTGACAACCACCGGAACAGTGCTCCCGACGGCAACAGCGGCCGGGAGCTCACCGGCGATGTCGCACTCAGCCTCACCTGCACTTTTTTTTTATGCGGTTTGCTCGGGGAGCTCCGCTGACACCTGCTGATCATGGATATGGGCACCGATCCCCGTGAAAACGGCTGCAACTATGACCTCGTCGGCGACCTAGGCCGGATATCGGCTGTTGCTCAAAAAAACTTGGATAACCGCAACCCTAGCCCTTGATTCTTTCTGGTTTTCGATCCTAGGTGGTCGTGGCAGGGTGTAGATCGTGTGTTTAGCTCGGTACGCGCGGTGATAAACCAATACTCGTGAATTTTGGGATTTGGGGGAGCTCGGCCTTAAGAACACCGAAGCGTTCCCGGAAGAAATTCTCCCCCGACGGTGCATGAAATGCCGAACGGTAAGGGCAGGTAGAACCAGCACCTTGTGGCGATCGTTTCTTGTGTTGAGCGTTGGGCAGGAGGAAGCCTGTGTCATCCGGCCGCCAGCGATCAGAGGGCGGCGACTCCGGGTGAGCTGCTTCGGATGTAGGCGAGTGGAACCGAGAGGATGGGGAGCGAATTCTCGCCGACCAGGGTGCGATCACATGTTTTGTAGCCGGCGCCCTCATCCCCCCGAGCAGGAGGTGGCGCGGTGGCTGCGTTGGGACGGGGTCGACCCCGTGCGCTGTCGGCCGCAGGGTGTTCGACCGCGCGCCCGAGTCGGTTTGCTCCCCAGGGTGGCTGACCAGTGGGCCCTCTTCTCCCCTCTAAATCTTTCTCCCCCCTTTCTTTTGTAAATATCCCAGCTACTGAGAATTAAATGGGAGACTTAGCCCCCAAGTATTGGTTTGAATTTGAGTTTTCAAATTCGAACTTTGTTTGGTTAAATTTGCTTCATGTTTAACTGAAGTTCAAATTCAGTTTTGAATTCTTGCCAATTTAGCTCCTGACAAGATGAACTCCAATAGGGATGAAAATTGGTGGGTTTACTCAGAAAAATGTGCTGAGTGTAGATATGAAGCTAACTTTTGAATTTGGGTGATGAAAGTTGTTGCAATTTGAATTTGCATTCAAATTGGCCTCTTTTTGAAACAACCCAAAAGTGCCTCAAAAAGTGTTGAATTTGCATGAGCTTTGGACTGAACCTTCCCAAGACTTTTTAAATTCTAGGGGTGAGCTCAACCTCTCATGTTCATGTGTAGAAACCCTACTTTGTGAAAGTGAAGGCTTCCCCCTCTAATAACTCCTTTGATGGAGGTTACTTGCTCTTCACAATATTTCCTAAGATTTCCACAATAAAAACTGTGGTGTTGTGAGGTGAAGAAATTTTTTTTTGCAAGTCCCTTTTCTTGGGCTTTTACACTCATCTTTCTGGAGGCCAGGACAGGGGTGGTCGCCATGAAGGAGTTGATCCCCTCCACCAAATGCTGGAGAATCAAAATCAGCTCATCCAGAACTTGACTCAAGTGGTGGCCAACTTGCATCAAGTTCCACCCCCACAAGTTGCACCACGCCAACCAAGGTTGAGTGAGTTTCTAGGAACTCAACCTCCAAAGTTTGCAAGTGCTGCTGAACCTCTGGAGGCAGATGATTGGCTAAAGACCATTGAAAGCAAGATGAGGATCATACAGTGCCAAGGGTATGAGAGGGTGCTGTTTGCCTCTCATCAATTGCATGGACCTGCTGCTGATTGGTGGACCGCCTACGTGGCCGCCCATCATGACCCTCAGAACATCACTTGGGAGGAGTTCAAGCGTAGCTTCCGCAACCATTACATCCCAAGAGGTGAACTCAAAAACAAGAGGAAGGAGTTTTTGGGACTGCAGCAGGGAAACATGATGGTGAGGGAATACCTCACTAAATTTACTCAACTATCCCGTTATGCCCCACGGGACATAGAGACTGATGAGCAGAAACAATATTGTTTCGTGGAGGGACTTACCGCAGAAATGCAGTGTGCAATGTCCTCAAATGAGTATGAAAGCTTCCAAAAGATGGTGGACAGAGCGTTTGTTGTAGAAAGGAAGCTAAAGGACTTGGAAAATGAGAACAAGAGGAAGGCCGGGTGGTCACATCAAGCCTCAGGGAGCAACACCCGCCCATGTCTGATGCAGCAACCTGCAGGGCAGACGAACCGTGCTGCGGTACCGTACTCAGCACCAAGAGGGTATAACCCAAACTACAGGCCTCCCGCAGCACCAGCACAGCCACAACGTCAGTTTGTACAGCAGCCTCGCCCCGCATATCCACCTCGACCAGCAGTGCAAGGACCTCCAAACCAACCCCAAGACAATAAAGGCCAAGCCTCTAAGGTTGGGGTGCAATGTTTTAGCTGTGGTGAAGTGGGGCACTATGCCCATAAGTGCCCAAAGAAGAAGCCCGCGCAGCCACAACAGCAGAATGTAATGAGAGGACGAGTGAACCACGTCACTATGGAGGAAGCACAAGAGGCACCCGACGTGGTAGTTGGTAAGTTTCCTGCCAATTTACACATTGCAACCCTGCTGTTTGATTCTGGTGCTACCCACTCATTCATTGCTCAAGGGTTTGTTAAGAAGCATGACCTAACAACAACACAAATGAACCATATGCTAGCCGTAAACTCTCCAGGTGGAGAAATAAGGACAAGACAAGTGTGTCCCAAAGTGAACCTAGACATTAATGGGGTAGTATTTACTGCTAACCTCATAGTGATAGATTCACAAGGGATAGATATTATTTTGGGTATGGATTGGTTGACCAAACATAAAGGAATCATCCATTGTTCGACCAGAACGGTGGAACTTACTCACCCTAGTGGCACAAGAGTAAAGTTGATAACAAAACACGAGCCTAGGAGGGACATTAAATTAAATCAAGTTGAGATGAAAGTTGAGGAGATCAGGACCATCAGGGAATATCCAGATGTTTTTCCGGAGGAGTTGCCAGGTATGCCTCCCGATCGTGAAGTGGAATTCGCAATTGAGCTAGTGCCTGGAACAGCCCGATATACAAGAGACCTTTTCGGATGGACTCCAAGCAGCTGGGAGAACTCAAGGATCATTTGAGAGAATTGACGGAGAAGGGGTATATTCGCCCCAGTTCCTCACCATGGGGAGCTCCGGTGATATTTGTGCCCAAAAAGGACGGAACCCAAAGGTTATGCGTGGATTACCGTGCCTTGAATGAGGTAACCATCAAGAACAAGTACCCATTACCCCGCATTGAAGACTTGTTTGATCAGTTGAGGGGAGCTTGTGTGTTCTCGAAAATTGATCTCAGGCCGGGATACCACCAACTCAAGATAAGGCAATCTGATATTCCCAAGACAGCTTTCGTATCTTGATACGGACTGTATGAATACACTGTCATGCCTTTCGGGCTAACTAATGCCCCGGCATACTTCATGTATCTCATGAACAAGGTATTCATAGAATATCTGGACAAATTTGTGGTGGTTTTCATAGATGACATTCTCGTCTTCTCCAAAGATGAAGAAGAACATGAGAAACATCTAAGGTTGGTGTTGCAAAGGCTGAGAGAACACCAACTATATGCCAAGTTGAGCAAGTGTGAGTTTTGGCTGAAGAGAGCTCCCTTCTTAGGACATATAATCTCGGAGGAAGGAATCTCTGTGGTTCCTGCCAAAATCGAGGATATACAGAAGTGGAAGACCCCTGAAAATGTCGGGGAAGTTCGAAGCTTCTTGGGATTGGCTGGATACTATCGACGGTTTATTGAGGGATTCTCTAAAATCTCGGGACCCCTCACCAAACTGTTGGAGAAGGGAATCACATTGACATGGACGCCGCAGTGCGAGACGAGTTTTCAGGAGTTAAAGAAAAGATTGACGACAGCCCCAGTGCTAGTTATGCCAGTATGCAGAAGAACTTTACAGTGTACTGCGATGCCTCTGGAAACGGGTTGGGATGTGTTCTCATGCAAGAAGGGCATGTCGTGGCTTATGCATCCCGACAGCTTCGGAAGCACGAGAAAAACTATCCTACACATGACTTAGAACTAGCCGCAGTGGTACACGCGTTGAAAATTTGGCGGCACTACTTGATGGGGAAGAGGACAGAGATATATACGGATCATAAGAGTTTGAAGTACATTTTCACACAGCCAGATCTCAATCTCAGACAAAGGAGATGGTTAGAGCTAATCAATGACTTTGATGTGGGCATCAACTATCATCCTGGGAAAGCAAACGTCGTGGCCGATGCTTTAAGTCGGAAAGTGCAGGTCAATAAGTTGAGCTTGAAGGACATGCCTGCAGAATTGAAGGACGAGGTTATAAGGCTCAATCTATGCCTTGTGAATAGTGGTGAAGCTATAGCCATGAAAGTGGACTCCACACTAGAGCGAGACATCCGCGAGGGTCAAAAGAAAGACGAGAAGATACAAGAGATCAGACAACTCATCAAGGAAAATAAAGCTCCTGGTTTTAGAGAGGATGAACAAGGAACGGTGTGGCACGGAAAAAGAATCTTTGTGCCAGAAGTAAAGGAGATCCGTGAATTGATTTTGAAGGAGGCTCATGATTCTGACTATTCCATTCATCTTGGGAGTACGAAGATGTACCAGGACCTCAAGAGCAGGTATTGGTGGTATGACATGAAGCAAGATGTCGCGGAACATGTTGCTCTATGTGACACATGTCAGTTGGTGAAAGTAGAACATCAACGACCCGCGGGATTATTGTAACCACTCAAAGTGCCTGAATGGAAATGGAAAGAGATTGACATGGATTTCATCGTGGGATTGCCTAGGACTCAATCAGGATATGATTCGATATGGGTCATCATTGACAGGCTAACCAAGTTAGCTCATTTCATCCCCGTGAAAGAAAGCTACAACGGATCCAAATTGGCAGAGTTGTACATGTCAAGGATCGTGTGTTACCATGGAGTGCCAAAGAAGATTGTGTCGGATCGAGGGACACAGTTCACCTCAAGGTTCTGGCAGAAGTTGCACGAAACCATGGGAACCCATCTGAACTTTAGTTCTGCCTATCATCCCCAAACTGATGGGCAGACGGAAAGAACCAATCAGATTCTTGAAGATATGCTGAGGGCATGTGCACTCAAAAACAATCGGAGTTAGGATAAGAACTTACCGTATGCGGAGTTTTTCTATAACAACAGCTATCAAGCTAGTATGAAGATCTCACCGTTTGAAGCCTTGTATGGGAGGAAGTGCAGAACTCCCCTATTTTGGAACCAAACGGGGGAAAGTAAAGTGTTTGGTCCAGAAGTACTACAAGAAGCCGAGGCGAAGGTGAGGGAAATTCGCAACAATTTGAGGATAGCACAGACACGCCAAAAGAGCTATGCCGATGTACGAAGAAGAGAGCTCGTTTCAACGTGGGAGACTATGTCTATCTCAAGGTGTCCCCTATCAGAGGACTTCGTCGGTTCAAGGTGAAAGGGAAGTTGTCACCTCGATACATCGGACCCTTTCAAGTTCTGGAAAGGAAAGGCGAAGTGGCGTATCAACTAGAGTTAACGGCTCGTCTATCAGATGTGCACGATGTATTCCATGTGTCACAACTCAAGAAATGCCTAAGAATGCCTGAAGAGGTGTTACCCATGAATGAAGTGGACGTAGCTGAGGATTTGTCTTATGCCGAGCAACCATACAAGATTTTGGAGACAATGGAACGCCTCACCAGAAATAAAAGAATCCGGATGTGCAAGGTGCAGTGGAAGCATCACTCAGAAGAGGAAGCCACCTAGGAACGGGAAGATGAGCTCAAGGCACAATTTCCGGAATTGTTTTCTTAGAACCACCAATCTCGAGGACGAGATTTCTTTTAAGGGGGGTAGAGTTGTAACACCCAAAAATCATGTTAAGAGGGGAATTTAAAAATTTTTAGACGTGTTGCATGTTTTGCAACAATTTAAATTCAAACTGGAATTCAATTTAAACTCAAAACAGAAAAGAAATAGAAAAAGAAAAAGGAAAACAGAAAAAAAACCGGCCAGTGGGCCGAAACCCACCAGCCGGCCCACCTAGCACCCGCGCCAGCCCGCAGCCACGCGCGCCCCCTTCCTCCCACTGACAGGCGGGGCCCGCCAGTTTTCTTCTTCCTCACGTCAGCGCCGCGCTCGGCCGGACTCTCTCTCACCCCGAATCCAAACCGACCCGGATTTCTGCGTATCTCAGCCAAATTTTGCTCGTGGGCAACGCAAACTCGATCACAACCGAACGCCGCCCTTCCCCCGTCTATAAAAACCCCGGCCTCGTCCCGTTTTTCTCACGCGATCTGCTGTTTTTACTCCGGTGAGAACCCGAGCCTTCTCCGGCGAATTCTGGCCGATCTACGCTCGAAAATTCCGATCTAACTCGCTGGTCTTGTTCCACCGCCTCCGGGGAGCTCTGCAGGTGCAGAAAACTCGGTGACTTGCGGTTCAAACACAGCGCCGACGAGCCTCGCCGTGGTTTCACTTCGGACCTCGTCGCCGATCGCTTTCCAGGACCTCCGAGCTCAAGAAAACCCCCGAGGTGAGATCCCCGACCTCCCCTCCACTGATCTATGCCATAAAATCACAGTTCTAGGAAGAATTCTCGAATATCCGAAAATCTCCGGCGAGATTGCCGCTTCCCGCCGCCGTGCGCCGCCGGGCAGCGCCGCCCGCGCTCGGTTAGAGCGACGTGGCCGCCTATGCGCCTTCTATTTTAAATCGCACGGTAGACTTTAAATCCCCGCGTACCGGTTCGGCGTTATAATCTCAGCCGTCTGTTTTAAATCGGACGGTCCACGTCAGCCCCGCGTTATAAAGACTGGAATTCTTATGTGCTACCCCCTGGGGTTCTCGGGAAATAAGAGCTAGCCCCGGAAACTTCTGATCTAGCCCCTGGAACTTCAGAAAATCATGTAAATTCATTTAAAAATCAGTTTTAGCCCCTGGACTTAATAAAAATTAGGAAAAACTCCTCTGTTATGAGTAGCTAGACCCCTTAAAATTGTTAAAATAATATTATAGACCCTGTAGTGGGGTGAGTTTACAGTTTTAACCCTGTTTGATATTTAATTTAGGAAATTGAATAGGTGGCTAGTATTTAAAATTTAAAAAGTGGGACAAACATATTGTCAAAATTTAATTAAAAACTATCTCAGTAATTAGAAAACTTTGGAGTGAGATAAAAATATATTTTTGGGCTGAGATGAATCTGTTTAATTTATTGTTCACATTTATTAGTTATAGGGACACATTTTTAAGTAAAGAATAGTTCTGAAAATAGGGAAAATAAATGTAAAATAGTTTACATCAGAGGAAAAGATCAAAAATATATTATTAAATATTTTAGATCAGAACCTATTCTATTTAGATGATGTGTCTTGTTATTTTCATAATAAAGTTCACATTTAGGCATAGGAAATAAATCTGAAAATATAGCAACTAGTAAATGATAAATGAAGTTTCTAAAATCCAAAGAATTCAGTTTAGGGTTGGTAGAAATTCTGAAGACACATATGGAGTAGGAAAATACCTTTCATGCATACTTGGTAGCTAAAAGGTGTAGTAATTAAATATAAGGAATTTATTTAAATTGGAAACTCATATATATAGTATGTAAGCATAAATGTGAATACAAAAGTAGGAATCATATACACATGGTTAAAAGTACATGTAAGCCAAAGATCAACACACATAGAGTAACCACAACACATATAATTGTGAATGACTTTCATAAATGTGAATGTATGATTTGTTTGAAGTGGAAGTGTGAAATATGTCTTATGAATTGTTGTTTTTCTTTTGCTATGTGTGATGGTATGATGTAGAACCTGCTCCAGAGCAAGTTCTTCCTTTCCAAGATCAGGACTACCCATTCCAAGAGCAGCAGGAAGGAGGCAAGTGTCCTTGACCACTTTGACCCTATACTAGGACATGTAGCTAGAGTTATTTGCATTGTCAAATTAAAATATGAAGCCCATGCTAGGAAGTTTCCCTAGAATTGCATTACCTTGTTTCCTTGAAGCTTGGGTTGGGATTTATTTTATCATGTCATTTATTATTATGCATATGCTTAGCCATGCTTAGAATGGAATATTTGGGATATGAGATCATCAGTTTATTTTACTATACTCTTGAATGAGATATTGTGAGTTATGTAGAGGTAGGGATCAAGGCAAGTTGGATGTTTTGGTTGTGTGCTGGGTGCACGAGACTCGGGTTTGTGTTTAGTACTTGCCTGGATCCTAAGGCCCGGTTCATGGAGCATGTAACCTGGCTTTACCGTGCCAACCACATGCTGAGATGGGGCAGCTTGGCCAATTAATTAGGTGTATCCCCGGCGTAGTATGGGTGTGTTGGATGGTGCGGGGAATAGGTGTCAGTTGGACTACCATATGAACCGCAAAGCTCAAGAGGGGGCCACTGCAGCGGGGTTGGAGCCTCTTGTATGCTGTTAGGGGTGAAACCTCAGTGGGCCCACACTCGTCGGGAATCCCTTTGTAAAGGCATCGTAGTGATCTCCTAGCTACACACCTGGGAAGTGTGAATGTGGTTCGTAGCCACTGGCATAATGGAGGTTCTTTTAGTCCACCCGGCAACGGGGGATGAAATCACTACATGTGGGTACAGTGGTACAAACTCTGTAGAGTCAAAACTATCATGACAGCCGTGCTCACGGTCAAGAGCGGCTTGGACTTATTCATGATTAGAGGAGTGATGGTTTTGGAAGTTGTGGATGTTAAGCGGGGAGCTTAACATTGGGAATGATGTTATGGTTATTTGATTATGATGATGGTACGGGAGATTGGGACCATTTCACTTGTGTAGTAATGTAGGTGCTTAATAAGCTAAGGTGATAGGTATTAATTGCGTAGTGCTTTAACCATGAGTTCAACCTCCCCTTGTTCTAGCCATGCATGACATAACTTTCCCACACTTGCTGAGTACCATCGGTACTCAACCTTGCATATTTTGTTGGTTTATATTGCTGCTCAGGTCAAGATAATGAGGTGGTGTATAATGACCAAGACTTTGGACCCGAAGAAGGTTTCTAGGTTCATGGAGACCCCCGGGCAACGCCTGTGACGGAGCCCTCAAGAATAATATTCCGCTGCTAGTTTATTTACTTGTGATGAACTTATTATTGTCCATCGAGACATTTGCTATGTAAGACTTATTTATATTCGACACCTGGCTTGTAATAAACGATGCTTCACTATTTGTCATCGCATGTATGAGAACATGATCCTGGCATACATGTGATATTCACCTTGGTTGTTCTTCGGAAAAACCGGGTGTGACACCATAAACCTAGCCATTGCAGCCTCTTCATTTTCAACTAGGCCACAACGCATCATGCCTATTTGAAGTTCTTGATAGTATTCCTCAACAGATTTGTTGCCTTGCCTAAGTTGTTGTAATTTATGCAACAGGTCACGAGCATGATAGGAAGGAACAAAACGATAACGCATGATTCGTTTCAAAGCATTCCAAGTTTGTGGTACGGTAGCTGGATTTTTAGTTTGATATTCATGATCTATAGCGCATCTCTCGAAGTTCATCTCGATCATCTCCGTGCTGTTTTCAATGCTTTACGTGATGCACGCTTATTTGGTAACATTGACAAGTGCACCTTTTGCATGGATTGAGTCTCTTTTCTTGGCTATGTTGTGACACCACAGGGAATTGAAGTTGATCAAGCCAAGGTGGAGGCGATACACAGCTGGCCGACTCCTACCACGGTCACACAAGTACGAAGCTTTCTCGGTCTTGCTGGATTCTATCGTCGTTTTGTGAAAGACTTCAGCACCATAGCAGGCCCACTGCATGAGCTTACAAAGAAGGGTGCTCCATTCACATGGGGCAAGGCGCAAGAGGCTGCATTTGCAACTTTGAAGAATTGGTTAACTCATACACCCCTTCTCCAATTACCAGATTTCAGTAAGACTTTTGAATTGGAATGTGATGCTAGTGGTATTGGATTGGGAGGTGTCTTGTTGCAAGAGGGGAAACCTATTGCTTATTTTAGCTAGAAACTGAATGGGCCTAGTCTGAACTATTCCACTTATGATAAAGAATTATATGCACTAGTACGAACTTTGGAAACATGGCAACATTATTTATGGCCTAAAGAATTTGTTATACATTCTGATCATGAATCTTTGAAGCACATTAAGAACCAAACTAATCTGAACCGTAGGCATGCCATGTGGGTAGAATTCATTGAGTCCTTTCCTTATGTCATCAAACACAAGAAAGGAAAAGATAATGTCATTGCGGATGCCTTATCTCGCCGTTACAATATGTTGTCCCAACTTGATTTTAAGATTCTTGGCTTGGAAACAATTAAAGAACAATATGCTTTTGATGCTGATTTCAAAGATGTGCTGCTGCAATGCAAAGAAGGAAAAACATGGAACAAGTTTGTTCTCACTAATGGTTTTGTGTTTCGAACTAACAAATTGTGCATTCCAGCTGGTTCTGTGCGTATCTTACTATTGCAGGAAGCACATGGTGAAGGATTGATGGGACACTTTGGTGTCAAGAAGACGGAAGACATCTTAGCAAGCCATTTCTTTTGGCCAAAGATGAGAAGAGATGTGGAACGGTTTGTTGCTCGTTGCACCACCTGTCAAAAAGCTAAGTCCCGTCTTAATCCACATGGTTTATACATGCCTCTTCCTGTTCCTAGTGCTCCATGGGAGGATGTTTCTATGGATTTTGTTTTAGGATTGCCTAGAACAAAGAAGGGGAGGGATAGTATTTTTGTTGTTGTCGACAGATTTTCTAAAATGGCACATTTCATACCATGCCACAAAACTGATGATGCTACCCATATTGCTGATTTGTTCTTTCGAGAAGTTGTTCGTTTGCATGGGGTTCCAAACACTATTGTTTCAGATAGAGATGCCAAATTTCTTAGTCATTTTTGGAAAACCTTATGGGCTAAGTTGGGGACAAAATTACTCTTTTCTACCACTTGTCACCCTCAAAACTGATGGACAGACCGAAGTAGTGAACCGTAGTTTATCTACCATGCTAAGGGCTGTTCTGAAACATAACATCAAATTATGGGAAGAATGTTTGCCTCATATTGAATTTGCTTACAATCGTTCGCTGCATTCTACTACTAAATTGTGCCCTTTTCAGATTGTATATGTTTTTATTCCTCGTGCTCCCATTGATCTTTTGGCTCTGCCACCTTCAGAGAAATTGAATTTTGATGCTTCTCGCCGTGCTGAATTAATTCTTAAAATGCATGAGCAAACTAAAGCAAACATTGAGAGCATGAACGCTAAGTATCAACAAGCCGGTAGCAAGGGTAGGAAGCATGTTACTTTTGAACCTGGTGATTTGGTTTGGGTGCATTTGAGAAAGGATAGATTTCCTGATCTGAGAAAATCTAAATTACTACCTAGAGCTGCTGGACCCTTCAAAGTGCTTCGAAAAATTAATGATAATGCATATGAAATTGAGTTGCCTGCATATTTTGGGGTTACTTCCTCTTTTAATATTGCAGATTTGAAACCATATATGGGCGAGGAAGACACATTTGAGTCGAGGACGACTCAATTGCAAGAAGGGGAGGATGATGCGGACATCGCTACCGTTGATACAACCACAACACCAGCCCATTCACCACTCTCAGCTAATCAAGGTCCAATGACACGCGCTCATGCACATCAACTTAATTATCAGGTGCTTGGGAATTGATCCAGCTAGGAGGGATGGAGGGATTAATGCAATAAAGGCTGCTCCACCCGAGGGGAAATCTTGAGGCTGGGGCCATGTAATAAAGAGAGATTTAGACAAATAAGGAAAGGAATAAGGGAAATCTTATCCAACTTTGCTGCTGGACAAAATTCCCTCTTTCTTCCCCCATTTAAAGATAGATGTGCTATAATAAGGAAAGAAATAGAGGAAATCATATCCTGCCTTGCTGCTGGATGGGTTTCCCTCTTTCTTTCCCTATTAAATGGTAGTCTATCACAGAAAAAGGAAGGGAATAAGGGAGATCACGTCCTACCTTTGTTGCTGGACGAATTTCCCTCTTCCCTCCCCTATTTAAGTAGTCCAAGAGCTCCTTGACAGGGCGGGTTTTGTTTTCTGTAAGTTTAGCCATTGCTACTTCCTTGTAACACAAGTGTCGACGAGACCTTCTGATTACTTGAATCAGAACCCCAACTTTTTCACACCCGTGAGTGTTTGCTTGTTATCTTGTTCTTGCTTGTTCTTCGATTGCTTGCACGTTCAAGGCTGTTCTTGGCACGACAAGTACAGCAACAACAGGAGCCGGTGTAACTATCGCTAAGGCGCAGTATCCTTGTGGTTGTTGTAGTCGGGTAGCACAACGTCGACCTCCACCCAAATCGTAGTTACCAGGAGACGGTGTAACTGTCGCTCAAGGCGCCACACCATTCTGGTTGTGGTAGTCAGGCTGCCAACGTCGGCCTCCACCAAATTCGTTCATTACCAACATCTCTCATCGAAAGATAGGGCGTCCCCCGTACCCGTTGGGTTCATCACTATTTCAAATGGACAAGAGTTTGTTGTGGAATGGACTGCCCTGTTACAAGCAAATTCAACATGTGGATGGCAGTCTTCCCAGAGCTTCAAATTCTTTTTCAACACAGCACACAACATGGTTGACATGGTATGGTTGACAACTTCAGTTTGGCCATCCGTTTGTGGATGACAAGTGGTTGAAAATAACAACTTTGTGCCAAGCTTAGCCCACAATGTCTTCCAAAAGTAGCTGAGAAATTTAGTATCCCGATCTGAAACAATAGTCTTTGGAACTCCATGTCAACGAACAATCTCCCTGAAAAACAAATCAGCAACGTGTGAAGCATCATCGCTCTTATGACAGGGGATAAAATATGTCATTTTAGAAAAATGATCTACAACAACAAAAATATAATCCCTCCCCCTCTCAGACCGAGGTAACCCCATAACAAAGTCCATAGATATATCTTTTCAAGGTACATGTGGAATAGGTAATGGAGTATATAAACCATGGGGATTGAGGTGGGACTTAGCTTTCAAGCAAACGATGCAGCACCCAACGTGCCGCTGGACATCACGTCGCATATGTGGCCAAAATAAATGATCAGAGAGCATGTCCAATGTCTTTTTGACACCAAAATGACCAGCTAGTCCACCTGCATGTGCTTCCTGCAAAAGAACTTGACGAATCGAGCAAGCTGGAATGCATATTTTGTTAGTCCGAAACAAGAAGCCATCATGCGTATAATATTTATCCCAACCTTTTCCATCAATGCAATGAGAGAAAGGTTCTTTAAAATCAGCATCAGCAGCATAAAGTGTTTTAGTGGATTCCAAACCAAGCACTTTTATATCTAGTTGTGTAATCAACACACATCTTCTAGACAAGGCATCGACAACAATGTTATATTTACCACGCTTATGTTTGAGAACATAGGGAAACGTTTCAATGAACTCAATCCATTTAGCATGTCGATGGTTTAGCTTGCCTCAACTTTTAAGATATTTCAAAGCTTCATGATCAGAATGAATTACAAATTCTTTAGGTAACAAGTAATATTGCCAAACTTCCAAAACGTGAACTAACGCATAAAGCTCCTTGTCATAAACTGAGTAATTCAGATGTGGACGATTTAGCTTTTTAGAAAAGTAGGCAACAGATTTACCTTCTTGCAGCAGTACACCTCCTATGCCAATACCACTTGCATCACATTCGATCTCAAATGTCTTACCAAAATCAGGAAGTTGCAGCAGCGGTGCTTCACAAAGCTTTGTTTTCAGCGTTTGAAATGCTTGGTCTTCGTCATGTCCCCATTTGAATAGAACATCCTTCTTTATGAGATTGTTAAGTGGTGCAGCGAGAGTGCTGAAATCTTTGACAAAACGCCTATAGAAACTTGCAAGACCATGAAAGCTTCGAACTTGGCTCACATTTACCGGTGTAGACCAATCCTTTATTGCTTTAACCTTCTCTTCATCAACCTGAATACCATTTGCGGAAACAACAAAGCCAAGGAAAACAACACGGTCTGTGCAAAAGGTGCACTTAGCAATGTTGCCATACAATTTCTCTCCCCTTAATACAGCAAGTACTTGACGGATATGATCAAGATGTTCATCAAATGATTTGCTATAGATCAGAATATCATCAAAATAAACAACTACAAACTTGCCAATGAAAGCTCGTAAAACATGATTCATTAAGCGCATAAAAGTTGAAGGAGCATTTGTCAAGCCAAATGGCATCACAAGCCATTCATAGAGACCAAATTTAGTTTTAAACGTTGTTTTCCATTCATCACCAAGTTTCATGCGGATTTGATGATAACCACTATGCAAATCTATCTTGGTGAAAATGATAGAACCACTCAATTCATCTAACATGTCATCAAGTCGTGGAATGGGATGGTGATATCGAACAGTTATAGCATTGATAGTACGACAATCAACACACATGCGCCAAGAGCCATCTTTTTTTGGGACTAAAAGAACGGGAACTGCACATGGTGATAAGGATTCACGAACATACCCTTTGTCCAAAAGCTCTTTTACCTGTCGCTGAATTTCCTTTGTTTCTTCAGGATTGGTGCGGTAGGTTGGACGATTTGGAAGCGAAGCACCTGGTACCAAATCAATTTGATGCTCAATTCCACGGAGTGGAGGAAGTCCAGCTGGTATCTCATCGGAAAAACATCTTTGAAGTCCTGTAAGAGATCAAGAACAACACTAGGCAGCGATGAAGGTAAATCGTGAGTTGAAAGTAGGATCTCCTTGTGCAAGAGCACAAAGAATGGGGCTGTGGTGTCTCTCACTTCTCTCAAATCACTCTTGCTCACAAAGAGACAGTCAGTGTGGTGTGGCTGTTTAGGATTGGCATGAGGCTTTATGTGGCTGGATGGGTTAGAACTCTCCCCCTTACTTGGGTTGAGGGTCTCGCTCAATTTTCTTTTGTCTGATTCCTCTCTTTTCTTGCGAGCCTTATCTGAAGTATGTATCTCCTCTGGATATAATGGAACAAGAACCACCTTCTTGTCATTGTGAATGAAAGTGTATTTGTTAGACCGTCCAAAATGCACCGAGTCCACATCAAATTGCCAGGGCCGACCAAGCAGCAAATGGCATGCTTGCATGGGGACAATATCACAATCCACCTATCCATGATAACCACCAATGGAAAATGACAAACGAATCATGGCTGAAACATTAACTGTCCCGGAATTATTCAGCCATTGCATATGGTACGGATCTGGATGGCGACGTGGCTGCAAACCAAACTTCTCAACTAGCAAAGCACTAACAATATTATTGCAGCTCCCACCATCTATGATGAGACGACACACTTGGCCTTGCACTTTGCATCGGGACTGAAATAAATTATGGCCTTGTCCTTGTTCAGCTGCAACAAACTGAGCGGAAAGGACTCTCCTAACCACCAAAGAAGGAGATGGTGTATTCATTGTAGAAGGCTCGAAAGCAAGAAAATCAGCAAGCAACTCATCAAAATCAGCACTAGTAATCTCATCAGAAGATGGAGAAATAACATCTTGTAACATGTCATTGAGAACAAAAGTTGGAATAGGTTGAATCGCTAAACAATTCAGACCTAGCTCAAATGTACCATCCTCTGCTGAATACTCACAAGTGTCAAGATTAAAATCTGCAAATACATTGGTAAACTTGTCCTCCTCTTCACTTTGTGAACCATAAGAACCATCAGCAAGGGCAATAATAGTACGACGATTGGGACATTCAGCTTGTTTATGTCCATGACCACCACACTTAAAACACTCAATCTTGCTTGTCTTGCGTTGGGTGGCTGTAGTAGAAGAAGTGGGCTGATTTGAACTCACAGCTTTACCTTTCGCATCCAATTGTTGGAACAAGGTGAAATGGATCTATTTGTTCCACGCGATGAGGATTTGGGCGTTGCAGCTCCTTGCTGTTGAAATTGAGGAGTGACATCCCCTTGCTGTTGGGAATGACACCATGAAGCATTGTATTTGTAAAGATGTAGCAACTTGCCGTTCAGCCCTCTTTGCAAAATAAACCAACTCAGTGAGACAAGTGTAATTTGTCATATCCACTTTATCAGCAATGGATTTATTGAGGCCAACCATAAACCGGGTCATTGTGGATTCCTCATCTTCAGTTAACAAGTTGTTGTGGCTCGATCTTCTCGTAGGATCTGCGAACTTGATAAATTGTCGCTGCGTGACCTGGTGAAGAGGCAGCGCACCTCGAGGCTGTCCATGCGACGAACTACCGAGACAATCACCCTTCCACGTATCGATGAAACAGCCCACACAATCATGCCCTATAGACGTAAAGGCACGAACTGGGTGAACCGCAGTTCGGCGTTCTACAACTCACTCAGGAATCGAAAGAACAAATATTGCAAGCCTCTCAAGACTCACGCATAAACAAAACTCCACGAGTTTGTGTATTCTGAATTCAATAAAAATAAGATGTCCTTTTCATTGTCTAGTACAAGATATATATAGAGATAGGGGCGTTCAGCTTTGAGTAAATGGCTGCATGCGCATTCTCTAGTGGATTTCGTGGCTGGTTCGCGCGTCTTTTCAGCTTCTGGCAGCAGTTAATAAAATGAGCATAACTCCTTATTAAGACATCCAAATAATGAACCGTTTAATGGCCTGTAAAGTAGACTTGAAGACGCTTCCATCCACTTATAGAACACCATCTAACTCTTTTTATTCTGTCAGCAGTGATGCTTGGAATTTGTACCATGTGTCAGTCATCTAGCTTCTGGTTGCATTCCCATGCTAAGGTGATGAACCACCATTTTATTCATGCACACTATAGGCTTCTCGGTTCAGATGTCCAGAGGTTTGAATCCATCTTGATCCCATGCTGGTTCATACACTTCATCATTCCTAAGGACATTGAAACAAGGACTCAAAAGCATAGGCTCATTCAACATAGACTGATTATTAAACATAAGGTTAGCGTTCACCTGAGAATGAATTTCCTTCTGCAATTGTTTAGCTCTACTCCTTGTAATTGGACCAGCTATATCAATTGGATTTTCATTTGAAGATGAGTGAATGCTAGGCATGACCTTATTACCGTGGCCGGACAGGACCTTAATGTAATACATCGGATGGTGCAACTTGATAGTTTTGCATGCGCGGATGGCCATCTGTGTTGAAATAAACTCACAAACTCAGGTCCTTAGCAGACGGATGGAACCTTGATGGAAAACATGTCTTGACAGTGCAACTTGATGGTTTTGCATGCGCGGATGGACATCTGGGTCCAAATCAAGAAAGTCAGGAAAGTCGGTAAAACTCTCGAACTCGGGTCCCCAGAGGCCGGACCGAACCTTTACGGAATACACGTCCGGACGGTACAACTTGATGGTTTTGCAGACGCAGTTGCCCATCTAGATCAAAATTGAGAAAGTCAGGAAAGTTGTAAAACTCACAAACTCGGGTCACGGGGCCGGACGGGACCTTGATGCAATACAGTTCGGATTGTGCAACTTGATGGTTTTGCATGCGCGGATGGCCATCTGGGTTAAAATCGAGAAACTTAGTAAAACTCATGAACTCGCGTCCCGCGCGACCGGACAGAACATTGATGGAATACAGCTCTAGACGGTGCAACTTGATGGTTTTGCATGCTCAGATGGACATCTGTTTCGAAATCAGGAAAGTCAGTAAAACTCACGAACTCGGGTCTCCGGCAGCCGGACGGGGCCTTGACGGAATACACGTCCGGACAATGCAACTTGATGGTTTTGCATGCGTAGATGGCCATCTGGGTCGAAATTGTGAAAGTCAGGAAAACTCATGAACTCAAGTCTCGGAACGCCAAACTAGACCTTGACGGAATACACTTTCGGATGGTGCAACTGGAAGGTTTTCCATGCGTGGATGGACATCTTGGTAAAAATCTGGAAAGTCGGTAAAACTCACTAACTCGGGTCCCGAGCTGCTGGACGGGATGTTGACAGAATACACGTTCGGATTGTGCAACTTAATGGTTTTGCTTGCGCGGAAAGCCATCTGGGTCGAAATTAGGAAGGTCGGTATAACCCACGACCTTGGGTCCCGGTCGGCCGTACGGGACCTTGGCGGAATACACGTTCCGATGGTACAACTTGATGGTTTTGCATGCGCGGATGGCCATCTGGGTCGAAATCGAGAAAGTCAGGAAAGTCAATAAAACTCGCGAACCCGGGTCCCGGGAGGCCGGACGGAACTTTGACAGAATAAACGTCCGGGCGGTGCAACTTGATGGTTTTGCATGTGCGGATGGCCATCCGGGTTAAAATCGAGAAAGTCGGGAAAGTCGGTAAAACTTACAAACTCGGGTCCCGTGGCCGGACAGGACCTTGATGGAATACATCAGATGGTGCAACTTGATGGTTTTGCATGCGTGGATGGCCATCTGTGTTGAAATGAACTCACAAACTCAGGTCCTGAGCGGCCAGATGGTACCTTGATGGAAAACACGTCTTGACAGTGCAACTTGATGGTTTTGCATTTGCGGATGGACATCTTGGTCCAAATCGAGAAAGTCAGGAAAGTCGGTAAAACTCTCGAACTCGGGTCCCCAGAGGCCGGACCGAACCTTTACGGAATACAAGTCCGGACGGTACAACTTGATGGTTTTGCATGCGCAGTTGGCCATCTAGATCAAAATTGAGAAAGTCGGGAAAGTTGTAAAACTCAAACTCGGGTCACGGGGCCGGACAGGACCTTGATGGAATACACGTTCAGATGCTGCAACTTGATGGTTTTGCATGCGCGGATGACCATCTGGGTTAAAATCGAGAAAGTTGGTAAAACTCATCAACTCGCGTCCCGCGCGGCCGGACAGAACATTGATGGAATCCAGATCCGGACGGTGCAACTTGATTGTTTTGCATGCGCGAATGGACATCTGTGTCGAAATCGGGAAAGTCGGTGAAACTCACGAACTCGGGTGTCTGGCGGACGGACGGTGTAAGGGCCTCAGTTTTTGACACCCATTTGTAGTGTTCATCCCCACACCACACACCTCATTTGAGGAAGAATGATGAACACAAATGAAGAGCAAGTAACAATTATCAACATGCTCATTAGGGAACAAACTTACACATTGCAAAAGTGGTATTTCCCACATGTGATATAGATGGGCTGGACATAGGAAAAACTCCTACACTTTGCTAAGGATGTCCATGCCAAGTTTCACCCAAATTCAAAACCTTTTTGAGGTCATTTTGGGTATAGATAGGAAGGGGGCAGTTTGAAACCATATTCAAATTCAAACTGTTTTCAACCACTGAATTTAAAAGTGGAAGGCATATTCTCACTCAGCACATTTTTGTGAGCTCCCACACCAATTTTCACTCCATTTGGAGTTGATCTTGACATGAGCTAAGGGGGAGAAATTCAAACTTTATTTGAATTTCAAACTGAACTTGTGCTGAAATTCATTCAAACCAAACCTCATTTGAACTTTGATCAATTCAAATGGCTCTTGGGTGAATAATTTGAATGGCCAAGGGTAGAATAGGGTTCACTGTTTACCACAGCTGTTAGGAGTAAATTTCAGAGGTTAAAAGAGGAGTGGGACCCACATGTCAGCCTCTGCCTCAAAACAAACCGACTGAACCACAGTTCAGTCGGTTCCCGGCTGTTGTGCGCGCGCGCCACCGAAGGGGGGCAGCCGGCGCCAGCTCCTGCTGCGCGCCCCAAGCCGGAGACCAGCCGCCGGGCTATTTATTCCCTCCCCGGCGTGCTTCAGTCGCCATTCCCCGAGCTGCCGACGTGCACGATCCATTTCTCCACTGCCATCACCGCCGCTCGAGTTCCTGCTTGATCAAGCCGATCACAGCTTCCTCCTTCCACTCCAGGGTCCCAGCAAGGTACTAGAGACCTTCCTCCATCCTCCCCATTGCTAGAAATCAATTGAAACCGAGTGATATCGGCTGTGCCGAAAGATCAAACTCGGAACTGGAAACCGCCGCACCTCGGGCTCTCGTGGACAGCCCAAACTGGGCGTTGTCACGCCCGAGCCAAGGCACCCTTGGACGCGCAGGTGACCGGTGCTGCTCATCCCCGAGCCACAGCTCGAGTGGTTGCTCACCGGCGGCGAATTTCCACTTTTCCCCTTTCTGTGTGCAGAACGACCTTCGGGTACGATTCTGTTTAATTCGTGCTCTAGAAAGGATTAGAGGGCCTCAGGCCACTCCCACACGAGCTAGACACGGTGACGCACAAGTTGCCTTCACAACTTTGGGCCGGAAAACCTCTGTGCCCGGCGTAATTCAAGGTCTACTAATGGCGGAACGAACGGGGGGTGTCGGGCGCACGGTGAGGACCTATTTCGGGCCTTCCCCGAGCTGCCTCGAGCTCATGTCGACCTTCTCTGAGGTCCACTGATGCTCCCCGACCGATTTCCCAAGTAGCTGAGGTACTAGGAGAGTCAGCCGACATGGCCGAAGTCGTTCCGATATGGCGGCTCGTCGCCGACCATGCTCCGGCCGTTGTCATGAGCAGCTGACCCTCGGGTCATGTTCCCCAAGTAAAAGTAGGCAGGGGCGGCCAGAATCAAGAAGTCTGGAGCTGTACAGCAGCCAGCGGCGAGCTCTCCGGCGAGGTCCCTCGGCGGCGGGGCGCGGGTGTCGCGAGGTTGAAGAAGGGGGTGGACCCCAGCTGTCAGCGGCCGATATTTTGAATCGGGATCCGGCTGCGGCCGGGATCAGGTGTGCTGGCGCGCAAAATCCTTGTGGGCCGCGGTGTGCTGTCGCTTCGGCGTGCGACGCGTGTCCCCTGGGCCCACGCGCGAGTTTAAACTTTTCCCCCGATTTTCAGATTTCCTTCAAACTTCAAATCCTTATAACTTTGGCTAGAAAGCTCCAAATGGAGTGAACCAAATTTTGCTGGATTCAGCTCTCTGAGTACTTTCCAGAAAATCAAGTTTCACTTCATGAAATTCCTTATTTTCCCAGGATTAATTCCTCAAAGTTTAAACTGTTAGGAATTTTAACTGGAGAATCCTTTGGAGGAAAATCCTGAAATTTTGCTGAGGTGTTCACCAAAATATCCTTGAACTACCATAAAAATTTCAGCTCCATTTGAGCTCATCTAGTCCACCTAATGGTGTGATTAGTAAAACTGTTCCAGAGAAAATAGAAAATGTTCAGAAACATTTTCAGGATTTTCTCTGAAATTGTTTAGCCCATATCTTTAGTTAGAGACTTCCAAATTAAGTGAGACCAACTCCATTAGAACCCTCTAAAAATCTAGTTTTCAGAAAGTCATAGTTTGTTTCATGAAAATCCTTAGAACACCCTAAAAGCCTTTAAGTAAGATCAAGGACATAATTAATTGTGGAGGGCTCAAATGAGCTTTGCTGCAACTAAAACTTGACCAAGTCTCTGTTTAGGTTGTAACCAAGCCACAGTAAAAGTTTCACAGTCATTAGGTCTATCTAGCAAAGGTTATAGACTTCACAACTTCAAACTTAATACAAGTGCATTAAATTAATACATGTATTGTTCTATCATGTAGTCGCTAAGGTCGAGGAGGAACCCGAAGTCCTAGACTTCGTTACTCCGGAGGAACAGCTAGCCTACGACCAAGAGCAGCAAGGCAAGCTCCGGTTTGCATTAACCTTTTTACAAATTTTTATTGTTTTGAGCACATACTTGTTTCCTTTATTCTGTGCATTAGAGTCTTGTTTGGAAGCCCCACTGCATAGCCAAGAGAACCATGGGTTGGGTTTAGGATTGCAAACCCCGTTAGCCACTGCATTGCTAGGATAGAGTAGGATTCGGTACAAGTCGAGTAGTTGGAACTACTCGCGAGAATAGGCTAGAGGCACATTGCTCGGGTAGAGATAGCACATGATACACATGGCAAGAAAATGAGACCGAGCGGAGAGTAAGGGCAGCAGGACTTTGGGGCCTGTGTGCTGTAGCTCCGCTTGTGTCGATTGAGGACCGAGCCGTGTGCGGGCCTGTTGAACAAGCTAGAACAGTACCGAAGACCTACCGGCTATATGGGAACCGGGAAACTGATGTAACTCGGGTAGCTGGGTATTGAGGCATTGCCCGTCGTTCAGAGGGTAGGTTGAGAGCTCGAGGTGTAAATCAGCTGGCGGCACAGAGATGCGCGTGCAGAGACCTCTTGCTCGGGACGATGGGACCGGTTCAATATTTGGCTAACGAGTGAAAGGTAGTCGCGTACGGCGTCCGGGATGGTTGTTGTAGGCAACATCTAGTACGGGCGTACGTGACGGGTTGTTCGGGTAACCCTGCAGGTGTAAATCGATTATAATCGCCGTCCCTCGCGGTCAGTGAGTACCACTTGTTCACTGTACCGTGACGTAGAAAGAACAGGCTAGTTACGTGTTAAAATGTTGCTGATTGAAAGCTGGACATTGATTGTTAATGATATGCTGTAGCTTAGTGCTAACTAAAGTTCTTTTCAACTTTGGGCAAAGTACATGAGAGAAATGCGTTTCTTGTTTGATTGCGGCTCTCTCATGTGCCTTCGCGTAAGGTTCTCCACAACCTGCTGCTAAAACTTGAAAGTAAGGTTCTACTAATTAGGCGAGTCCTTGCAAATGATTTTACCTCATGTAACCCATTACCCTCATGTAGAAGTTCCATGTTTAGGTGAGACGGGTCAGACTTGCTGAGCCTTCGTGCTCACTGCTTGTGTTTGAAGCTTTTGCAGGGTTCTATGAGGAAGGGACTCCCGAAGAGGAGACGGAACCCCAGGAGGGGAACCCCGTCGAGTGGGAGTCGTGCACGCCGCAGAGTTAGTGTGCGTGTGTGCTAGCAAGGACACGTTCAAGGGCTGAACGTGCACTTGATGCTTAGTCTACGCCCGCGAGTGTGGACTAAACTTATTTTGATGTAAACATGTTCATAAACTTGTTTATGTAATAAAACTTCCGCTTCCGCTTTGCACCTTTGACGTGTGTTATACGGTGCTGTGCAACGCAGCACCCCTCAGCGTGATCCTGGCTCGACAGGACCAGTGGGGTCGTGTCAGCGTGGTATCAGAGCTCGCTTGAGGTTTAACACAGTACAAAGGTATTCTTTTTCAAAAATCCAGTGAGGAACGAGTTAGTAGCCCGTATAAGGATGTTATTAGTATATAGAAAGTGGCTTAGTAACCTATTTGTTATGTCGGAAAATCGTGCATCTCGGGACGTTCATGTCTTGGGGGGTGCACGTAAGCGCTGTCCACCAGTGCGCACAAGCTGAAGGGTGGAGCCCCACGGGTGGCAGGTAACCCGACCCGCTTTAGTATCCTCTACGACTCTTCATGTCGTTTGGGGTATTCGAGCAACGTCTGTCCCTGGCGTGCGTGGTGCAACATGGGAGACCCCGTCACGTGGTCTAAAACGTGAACACGTAACTCAAGGCGTGTTTGGCTTGAGAACATCCGGGCGAGTGATGACGGCCGGGTGTACAAACCGTATGGATTCCAGGCTCGGTGTGCAGCCGAGTCTGATGATTGGTTGAATTTCTGCAGGTAGCCTTACCACGAAACGGTAGACGTGTAGCATCCGTGTGCGAGTGACGAGTAGTGCCACTGAACTAACGAAGCCGGCTAAGTCCGGTATAGGTTTTTCCTTTGTGAGGACGTAGTACCGACATAATCTGGTGACGCATCGACGTCACATCCAATTAAATGAACAACTTCATTTAAAAACTTGAAGGTTTGATCCAAAGTAGTAAAACTTGATGTAACTCCGTCCCTTGAACAGGATATTCAAAGCTAATAAGTTTTCAACTTATAGGATGTTAAGGACAGAGCACTCTGTTTTCAGCTGAATCAAGGCTGGAGTTAATCAGAGGTTAGAGGTTGAGTTCTTTCGAGGTTGGGGTCGTATGACACATTTCTGGAAAGCTTTGGAGGAGCTTTACAACTTTTCTGTTGAGTTCCAGAGGTGTTTCATCCCTTAACCACTCGAAGAATGCAGTAGAGTTGAAACTGTCCAGAAAACAGGACGGAGCAAAGACTCTCTGTAAACTCTCTGTAAATTAAGCATAACTTCCTGCTTAAAAATCCAAAAATAGGAAATGAGGTAGTTCTGGAAAGCTTATGAGATGGGTTACAACTTTGTAACAGAAAGTTTTGTCAGATTAGGAACAGAATTAACTGGGATTCTTGGATCAAATCAGTACCTAAAGCAGGGGGGTGCTGTCCAATTGTTCCCAGAAATTCTGTTAACTTTGACATCTCATAACTTTTGAACCAGGACAGATCTTAGGCCGACCAAATACTTTCTGGAAATCTATTGAAGTTAACTTTAACTTTGATGTTGAGCTCCAGGACTGGTTTTGCTTTTAATCTGGCCTAAATCAGATTGATATGGAAACTGGTCAGGGCTGTCATGATAACAGCAGATCAGCAGTCAAATTTGTTTAAAAATTTGAACTATGTTTCCAAGTGTTATGGGTTCAATGACATATCTTATGTTATAACTCAAGGGTTTACTGTTTAAATAAATATTTGACATTTCTCAAATATATTTTTACAGATGGCAGCAGATAAACGGTTGGAGAACGGGTGGGTAGTTTCCCACTGTTCTGACCGTAGCGGCTACCCGGAAGCATTGTGGCAAATGCTCCAATATTTCGGGTACAATCAGATGCCGCAATACTTCGCCAAGGAAGAAGGCGAAGAGGGGAACAAGACGTGGACGATCCATGTCGAAGTTTCCGCAGGACCTACGCCACCCGGTTGGGTGCCATTCACCGTCACGGTGAGAGGAAGACAACCGGAAGGGATGTGGCAAGTGGCAGCCCGTGACACTATGTCACGTTTCTGTCAACTACACGTGCAGGCTATGGAGGGAACTCCATACGCACTCGTTCCGGTGGAGGGACGAGCTCAGCATGTGTGGGAAGAGAGGTACCTGGAGGCAACAGACCCGAGTTGCCCAAGGTACAACCCCGCGGAGGCAAATCTCAGCCTCCAAATAAGGGCGGGAAACGCTGTGATGGACAGCCAAGCTGTTCATACGGAGCATCTTGCCACCAAGCTCAAGGAGAGCACAAGCCGTGGAGATCATTTTGAGAGTGCTCACAGTGCACTCCGTAATGTGCTCCTTCCGACGATCAAGCGACTGAATGAACAACACAATCAGTTGCGTCGTCTGAAGAAGGCAAAGAAGAAGAGCCGTGTTGACGTCGCGGCGTTGCAAGGGCTGGTGCAGACCCTAACCCAGCAGAATGAGGACCTTGCTCAAGAGCGGGACGACGCTATTGAGGAAGGACAAGGCTGGGAAGAGGACTACAACCAGGCTATGGACGAGGTGCATGCATTGCAGGACCTCGTGCCCCCGGTGTTAGGCATACCGGTGGTCTTGGGTCTTCCAGCAATGGGAGAACCCGGAATGGGAGAAGAGGTGGTAGATCCAGAGCCACCAGCAGAAGTACCGGAGGAGGACGACCCACAGGAGGTCGAGTTCTACTCCGAGTAGGGGGTTACGGTTGCCAAGTAGGGCAGCTAGGGTAGCGTAACCCAACTTTTGTAATCGGTGACATGTCGTGTAGACAGTAGCGTATGTATAGGTAGTGACGACATGAGCACGACTTCTCGGAGATCCGAGAATAATGTATCTTGTATAAAGTTTATGCTTTATCAATATATGTGAATGTTGTGCAAGATGATTATGCGTCGCTTCAATACTACTGCTGTTTATGGAATTTTGAGTAAGACATGTGCTAAGTGCTGCTGTGTTGAATTTCAGAATGACGCGTACTCGTGCCAACCCGGATGTTGGAGGTACTAGCCAAGGGGGAGAGACCTCCCAACCGCCTCCCGAGGACTCCTCGGGACAGCAGCAGCAACAGCAACAGCAAACACCGCCACCGCCACTGCCAACAGTTACATTGGCCGACATTGTCGCGGCAATGGCGGGTTCACATCAGCAGCACACAGAGCTGCTGCAAACGTTGATTGCGAATACGTCTCGCCCAGAGAGACGTCAAGATCGTGAGGAGCGCCAACAGAGCTCCTACTCTGACTTCCTGGCGACTCATCCCCCTGTATTCTCAAGGGCGGATGAACCACTTGACGCGGACAATTGGCTCCGCGCCATAGAGATGAAATTCGGGCTGCTCCAAATCAGCGAGCAGCGCAAGACTCAGTTCGCGGTCCAGCAGCTCCAAGGATCCGCGAGCGCGTGGTGGGCCAACTTCTGTGCTTCACAGCCCACCGACCGAGCGATGACCTGGGCGGAGTTCTCGACGGCCTTCAGGGCCTATCATATACCGCCAGGTCTGATGAAGAGGAAGACGCAGGAGTTCCTACACCTGCAACAAGGGAGCCGGAACGCGCTGGAATATTCCAGGGCGTTCAACGATCTCGCGCTCTACGCGTCGTATCACGCAGATACGGATGAGAAGCGGCGGGACCACTTTTACCAGGGGCTTAACCCGCTCCTGAAGGACAAGCTGGCGATGTTCAATCGCGGCAGCCTCAACGACATCATTGATGCTGCGATTGTTCAGGAGGACTCCGGCAAGGAGTTAGCGGCGGCAGAGCGAAAGCGAAGCGCGCCGCAGAGCAGCGGAGAAGGAGGTGGTCCTTCTCAGAAGTTTCGGATGGTGAATCGCCCACCATCAGGTCCACGCTGGCAGCCACCACAGCGGTCGATGCCGTTCCGCGGTCGGCCGTACTCTTCACCAGCATTCCGGCCGGCACTGCCAGTACCACCGCAACAACAACAGCAGCAGCGGGCGATGCCGCGTGCGTTTGCACCTCCGCAACGCATGCCGGGCTTTCGTCCCCCGAGTACTCCACCAGCAGCGGCCACATGTTACAAGTGTGGTCGTCCAGGACACTTCGCGAGCAGTTGCCCGGAGAGGCAAGGCGGCGGAGTGGCACCACAGTTTCCGGGGAGGAATCAACCCCGAAACCCTACTAATGCGCGGCGGGCAAACCCTAGGCCCGGCACTGTCCACCAACTTGCCATTGAGGACATGCCGGAGGGCGAGCCAATCCTTGCGGGTATGTTCCAACTCCACCAGCATCCCGCTATAGTATTATTTGATTCAGGCGCCACGCATAATTTTATTAGCCAAGCTTTCATTGCTAAACACAGCTTGCCAATACTACCCACCGATAGTCCATATTTAATTTGTTCACCGGGTGGGAAGATTTCAGCAAGCGTAATGGTCTCCAAAGCACCATTATGCTTAGCGGGTAGAGTGTACCCCACGTCTCTCATTATCTTAGAGGGGCAGAAGGTCGATGTCATCCTAGGAATGTCGTGGTTAACCCGCCACGGCGCTGTTTTAGACACCGTCCTTCGAGTCGTGCACTTAAACTCAGAAGTGCACGGTTCTCACTCATTATTTCTGGACAGTCCAGAAATAAAACTTCCAAGTGTCTATCAAGCCACAACCATCAAATTGGAAGATATTCCGGTGGTCCGAGAGTTCCCGGATGTATTCCCGGATGATTTGCCGGGGATGCCACCCGATAGAGAGGTGGAGTTCAAGATTGAACTTGCACCGGGAACCATGCCAATATCCCGAAGGCCGTACAAGATGGCGCCCAAGGAGTTGGCTGAACTGAAGACTCAGCTCACGGACCTCCTGGAGAAGGGTTTTATTAGGCCGAGCTCCTCGCCATGGGGCTGTTCGGCATTATTTGTCAAAAAGAAGGATGAAACGTTGCGGCTTTGCGTGGACTACCATCCATTAAATGCCGTAACCATCAAGAACAAGTACCCGTTGCCACGGATCGACATGTTGTTTGATCAGTTGGTCGAAGCAAAGATCTTTTCCAAGATGGATTTAAGATCCGGGTACCATCAGATTAAGATAAGGGCGGAGGACATTCCAAAGACAGCTTTCTCGACAAGGTATGGACTTTATGAGTACCTGGTCATGTCCTTTGGCCTCACCAATGCTCCAGCTCACTTCATGTACTTAATGAACTCGGTGTTTATGCCGGAGCTGGACAAGTTTGTCGTGGTCTTCATCGACGACATTCTGGTATATTCCAAGTCGGAGGAAGATCACAAGAAACATCTGCGTATAGTCTTGCAACGGCTGCGGGATCACAAGTTATACGCAAAGTTCAGCAAATGCGAGTTTTGGATATCGCAAGTGCCTTTCCTCGGGCATATCATCTCAGCAGAGGGTATCGCTGTGGACCCGAGCAAGATCACGCAAGTGCTGAATTGGAAATCCCCGAGAACTGTTCATGAGGTACGGAGTTTCCTCGGACTCGCGGGATATTATCGGAGGTTCATTCCGAACTTCTCGAAGATTGCCAAGCCAATGACAGAGCTGCTGAAGAAGGCTACCAAATATGTTTGGAGTCCAGCATGTGAAGCAGCATTCAAGGCTTTAGTCAAGCACCTGACATCAGCACCGGTTTTGGCGCAGCCGGACACAACAAAACCGTTCGATGTGTACTGCGATGCATCCGGCATTGGGCTCGGATGTGTGCTGATGCAAGACCGAAGAGTGGTCGCGTATGGATCACGGCAGCTTAGGAACCATGAGCAAAATTATCCAACTCACGACTTGGAGCTCGCTGCCGTGGTACTTGCACTGAAGATGTGGAGGCACTACCTACTCGGTAACCTCGTACATCTATATACCGACCACAAAAGCCTCAAGTACATATTCACTCAGAAGGAGCTGAACATGAGGCAACGAAGATGGTTAGAACTGATAAAGGATTACGAGATAGAGATCCATTATCATCCGGGCAAGGCAAACGTTGTGGCAGATGCGCTGAGCCGCAAGTCACACGTCAGTAATCTGACCATCACACCGTTAGAAGAGAGCGAACCACCACTACATGTGATTCCACACGGAGCTCTCTACAACCTAGCTTTGATCCCCACCATCCGTGAAGAGATAGCGGCAGCCCAGAAGAATGACCAGGGCATGTCACATTTGCGGAGACGTGTAGACAGTGGGGAGTTGAAATGTTTCCGGAAGGACGGAGACGGCGTCCTATGGTTCAAGGACCGGATTGTCGTACCCCGAAACCCGGAGTTACGGAAGAAAGTCTTTGATGAGGCTCACTTATCAAAGTTTTCTATTCACCCCGGCAGCAACAAAATGTATCAAGAACTCAAAAGAAGGTTTTGGTGGACACGGATGAAGCGAGAGACTGCCAAATACGTGTCCGAGTGTGATACATGTCGAAGGGTGAAGGCAGACCACATGCGGAAACCGGGAATGCTGCAACCACTGGGTATTCCTGCCTGGAAGTGGGAAGACGTGAGCATGGATTTCGTCGTCGGTTTACCCACCACCTTACAGAAACATGATTCTGTGTGGGTGATCGTCGATCGGCTCACCAAAGTTTCCCATTTCATCCCGGTCAACACCAACTACAACGCCAAGAAGTACGCTGAACTGTACATATCACGGATCCTATGCTTATACGGCGTACCCCGTACCATCATATCGGACCGGGGCACTTTATTTGTGTCCCGTTTTTGGGAGCAGCTACACGCTGCCTTGGGGACGAAGCTGATCCGTAGTTCAGCCTACCACCCGCAGACGGATGGGCAAACCGAGCGGGTAAATCAAATCTTAGAAGACATGCTACGAGCTTGCGCTATCAACCACGGCAAGAATTGGGATGATCACTTGCCGTTAGCCGAGTTCTCGTACAATAATGGGTACCAAGCCAGCATCAAGATGGCGCCCTACGAGGCGCTATACGGAAGAAAATGCCGCACACCATTGAACTGGTGTGAGTCTGGCGAAAGAGTTACCTTCGGGATTGACCTTGTCAACAACGCGGAAGAAAAGGTTCGACTGATTCAAGCGAACCTAAAAGCCGCTCAATCCCGTCAAAAACAGTATGCGGACCGGAGAAGACGCCCATTACAATTCGAAGTTGGGGATCACGTATATCTGCGGGTGTCCCCAATGAAGGGCGTAAACAGATTTGGGGTGAGGGGAAAGTTAGCACCCCGATTCATCGGTCCATTCCAGATTACCGAAAGATGTGGATCAGTAGCATACCGGCTGAAATTACCAGAAGCACTTTCCGGTGTGCACAACGTCTTTCACATTTCCCAGCTGAGGAAGTGTCTCAAGCTATCAACTACCGTTCAGCTGGAAGACATTGAAGAACTGCAACCGGATCTCACCTATCGGGAGGAACCGGTGCAGATTATTGATGAGAAGGCCCGAACCACACGCAACCGTACGTTGTGGTTCTACAAGGTTCTGTGGAGTAATCACTCCATGGACGAAGCGACATGGGAGAGCGAAGAATTCCTTCGCACTAACTACCCCGACTTTCTCACGTCGCATACCCGGTAATTTTCCACCGTCCTCTCTCTCATTTTCACCGTATAATCTCGGGACGAGATTCTTTTAAGGGGGGAGGAATGTAAGGGCCTCAGTTTTTGACACCCATTTGTAGTGTTCATCCCCACACCACACACCTCATTTGAGGAAGAATGATGAACACAAATGAAGAGCAAGTAACAATTATCAACATGCTCATTAGGGAACAAACTTACACATTGCAAAAGTGGTATTTCCCACATGTGATATAGATGGGCTGGACATAGGAAAAACTCCTACACTTTGCTAAGGATGTCCATGCCAAGTTTCACCCAAATTCAAAACCTTTTTGAGGTCATTTTGGGTATAGATAGGAAGGGGGCAGTTTGAAACCATATTCAAATTCAAACTGTTTTCAACCACTGAATTTAAAAGTGGAAGGCATATTCTCACTCAGCACATTTTTGTGAGCTCCCACACCAATTTTCACTCCATTTGGAGTTGATCTTGACATGAGCTAAGGGGGAGAAATTCAAACTTTATTTGAATTTCAAACTGAACTTGTGCTGAAATTCATTCAAACCAAACCTCATTTGAACTTTGATCAATTCAAATGGCTCTTGGGTGAATAATTTGAATGGCCAAGGGTAGAATAGGGTTCACTGTTTACCACAGCTGTTAGGAGTAAATTTCAGAGGTTAAAAGAGGAGTGGGACCCACATGTCAGCCTCTGCCTCAAAACAAACCGACTGAACCACAGTTCAGTCGGTTCCCGGCTGTTGTGCGCGCGCGCCACCGAAGGGGGGCAGCCGGCGCCAGCTCCTGCTGCGCGCCCCAAGCCGGAGACCAGCCGCCGGGCTATTTATTCCCTCCCCGGCGTGCTTCAGTCGCCATTCCCCGAGCTGCCGACGTGCACGATCCATTTCTCCACTGCCATCACCGCCGCTCGAGTTCCTGCTTGATCAAGCCGATCACAGCTTCCTCCTTCCACTCCAGGGTCCCAGCAAGGTACTAGAGACCTTCCTCCATCCTCCCCATTGCTAGAAATCAATTGAAACCGAGTGATATCGGCTGTGCCGAAAGATCAAACTCGGAACTGGAAACCGCCGCACCTCGGGCTCTCGTGGACAGCCCAAACTGGGCGTTGTCACGCCCGAGCCAAGGCACCCTTGGACGCGCAGGTGACCGGTGCTGCTCATCCCCGAGCCACAGCTCGAGTGGTTGCTCACCGGCGGCGAATTTCCACTTTTCCCCTTTCTGTGTGCAGAACGACCTTCGGGTACGATTCTGTTTAATTCGTGCTCTAGAAAGGATTAGAGGGCCTCAGGCCACTCCCACACGAGCTAGACACGGTGACGCACAAGTTGCCTTCACAACTTTGGGCCGGAAAACCTCTGTGCCCGGCGTAATTCAAGGTCTACTAATGGCGGAACGAACGGGGGGTGTCGGGCGCACGGTGAGGACCTATTTCGGGCCTTCCCCGAGCTGCCTCGAGCTCATGTCGACCTTCTCTGAGGTCCACTGATGCTCCCCGACCGATTTCCCAAGTAGCTGAGGTACTAGGAGAGTCAGCCGACATGGCCGAAGTCGTTCCGATATGGCGGCTCGTCGCCGACCATGCTCCGGCCGTTGTCATGAGCAGCTGACCCTCGGGTCATGTTCCCCAAGTAAAAGTAGGCAGGGGTGGCCAGAATCAAGAAGTCTGGAGCTGTACAGCAGCCAGCGGCGAGCTCTCCGGCGAGGTCCCTCGGCGGCGGGGCGCGGGTGTCGCGAGGTTGAAGAAGGGGGTGGACCCCAGCTGTCAGCGGCCGATATTTTGAATCGGGATCCGGCTGCGGCCGGGATCGGGTGTGCTGGCGCGCAAAATCCTTGTGGGCCGCGGTGTGCTGTCGCTTCGGCGTGCGACGCGTGTCCCCTGGGCCCACGCGCGAGTTTAAACTTTTCCCCCGATTTTCAGATTTCCTTCAAACTTCAAATCCTTATAAATTTGGCTAGAAAGCTCCAAATGGAGTGAACCAAATTTTGCTGGATTCAGCTCTCTGAGTACTTTCCAGAAAATCAAGTTTCACTTCATGAAATTCCTTATTTTCCCAGGATTAATTCCTCAAAGTTTAAACTGTTAGGAATTTTAACTGGAGAATCCTTTGGAGGAAAATCCTGAAATTTTGCTGAGGTGTTCACCAAAATATCCTTGAACTACCATAAAAATTTCAGCTCCATTTGAGCTCATCTAGTCCACCTAATGGTGTGATTAGTAAAACTGTTCCAGAGAAAATAGAAAATGTTCAGAAACATTTTCAGGATTTTCTCTGAAATTTTTTAGCCCATATCTTTAGTTAGAGACTTCCAAATTAAGTGAGACCAACTCCATTAGAACCCTCTGAAAATCTAGTTTTCAGAAAGTCATAGTTTGTTTCATGAAAATCCTTAGAACACCCTAAAAGCCTTTAAGTAAGGTCAAGGACATAATTAATTGTGGAGGGCTCAAATGAGCTTTGCTGCAACTAAAACTTGACCAAGTCTCTGTTTAGGTTGTAACCAAGCCACAGTAAAAGTTTCACAGTCATTAGGTCTATCTAGCAAAGGTTATAGACTTCACAACTTCAAACTTAATACAAGTGCATTAAATTAATACATGTATTGTTCTATCATGTAGTCGCTAAGGTCGAGGAGGAACCCGAAGTCCTAGACTTCGTTACTCCGGAGGAACAGCTAGCCTACGACCAAGAGCAGCAAGGCAAGCTCCGGTTTGCATTAACCTTTTTACAAATTTTTATTGTTTTGAGCACATACTTGTTTCCTTTATTCTGTGCATTAGAGTCTTGTTTGGAAGCCCCACTGCATAGCCAAGAGAACCATGGGTTGGGTTTAGGATTGCAAACCCCGTTAGCCACTGCATTGCTAGGATAGAGTAGGATTCGGTACAAGTCGAGTAGTTGGAACTACTCGCGAGAATAGGCTAGAGGCACATTGCTCGGGTAGAGATAGCACATGATACACATGGCAAGAAAATGAGACCGAGCGGAGAGTAAGGGCAGCAGGACTTTGGGGCCTGTGTGCTGTAGCTCCGCTTGTGTCGATTGAGGACCGAGCCGTGTGCGGGCCTGTTGAACAAGCTAGAACAGTACCGAAGACCTACCGGCTATATGGGAACCGGGAAACTGATGTAACTCGGGTAGCTGGGTATTGAGGCATTGCCCGTCGTTCAGAGGGTAGGTTGAGAGCTCGAGGTGTAAATCAGCTGGCGGCACAGAGATGCGCGTGCAGGGACCTCTTGCTCGGGACGATGGGACCGGTTCAATATTTGGCTAACGAGTGAAAGGTAGTCGCGTACGGCGTCCGGGATGGTTGTTGTAGGCAACATCGAGTACGGGCGTACGTGACGGGTTGTTCGGGTAACCCTGCAGGTGTAAATCGATTATAATCGCCGTCCCTCGCGGTCAGTGAGTACCACTTGTTCACTGTACCGTGACGTAGAAAGAACAGGCTAGTTACGTGTTAAAATGTTGCTGATTGAAAGCTGGACATTGATTGTTAATGATATGCTGTAGCTTAGTGCTAACTAAAGTTCTTTTCAACTTTGGGCAAAGTACATGAGAGAAATGCGTTTCTTGTTTGATTGCGGCTCTCTCATGTGCCTTCGCGTAAGGTTCTCCACAACCTGCTGCTAAAACTTGAAAGTAAGGTTCTACTAATTAGGCGAGTCCTTGCAAATGATTTTACCTCATGTAACCCATTACCCTCATGTAGAAGTTCCATGTTTAGGTGAGACGGGTCAGACTTGCTGAGCCTTCGTGCTCACTGCTTGTGTTTGAAGCTTTTGCAGGGTTCTATGAGGAAGGGACTCCCGAAGAGGAGACGGAACCCCAGGAGGGGAACCCCGTCGAGTGGGAGTCGTGCACGCCGCAGAGTTAGTGTGCGTGTGTGCTAGCAAGGACACGTTCAAGGGCTGAACGTGCACTTGATGCTTAGTCTATGCCCGCGAGTGTGGACTAAACTTATTTTGATGTAAACATGTTCATAAACTTGTTTATGTAATAAAACTTCCGCTTCCGCTTTGCACCTTTGACGTGTGTTATACGGTGCTGTGCAACGCAGCACCCCTCAGCGTGATCCTGGCTCGACAGGACCAGTGGGGTCGTGTCAGACGGGGCCTTGACGGAATACACGTTCGAATGGTGCAACTTGATGGTTTTGCATGCGCAGATGGCCATCTGGGTTGAAATTGGGAAAGTCAGGAAAACTTATGAACTCACGTCCCGGAACGCCAAACTGGACCTTGACGGAATACACTTTTGGATGGTGCAACTGGAAGGTTTTCCATGCGTGGATGGATATCTTGGTAAAAATTGGGAAAGTCGGTTGAACTCGCCAACTTGGGTCCTAAGCTGCCGGATGGGATGTTGACAGAATACACGTTCAGATTGTGCAACTTAATGGTTTTACATGCGCGGATAGCCATCTGGGTCGAAATCAGGAAGGTCGGTAAAACCCACGAACTTGGGTCCCGGCCGGTCGGTCGGGACCTTGGCGGAATACACGTTCCGATGGTACAACTTGATGGTTTTGCATGCTCGGAAGGCCATCTGTGTTGAAATAAACTCACAAACTCAGGTCCTGAGTGGCCGGATGGAACCTTGATGGAAACACATCTTGACAGTGCAACTTGATGGTTTTGCATGCGCGGATGGACATCTGGGTCCAAATCAAAAAAGTCAGGAAAGTCGGTAAAACTCTCGAACTCGGGTCCCCAGAGGCCGAACCGAACCTTTACGGAATACACATCCTGACGATACAACTTGATGGTTTTGCATGCGCGGTTGGCCATCTAGATCAAAATTGAGAAAGTCAGGAAAGTTGTAAAACTCACAAACTCGGGTCACGGGGCCGGACGGGACCTTGATGCAATACAGTTCGGGTGGTGCAACTTGATGGTTTTGCATGCGTGGATGGCCATCTAGGTTAAAATCGAGAAAGTCGGTAAAACTCATGAACTCGCGTCCCGCGCGACCGGACAGAACATTGATGGAATACAGGTCCGGACGGTGCAACTTGATGGTTTTGCTTGCGTGGATGGACATCTGTTTCAAAATCGGGAAAGTTAGTAAAACTCATGAACTCGGGTCTCCGGTGGCCAGACGGGTTCTTGACGGAATACACGTCCGGACGGTGCAACTTGATGGTTTTGCATGCGCGGATGTGTGACACCCTCATCTCGGGTGTCAGCATATGTTCATGTTTTATGAAGAGGAAACGTTTTAAGAGAAGAAGGAATAGAGAAAAATATCAAAAGGAATAGCCAATGAGAGCCGAATCCAGCTCTCAGACAGCGTCGAAGACAACTCACCACGGCCGCTGGCCACGTGGCGTGTTCGGAGCTCATCCCTGCAAAGTGGGGAGAGGCCGCCACCAAGCTGGCTACGTGGTAGGCTCGGGGCTCGTCTCCGCAAAGGGGACAGGTCCGATCCTGTGGGACACGTGTTGGACACGGAGCTAGCTTCTACAGAAGAAGCAAAGGCATTTCCGCAGGACACGTGTCATCCTCGGAGCTAGTCCTCGCGGAAGTCAGAGGACCAGTCGCGCGGGATACATGTTGATCTCGGAGCCCTCCTCCGAGAGGTCCGGATCTATCGGACACGTGACGCCACCGGAGCTTATCTCCAGGAGGTCTGTTCGCTACTAGACACGTGTCGACCTCGCGGCATGTCCCTGAAGAAAGAATAGAGGAAAAGACCGGCGCCAACACGTGGCATGCGCGGAGCTCACCTCCAAAAGAGGGGGAGGTCTCGGTCGATTGACACGTGGCACAACCGTAGCTCGTCTCTGCAGAGAAGGAGATACCAGGCCCCGGAAGGACACGTGGAGCCTCCGGAGCTCATCGCCGCGAAGGTAACGAGTTCTGGCATGGCTGTTACGCGTAAGAATACTGGTACGTAAAGGAAACCGACCTGAATTCCACAATGTTACCGTACCAAATCAACTAAAGGTAAGATGATAGGATCCAACGACGATCTGAATAAGACTCTTATTCAGGATACAATCAGATTAGGACTCTTCCCTTCCCGATTATAAATAGAACCCAAAATCTCTGGCCGAAACCAAAAACTTCTTTTCCAGCTCCTGAGCCGACGACTTAGAGCCCTAGCCCCAACCCGCCAAGAAAGCCATCGCCGGAGCGCGGCAAGGAAGATCGCCGGAGGACAGCCCAGCGGTCTAAGGAGGACCTAGAAAAGCCAAGAGGAAACGTAAGGTAGGCCCCAATACCACCTTACGATATCGTTGTGTTTTCCTTGCATCTATTCTTTGATTCCTATCGAACAGAAGCCTTCTCGATAGATCACTTAATGATCAGGTTGATCTAAAGACAAGATCATCGCCACGTCACCATTTGATTCGAACACCTCTGTCCATGCAAGCCATGCAAGAACACACCAATCTAATAAAAATCATAGGGTAGCATGCATATGCATCATCGCATCTAGTTTAAGGTTTGTGCATGATATTGATTGCTGTGAATCTTGTATGCACGTGATCCTACCTAGCAGGACAAGCTCAGGGAGCTGTCTACAACGAACTACAGCAACCAGGTTTTGAGATTCAAGAACAACCGGAACCGCAAGAACAAGGCAAGTGCTCCTTGACCATGTTGATCCTATGTTTTGGGTAAAACTATTCTGTTTGCGAAAAGGTGTGTGTGCTGAGTCAAACATGATGGGAAAACTTTTATAGGAGTTTACTAGTTTTGGTTAAACCACCCTTGTCGCTTGGGAAGTTTATAAGTCGGGTATGGTTTTTTTGCTTTATGCTTCGCTGAGTCCATGGGATTGGGAAGCGAGATAGATGTGTCTAGCTAACTGCACTCGTAATGATAATGAGAAACTGATGTTAATAATGGACATGGATTGGAGGGAGATCTAGGCAAGACTTGGTTTGTGAATGAGGTAGCATGAGATGGTGGTTTTACTTGCCGTAGATCTAAGGACCGGTTCATGCATGCACATGCCAGGATAACAGTGCCACCACAAGGCCAAGTATGGGTGCGGCTTAGCTGAGTAATTAGGTAAGTTGCTAGAGTGTTATGGACTGTGGAAGGCGCAGGGAATGGGAGTCGAGGGAGGACTGCCCTGGGAACTGCATGGCACAAGAGGGGGCCCGTGGGTGGGAGAATTGGAGATTCTAGCCTGCCGGTGAAACCTTAGTGAGTCCATACATCTAGTAACCCCTTTGTAAAGGCTATTTTGTGATCTCTTGACCATACACCGACGGTCGTGTACTGGTATAATGGAGGTTCTGCAGTCGCCGACGGGTGACGAAATCACAAACTTGTGGGTAAAGAGGTGCAAACTCTGCAGAGTTAATAAAACTATCATGATAGCCGAGCTTACGGTCACGAGCACCTGGCTAAACTGCCATGATTAGTTGGGATGGTTATTGGAATGGTTATTGGGAAGGTTATTGGTTTGGTTATGGTTTGGTTGTTGGGACTGTTGAGTCCGGGTGATGAGATGGTTGCATGACTGTTGAGTCATGGCAGCGAGTTTAGTCTCGGTGTGAGACGAGGTTGTTTTATGAGGTGAGATGGTAGCGAATACGAGGAGGTATTCGTGAGTATGAACAAAGGATTGGTTAATGTTCGGATGGAAACGGGAAGTGATGGAGGTATGTTGGTAATTTAATTCATGCTGGGATTACATTCATCTAAAGTTAAGATTGCTGTTTTATCATGGTTTTATAAATCTGCTTTTCTGCAAATAAGCCTTTTTATACCTACCTTGTTTATGAGCTGCATATCATGTGTTATTCCCGCACTTGCTGAGTACATCATTGTACTCAAACTTGCATTATTACTTCATCAGCAGCAGCAGGAGAAGCCTACTTTGATGACCAAGTGGAACATTATGGCGTGTGATCTGTTCTCAACCTTGCCTATGGAGGGAGTAGAGATGGAGCCACTTCTGCTTAGATTTGCATCCTCATTAGTTTTTGTTTCCGCATTAGAATAAAGACTTCCGCTGCATAGAAATAAGACTTCCGCTGTGAACATGAGCCCAAGACTCATGAGGTATTGTAATAAACTCTGTTATTCGTGGTAATATATAATCTGAATTCAGTTTGTGGAACGTATGTGTATGTGTGAAGAACATCCTGGCCACACATATGCATTAGTTCTCGGTTCCGTGGTTTTCCACAGAATTGAGGGCGTCACAGGATGGCTATCTGGGTCGAAAATGGGAAAGTCAGGAAAACTCATGAACTCAAGTCCTGGAACGCCAAACTGAACCTTGACGGAATACACTTTCGGATGGTGCAACTGGAAGGTTTTCCATCCGTGGATAGACATCTTGGTAAAAATCGGGAAAGTCGGTAGAACTCACTAACTCAGGTCCCGAGCTGCCGGACGGGATGTTGACAGAATACACGTTCGGATTGTGCAACTTAATGGTTTTGCATGCGCAGAAAGCCATCTGGGTCGAAATCAGGAAGGTCGGTAAAACCCACGACCTCGTGTCCCGGCCGGCCGTACGGGACCTTGGCGGAATACACGTTCCGATGGTAGAACTTGATGGTTTTGCATGCGCGGATGGCCATCTGGGTCGAAATCGAGAATTTCGAGAAAGTCGGTAAAACTCGCGAACCCGGGTCCAGGGAGGCCGGACGGAACTTTGACAGAACAAATGTCCGGACGGTGCAACTTGATGGTTTTGCATGCCCGGATGGCCATCTGGGTCAAAATCGAGAAAGTCGGGAAAGTCGATAAACTTACAAACTCGGGTCCCGTGGCCGGATAGGACCTTGATGGAATACATCGGATGGTGCAACTTGATGTTTTTGCATGCGCGGATGGCCATCTGTGTTGAAATAAACTCACAAACTCAGGTCGTGAGAGGCCGGATGGAACCTTGATGGAAAACACGTCTTGACAGTGCAACTTGATGGTTTTGCATGCGCGGATGGACATCTGGGTCGAAATCGAGAAAGTCAGGAAAGTCGGTAAAACTCTTGAACTCGGGTCCCCAGAGGCCGGACCGAACCTTTACGGAATAGACGTCCTGACGGTACAACTTGATGGTTTTGCATGCGTGGTTGGCCATCTAGATCAAAATTGAGAAAGTCGGGAAAGTTGTAAAACTCACAAACTCGGGTCACGGGGCCGGATGGGACCTTGATGGAATACACGTTCGGATGGTGCAACTTGATGGTTTTGCATGCGCGGATGGGCATTTGGGTTTAAATCGAGAAAGTCAGTAAAACTCATGAACTCGCGTCACGCACGGCCAGACAGAACATTGATGGAATACAGGTCCGGACGGTGCAACTTGATGGTTTTGCATGCGCGGCTGTGTCGAAATCGGGAAAGTCGGTGAAACTCATGAACTCGGGTCTCCAGCGGTCGGACGGGGCCTTGACGGAATACACGTCCGGACAGTGCAACTTGATGGTTTTGCATGCGCAGATGGCCATCTGGGTCAAAATTGGGAAAGTCAGTAAAACTCATGAACTCAAGTCCCTGAACGCCAAACTGGACCTTGACAGAATACACTTTCGGATGGTGCAACGGTAAGGTTTTCCATAAGTGGATGGACATCTTGGTAAAAATCGGGAAAGTTCATAGAACTCACTAACTCGGGTCCCTAGCTGTCGGACGGGATGTTGAAAGAATACACGTTCGGATTGTGCAACTTAATGGTTTTGCATGCGCGGATAGCCATCTGGGTCGAAATCAGAAGGTCGGTAAAACCCACGACCTCGGGTCCTGGCCGGCCGGACGGGACCTTGGCGGAATACCTGTTCTGATGGTAAACTTGATGGTTTTGCATGTGCGGATGGCCATCTGTGTCGAAATTGAGAAAGTCGAGAAAGTCGGTAAAACTCGCGAACCCGGGTCCCGGGAGGCCGGACGGAACTTTGACGGAATAAACGTCCGAATGGTGCAACTTGATGGTTTTGCATGCGCGGATGACCATCTGGGTCAAAATCGAGAAAGTCGGGAAAGTCGGTAAAACTTACAAACTTAGATCCCGTGGTCGGACAGGACCTTGACGGAATACATCGGATGGTGCAACTTGCTGGTTTTGCATGCGCGAATGGCCTTCTGTGTTGAAATAAACTCACAAACTCAGGTCCTGAGCGGCCGGATGGAACCTTAATGGAAAACACGTCTTGACAGTGCAACGTGATGGTTTTGCATGCGCGGATGGACATCTGGGTCCAAATCGAGACATTCAGGAAAGTCGGTAAAACTCACGAACTCGGGTCCCCGAAGGCCGGACCGAACCTTTACGGAATACATGTCCGGACGGTACAACTTGATGGTTTTGCACGCGCGCTTGGCCATCTATATCAAAATTGAAAAATTCGGGATAGTTGTAAAACTCACAAACTCGGGTCACGGGGCCAGACGGGTCATTGATGGAATACACGTTCGGATGGTGCAACTTGATGGTTTTGCATGCACGGATGGCCATCCGGGTTGAAATCAAGAAAGTCGGTAAAACTCATGAACTCGTGTCCCGCGCGGCCGGATAGAACATTGATGGAATACAGGTTCGGACGGTGCAACTTGATGGTTTTGCATACGCAGATGGACATCTGTGTCGAAATTGGTAAAGTCGGTAAAACTGACGAACTCGGGTCTCGGGCGGCCGGACGGGGCCTTGATGGAATACAGGTCCGGACGGTGCAACTTGATGGTTTTGCATGCGCGGATGGCCATCTGGGTCGTAATTGCGAAAGTCAAGAAAACTCATGAACTCGAGTCCCACAACGCCAAACTGGACCTTGACGTATTAGACTTTCGGATGGTGCAACTGGAAGGTTTTCCATGCATGAATGGTCATCTGGGTAAAAATCAGGAAAGTCGGTAAAACTCACTAACTCGGGTTCCGAGCGGCCGAACGGGATGTTGAAAGAATACACGTTCGGATTGTGCAACTTAATGGTTTTGCATGCGGATATAGCCATCTGGGTCAAAATGAGGAAGGTCCGTAAAACCCACGAACTCGGGTCCCGGCCGGCCAGACGGGACCTTGGCGGAATACACGTTCTGATGGTACAACTTGATGGTTTTGCATGCGCGGATTGCCATCTGGGTCGAAATCGAGAAAGTTGGGAATGTCGGTAAAACTAGCGAACTCGGGTCCGAGGGGGGTGGGGGGCGGACGGAACCTTGATGGAATAAACGTCCAGATAGTGCAACTTGATGGTTTTGCATGCGCAGATGGCCATCTGGGTCAAAATCAAGAAAGTCAGTAAAACTTACAAACTTGGGTCCCATGACCGGACGGGATCTTGATGGAATACACGTTCCGATGGTGCAACTTGATGGTTTTGCATGTCCGGATGGCCATCTATGTTGAAATCGAGAAAGTCAGGAAAGTCGATAAAACTCACAAACTTAGGTCCTGAGCGGCCGGATGGAACCGTGATGGAATACATGTCTTGACGGTGCAACTTCATGGTTTTACATGCGCAGATGGACATCTGGGTCCAAATCGAGAAATTCAGTAAAGTCGGTAAAACTCTCGAACTCGGGTCCCATGAGGCCGGACATTTACGGAATACATGACCGGACGGTACAACTTGATGGTTTTGCATGCGCGGATGGCCATCTGGATCAAAATTGAGAAAGTCGGGAAAGTTGTAAAACTCACAAACTCGGGTCACGGGGCCGGACGGGACCTTGATGGAATACATGTTCGGATGGTGCAACTTGATGGTTTTGCATGCGTGGATGGCCATCTGGGTTGAAATCGAGAAAGTTGGTAAAACTTATGAACTCACGTCCCGTGCGGCCGTATAGATCATTGACGGAATACTGGTCCGGACGGTGCAACTTGATGGTTGCATGCGCGGATGGATATCTCGGTCCAAATCGAGAAATTCAGGAAAGACGGTAAAACTCACGAACTCGCTTCCCCGGAGGCCGGACTGAACCTTTACGGAATACATGCCCGGACAGTACAACTTGATTGTTTTGCATGCGCGGTTGGCCATCTAGATCAAACTTGAGAAAGTCGGGAAAGTTGTAAAACTCACAAACTTGATGGTTTTGCATGCACGGATGGCCATATGGGTCAAAATTGGGAAAGTCAGGAAAACTCATGAACTCGAGTCCCGGAATGCAAAACTGGACCTTGACGGAATAAACTTTCGGATGGTGCAACTGGAAGGTTTTCCATGCGTAGATGGACATCTGGGTAAAAATCGGGAAAGTCGGTAGAACTCACTAACTCGGGTCCCGAGCGGCCGGACGGGATGTTGAAAGAATAAACGTTCGGATTGTGCAACTTAATGGTTTTGCATGCGTGGATAGCCATCTGGGTCGAAATCAGGAAGGTCGGTACAACCCAGGTACTCGGGTCCTGGTCGGCTGGTCGGGACCTTGGCGGAATACAAGTTGCGATGGTACAACTTGATGGTTTTGCATGCGTGGATGCCCATCTCGGTCGAAATCGAGAAAGTCGGAAAAGTCGGTAAAACTCGTGAACTCGGGTCCCAGGAGGCACGACGGAACTAAACATCCAGACGGTGCAACTTGATGGTTTTGCATGCGCGGATGACAATCTGGGTCAAAATTGAGAAAGTCGAGAAAGTCGGTAAAACTCACGAACTCGGGTCCCGAGGCCGGACGGAACCTTGATAGAATACACGTTCGGATAGTCAAACTTGATGGTTTTGAATGCGCGGATGGGCATCTGGGTTGAAATCGAGAAAGTCGTTAGACTCATTACCTCGGGTCCCACGTGACCGGACAGAACATTGAATGAATAAAGGTCCGGATGGTGCAATTTGATGGTTTTGCATGCGCGGATGGACATGTGGGTCCAAATTGGGAAAGTCGGTAAACTCACGAACTCGGGTCCTGGGCGGCGAGACGGGACCGTTTACGGAATACATGTTTGGATGGTACAACTTGATGGTTTTGCATGCGTGGATGGCCATCTCGGTCGGAATCGAGAAAGTCGAGAAAGTCGGTAAAACTCGAACTCAGGTCCCGCACGGCCGGACAGAAAATTGATGGAATACAGGTAAGGATGGTGCAACTTAATGGTTTTGCATGCGCGGATGGACATCTGGGTCAAAATCGGGAAAGTTGGTAAAACTCACGAACTCGGGTCCCGGGCGGCCAGACGGGACCTTGACGGAATATACTTACGGATGGTGCAACATGATGGTTTTGCATGCGCGGATGGCCATCTGGGTCGAAATTGAAAAAGTCGAGAAAGTCGGTAAAACTCACGAACTCGGGTCCCTGGTGGCCGGACGGAACATTGATGGAATACATGTCCGGATGATGCAACTACATGGTTTTGCATGCGCCGATCAACATTTGGGTAGAAATTGAGAAAGTCCGAAAAGTTGGTAAACCTCACGAACTCGGGTCCCGGGGCGGTCGGACTGGATCTTGACGGAATACACTTTCGGATGGTGCGACGTGATGGTTTTGCATGCGCGGAAGGCCATCGGGGTCGAAGTCGAGAAACTCGGGAAAGTCGGTAAAACTCACGAACTCGGGTCTCGGGTGATCGGACGTGGCCTTGATGGAATATTGATCCGAACGGTGCAACTTTATGGTTTTGCATGCGCGGATGACCATCTGGGTCGAAATTGGGAAATTTAGGAAAACTCATGAACTGGGGTCCCGGAACGCCGAACTGGACCTTGACGGAATATACGTTCGGATGGTGCAATTGGAAGGTTTTCCATGCGTGGATTGCCATCTGAGTAAAAATTAGGAAAGTCGGTAAAACTCACTAACTCGGGTCCCGAGTGGACGGACGGGACATTGACAGAACACACTTTCGGATTGTGCAACTTAATAGTTTTGCATGCGCGGATGACCATTTGAGTCTAAATCAGGAAGGTCGGTAAAACCCACGAACTCGGGTCCCGGGCGGCTGAACGGGACCTTACCGGAATACACGTTCTCATGGTACAACCTTATGGTTTTGCATGCGTGGATGGCTATCTGGGTTGAAATCGAGAAAGTCCGGAAAGTCGGAAAAACTCACGAACTCGGGTCCCGGGAGATCGGACAGAACCTTGATGGAATACTCGAACGGTGCAACTGGATGATTTTGCATGTGCAGATGGCCATCTGGGTCAAAATCGAGAAAGTCGGTAAAACTCACGAATTCGGGTCCCTGGGCCGGACGGAACCTTGATGGAATACAGGTTTGAACGGTGTAAGTTGATGGTTTGGCATGCGCGGATGGCCATCTGGGTTGAAATTGGGAAATTCGGTAAAACTCACGAACTCGGGTTATGGGCGGCCAGGCGGGACTTTTTACGGAATACACGTTTGGATGGTACAACTTGATGGTTTTGCATGCGTAGATGGCCAGTTGGGTCGAAATCGAGAAAGTCAGGAAAATCCGTAAAACTCACGATGGAATACACGTCCGGACGGTACAATCTGATGGTTTTGCATGCGCGGATGGCCATCTGGGTCGAAATCGAGAAAGTCGGCAAAGTCGATAAAACTCATGAACTCGGGTCCCGGGGCCGGACAGGACCTTGATGGAATACACGTTCGGATGGTGCAACTTGATGGTTTTGCATGAGCGGGTGGCCAATCTGGTTGAAATCGAGAAAGTCGGGAAAGTCGGTAAAACGCACGAACTCGAGTGCCGGGAGGCCGGACGGAACCTTGACGGAATACCCGTTCGGATGGTACAACTTGATGGTTTTGCATGCGCGGAAGGCCATCCGGGTCAAAATTGAGTTGTCAGGAAAGTCGGTAAAACTCATGAACTCGGGTTCCAGGCCACACGGCACCTTGATGAAGTACACGTTCGGATGGTGCAACTTGATGGCTTTGCATGCACGGATGGACATTTGAGTTGAAACCGAGAAAGTCGGGAAAGTCGGTAAAACTCATTAAGTCGGGTCCCGCACGGCCGATGGAACATTGATGGAATACAGGTCAGGATGGTGCAACTTAATGGTTTTGTATGCGCGGATGGACATCTAGGTCGAAATCAGGAAAGTCGGTAAAACTCACGAACTTGGGTTCCGGGCGGCCGGACGTGACCTTAACGGAATACACTTACAGATGGTGCAACTTGATGGTTTTGCATGCGCGGATGGCCATCTGGGTCAAAATTGAGAAAGTCGGTAAAACTCACGAACTCGAGTCTTGGGCGGCCGGACGGGGCCTTGACGGAATACACGTCCGGACGGTAAAACTTGATGGTTTGCATGCACGGATGGCCATCTGGGTCAAAATTGGGAAAGTCAGGAAAACTCATGAACTCGGGTCCCAGAACACCGAACTTGACCTTGACGGAATACAGGTTCGGATGGTGTAAATCGAAGGTTTTCGACGCGTAGATGGCCATCTGTGTAAAAATCGGGAAAACTCATGAACTCGCGTCCCGCGCGGCCGGACAGAACATTGATGGAATACAGGTCCGCGCGGTGCAACTTGATGGTTTTGCATGCGCGGATGGACATCTGTGTCGAAATCGGAAAAGTCGGTAAAACTCACGAACTCGGGTCTAGGGTGGTCGGACGGGGCCTTGACGGAATACACGTCCGGACAGCGCAACCTGATGGTTTTGCATGCGCAGATGGCCATCTGGGTCGAAATTGGGAAAGTCAAGAAAACTCATGAACTCGAGTCCCGGAACGCCAAACTACACCTTGACGGAATACACTTTCGGATGGTGCAACTAGAAGGTTTTCCACGCATGGATGACCATCTAGGTAAAAATCGGGAAAGTCGGTACAACTCACTAACTCGGGTTCCAAGCAGCCGGACGGGATGTTGAAAGAATACACGTTTAGATTGTGCAACTTAATGGTTTTGCATGCGCGGATAGCAATTTGGATCGAAATCAGGAAGGTCCGTAAAACCCACGAACTATGGTCCCGGTCGGCCGGACGGGACCTTGGCGGAATACACGTTCTGATGGTGCAACTTGATGGTTTCGCATGCGCGGATGGCCATCTGGGTCAAAATCGAGAAAGTTGGGAAAGTCGGTAAAACTCGCGAAATCGGGTCCCGGGGGGCCGGACGGAACCTTGATGGAATAAACGTTCGGACGGTGCAACTTGATGGTTTTGCATGCGCGGATGGCCATCTGGGTCAAAATCGAGAAAGTTGAGAAAGTCGGTAAAACTTATAAACTCAGGTCCCATGACCGGATGGGACCTTGATGGAATACACGCTCCGATGGTGCAACTTGAGGGTTTTGCATGCGAGGATGGCCATCTGTGCTGAAATTGAGAAAGTCGGGAAAGTCGATAAAACTAACAAACTCAGGTCCTGAGTGGCCGGATAGAACCTTGATGGAATACACGTCTTGACAGTGCAACTTGATGGTTTTGCATGCGCGGATGGACATCTGGGTCCAAATCGAGAAATTTAGGAAAGTCGTTAAAACTCACGAACTTGGGTCCCGTGAGGCCGGACAGAAACTTTACTGAATACACGTCCGGACGGTACAACATGATGGTTTTTCATGCGCGGATGGCCATCTGGATAAAAATTTAGAAAGTTAGGAAAGTTGTAAAACTCACAAACTCGGGTCACGGCTCGGACGGGACCTTGATGGAATACACGTTCGGATGGTGCAACTTGATGGTTTTGCATGCGCGGATAGCCATCTGGGTTGAAATCGAGAAAGTCGGTAAAACTCATGAACTCACGTCCCGCGCGGCCGGACAGAACATTGATGGAATACAGGTCCGTACGGTGCAACTTTTTGCATGCGCGGATGGATATCTGGGTCAAAATCGGGAAAGTCGGTAAACTCATGAATTCGGGTCCCGGGCGGCCAGACGGAACATTGATGGAATACAGATTCGGACGGTGCAACTTGATGGTTTTGCATGCGCGAATGAACATCTGGGTCGAAATTGAGGAAGTCAGAAAAGTCGGTAAAACTCACGAATTCAGGTCCCGGGGCGGTCGGACTGGATCCTGACAGAATACACTTCCGGATGGTGCAACTTGATGGTTTTGCATGTGATGAAGGCCATCCGGGTCGAAGTCGAGAAACTCGGGAAAGTCGGTAAAACTCATGAACTCGGGTTCCAGGCCAGACGACACCTTAATGGAATACACGTTCGGATGGTGCAACTTGATGGCTTTGCATGCGCGGATGGACATTTGAGTTGAAATCGAGAAAGTTGGGAAAGTCGGTAAAACTCATTAAGTCGGGTCCCGCACGGCTGGACGGAAAATTGATGGAATACAGGTCAGGACGGTGCAACTTAATGGTTTCGTATGCGCGGATGGACATCTAGGTCGAAATCGGAAAAGTCGGTAAAACTCACGAACTCGGGTCTCGTGCGACCAAGCGGGGCCTTGACAGAATACTGGTCCGAACGGTGCAACTTTATGGTTTTGCATGCATGGATGACCATGTGGGTCGAAATTGGAAAAGTTAGGAAAACTCATGAACTGGGGTCCCGGAACGCCGAACTGGACCTTTATGGAATACACGTTCGGATGGTGCAATTGGAAGGTTTTCCATGCGTGGATTGCCATCTGAGTAAAAATCAGGAAAGTTGGTAAAACTCACTAACTTGGGTCCCAAGCGGCCAAACGGGACATTGACAGAATACACTTTCGGATTGTGCAACTTAATGGTTTTGCATGCGTGGATGGCCATTTGAGTCTAAATCAGGAAGGTCGGTAAAAACCCACGAACACGGGTCCTGGGCGGCCGGACGGGACCTTGACGGAATGCACATTCAGATGGTACAACTTGATGGTTTTGCATGTGCGGATGGCTATCTGGGTCGAAATCGAGAAAGTCCAGAAAGTTGGTAAAACTCACAAACTCGGTTCTCGGGAGGCCGGATGGAACCTTGATGGAATACACGTTTGGACGGTGCAACTAGATGGTTTTGCATGTGCAGATGGCCATCTGGGTCAAAATCGAGAAAGTCGGGAGAGTTGGTAAAACTCACGAACTCGGGTCCCGGGACTGGACGAAACCTTAATGGAATACACGTTCGAACGGTGTAACTTGATGCTTTGGCACGCGTGGATGGCCATCTGGGTTGAAATCCGGAAAGTCGGTAAAACTCACGAACTCGGGTTATGGGCGGCCATATGGGACCTTTTACGGAATACACATTCCGATGGTACAGCTTGATGGTTTTGCATGCGCGGATGGCCAGTTGGGTCGAAACCGAGAAAGTCAGGAAATTCCACAAAACTCACGAACTCGGGTCCCAGGAGGCCAGACGCAACCTTGATGGGATACACACGTCCGAACGGTACGATCTGATGGTTTTGCATGCGCGGATGGCCATCTGGGTCAAAATCGAGAAAGTCGGTGAAACTCACGAACTCGAGTCCTGGGAGGCCAAACGGAACCTTGATGGAGTACACGTCCGGATGGTGCAACTTGATGGTTTTGCATGCGCGGATGTGTGAGGGCCCAGACCCGATCACGGGGCAGTGCCGCTCGCTTGGGAATTGCATTTGGTGGTGCCGTGTGATGCGGCACCCAACATCACACATAATAAAGCATCATATTACATAAATCAAGCGGAAGCTTACAAAGTGTGAATTCTACAAATACTTCTCAAAATAATCTACAGCGGAAGATTAATACAACTCATGTCTCATATCTATGCTAAGAAACAGAGAAGATGTCCAACCCGCGGACCCTTCTCGCTAGCAACACGATCACAATAGCAGCGGCAGGGGTTGTCATGAGTTCACCGCTCGGAGAGTTCCGAGTCTCATCGGAGAACCGTACAATTCAGCGTAGGGTTATTAACTGCAAAACAACTCATGCAGTATCTGTGAGCATGAAGCTCAGCAAGACTTAACCGTCACCCTAGTCATGAAACTCTACATGCTGAAATAGAGGGCTGAATATATAAATTTGCATAAAAGATGATCTTGAGCTAAAGGAGAGTCCTTACTTCAAGTTTTTAGCAACTTTTATAACCCTCGCTCAATTTACATCGAGACTCCACAATAGAACAAGAAACGCTTCATCTCGATGTCACTTGTCCGAGGTGAAAGTAACTTTAGTGAGCTACCCTAGACCCATACATACCTTGCGCCGTTAACGTCGAGACTCCACAATCAAACAGAAACGGTTTGCCTCGACGCTACTAGCCCAAGGTGAAAAATAAATTTAGTGAAGGTGTTGATCATTTCCCCATCTCCATTTTGAGGATTAATCATGAAGCATATTAAGTTTTTTCCCAGTTTATTACTACGTCACGACGCAGAGAACAAGTATGCTCGGTCTATTCCGCGAGCGACAGTGATTGCAATAAAAAACACCCGGCTGACATGACATTTACGCCCGTACTCGAGACAGCAAACATCACTGACGTCGTATATGGCAACCTTTCACATGACACCCAAATATCGAATCGGTCCCACCGACTGGGATTAAGTCTCACTACGGCAATCCCTCGTAGAGTCGACTTCTCTATCCTTTCGGCATCTGCATCAGACAGTTCGGTATGCCTCGACACCCAGGTTAACATCTTACGTCGGTTTCTTGGGTCCCATATAGCCAGTATGCATCCGGTACACAATTCAAACTTGTCCCACAGGGCCGCACAAGAGAACGGGCCTTAATCAACTCACACATAGACTAGGTTCACAGGACCACGTCCTTGAGCCTTCCATCCACTGCCCGGTCTCCATTCCCAACTATGAGGATCAATTCCCAACTCTTCCGATTGATCCCCCTTAATCCCGGTTCACGAGTAGGAAACTGCCTACTCGAGTTTTTCCTTCTTTTAATCCACTTTTGTTACTTGAGATCAGCAGTTATAATCAATTGATAACCTATTCTACATTATGCTCCAGGGTTTTCTGGGTCATGCAATAGGAGTTTGATACCATCTATACTTAATGCGGTAAAAAAATCCTAGACAATATAAAGTGATTACAAACAAAAACTTGTAAGTTTTGATGTAAAAACGGGACTTGCCTTTGTTTTGCAGGGGACTTATATATATGAGGTTCAGTTAGTGAAGACCACTTGGCTTGATCAATTGCTTTCCTCCTTCCTTGATCTCCACTCTGATGACTTCAAATCCTTCACTGCACAAAACTTCGACGTCTGGCCAGCTCCCGAGCTCTCCCTCGCCGCTAGGGCCTAATTCCACATGCTGAGAACGATGGAACAACTTTCTCCGACCGGGGGTGGCTCTAACCCAGCCGGCCACGGTGTGGCGGCTCGGCTCACCTTCGGTAGCGTCGGCCAGCTAACCTAGCCCACCAAAACTTCGGTGGAAGGGCCCTACCGCACCGGTGGATACTAGGGAAGATCGTCTTGGTGGTGAAACAGCCCGGAGATGGCTCTAACATAGCTTTCAACGTGAGCCCGATTCTCCCCGCCATAACCGCCGTCGGTAAAGTTGAAAATACACCGTGCACAATGGTTTTCATGCTAGGGTTCCAAAGAGGAATCGTTGCTATGCAAGTTTAGTTCATGTGTGTGTGAAGTTTCGCGGCCTCTAAGCAAATATCAATCACAAATTTGAAGTTTCCTTACCCCGTACCTCGGTTTGAGCCGGCCGGCAAAGAAACTGGAAATTCTCCGAGGATCCTCCACGGCGTGGGCTAAGATTTGGAGGTGAGTAGGAAGAAGGTCGTGCGCGTCCAACGGCCCTCTTGCTTGGTCGTGAAAATCTCTCTGTAGGGCTGTCCACGAGAGCACCTCCTCTCGGTTTCTTTTGGCCGCCGCAAAAACACGAAGCTCTCGGGTTGTTGTGGCTGAGATCATGTGGGGATGGTGCGAGGAGGTCGCGGGGAGTCCCGCGGTGCTGTTTTGCTGGGTTGCCGAGGCTTGCACGTGAAGCATTTCCCGAGCGATCAAACAACGGCGGCGGCTTCTCTGTTCTTTAGCGCGTGAGAGCGAGAGAACAGAGGGGTTCTCGGTGTTGTGGCACAGCTGACCACGGCTGGGGGGAATGATGACGGAGAGAACAGCTCACCAGCGCACCTACGGCAGAGGGGAGTCGGTTCTCTGCGTGGTTCGGTGTCGCACGGTGAGGGCCTCGGTTGCTTCGTGTGGAGGAGGGAAACAGAGACCAATCACTGGGTCCCAGCCTCTTCTTATCCCTCTCCAAAATATCTCCCAATATTTGGCAACTAACCAATTCAAATGTTTGGAGTTGAAAATTGAGCTGCATTTGGATAGTTGGCAAATTTCCTCCAAATTCAAATGTGTATTTGAATTCTTTGCACATTTAAGTCCTTTTGGAAATGGATATCAAATCCTTTCAAAAATTAATGAAACTTTACATACCCACTAATTTTGACCTAAGGAATTCAAATATGCAATCTGATTTTTGGTTTGGCTGTTGCAAATGAGATTTTTATCACAACAGTTTGTATTCCTATTGTTGCCCTCATTTGAAATTTGAGTTTGAACAGTTTGAGTTTAAAAATCTGAATTTCATTCCCCCTTGCACATGAGAGATTACACATGGGTTTTAAAATAACTTTGTCCCCCCAACAATCAATTGATCCTAGGCTAGAGTGGTGGGACACTCATGTGTGTCATCACCTGTGAAAAATTTAAACAAGTCTAAATTTTCATAACTTGAAACCAAATGGTGTTCAAACTTCAGTCCCTGTATATTCCAAATTTTTGGGACCTTTACATTCCTCCCCCCTTAAAAGAATCTTGTCCTGAGATTATAAAGTAAAAATGAGAGAGAGGATAGTGAAAAATTACCGGATGTGCGACGTCTAAAGTCGGGATAATTGGCGTGAAGAAATCCTTCGCTCTCCCATGTCGCTTCAACCTTGGAGTGACCACTCCATAAAACTCTATAGAACCACAACGTATGGTCGCGTGTGGTTCGGTCCTTTATATCGATGATCTGAACCAGTCCCCTCCCTACTGTGTGAGATCTGGTTTCAGTTCCTCGATATTCCCCAGCTGAATGGTGGTTGAACAGTTGAGGCTCTTCCTCAGCTGAGAAATGTGGAAGATGTCGTACACATCGGTGAATGTCGCTGGTAATTCCAGCCGGTGTGCAACTGATCCAAATCTTTCCAAAAACCTGGAATGGACCGATGAATCGGGGTGAATAGAAACTTTGACAAGTGAGCCTCATCAAAATTTTTCTTCCTCAACTCCGGGTTACGGGGTATGACGATTTTGTCCTTAAACTGCAGGACACCGTCTCCGTCTTTCCGGAAATATTTCAGTTCCCCACTGTCTATACATCTCCGCAAATGTGACATGCCCTTATCATGTTTCTGGGCTGCCACCCTTTTTCACGGATGGTGGGGATAAAAGCTAAATTGTAGAGAGCTCTAGGAGGAACCATACGTAATGGTGGCTCGCTCTCTTCCAACGGGGTGATGGTTGGATTACGAACGTGTGACTTGCGACTCCCGCATTTGCCCATGTTAACCTTGCCGGGGTGATAATGGATCTCTACTTCGTAATCCTTTATCAACTCCAACCATCTATGCTGCCTCATGTTCCACTCCCTCTGAGTGAATATGTACTTGAGGCTCTTGTGGTCGATATATAAATGCATGAGGTTACCGAGTAGGTAGTGCCTCCACATTTTGAATGAAAGTACCACGGCAGCGAGCTCTAAGTCATGAGTCAGATAGTGTTGCACATGATTCCTGAGTTGCCGTGATCCATACACAACCGCCCTTCGGTCTTGCATCAGCACACATCCTAGCCCCAAAGCCGGATGCATCGCAGTACACAACGAACGGTCTTGTTGTGTCTGGCTGCGCCTAAACCGGTGCTGATGTTAGGTGCTTCACTAATACCTTGAATGCTGCTTTACATGATGGACTCCAAACCTATTTGGTAGCCTTCTTCAGCAGCTATGTCATAGGCTTGGCAATCTTCGAGAAGTTTGTAACGAACCTCCGATAATATCCCACGAGTCCGAGGAAACTCCGTACCTCGTGTGCAGTTCTCGGGAACTTCCAATGCAGCACTTGTGTGAAATTACTCAGGTTTACAGCGATGCCCTTCGCTGAGATGATATGTCCGAGCCAAAGTACTTGCGATATCTAGAATTTGCACTTGCTAAATTTCACGTATAGCTTGTGATCCCGCAGCCGTTGCAAGACTATACGCAGGTGCTTCTCGTGTGCTTCCTCCGACTTGGAATAAACCAGTAGGTCGTCGATGAAGACCATGACAAACGTGTCCAGCTCCGGCATGAATACCGAGTTCATCAACTATATGAACTGAGCTGGAGCTTTGGGGAGGCCAAGGAACATGGCAAGGTACTCATAACCTCCGTACCTCGTCGAAAAACTGTCTTCGGAATAGCCTCAGCCCTTATCTCAATCTGATGGTACCTGATCTTAAGTCCATCCTGGAAAAAGGTCTTTGCTTTGACCAACTGATCAAACAATATGTCGATCTGTGGTAACAGGTACTTGTTCTTGATTCTCACAATGTTAAGCGGACGAAAATCAACACTAAGCCATAGTGTTTTGTCCTTCTTCCTACTACACAGCACAGAGCAACCCCAAGGTCATGAGCTTGGTCATATAACACATTTGCTCATGGGTCCACTTAGTTCCTCCTTCAACCGTTCTCTTTGCTGTGCAGAACAGACTCTTCTGTCCTAACCCAGCTTTTGATCCGTTTAGAAGCATTTTCTATCTCAATTTGAATACCCAAGTTAAAGATAACTTCAGTATCTTCCCAACGAGTACTCAGATGCCTCTAGATAATTTCTGGATCAGAAGTTGTGATTGCTCAAAGTTGACATAATTCCTGGACAAAATTTGCCAGCATCTCTTTTGTATGTGGCTATTTTTATCACATTTGTATATGCAAATACAATAAGAATCTGAACAAACTTTGAACTACGACAATGTTGCACATTTCATAACCTTTCCAACAGTGTATAATAGGCTCTTTAAGAATTTTTCTACAGAAAGTTATGGCTTGAAAACAGAAAGGTCCAGAGAGGTTTTTCTGCTGTCCTGGTTCTGAACAGTTTGCCTTTAACTGGACTTTTCACCAACTTAACGTGTGATTTTACTCTGGAGGTCTACAAAGAAGTAGTAGAGCACTTGAAAATTTTCTAGAACTGTATCATACACCTTAATTGGTTAAATCTACTCAGAGTTATGCTCTGTTAAAGTCCAGCAAGAATTCCTGCCAGAAACAGTGCAGTCAGTTTTTAAAATCTTTGAAACCTAGACATTCTCTCATTTGAATCTTAGCTCAAAATAAGAGTTCAGTAACTACTATTTGTTTCAAACTTCCATTTTTAGTTGAAAGTTAACTCATGAATCATTTCTTCATAGGGAAGAGGTTATTAAGTTTAGTACGGTGTCGAGGCACCGTAAGAACAATGTCGGTACTACGTTCCTCACAAAAAGGAAAATCCTAACCGGATTATACCATTATATACGTCTCGATTGTGGCACTAAATGGTCTCTCGCACACGTGTACTACACGGGATACATACGTGGTTAGTACCTGTAAGAAAACACTCAATAATGATGCACACATAGGTTTTTCTCATTTCAGGCAGTTCCATATCATACTAAAAACATACGTCCCGTATCATTTCCATACAGGCCGTACTTGAGTCAAGCCACGTCTCAAGGTACATGGTCACGTTTTCACACCACACGATAGGGAACCCGAGTAGAGCATGAACGGGTCGTCACGGTTGGGAATGTTATGAACCCAACAGATACCACCTACTGCCTTGCAGGGACGCCGATGGCAAGCGCTACGTATGTCCTCCTAGGCTATTTCCAGAAGAACACACATCGTGTTACGGACCACACGATGGGGTCTCCACTTACTTGCCTAATGCACGCTAGAGATTAGCGTTTCATATAAAATCAGAAACATGAAGAGTCCAAGAGTTTCATATTGACGTCTCACACCAAGCTGTGAGACCTATCTCTGAACCACTTTACTCGTCAGGGGAGCTAACCGAAATTGAACCGCTTTCGGTGGCGTTCCTTACCATGCTTACCTGAGCGTAGGTGTGTCGTTACATAATCAAAATTCTGAATTCTAACAAGTATGTTAGTCATGCCACTTTAAGTAACTATACTACTATAGTCCTTATGTGGGCCTAATACCGTTTCCTCACCGTATGCTAAATTTTTATCGCTTTACGATCCTTATTCCATGCGCTATTACTAATGCGGCTTTGATACCACGCTGTGAGGGCCCGGACCCGATCACGAGGCCGTGCCGCTCGCCCGGGAATCACATTGGGTGGTGCCGTGCGATGCGGCACCCAACAGCACACATAATTAAGCATCATATTACATAAATCAAGCGGAAGCTTACAAAGTGTGAATTTTACAATACTTCTCAAAATAATCTACAGCGGAAAATTAATACAACTCACGTCTCATATCTACGCTAAGCAACAGAGAAGATGTCCAGCCCACGGACCCTTCTCGCTAGCAATACGATCACAATAGCAGCGGCAGGGGTTGTCATGAGTTCACCGCTCGGAGAGTTCCGAGTCTCATCGGACAACCGTACAATTTAGCGTAGGGTTATTATCTACAAAACAACTCATGCAGTATCTGTGAGCATGAAGCTCAGCAAGACTTAACCGTCACGCTAGTCATGAAACTCTACATGCTGAAATAGAGGGCTGAATATAGAAATTTGCATAAAAGATGATCTTGAGCTAAAGGAGAGTCCTTACTTCAAGTTTTTAGCAACTTTTATAGCCCTCGCTCAATTTACATCGAGACTCCACAATCAAACAAGAAACGCTTCATCTCGGTGTCACTTGCCCGAGGTGAGAGTAACTTTAGTGAGCTACCCTAGACCCATACAGACCTTGCGCCATTAACGTCGAGACTCCACAATCAAACAAGAAACGCTTTGCCTCGACGCTACTAGCCCAAGGTGGAAAATAAATTTAGTGAAGGTGTTGATCATTTCCTCATCTCCATTATGAGGATTACTCACGAAGCATATTAAGTTTTTCCTAGTTTATTACTACGTCACGACGCAGAGAACAAGTATGCTCGGTCCATTCCGCGAGTGACGGTGATTGCAATCAAAAACACCCGGCTGACACGACATGTACGCGCTTACTCGATGTTGCACACAGCAACCATCACTGACGTCGTACGTGGCAACCTTTCACACGACACCCAAATGTCGAACGGTCCCACCGACTGGGATTAAGTCTCACTACGGCAATCCCTCGTAGAGCCGACTTCTTCATCCTTTCAGCATCTGCATCTGACGGTGAGGTATGCCTCGACACCTAGGTTAATATGTTACATCGGTTTCCTGGGTCCCATATACCCAGTATGCATCCGGTACAAAACTCAAACTTGTCCCACAGGGACGCATACGAGAATGGGCCTTAATCGACTCAGATATAGACTAGGTTCATAGGACCACGTCCTTGAGCCTTCGGTCCACTACCCGGTCTCCATTCCTAACTATGAGGATCAATTCCCAACTCTTTCGATTGATCCCCCTTAATCCCGGTTCACGAGTAGGAAACTGGCTACTTGAGTTTTTCCTTCTTTTAATCCACTTTTGTCACTTGAGATCAGCAGTTATAATCAATTGATAACCTATTCTACATTATGCTCCAGGGTTTTCTGGGTCATGCAATTGGAGTTTCATACCATCTAGACTTAATGCGATAAATAAAATGCTAGACAATATAAAGTGATTACAAATAAAAACTTGTAAGTTTTGATGCAAACTAGGGCTTGCCTTTGTTTTGCAGGGAACTTATATATATGAGGTTCAGTTAGTGAAGACCACTTGGCTTGATCAATTGCTTTCCTCCTTCCTTGATCTCCACTCCGATGACTTTAAATCCTTCACGTAGATGCTACACGTAATGAATATGCATATGGATTTAATTGTAAAGATTTTGCTAACAAGTCCTAATGACAAGTTTAAAAACAGGAACTCTATTTAAGAATTTAAAATGACACTGATGCTAGTGGTTTGGGTTTGGGTTAAACACTATGGTCAAGTGAGATGTGTTTTTCATCACTTGTGTGATACTCATCTAAATAGGTTGAACAGCACAGTGGTGATCCAGAGCTCCAATGGAGCTGGAAATTTTCTTGTGAGTTCCCTGTCAGAACAAAGTAATCTGGACCAAAATTTAGAAATTTTCAATGAGTAGATCACTCAGAACACTTCCTTAAGAATTTAGGCAAAAGGAAATTAATTCTGAATAAACTTGCACTTTCATGCAAATTCAAGTGAACTACAATTTCAAATATAGCTCAGGGAGCATGCATGAATTTCCCTAGAATTTTTGGAGCTAAGAATTCCCTAGAACTGAATTTCCAAGTTATGGAAATTTTCTAAAATTGTTTCTGTATTCATTTGAACACAGCAAGTTCAAATCTGAATTCTCCTAATCAAATCAACTCTAGATGAGCTGAAACTTTTACAGGGGTTCACTAACCTCCTAAAGAATATTCTGGCAAAATTTGAGAATTTTTGGATGAACCAAACTCCCTCTACTTTTGCTGAAAAACTTTAAAGAATTTTCCAGAATTAAATACTGAGTTTCATACAAATTGGGTTGAATATTTGGATAGAGTTTTCCAACCTGAATCCAACCCAATTTGAATCACTAAACTTGGAGCTTCCTAGCAAAAGTTATGAGGTTCTAAATTTGGGGAAATTCTGGAATTCGAATTAACCGGGAAAAGTTCAAATCTCTGACAGCGGGTCCGGCCAACACATGTGAACCCCTCGGCTAAACCACACGGGGCTGCAGGACTATTTACCGCACTGTCACAGATGATACCGTGCAACAGAAAATCCCACACCCGGTTTTCCTTCCACTAACAGCGGGCCCGGGGTACCCTTCTTCAACCTCTGGACTCCCGCGCCCGCACGCCGCCGGGCTCGCCGGAGCAGTGCTGAACTTCGACGTCCGTCCAGCTCCCGAGCTCTCCCTCGACGCTAGTACCTAATTCCACACGCTGAGCACGATGGAACAACTTTCCCCGATCGGGGATGGCTCTATCCCAGCTGGCGACGGTGCGGTGGCTCGGCTCACCTTCGGTAGCGTCGGCCAGCTAACCTAGCCTGCCAAAACTTTGGTGGAAGGGCCCTACAGCACCGGTGGATGCTAGGGAAGATCGTCCTGGTGGTGAAACAACCCGGAGATGGCTCTAACATAGCTTTCAACGTGAGCCCGATTCTCCCCGCCATAACCGCCGTCGGTGAAGTTGAAAATACACCGTGCACAGTGGTTTTCATGCTAGGGTTTCAAAGAGGAATCATTGCTACGCAAGTTTAGTTCATGTGTGTGAAGTTTCGCGGCCTCTAAGCAAATATCAATCACGAATTTGAAGTTTCCTTACTCGTACCTGGGTTTGAGCCGGCCGGCGAAGAAACTGGAAATTCTCCGAGGATCCTCCACGGCGTGGGCTAAGATTTGGAGGTGAGTAGGAAGAAGGTCGTGCGCGTCCAACGGCCCTCTTGCTTGGTCGTGAAAATCTCTCTGTAGGGCTGTCCACGAGAGCACCTCCTCTCGGTTTCTTTCGGCCGCCACGAAAACACGAAGCTCTCGGGTTGTTGTGGCTGAGATCGTGTGGAGATGGTGCGAGGAGGTCGTGGGGAGTCCCGTGGTGCTGTTTTGTTGGGTTGCCGAGGCTTGCACGTGAAAGGAAGCAGTTCCCGAGCGATCAAACAACGGCGGCGGCTTCTCTGTTCTTTAGCGCGTGAGAGCGAGAGAACAGAGGGGTTCTCGGTGTTGTGGCACAGCTGACCGCGGCTGGGGGGTGAGGACGGAGAGAACAGCTCGCCAGTGCACCTACGGCAGAGGGGAGTCAGTTCTCTGCATGGTTCGGTGTCGCACGGTGAGGGCCTCGGTTGCTTCGTGTGGAGGAGGGAAACAGAGACCAATCACTGGGATATTTTTCCATTTAACCTCCTCAATGACATGTGGGTCCCAGCCTCTTCTTATCCCTCTCCAAAATATCTCCCAAAATTTGGCAACTAACCAATTCAAATGTTTGGAGTTGAAAATTAAGCTGCATTTGGATAGTTGGCAAATTTTCTCCAAATTCAAATGTGTATTTGAATTCTTTGCACATTTAAGTCCTTTTGGAAAATGGATAGCAAATCCTTTCAAAAATTAATGAAACTTTGCATACCCACTAATTTGGACCTAAGGAATTCAAATATGCAATCTGATTTTTGGTTTGGCTGTTGCAAATGTGGTTTTTATCACAACAGTTTGTATTCCTATTGTTGCACTCATTTGAAATTTGAGTTTGAACAGTTTGAGTTTAAAAATCTGAATTTCATTCTCCCTTGCACATGAGAGATTACACATGGGTTTTAAAATAACTTTGTCCCCCAACAATCAATTGATCCTAGGCTATAGTGGTGGGACACTCATGTGTGTCATCACCTGTGAAAATTTAAACAAGTCCAAATTTTCATAACTCAAAACCAAATGGTGTTCAAACTTCAGGCCCTTTGTATTCCAAATTTTTGGGACCTTTACAGGATGGCCATTTGGGTTGAAATTGGGAAAGATGGAAAAACTCACGAACTCGGGTCCCGGCGGCCGGACGGGACCTTTACGGAATACATGTTCGGATAGAACAACTTGATGGTTTTGCATGCGCGGATGGTCATGTGGGCCAAAATCGAGAAAGTCGGGAAAGTCGCTAAAACTCACGAACTCGGGTCCCGGGAGACCGGACGGAACCTTAACGGAATACACATCCGAATGGTACAACTTGATGGTTTTGCATGCACGGAGGGCCACCTGGGTCAAAATCGAGAAAGTCGGGTGTAAGGATCGAAACGCCCAAGAGGGGGGGGGGTGAATTGGGCTTTTTAAAATTTTAGAGCAATTTAAAACTTTAATGGTTGAAGCCCAATTCCCTATGCAAACTAAGTACGCAAGTAAGAGAGTTAAGTGCGGAATAGTAAAAGCGTAATAGTAAGGAGTGAGGAGAGAAATGCAAACTCCCGCGGAGACTCGGAGACACGGCGATTTTTCCCGTGGTTCGGTAAGATCATAAAAATCTTCCTACATCCACGTTGTGGCACCCACCAAAGGGTATGGCCACACCCAAGTCACCAAGACAAGGGAATCCACTATCTTTCTCCGTTCGCCCTCTCCGGCAAGGTGGAGCTCAAGCCTTGTACAACGGTGATCCTCCGGGCTTCCACAAACACCTTGGTAAGCTCCGGAGTGATCTCTTCTTCCTCCAACGTTTACAAGGTGAGTGAAGTCACCAAGACACTCTCTCTCACTAGTCTAGAGATTCCAATCACCAAGAATGGACGCACACAAGCTTCTCTCTAGCTAGATATAACCTATAGTTGGATTACAAGAGGTTTTGGAGTGTGGAAGTGATAGCTCTTGGTCTTGAATGCTTGAGAATGTGTAGTGAGGCTCAGAAGATCAAGACTTATCGAAATGGCCGGTTGGAGGGGTATTTATAGCCAGCCCACACGAGATAGCCGTTGGAAAAGTGGGCAGACTTTGTCAGTTAACATCGGATCCTCCGATGCACCCCTTTATATGATCATCGGTCGAATTCCAAATTAGCTGATGTCATGTGTCAGATGTGACCGTTGGATATAACCGTTGGATTTTTTAATCGACCGATGTTACTTCAATTTATCATCGGATGATCCGGTGAGTTGATCTTCAGAATTGGGTCAGAAATATTTTCTCTGTTGAATTTGACCGATGTACACTTACTTCATCATCGGATGATCCGGTGTGTATATCTTCAGAGTAACTCAGATATCATCCTTCGGGTGAACTCAACCGATGTGCCACTTCCTTCACATCGGATGATCCGGTGTGTACTGGGCTCTGAGGTCTTCTTCTTCTGCCAACTCAAACTCGACCGATGTAGTCATTTTGCAAGACATCGGATGATCCGGTGAATGCAACTTGTTTGCTTCGAGTTGTTTTGAGTTGATCTTTTAGAATCCTCTCGAGTGACCTCTTTGATACTTGTTTGAAATGATATTACGATGAGGTGTGAGCTCCTTGTGTTGCCAATTTTGATAAAGTGGAGTCGTTGTATGATTTCTTCATTTAGTTTTTATGAGTATCGAATAACCCCTTAGAATGGATCATTGAGGGGTCTTCATTTGTATCCAATGAGCAGTAGATGGTGTGAATAGATAGTTCATTAACGGTTGATGTGATATATGTGAACCCTCGCATCCACAAACTCATTAGTAATAACGAACGGTTGTCATTAATCACCAAAACCATATCTCACGGGGGCCTAGATGCTTTCAATCTCCCCCTTTTTGGTGATTGATGACAACACAACGAGTAGAGCATATAATTGAATTAAAACATAATGCTCCAAAAGAAATATAACAGGTACAAATTGCAACACAAGTGGCTCGAAGGCTCAAATAATAAACGATAAGGCGTAAGAGCACAGAGTAGCACACGGAGTACAATAATAGCAAATAATAATAACGGTCAATCTCAAACAAAGTAGCAAAAGGATGGACAATCTCAGATATAGTAGCAAAAGTATAGACATAGACACTCCCCCTAGAACTGAGCTAACCCTCCCCTGACTCTAACTCTTCTCCCCCTTTGGCATCAAGACACCAAAAAGGAAAGTCGAGTGCCTACGACTCAGGCGCGCTCCTGGCGATGGTGAAGCGGTCGGCGTCGACGGTGCTGTCGTCGGAGCTGCTGGAGGTAGAGGTCGCTGGTGCTGGAGCTGGAGTGGGAGCTGGAGCTGGAGCTGCTGTGGGGGCTGGAGCTGGAGCTGGAGCTGCTGGGGGATCCGCTGAGGCTGCAGGCGCCGGTGGAGGTACTGCCGGAAGAGGTGAGGACTGGAACGGCGTCGGTGGCAGTACTGGAGCTGGCGCTAGTGACGGTGCACCTGGAACCTGACCGAGTCCTGAGTGCTGAGGTGGAAGAGCGACTCCTGTCTGCTGATAGAGGTTGGTGACCAACCCCAGGATGCCCAACAGCATCTGCTGAGTCTGCTGCTGCTGGTCCAGAGTGCGTCTCGTCATCTGATCGACAAGGTTGGTGAACCTGTCGGTGTCCTCTCGCCTCTGACGGGCGATCTCCAGCTGCATCTCCTGCTGCTGCCTCTGAAGCTCCTCCTGTCGAGCTGCCTGCTGCTCCTGCTGCTGAGCCATCCGCTGAAGTAAAGCAGTGAGCTCTGACGGCTGAGTCACCTGAGCCTCTGACACTGGAGGAGGTGAAGGTGGTGGAGCAGCTGAGCCTCCTGCCTCTGCGTCGTGCTGCCTCGGTGAGGGAGGAGCAGGAGGGAAGTACTCCTCGACACTGTCGCTGGTGTCGCTGTCCGACCACACGTGCTGTAGGTCTCCTCCCTGAGCTTCTGCCTGTGCCAGCTCTGCGTCCTCCTGAGTCAGCTCTGCCCAGTCCGCCTCGGACAGTCTGGCTCGTACCTCACGCTCGACGGGACGGCCAAGGCGGCGGTCTCAAGGAGTGGGGACTCGGTAGTGGCTGTACCGGGTCACGTGCATCTCTGTCAGCTGAGAGACTCCTGGAGTGTCCTCTGGAACCAGCTGGTGAAGAAGGTGACAGATCCAGTGACCAAAGACCAGCTGTCGTAGCATCCCAACTCCATCGGTGATCACGTCCTCCATCTCGCAGATTAGAATGTCTACTATGTCGAACTCCATCCCGTTCATCACATAGAACAGGATGGTCTGCTGAAGGCTCGTGAATCCCTCCAAGTAGCCGGACCTCGGCAGCAGGGTACGCCTGAGGACGTGGTGAACTGTCCGGGCTGCTGGGGTGAGAAGAGCTGGCACCCTCGGCTGGTCAGGAGTGAACGTCTGAGTGAACAGACCTCTGATCTCCTCGAAAGGTGGTGCCACTCCTCCAGTCAGTGGCCTCCTCGGCGGGTCTGCGTCTCCGTAGACTATCTGGTGCAGACACGTAGTAGAAAGCTCCACACCGAGCAGTCTGCCCAACAAGTCGCGAGACACGTCGTGGATCCGCCCCATGAACATGAAGTGGATCGAGCGACGGCCCTCAGAGACATAGAGTGTCGCGTAGAACACCCTGACCCACTCCTCGACGTAGGCACTCCTCTGGTGTGAGAGCAAATCCACAAGTCCTCTGTATCTCTCAAAGAGGGGCCTGATCCCTTGTCCTGCTGCCACTGCAAGCTGATCCCAGTCAATGCTGTTATGCTGGAATAGCTTGTGACCCCGACGCCTGTAAGTCTCGTACAAGGACGCCTGTGTCAGGGTCCAGAAGCGGGAGTCAACTCGAGAGTCCCTAGGCCGCGGGAACCACTCCTCAAGGATCACTGACCATCTGAGCTTCTTCAGTTGCCTAGCCTTCGTCTTCCTGTAGTCGGTGAGTCTGACATCCTCGGTGACACGGACAGCTGTGTCCATCAGGTGGATGGCCCTTTCGGCCTCTCTGTCCTCGGCGCGGTCAGCTGCAGAGGGACGTCGATTCGCCGTAGGGGTCTGTCCACCCCCACGAGTCCTCGGGGTGCGCCGGCGGATGAGTGGCGGCACCTCGGTCTCCTCCTCGTCGGAACCCTCGGGAGGCACCGGCTGGATCGGAGGCTGCTCCTGCCTCTGCCGGGACTCGCGGATCCGTAAGGAACCGCGATGGCCGCGCTCACGCTCCTCGGCGGCGCGAGCGGCCAACTCCGCACGACGAGTGTCCTTGGACACTTTGCGCTTCTTCGCGGCGGGCTCCTCAATAGCCTTGCCCTTTCCTTTGAGATCGCGACCCATCTTGATGCAATAAAGAGCTAGGGTTAGCGACGGTGAAGGTGCACGACGAAAACAACGAAAGGCGTCGCGCGTCACGGAGCAAACCTTATCGTCGAATCGGTGAACCACGGCGGAACTCTAGCGGAGAGGGTGATGCGTGCCCGCGGCGAGTGGTGGAGGAGAGACGGCACACGCGGGAGGCGGCGTGCGCGGGAGACAGCGGAGGCAGCACCTGGGAGGCGGCGGCTGCGGCAGGGAGACGGTGGCAGCTGCGGCGGGGAGGCGGCGGCGGCTGAAGGGCGGCGGCTGCGGCAGGGAGGCGGCGGCGGCTGCGGCAGGGAGGCGGCGGCGGCGGCGGCAGGGAGGCGGCGCGGCGCGGGAGAGGTGGTGGCGGCGGCGCAAGCGTCGGGCGGCGGCGGAGCTCGGGGAAAGGAAAAGAAAAAACCGGAAGGGCGGCCGAACCGCCTTTTAAACTGTACGGGCAAACCCTAGCCGCGCATAAAACACCGGATGAACCGATGATCATCGGAGGATGCATCGGTCGAGTTCAACAGAGAGTTGTTCCAAAAACTCTCTTTGAACACCGGATGGACCGACGTTGAGGTGGCGATCATCGGTCGATTTCTGCAGGGCACCAGGAAAACTGAACACCGGATGCTCCGATGTCTTCTGAAATGAACTCATCGGTTGATTTGTGACATCTGACTTGAACTGAAGCACCAATTGATCCGATGATCTGCTGGCCCCGGCATCGGATAATCCAATGACTACAGAAAACCTAAGACTGCCCATATATGTCCTTTGACTTAAGCACACAAAGATAAGGATTGGTCTTAGGACTTTTTGGGCAACTCCTAATCTCTAATATAGGGCCTTAAATATAATGCCACATATTGGCTAAGCCCTTAAGCAAGGAGAACACACAGGGTTAGGAGTGAAACCATGAAAATGTAAGGCCCATGCTTTGTGAGCTAGAGTGTAGAGAATTTCTATCTCTTTAAAGCATGTACCTTTAGAATTTTGCTTTATCCACATCATATGAGTTGAGTTATTGCATTTTGAACAAGTCTCCTTCTCATGATGTGGTTCCCCTTTGTGACAATCTACCGTATGCAATGCCAACCAAACTGATGCAAGATATTGAATGAGTGCAAGTCTATATGACAGGAATCATGCAAGGCATAATGTAAATCTATCTTGCCAAGTTTAAACCTGCCAAAGGCTTCCTCAGGAAAAGCTATTTCTAGCTTGCCCCTATCCTTTGGGAGTTAGACAAGACCTATTTGATATGCAACCTTACATGAACATGGCAACTTACATGACGTTAGATGCATCTAGCACATTTAATTCACTTCTTAGTCTAGAAAAAGTTTTCTCGTCAAGTGGTTTAGTGAAGATATCCGCCAATTGTTCTTCGGACCTTACACCTTGCAAAGAGATGTCTCCTTTAGCCTCATGGTCCCGCAAGAAGTGATGGCGAATATCAATGTGCTTAGTGCGGGAGTGTTGAACGGGGTTTCTAGTTATCTTAACCGCACTTTCATTGTCACAAAGGAGAGGCACACAATCAAACTTAATTCCAAAGTCCAAAAGGGTTTGCTTCATATATAGAATTTGGGCACAACATGCGCCGGCCGCTATATACTCTGCCTCCGCGGTGGACAAAGCCACGGAGTTTTGCTTTTTGCTCGACCAAGATACTAGGGAACGCCCAAGTAAGTGGCACCCACCGGATGTACTCTTGCGATCCACACGGCATCCGGCAAAGTCCGAATCCGAGTAACCCAAGAGATGAAAACTAGCGTTCTTGGGGTACCACAAACCTACACTTGGGGTATGCTTGAGATACCTAAGTATCCTAAAGACCGCCTTACGATGCGATTCTTTAGGTGCTGCTTGAAAGCGAGCACACAAGCACACACTAAACATGATGTCGGGCCTAGATGCGGTAAGATATAGTAATGAACCAATCATGGAACGGTAATGAGATTGATCAATAGGTTTACCGTCCATGTCCGCGTCGAGATGACAATTTGTTGCCATTGGAGTGCTTCTTGAGCTGCAATCTTCCATTTCAAACTTCTTCAAGAGGTCTTTGGTGTACTTTTCTTGGTAGATGAAAGTCCCCTCTTGAAGTTGCTTGATTTGAAATCCTAGGAAGAAATTGAGTTCTCCAATCATTGACATCTCGAACTCCCTAGACATCATGGTGCCAAACTCAAGACTGAGAGATTTGTTAGTTGAGCCAAAAATAATGTCATCAACGTAAATTTGACAAAGAAATAAATCCCCGTTGATGTCCTTGGTGAAAAGTGTAGTATCCACCCTCCCGATCTTGAATCCTTGCATGACTAGGAAATCCCTAAGACGTTCATACCATGCCCTAGGTGCTTGCTTGAGCCCGTAGAGCGCCTTGTGTAACCTATACACATGGTTAGGATTCCTCGGATCTTCAAACCCGGGAGGTTGCTCAACGAAAACAAGCTCGTTAATATAACCATTGAGGAAAGCACTTTTCACATCCATTTGATAAAGCATAATATTGTGATGTGAAGCAAAAGCTAGGAGTATACGAATAGCTTCTAACCGTGCGACCGGGGCAAAGGTTTCTCCAAAATCTAGTCCTTCTACTTGTGAAAAACCCTTGGCCACAAGCCTTGCCTTGTTGCGGACCACCACGCCATTCTCGTCTTGTTTGTTGCGGTATACCCACTTCGTTCCGATGACGTTCTTGTCCTTAGGTCGCTCCTCCAGTACCCAAACTTTATTGCGGGTGAAGTTGTTGAGTTCTTCTTGCATAGCCATCACCCAATTTGGATCTTGGAGTGCTTCCTCAATATTTGTGGGTTCTACACACGAAACAAAGGAGTAGTGCTCACAAAATGAAGCAACATGGCGAGAACGAGTACTTACTCCCCGTGACGGACTTCCGATGATTTGATCCATCGGATGTGCCTTGGAGATGCGCCCATGCCTCATAAGAGGTTGTGAGGCACTTGGTGGTGGTGAGGCATCTTGCTCGTCTTGTGGTTGGACTTGACCTTGGACTTCTTCTTCTTCTTGGTGTTGTGTGGCATGTGAATCTTGCATTGGCAATGGATCATTTTTCTCTTCTTCTTCATCAATTTGAGGCGCCATGGAGGTGTTGATGTTGGAACTTGAGGCTCCCCCTTGATCATGGCTCTCCTCAACTTCGGGCTTGATGTCTCCTATGGTCATGTTCTTCATAGCTTCTCGTAGAGGCTCATCATCTATATCATCATGACCAAAACCCTCCTCTTGGGAGCCATTAGTCTCATCAAACTCAACATCACAACTTTCTTCAACTAATCCGGAGGTTTGGTTGAATACTCGATATGCTTTTGAGTTTGACGCATAACCAAGAAAGATACCAACATCACACCTTCTTTCAAACTTACCGAGCCTTTTCTTGCGGTAGATGTAGCACTTGCACCCGAAGACTCGGAAGTAGGAGATGTTGGGCTTTCTCCCAATGAGGAGCTCATATGGGGTCTTTTGAAGTAGTCGATGAAGGTAGACCCTATTTGCAGCATGGCACGCCGTGTTGATTGCTTCGGCCCAAAACTTCTCCGACGTGCCATAGTCATCAAGCATTGCTCTTGCAAGGGTGATGAGAGTCTTGTTCTTCCTTTCAACGACACCATTTTGTTGAGGGGTGTATGTGGCCGAAAACTCGTGCTTCACGCCTTCACGATCACACCACTCCCCAATGTTGTAGTTCTTGAACTCGGTGCCGTTGTCACTCCGGACCTTGATGATGGGAAGTTGAAATTCCCTTTGAGCTCGTTTAGCGAAGATCTTGAAGATTTCCGGAGTTTCACCCTTGTCGCCTAGGAACAATGTCCAAGCATAGCGAGAGTAGTCATCAACAATAACAAGACAATAGAGGTTACCGCCAAGGCTTTGATACGTGGACGGTCCGAAGAGGTCCATGTGAAGTAGTTCAAGTGGCTTGGAGGTTGACACCATTGTCTTTAACGGATGGTGTGAGGCAACTTGCTTCCCGGCTTGACATGCGCTACAAAGCTTGTTCTTCTCAAATATGACATCCTTCACGCCGGTCACCATCCCAAGCTTGAATGACTTCTTGAGCTTGCTCATCCCAATGTGAGCAATGCGCCGATGCCATAGCCACCCCAAACTAGTCTTGGTGAAAAGACAAGTGGTCAAGCTAGCATCCTTGTTGGAGAAGTCCACCAAGTAAAGATGTCCATGCCGAAACCCTTTGAATATTAGTTCTTTACTTGACTCACTAGTCACCACAACACCATTCTTGTCAAATGTGCATGTTAGTCCAAGATCACATAATTGTGCAATAGAAAGTAAATTGAAGCTAAGAGACTTAACGTAAAGCACATTAGAGATGGACAAATCATGAGAAATAGCAATTTTACCCAAACCAATTACCTTCCCCTTTGAGTTATCACCAAAGGTGACTTGTTCATGATTGCCGGGGTTTTCTATGGAGGTGAACATACCATCATTGCCGGTCATATGTTGAGTGCACCCACTATCGAGTACCCAATGCTTTCCTCCGGCTTTGTAGTTCACCTACACACATGAAGTTAGTTTTTGAGTTTAGGAACCCAAGCCAACTTAGGTCCTTGTATGTGTGATACAAGTGATTTTGGAACCCAAAGTTGCTTGGGGAGCTTCCCCTTCATGCCCTTGATGTCTTTGCCGATGAACCTTGCCTTCACCTTTCCACCTACTTTGCTCAATAGATAGTGATAATCATTGAAAGTAGATTTGTAGTTAGGAGGCAATTTGGGAGAAGGACGGTTGGGAAGAGGACACTCCCTCGTGTGATGTCCGGTGACCTTACAATGTTGGCAATATGACCCAACTTCCTTGATGAAGCTTGTCCTAAGCTCCGGTGAGGGCACCTTTCCTTTGTTGGGTACCGGGAAGGATCCAAGTCCTCTCTTGTTGAAGCTTTTCGCTTGTTGGTAGAGGATTTCCTTGTGCTTATCCTCCCCCTTAGAGAGTCTTGCCACACTAGTGCGAAGACTTTCAATTTCGTCCATTAACTCCTTCTCCCTAGGGCTTGCTTTCAAAGGCAAAGACTTATCCAAAACATTAGTGGCATGTGAATTAGATGATATTTTGCCATCAAGGGTTTCTTTCTTTGTGTTTTTCAATTTAAGTTTAATAGCTTCATAAGCACGGTTAAGCACTTCATGTTCTTGAACCAACTCATTGTGCTTTGCCAAGAGTGCTAAGTTAGCTAAGTCAAGCTCATGATACTTAAGCTTGATTGTAGCATTTTCATCCTCGATTTGTTTGACATTTAATTCGAGCGTGTCATGCTCTTTAAGTATGGTTACATACTTGTCATGCAAATCGAGGTTAGCACTTTCAAGCTTAGCACGAGCTAGCTCAAGAGCCTTAACCTTAGCCTTTTCCCTTTTTATCATGGCATGATATTCACTAATCATGGATGCTAATTCATCGGGTGAAAGCTCCTCATCATCATCGCTAGAGTCTTCACATACCTTTGAGTTACCTTTCGCCATTAGGCACATAGGAGGTGGACGAAGAGGGGAGTCATTCTTGTTGACGATGACGAGGCCCGCCAAGTTTTCTTCATTTTCACTTTCTTCGTCGCTTGACTCTTCATCCGTGATCCACTCATTTGCTTCACACATGAAGACCTTTTGAGGCCCTTTTCTTTTCTTTGGAAAGAGCTTGGTTTTCTTGCCTTTGTCAAATTTCTTCTTTCCAAAGGAGCGCTTGGGATTGACCTCCTCTTCATCATCACTTTCTTCTAGCTTGTGATGCTTGCCAATTTCCTTTCTTTTGTCCGGTCTTGGGCAGTCATATGATATGTGGCCTAGATCACCACAATTGTAGCACGTCTTGTTTTCATCTTTTCTTGGCAAGAAGGCTTTCTTTTTGGGATCAAAAGAGTATCCCTTCTTTGCAATCTTAGAGTTGAGGCGTGAGAATTTTCTCATCATCAAGGCAAGCTCATCATCATCATCTTCACTTGTTTCTTGCTCTTCTTCACTTGAGCTAGGCTCAACCATTTTCTTCTTCTTGGGAGTTGTCTTCTTGGTTGACGCCTTGAGAGCAAAGGTTTTTGATGATGACTCCTCCATCATTCCAAGTACGCTCATTTCATGAGCATGAATTTCTCCAATGAGCTCCGAAACTTCAATGTTGTCTAGTGACTCTTTTTGGAGCATTGAATTGATAATGTTGTACTTGGGCTTGGGTAGAAGCATGAGGATCTTGCGATTTATAAGTCCCTTGCCAAGAGAAGCAATATCAAGTGCGTTAATTTCCTCAATGAGCACATTTAAACGAGAAAACATTTGATTAACGTTTTCATGAGGAAGCATCTTAAATTCATCATATTTTGATTTAAGCATGTGATATTTGAGTTCTTTGACACGAGATGAGCCCTCATGTATTTCAACTAGACATGCCCAAATTTCACATGCCTTTTCCTTGCTAGCAATCCTAGCAAAAACATCTTGACTAATGCATTCATATATGGCATTTCTAGCCTTAGCATCCCATTTTAATTGGTCTCCAACATAGTCAAGATTTCCAAACCCCGCATGGGTCGCTTCCCACACTTCGGGAGCAATTGCCTCAAGATAAGCGCGCATGCGTGCTTTCCAATAAGAAAAATTCTTGCCCTCGAAGGTAGGAACCGAACCCCCATTCTTGGCCATTTTTGCTCTCTAGCGGTGAAGCTAGAATGATCCAATGAGCAACCAAGCTCTGATACCAATTGTAAGGATCGAAACGCCCAAGAGGGGGGGGGGGTGAATTGGGCTTTTTAAAATTTTAGAGCAATTTAAAACTTTAATGGTTGAAGCCCAATTCCCTATGCAAACTAAGTACGCAAGTAAGAGAGTTAAGTGCGGAATAGTAAAAGCGTAATAGTAAGGAGTGAGGAGAGAAATGCAAACTCCCGCGGAGACTCGGAGACACGGCGATTTTTCCCGTGGTTCGGTAAGATCATAAAAATCTTCCTACATCCACGTTGTGGCACCCACCAAAAGGTATGGCCACACCCAAGTCACCAAGACAAGGGAATCCACTATCTTTCTCCGTTCGCCCTCTCCGGCAAGGTGGAGCTCAAGCCTTGTACAACGGTGATCCTCCGGGCTTCCACAAACACCTTGGTAAGCTCCGGAGTGATCTCTTCTTCCTCCAACGTTTACAAGGTGAGAGAAGTCACCAAGACACTCTCTCTCACTAGTCTAGAGATTCCAATCACCAAGAATGGACGCACACAAGCTTCTCTCTAGCTAGATATAACCTATAGTTGGATTACAAGAGGTTTTGGAGTGTGGAAGTGATAGCTCTTGGTCTTGAATGCTTGAGAATGTGTAGTGAGGCTCAGAAGATCAAGACTTATCGAAATGGCCGGTTGGAGGGGTATTTATAGCCAGCCCACACGAGATAGCCGTTGGAAAAGTGGGCAGACTTTGTCAGTTAACATCGGATCCTCCGATGCACCCCTTTATATGATCATCGGTCGAATTCCAAATTAGCTGATGTCATGTGTCAGATGTGACCGTTGGATATAACCGTTGGATTTTTTAATCGACCGATGTTACTTCAATTTATCATCGGATGATCCGGTGAGTTGATCTTCAGAATTGGGTCAGAAATATTTTCTCTGTTGAATTTGACCGATGTACACTTACTTCATCATCGGATGATCCGGTGTGTATATCTTCAGAGTAACTCAGATATCATCCTTCGGGTGAACTCAACCGATGTGCCACTTCCTTCACATCGGATGATCCGGTGTGTACTGGGCTCTGAGGTCTTCTTCTTCTGCCAACTCAAACTCGACCGATGTAGTCATTTTGCAAGACATCGGATGATCCGGTGAATGCAACTTGTTTGCTTCGAGTTGTTTTGAGTTGATCTTTTAGAATCCTCTCGAGTGACCTCTTTGATACTTGTTTGAAATGATATTACGATGAGGTGTGAGCTCCTTGTGTTGCCAATTTTGATAAAGTGGAGTCGTTGTATGATTTCTTCATTTAGTTTTTATGAGTATCGAATAACCCCTTAGAATGGATCATTGAGGGGTCTTCATTTGTATCCAATGAGCAGTAGATGGTGTGAATAGATAGTTCATTAACGGTTGATGTGATATATGTGAACCCTCGCATCCACAAACTCATTAGTAATAACGAACGGTTGTCATTAATCACCAAAACCATATCTCACGGGGGCCTAGATGCTTTCATCGGGAAAGTCTGTAAAACTCACGAACTCGGGTCCCGGGGCCGGACGGGACATTGATGGAATACACGTTCAAATGGTGCAACTTGATGGTTTTGCATGCGCGGATGGCCATCTGTGTTGAAATCAACAAACTCGAGAAAGTCGGTAAAACTCACGAACTCGAGTGCCGGGAGGCCGGACGGAACCTTGACGGAATACCCGTTCGAACAGTACAACTTGATGGTTTTGCATGTGCGGATGGCCATCCGGGTCAAAATTGAGAAAGTCAGGAAAGTCGGTAAAACTCATGAACTCGGGTCCCGGGCCGGACGGCACCTTGATGGAATACACGTTCGGATGATGCAACTTGATGGCTTTGCATGCGCGGATGGCCATCTGAGTTGAAATCGAGATTGTCAGGAAAGTCGGGAAAACTCATGAAGTCCGGTTCCGGGCGGCCGAATGGAACATTGATGGAATACAGGTCCAGACGGTGCAACTTGATGATTTTGCATGCGCGGATGAACATCTGGGTCGAAATCAAGAAAGTCGAGAAAGTTAGTAAAACTCACTAACTCGGGTACCGAGCAGCCGGACGGGACGTTGACAGAATATACGTTCAGATTGTGCAACTTAATGGTTTTGCATGCGCGGATGGCCATCTGGGTCGAAATTAGGAAGGTTGGTAAAACGCATGAACTCGGGTCCCGGGCGGTCGGACGAGACCTTGATGGAATACACGTTCAGATGGTACAACTTGATGGTTTTGCATGCATGGATGGCCATCTGGTTCGAAACCGAGAAAGCCAGGAAAGTCGGTAAAACTCATGAACTCGGGTCCCGGGCGGCCGGAGGGAACATTGATGGAATACAGGACTGGACAGTGCAACTTGATGGTTTGGCATGCGCGCATGGACATCTGGGTCGAAATCGAGAAAGTCGGGAAACTCGATAAAACTAACGAACTCGGGTCTGTGGCGGCTAGACAGGATCTTGACGGAATACACTTACGGATAGTGCAACTTGATGGTTTTGCATGCGCGGATGGCCATCTAGGTCAAAATTGAGAAAGTCGGGAATGTCGATAAATCTCACGAACTCGAGTGTCGGGCGGCCGGACGGTGCCTTGACGAAATACACTTGCGGATGGTACAACTTGATGGTTTTGCATGCGACGATGACCATCTGGGTTAAAAACAAGAAAGTCGGTAAAATCGGGAAAACTCACGAACTTGGGTCCTGGGGCCGGACGGGACCTTGATGGAATACACGTTCGGATGGTGCAACTTGATGGTTTTGCATGCGTGGATGGCCATATGGGTTGCAATTGGGAAAGTCGGTAAAACTCAGGAACTCAGGTCCCGGGCGGCCAGACGAGACCTTTACGGAATACACGTTCAGATGGTACAACCTGATTGTTTTGCATGCGCGGATGCCCATCACGGTCGAAATCAAGAAAGTCGGTAAAACTTACGAACTTGGGTCTTATGAGGCCGGATGGAACCTTGACGGAATACACGTTCGGACGATGCAACTTGATGGTTTTGCAAGCGCAGATGGCCATCTAGGTTAAAATCAGGAAAGTTGGTAAAAGTCACGAACTTGGGTCCCGAACGGCCGCATGGGACCTTTACGGAATACACGTTTGGATGGTACAACCTGATGGTTTTGCATGCACGGAAGGCCATCTGGGTCGAAATCGAGAAAGTCGGTAAAACTCACGAACTCACCCGGGAGGCCGAACGGAACCTTGACGGAAGACACGTCCGGACGGTGCAACTTGATGGTTTTGCATGTGCGGATGGCCATCTGGGTTAAAACCGGGAAAGTCGGTAAAAGTCACGAACTCGGGTCCCGGGCGGCAGGACGAGACCTTTACGGAATACACGTTTGGATGGTACAACTTGATGGTTTTGCATGCACGTTTGGCCATCTGGGTCAAAAACAAGAAAGTCCGTAAAACTCACGAACTTGGGTCCGGGAGGCTAGACGCTGTCACACCCGGTTTCTCCGAAGAACAACCGAGTGAATATCACATGTATGCCAGGATCATTTTCTCATACATGTGATGAAAAATAGTGAAGCATCATTTATTAAAAGCCAGGTATCGAATATAAATAAGTCTTACATAGCACATGTCTCGTTAGACAATAATAAGTTCATAACTTATAAATAAAATAGCAGCGGAATATTATTCTTGTGGGCTCCGTCACAGGCGTTGCCCGGGGGACTCCATGAACCTAGAATCCTTGTTCTGGTCCGAAGTCTTGGTCATTGAACACGACATCATCCCTTTGACCTGAGCAGCAATTTAAACCAACAAATATGCAAGGTTGAGTACCGTGGGTACTCAGCAAGTGTGGGAAGTTATGTCATGCATGGCTAGAGCAAGGAGAGGTTGAACTCAGGTTAAAGCACTACGCAATTATTACCTACCACTTTAACTTATTAAGCACCTACATTACTACACAGGTGAAATGGTCCCAATCTCCCATCCCATCATCATAATCAAATAACCATAACATCATTTCCAATGTTATGCTCCCCGCTTAACATCCACATCTTCCAAAATCATCATCCTCTAATCATGAATAAGTCCAAGCCGCTCTTGACCGTGAGCACGGCTGTCATGACAGTTTTGACTCTGCAGAGTTTGCACCACTGTACCCACATGTAGTGATTTCATCCCCCGTTGCCGGGTGGACTAAAATAACCTCCATTATGCCAGTGGCCACGAACCACATTCACACTTCCCAGGTGTGTAGCCAGGAGATCACTACGAAGCCTTTACAAAGGGATTCCCGACGAGCATGGGCCCACTGAGGTTTCACCCCTAACAGCATACAAGAGGCTCCAACCCCGCTGTAGTGGCCCCCTCTTGAGCCTTGTGGTTCATATGGTAGTCCAGCTGACACCTACTCCCCGCACCATCCAACACACCCATACTACGCCGGGGATACACCTAATTAATTGGCCAAGCTGCCCCATCTCAGCATGTGGTTGGCACGGTAAAGCCAGGTTACATGCTCCATGAACCGGTCCTTAGGATCCAGGCAAGTACTAAACACAAACCCGAGTCTCGTGCACCCAACACCAACCAAATCATCCAACTTGCCTCGATCCCTACCTCTACAACTCATAATATCTCATTCAAGAGTAAGGTAAACAAATTGATGATCTCATATCCCAATTATCCCAATTCTAAGCATAGCTTAGCATAAGTAATATGAATGGATGACATAATGAAACAAATCCCAACCCAAGCTACAAGGAAACAAGATAATGCAATTCTAGGGAAACTTCCTAGCATGGGTTTCATATTTCAATTGACAATGCAAAAAATTCTATCTACACATCCTAGCATAGGATCAAAGTGGTCAAGGACACTTGCCTTCTTCCTGCTGCTCTGGGAATGGATAGTCCTAATCTTGGAAGGGGAGGACTTTCTCTGGGGCAGGTTCTACTCATGCCAACACACATAGCAAAAGAAAACAACAATCCATAAGACATAGTTCACATTTTCACTCCACACATTCATACATATGATAGTCATTCACATTGCTAAGTGTTGTGGCACTCTAGATGTGTTGATTCTTAGCCTTCATGCACTTTTAACATATGTATATGATTTCTAACATTTGTATTTCAGATTTCTGTTTCCACACTATATATGAATTTTCAATTTAAACAAATTCTTTATATTTAATTTATATACTTCTTAACCATCAAGTTTGCATGGAAGGTATTCTCCTACTCCAAATGGGTTTTCAGACCTTCTACCAGATCCTAAACTGAAATCTTTGGATTTGGAAACTTTATTTATCATTTCCTAGTTATGCATACCTATTTTCCTATATTTGCAGATTTATTTTCTTTGCCTAAATGTGAACTTTATTATGAAAATAGTAAGACACATCATCTAAACAGAATAGGTTCTGATATAAAATATTAAATAATATATTTTGTAACTTCTCCTCTGATGTGAACTAATTTAGATTTATTTTACAAATTTTCAGAATTATTTCCTAACCTAAAAATGTGTCCCTATAACTAATAAATGTGAACAATCAATAAAACAGATTCATTTCAGCTGAAAATCTACTTAACTCATCCTAAAGTTTTCCAAGTGCTAGGAGAGTTTAAATTTGAATTTACAATGTGTTTGTCTCACCTTTTAAATTTTAAATCATAATCACATAATCAAATTCCTAAATTTAATATCATGTAGGGTTAAAAAAGGTAAACTCACCCCACTACAGGGTCTATTATATTATTTCATAAATTTCCAGGGGTCTAACTACACATAACAGAGGGGTTTTCCTAATTTTTATAAAGTCCAGGGGCTAAAACTGATTTTTAAATGAATTTACATGAATTTCTAAAGTTCCAGGGGCTAGATCAGAAGTTTCCGGGGCTAGCTCGTGTTTTCCGAGATCCCCAGGGGGTAGCGCGTAAGAATCCTGGCCTTTATAACGCGGGGCTGATGTGGACCGTCCGATTTAAAACAGACGGCTCAGATTAGATCGCCGAACCGGTACGCGCGGGTTTTAACTCCGCCGTGCGATTTAAAATAGACGGCGCATAAGCGGCCACGTCGCTCTGACCGAGCGCGGGCGGTGCTGCCCGGCGGCGCGCGGCGGCGGGAGGCGGCGATCTCGCCGGAAAACTTCGGATCTTCGTCTATTCTTCCTAAAACTGGGATTTCATGGTATAGATCGGTAGAGGGGAGGTCGGGGATCTCACCTCGGGGTTTTTCTTGAGCTCGGAGGTCCTGGAAGGCGGTCGGCGACGAGGTCCGAGATGGAACAGCGGCGATGCTCATCGGAGCTGTGTCTAGGGCACAATCTACCGAGTTTTCTGCACCGGCGTGATTCCCCGGAGGCGGTGGAACAAGATCAGCACGTTAGATCAGAAATCCCGAGCGAAGATCGAGAGAAAATGGCCGGAGAAACTCTGGTTCTCACCGGGAGGAAAAACAGCTGATCGTGGGGGAAAAACGGGGCGATGCCGGCGTATTTATAGACGAGGGAGGGCGGCGGGTTTGTTTAGATCGAGTTTGAGTCGTCTGGGACCGGGAGTCGGGCTGAGGGACGCGGATTTCCGGGTTAGTTACGATCGCGCGCGCGCGGAAGAGTCCGGCGGTTGGCGCGAGCGGGAGGTCGGGGATGACAGGCGGGCCCCGCGTGTTAGTGAGAGGGAGAGGGGTGGCGCGCGGCTGCGGGCTGGCGCGGGGTGGGTGGGCCGGCTGGTGGGTTTCGGCCCACTGGCCGGGGGGTTTTGTTTTTTCTTTTTTTTTCTTTTTCTTTTCGGTTTTGAGTTGAATTTGAATTCCAATTTGAATTTGAATTTCTGCACCACATGCAATACGTCCAAAAATTTTTAAATTCCCCTCTTAACAGGTTTTGGGGTGTTACAGCTCTACCCCCCTTAAAAGAAATCTCGTCCTCGAGATTGGTGGTTCTAGGAAAACAATTCCAGAAACTGTTCCTTAAGCTCGTCTTCCCGCTCCTAGGTGGCTTCCTCTTCCGAGTGATGCTTCCACTGCACCTTGCACATCCGGATTCTTTTATTTCTTGTGAGGCGTTCCATTGTCTCCAAAATCTTGAATGGTTGCTCGGCATAAGACAGATCCTCAGCTAAGTCAATCTCGTTCATGGGTAACATCTCTTCAGGCGTCCTCAGACATTTCTTGAGCTGTGACACATGAAATACATCATGCACATCCGATAGGCGAGCCGGTAGTTCTAGTTGATATGCCACTTCGCCTTTCCTCTCCAGAACTTGAAAGGGTCCGATGTATCGAGGTGATAACTTCCCTTTCACTTTGAACCGACGAAGTCCTCGAATAGGGGACACCTTGAGGTAGACATAGTCCACCACGTCGAAAACTAGCTCTCTTCTCCGTACATCGGCATAACTCTTTTGTCGTGTTTGTGCTATCCTCAAGTTGTTGCGGATTTCCCTCACTTTCGCCTCGGCATCTTGTAGTACCTCGGGTCCAAACACTTTACTTTCCCCGTCTTGGTTCTAGAATAGTGGGGTTCTGCACTTTCTCCCATACAAAGCTTCGAACGGTGACATCTTCATACTAGCCTGATAGCTGTTGTTATAGGAGAACTCTGCATACGGTAGGTTCTTATCCCAACTCTGATTGTTTTTGAGTGCACACGCTCTCAGCATGTCCTCAAGGATCTGATTGGTTCTTTCCGTCTGCCCGTCAGTCTGGGGATGATAGGCAGAACTAAAGTTCAGATGAGTTCCCATGGTTTCATGCAACTTCTGCCAGAACCTTGAGGTGAACTGTGTCCCTCGATCTGACACTATCTTCTTTGGCACTCCATGGAAACACACGATCCTTGACATGTATAATTCTGCCAATTTGGATCCACTGTAGCTTTCTTTCACGGGAATGAAATGAGCTACCTTGGTTAGCCTGTCGATAATGACCCATATTGAATCTTATCCTGATTGGGTTCTAGGCAATCCCACTATGAAATCCATACCAATTTCTTCCCATTTCCATTCAGGCACTTTGAGTGGTTGCAATAATCCCGCGGGTCGTTGATGTTCTGCTTTCACCAACTGACATGTGTCACATAGGGCAACATGTTCCGCGACATCTCGCTTCATGCCGTACCACCAATACCTGCTCTTGAGGTCATGGTACATCTTCGTACTCCCAGGATGAATGGAATAGTCTAAATCATGAGCCTCCTTCAAAATCAATTCACGGATCTCCTTTACTTCAGGTACACAGATTCTTTTCCCGTGCCACGCCGTACCTTGCTCATCCTCTCTGAACCCAGGGGCTTTATTTTCCTTGATGAGTTCTCTAATCTCTTGTATCTTCTCGTCATTCTTTTGACCATTGCGAATGTCTTTCTCTAAGGTGGAATCCACTTCCATGGCTATGGCTTCACCACTATTCACCAGACATAGATTGAGTTTTATAACCTCTTCCTTCAATTCTGTAGGCATGTCCTTCAAGCTTAACCTATTGACCTGCACCTTCCGGCTTAAAGCATCTGCCACGATGTTCGCTTTCCCAGGATGATAGTTGATGCCCACATCAAAGTCGTTGATTAGCTGTAACCATCTCCTTTGCCTGAGGTTGAGATCTGGCTGTGTGAAAATATACTTTAAGCTCTTATGATCCGTATATATCTCTGTTCTCTTCCCCATCAAGTAATGCCGTCAAATCTTCAACGCGTGTACCACTGCAGCTAGCTCTAGGTCATGTGTAGGATAGTTCTTCTTGTGTTTCCGGAGCTGCCGGGACGCGTAAGCCACGACATGCCCCTCTTGCATGAGAACACATCCCAACCCGTTTCCAGAGGCATCGCAGTACATCGAAAAGTTCTTCTGCATATCTGGCATAACTAGCACTGGGGCTGTTGTCAATCTTTTCTTTAGTTCCTGGAAACTCGTCTCGCACAGCGGCGTCCATGTGAATGTGACTCCCTTCTCCAACAGTTTGGTGAGGGGTCTCGAGATCTTAGAGAAACCCTCGATAACCCGTCGATAATACCCAGCCAATCCCAAGAAGCTTCGAACTTCCCTGACATTCTCAGGGGTCTTCCATTTCTGTACATCCATGATCTTGGCGGGGTCTACGGAGATTCCTCCCTCCGAGATTATATGTCCTAAGAAGGGAACTCTCTTCAGCCAAAACTCACACTTGCTTAACTTGGCATATAGTTGGTGTTCTCTCAGCTTCTGCAATACCAACCTTAGATGTTTCTCATGTTCTTCTTCATCCATGGAGGAGACGAGAATGTCATCTATGAAAACCACCACAAATTTGTCCAGATATTCCATGAATACCTTGTTCATGAGATACATGAAGTATGCCGGGGCATTAGTTAGCCCGAAAGTCATGACAGTGTATTCATACTGTCCGTACCGAGATACGAAAGCTGTCTTGGGAATATCAGTATGCCTTATCTTAAGTTGGTGGTATCCCGACCTGAGATCAATTTTTGAGAACACACAAGCTCCCCTCAACTGATCAAACAAGTCTTCAATGCGGGGTAATGGGTACTTGTTCTTGATGGTTACTTCATTCAAGGCACGGTAGTCTACGCATAACCTTTGGGTTCCGTCCTTCTTGGGCACAAATATCACTGGAGCTCCCCATGGTGAGGAACTAGGACGAATGTACCCCTTCTCTGTCAACTCTCTTAAATGATCCTTGAGTTCTCCCAGCTGCTTGGAGTCCATCCGATAAGGTCTCTTGTATATCGGAGCTGTCCCAGGCACTAGCTCAATCGCGAATTCCACTTCACGATCGGGAGGCATACCTGGCAACTCCTCCGGAAACACGTCTAGATATTCCCTGATAATCCTGATCTCCTCCACTTTCCCCTCAACTTGATTTAATTTAATGTCCCTCCTAGGCTCTTGTGTTGTTATGAACTTTACTATTGTGCCACTAGGGTGAGTTAGTTCCACCGTTCTGGTCGAATAATGGATGATTCCTTTATGTTTGGTCAACCAATCCATGCCCAAAATAATATCTATCCCTTGTGAATCTATCACTATGAGGTTGGCAGTAAATACTACCCCATTATGTTTAGATTCACCTTGGGACACACTTGTCGTGTCCTTATTTCTCCATCTGGAGAGTGTACTGCTAGCATATGGTTCATTTGTGTTGTTGCTAGATCATGCTTCTTAACAAACCCTTGGGCAATGAACGAGTGGGTAGCACCAGAATCGAACAATAGAGTTGCAATGTGTAAATTGGCAGGAAACTTACCAACTACTACGTCAGGTACCTCTTGCGCTTCCTCCATGGTCACGTGATTCACCCGTCCTCGCATCACATTCTGCTGTTGCGGCTGCACGGGCTTCTTCTTTGGGCACTTATGGGCGTAGTGCCCCACTTCACCACAGTTGAAGCATTGCACCCCAACTTTAGGTGCCTGGCCTTGTTGTCTTGGGGTTGGTTCGGGGGTCCTTGTACTGCTGGTCGAGGTTGATATGCGGGGCGAGGCTGATGTACAAACTGATGTTGTGGCTGTGTTGGTGCTGACGGAGGCCTGAAATTCGGATTGTACCCTCTCGGCGCGGAGTAGGGTACCACAGCACGACTCGTCTGCCCTGCGGGTTGCTGCATCAGACGTGGGCGGGTGTTGCTACCCGAGGCTTGGTGTGACCATCCCACCTTCCTCTTGTTTTCATTTTCCAAGGCCTTTAGCTTCCTTTCTACAACAAATGCCCTGTCCACCATCTTTTGGAAGCTTTCATACTCATTGGAGGACATTGCACACTGCATTTCTGCTGTAAGTCCTTCCACAAAGCAGTCCTGTTTCTGCTCATCAGTCTCGATGTCCCGTGGTGCATAACGGGATAGTTGGGTGAATGTAGTGAGGTACTCCCTCACAGTCATGTTTCCTTGCTGCAGCCCCAAGAACTCCTTCCTCTTGTTTTTGAGTTCACCCCTTGGTATGTAATGGTTGCGGAAACTGCACTTGAACTCTTCCCAAGTGATGTTTTCAGGGTCATGATGGGCGGCTACGTAAGCGGTCCACCAATCAGCAGCAGGTCCATGCAATTGGTGAGAGGCAAACGACACCCTCTCATATCCTTGGCATTGTATGATCCTCATCTTGCTCTCAATGGTCTTTAGCCAATCATCTGCCTCCAGAGGTTCAGCAGCACTTGCAAACTTGGGAGGTTGAGTCCCTAGAAACTCACTCAACCTTGGTTGGCGTGGTGCAGCTTGTGGAGGTGGAGCTTGGTGTAAGTTGGCCACCACTTGAGTCAGGCTCTGGATGAGCTGATTCTGATTTTCAAGCATTTGGTGGATGGGATCAACTCCTTCATGGTGACCACCCCTATCTTGTCCTCCAGAAATATGAGGGTTGCCGGCCTCATCGTTGTTGTTGGCGGGGTTGGCAGCACGACCCTTTCCTCTTCCGGCCATCTATCATGATCAACCATATGTTAACTTAAAGCATTACGTATTAACTTCCCAATTCGCTTGTTTTAAACTTAAAATTTTGAGACCTTATTAGATTTATATTTTCTGAGGGTTTCATGTCTCACGCGAAATAAATGCACTCTTTATTCATAGGGGTTCACACATCAAAGCAAAACAATCCTGAAGACGAGGTTGTGGACAATTGCCCCTGGCCTCCACAACTCACGTCACACACCAAGCATAATCACACCATAATCTAAGGTAACGACTCGACTACTCGACAACCTGCTAAACTAAGGGAAAGGACTCTACACTACTCGTATCACTGAGCTGGCTGTTCAGGATCTTCCTCGTTATTGTGGCTGCCCTCTGACTCCGCTTTGGGTGGGGAAGCTACTGGTGGAGAAGTGCGGTGACGCCTGCTCGCCCGGCAATCTGGGGAGTCAAGAGTCCATGTGTCATTCACGGTGACACACAGTTCATTCCCATCTCCTCTTTCTCTCACCCTCAAGCTGGCTCGAAGCAACGCCTCAGTCTCCTTCAGGGTGTCACGTACATCCTGAAGCTCCTGCTGACACTCCTGGAGTCGAGTGCTGAGCATAGCAGCATCCTCCAAGCACAAGTCCATGTGCTCATGGGAAGTCCCTTGCTGCACTGTGTCACACCCAGTTTTTCCGAAGAACAACCAAGTGAATATCACATGTATGCCAGGATCATTTTCTCATACATGTGATGACAAATAGTGAAGCATCATTTATTACAAGCCAGGTGTCGAATATAAATAAGTCTTACATAGCAAATGTCTCGATGGACAATAATAAGTTCATCACAAGTAAATAAACTAGCAGCGAAATATTATTCTTGAGAGCTCCGTCACAGGCGTTGCCCGGGGGTCTCCATGAACCTAGAAACCTTCTTCGGATCCAAAGTCTTGGTCATTATACACCACCTCATTATCTTGACCTGAGCAGCAATATAAACCAACAAAATATGCAAGGTTGAGTACCAATGGTACTCAGCAAGTGTGGGAAAATTATATCATGCATGGCTAGATCAAGGAGAGGTTGAACTCATGGTTAAAGCACTACGCAATTAATACCTATCACCTTAGCTTAGTAAGCACCTACATTACTACACAAGTGAAATAGTCCCAATCTCCCATCCCATCATCATAACCAAATAACCATAACATCATTTTCAATGTTAAGCTCCCCGCTTAACATCCACAACTTCCAAAACCATCACTCCTCTAATCATGAATAAGTTCAAGCCGCTCTTGACCGTGAGCACGGCTGTCATGACAGTTTTGACTCTGCAGAGTTTGTACCACTGTACCCACATGTAGTGATTTAATCCCCCGTTGCCGGGTGGACTAAAAGAACCTCCATTATGCCAGTGGCTACGAACCACATTCACACTTCCCAGGTGTGTAGCCAGGAGATCACTACGAAGCCTTTACAAAGGGATTCCCGACGAGCGTGGGCCCACTGAGGTTTCACCCCTAACAGCATACAAGAGGCTCCAACCCCGCTGCAGTGGCCCCCTCTTGAGCCTTGCGGTTCATATGGTAGTCCAGCTGACACCTACTCCCCGCACCATCCAACACACCCATACTATGCCGGGGATACACCTAATTAATTGGCCAAGCTGCCCCATCTCAGCATGTGGTTGGCACGGTAAAGCCAGGTTACATGCTCCATGAACCGGTCCTTAGGATCCAGGCAAGTACTAAACACAAACCCGAGTCTCGTGCACCCAGCACACAACCAAAACATCCAACTTGCCTTGATCCCTACCTCTACATAACTCACAATATCTCATTCAAGAGTATGGTAAAATAAACTGATGATCTCATATCCCAAATATCCCATTCTAAGCATGGCTAAGCATATGCATAATAATAAATGACATGATAAAATAAATCCCAACCCAAGGTACAAGGAAACAAGGTAATGCAATTCTAGGGAAACTTCCTAGCATGGGTTTCATATTTCAATTGACAATGCAAATAATTCTAGCTACACATCCTAGCATAGGATCAAAGTGGTCAAGGACACTTGCCTCCTTCCTGCTGCTCTTGGAATGGGTAGTCCTGATCTTGGAAAGGAATAACTTGCTCTTGAGCAGGTTCTACATCATACCATCACACATAGCAAAAGAAAAACAACAATCCATAAGACATAGTTCACACTTCCACTTCATACAAACCACACATTCACATTTATGAAAGTCATTCACCATTATATGTGTTGTGGTTACTCTATGTGTGTTGATTTGTGGCTTGCATGCACTTTTAATCATGTGTATATGATTCCTACTTTTATGTTCACATTTATACTTACCTACTGTATATATATGAGTTTCCCATTTAAATAAATTCCGTATATTCAACTACTACACCTTTTCACTACCAAGTATGTATGAAAAGTATTTTTCTTCTCCATATGTGCCTTTAGAATTTCTACCAACCTTAAAATGAATTCTTTGGGTTCAAGAAACTCCATTTATCATTTACTAGTTGCTATATTTTCAGATTTATTTTCCTATACATAAATGTGTTCTTTATTATGAAATTAGTAATACACATCATCTAACAGAATAGGTTCTGGTCCTAAATAATTTAATAACATATTTTGACCTTTGCCTCTGATGTAAACTATTTCACAATTATTTTCCCTATTTTCTAAAACTATTCATTGCTTAAAAATGTGTCCCTAAATGTGAATAATAAATTAGACAGATTCAATTCAGCCCAAAATATGTTTTTATCTCACTCCAAAGTTTCCTAAATACTGAGAAAGTCTTTAATTAAATTTTTACAATATGTTTGTCCCACTTTTTAATTTTTAAACACTAGCAACATATTCAATTTCCTAAATTAAATACTAAACAGGGCTAAAAAGGTAAACTCACCCCATTACAGGGTCTATAATATTATTTTCAGAATTTCCAGGGGTCTAGCTACACTTATCAGAGGCGTTTTTCCAAATTTTCATTTAGTCCAGGGGCTAAAACTGATTTTTAAATGAATTTACATGATTTTATGGAGTTCCAGGGGCTAGATCAGAAGTTTCCGGGGCTAGCTCTTATTTCCCGAGAACCCCAGGGGGTAGCACGTAAGATTTCCAGTCTTTATAACGCGGGGCTGACGTGGACCGTCCGATTTTAAACCGACGGCTGAGATTATAACGTCGAACCGGTACGCGGGGATTTAAACCCTACCGTGCGATTTAAAATAAACGGCGCACAAGCGGCCACGTCGCTCTGATCGAGCGCGGGCGGCGCTGCCGGCGGCGCACGGCGGCGGGAAACGGCGATCTCGCCGAAAACTTTCGGATCTTCGGGAATTCTTCCTAGAACTGTGATTTTATGGCATAGATCGGTAGAGGGGAGGTCGGGGATCTCACCTCGGGGGTTTTCTTGAGCTCGGAGGTCCTGGAAGGTGATCGGCGACGAGGTCCGAGGCGAAACCACGGCGAAGCTCGTCGGCGCTGTGTTTACATCGCAAGTCACCGAGTTTTCTGCACCTGCAAGGTTCCCCGGAGGTGGTGGATCAAGACCAGCGAGTTAGATCGGAAATTCCGAGCTTAGATCGGCCAGAATTTGCCGGAGAAGTCTCGATTCTCACCGGAGTAAAAACAGCCGATCGCGTGGGAAAAACAGAACGAGGCCGGGGTTTTTATAGACGGGGGAGGGCGGCGGGGTGGTTTAGATCATGTCTGCGTCGCCTACGAACAGAATTCAGCGGGGATACGCTGAAATCCCGATCGGTTTTGATTCGGGTGAGAGGGAGTCCGGCGCGGGCGCGAGGTAGACGACGATCCGGTGGGTTCCACCTGTCAGCGGAAGGAAGCGGCGCGCGCGGCTGCGGGCTGGCGCGGGCGCTGGCTGGGCCGGCTGGTGGGTTTCGGCCCACTGGCCGGTTTTTTCTGTTTTCTCTTTTTCTTTTCTATTTCTTTTCTGATTTGAGTTTAATTTGAATTCCAGTTTGAATTTGAATTTTTGCAAAACATGCAACACGTCCAAAAATTTTTAAATTCCCCTCTTAACATGATTTAGGGTCTTAACAATATTTTTGGGGTGTTACAGCTCTACCCCCTTAAAAGAAATCTCGTCCTCGAGATTGGTGTTTCTAAGAAAACAATTCCGGAAATTGTGCCTTGAGCTCATCTTCCCGCTCCCAGGTGGCTTCCTCTTCTGAGTGATGCTTCCACTGCACCTTGCACATCGGGATTCTTTTATTTCTGGTGAGGCGTTCCATTGTCTCCAAAATATTGTATGGTTGCTCGGCATAAGACAAATCCTCAGCTACGTCCACTTCATTCATGGGTAACACCTCTTCAGACGTCCTCAGGCATTTCTTGAGTTGTGACACATGGAACACATCGTGTACATCCGATAGACGAGCCGGTAACTCTAGTTGATACGCCACTAGGGTGAGTTAGTTCCACCGTTCTGGTCGAACAATGAATGATTCCCTTAAGTTTGGTCAACCAATCCATGCCCAAAATAATATCGATCCCTTGGGAATCTATCACTATGAGGTTAGCAGTAAACACTACCCCATTAATGTCTAGATTCACCTTGGGACACACTTGTCTTGTCCTTATTTCTCCACCTGGAGAGTTTATGGCTAGCATATGGTTCATTTGCGTTGTTGCTAGGTCATACTTCTTAACAAACCCTTGAGCAATAAACGAGTGGGTGGCACCAGAATCAAACAGCAGGGTTGCAAGGTGTAAATTGGCAGGAAACTTACCAACTACCACGTCGGGTGCATCTTGTGCTTCCTCCATAGTGACGTGGTTCACCCATCCTCTCATTACATTCTGCTGTTGTGGCTGCGCGGACTTCTTCTTTGGGCACTTATGGGCATAGTGCCCCACTTCACCACAGCTAAAACATTGCACCCCAACCTTAGGTGCTTGGCCTTTGTTGTCTTGGGGTTGGTTCGGGGGTCCTTGCACTGCTTGTCGAGGTGGATATGCAGGGCGAGGCTGCTGTACAAACTGACGTGGTGGCTGTGCTGGTGCTGCCGGAGGCCTGTAGTTCGGGTTCTACCCTCTTGGTGCTGAGTAGGGTACCGCAGCACGGCTCGTCTGCCCCGTAGGTTGCTGCATCATACGGGGGCGAGTGTTGCTTCCCGAAGCTTGATGTGACCAACCGGCCTTCCTCTTATTCTCATTTTCCAAGGCCTTTAGCTTCCTTTCTACCACAAATGCTCTGTCCACCATCTTTTGGAAGCTTTCATACTCATTCGAGGACATTGCACACTGCATCTCTGCGTTAAGTCCTTCCACGAAACAATCTTGTTTCTGCTCATCAGTCTCTATGTCCCGTGGGGCATAACGGGATAGTTGGGTAAATTTAGTGAGGTATTCCCTCACCGTCATGTTTCCCTGCTGCAGTCCCAAAAACTCCTTCCTCTTGTTTTTGAGTTCACCTCTTGGGATGTAATGGTTGCGGAAGCTACGCTTGAACTCTTCCCAAGTGATGTTCTCAGGGTCATGATGGGCGGCCACGTAGGCGGTCCACCAATCAGCAGCAGGTCCATGCAATTGATGAGAGGCAAACAGCACCCTCTCATACCCTTGGCACTGGATGATCCTCATCTTACTTTCAATGGTCTTCAGCCAATCATCTGCCTCCAGAGGTTCGGCAGCACTTGCAAACTTTGGAGGTTGAGTTCCTAGAAACTCACTCAACCTTGGTTGGTGTGGTGCAGCTTGTGGAGGTGGAACTTGATGCAAGTTGGCCACCAATTGAGTCAAGTTCTGGATGAGCTGATTTTGATTCTCCAGCATTTGGTGGAGGGGATCAACTCCTTCACGGCGACCACCCCGGTCCTGGCCTCCAGAAATATGAGGGTTGCATGCCTCATCGTTGTTGTTGGCGGGGTTGGCAGCACGTCCTTTCCCTCTTCCAGCCATCTGGCAGAATCAACCAACGTTAATTTGAAAGCATTTAGTATCATCTTACTACTTTCATTTGTTTGTACTTTGAAGTGTTGAGGCTTTGTTATACTTTTACGAGGGTTCATATCTCACACCAAATAAATGCACTATTTTTTTCATGTGGGTTCACACACCAAAGCAAAACAATCTGAAGACGAGGCTGTGGACAATTGCTCATGGCTTCCACAACTCACGTCACACACCAAGCATTAACACACCATTAACTTAACGTAACGACTCGACTATTCGACATCTTGCTAACTAAGGGAAGGACTCTACACTACTCGTTTTCTTGAGCTGGCTCCTCAGGATCTTCCTCATCATTTCGGCTGCCTTCTGACTCTGCTTTGGGTGGGGAGGCTGCTGGTGGAGAAGTGCGACGACGCCTGATCGCTCGGCGATCTAGGGAGTCAGGAGTCCATGTATCATTCGCGGTGACACACAGTTCATTCCCATCTCCTCTTTCTCTCGCCCTTAAGCAGGCTCGCAGCAACGCCTCCATTTCCTTCAGGGTGTCCCGAACATCCTGAAGCTCCTGCTGACACTCCTGCAGTCGAGTGCTGAGCATAGCAGCATCCTCCAAGCACAAGTCCATGTGCTCATGGGAAGTCCCTTGCTGCACTGGCGGGTAATTATACTCCGTTGTACCACTCTCACGCTGGAGGACATACATGTACTCAGTCCTGTCCAGGTGGCGACGATATATGTGACTCTGGCAGGTGATGGCCTCCCAGGTGACATCCTTCTCCGCATCGACCTGTGTCGCTCTACAAGCTGGAGAGTGGTGAATCTTAAGCAGCTGATTTTCGTGTATAATCCTCACCTCCGAACTCCATTCTTCCCTCTTCTCACGGATGGTCCTGGTGGAGTTATAGTGGATGATTAGCTTGCCCGTATTGCCGGCGGCTTCGAGCATACGCCGAAGTCGGCGCAATAAGCCTCCTACTGCCAATCCATAGGAAAGGTACGTCACCGGACGGCTCTCCTCTCTCTCGGCAAGGGCAACTACGGGAACTCTCCCTCCTGTGGACTTGCGAGCGGTACGAATCATGCGAACCATCTAAAACAAAGAGAATTTAAACTTAGGTTAGATAAACTCTTAAACCAAAAATCCTATTTTGAATGAAAGTTGGGGTAAGATGAAGAAAGTGACTCATTAAATAACACTTTTCAATCCACACCTTTGAAAAATAGTTTTTAAGAAAATAGGGCCCTTAAATACGTCCATTTCTACCTAGGTCCACGTTCCTACGGGCAACCTTGGCTCTGATACCACTTCTGTCACACCCGGTTTTTCCGAAGAACAACCAAGTGAATATCACATGTATGCCAGGATCATTTTCTCATACATGTGATGACAAATAGTGAAGCATCATTTATTACAAGCTAGGTGTCGAATATAAATAAGTCTTACATAGCAAATGTCTCGATGGACAATAATAAGGTCATCAAAAGTAAATAAACTAGCAGCGGAATATTATTCTTGAGGGCTCCGTCACAGGCGTTGCCCGGGGGTCTCCATGAACCTAGAAACCTTCTTCGTGTCCAAAGTCTTGGTCATTATACACCACCTCATTATCTTGACCTGAGCAGCAATATAAACCAACAAAATATGCAAGGTTGAGTACCAATGGTACTCAGCAAGTGTGGGAAAATTATATCATGCATGGCTAGATCAAGGAGAGGTTGAACTCATAGTTAAAGCACTACGCAATTAATACCTATCACCTTAGCTTAGTAAGCACCTACATTACTACACAAGTGAAATGGTCCCAATCTCCCATCCCATCATCATAACCAAATAACCATAACATCATTTTCAATGTTAAGCTCCCCGCTTAACATCCACAACTTCCAAAACCATCACTCCTCTAATCATGAATAAGTCCAAGCCGCTCTTGACCGTGAGCACGGCTGTCATGACAGTTTTGACTCTGCAGAGTTTGTACCACTGTACCCACATGTAGTGATTTCATCCCCCGTTGCCGGGTGGACTAAAAGAACCTCCATTATGCCAGTGGCTACGAACCACATTCACACTTCCCAGGTGTGTAGCCAGGAGATCACTACGAAGCCTTTACAAAGGGATTCCCGACGAGCGTGGGCCTACTGAGGTTTCACCCCTAACAGCATACAAGAGGCTCCAACCCCGCTGCAGTGGCCCCCTCTTGAGCCTTGCGGTTCATATGGTAGTCCAGCTGACACCTACTCCTCGCACCATCCAACACACCCATACTATGCCGGGGATACACCTAATTAATTGGCCAAGCTGCCCCATCTCAGCATGTGGTTGGCACGGTAAAGCCAGGTTACATGCTCCATGAACCGGTCCTTAGGATCCAGGCAAGTACTAAACACAAACCCGAGTCTCGTGCACCCAGCACACAACCAAAACATCCAACTTGCCTTGATCCCTACCTCTACATAACTCACAATATCTCATTCAAGAGTATGGTAAAATAAACTGATGATCTCATATCCCAAATATCCCATTCTAAGCATGGCTAAGCATATGCATAATAATAAATGACATGATAAAATAAATCCCAACCCAAGCTACAAGGAAACAAGGTAATGCAATTCTAGGGAAACTTCCTAGCATGGGTTTCATATTTCAATTGACAATGCAAATAATTCTAGCTACACATCCTTGCATAGGATCAAAGTGGTCAAGGACACTTGCCTCCTTCCTGCTGCTCTTGGAATGGGTAGTCCTGATCTTGGAAAGGAATAACTTGCTCTTGAGCAGGTTCTACATCATACCATCACACATAGCAAAAGAAAAACAACAATCCATAAGACATAGTTCACACTTCCACTTCATACAAACCACACATTCACATTTATGAAAGTCATTCACCATTATATGTGTTGTGGTTACTCTATGTGTGTTGATTTGTGGCTTGCATGCACTTTTAATCATGTGTATATGATTCCTACTTTTATGTTCACATTTATACTTACCTACTGTATATATATGAGTTTCCCATTTAAATAAATTCCTTATATTCAACTACTACACCTTTTCACTACCAAGTATGTATGAAAAGTATTTTTCTTCTCCATATGTGCCTTTAGAATTTCTACCAACCTTAAAATGAATTCTTTGGGTTCAAGAAACTCCATTTATCATTTACTAGTTGCTATATTTTCAGATTTATTTTCCTATACATAAATGTGTTCTTTATTATGAAATTAGTAATACACATCATCTAACAGAATAGGTTCTGGTCCTAAATAATTTAATAACATATTTTGACCTTTGCCTCTGATGTAAACTATTTCACAATTATTTTCCCTATTTTCTAAAACTATTCATTGCTTAAAAATGTGTCCCTAAATGTGAATAATAAATTAGACAGATTCAATTCAGCCCAAAATATGTTTTTATCTCACTCCAAAGTTTCCTAAATACTGAGAAAGTCTTTAATTAAATTTTTACAATATGTTTGTCCCACATTTTAATTTTTAAACACTAGCAACATATTCAATTTCCTAAATTAAATACTAAACAGGGCTAAAAAGGTAAACTCACCCCATTACAGGGTCTATAATATTATTTTCAGAATTTCCAGGGGTCTAGCTACACTTATCAGAGGCGTTTTTCCAAATTCTAGGGAAACAAATCCCAACCCAAGCTACAAGGAAACAAGATAATGCAATTCTAGGGAAACTTCCTAGCATGGGTTTCATATTTCAATTGACAATGCAAAAAATTCTATCTACACATCCTAGCATAGGATCAAAGTGGTCAAGGACACTTGCCTTCTTCCTGCTGCTCTGGGAATGGATAGTCCTTATCTTGGAAGGGGAGGACTTGCTCTGGGGCAGGTTCTACTCATGCCAACACACATAGCAAAAGAAAACAACAATCCATAAGACATAGTTCACATTTTCACTCCACACATTCATACATATGATAGTCATTCACATTGCTAAGTGTTGTGGCACTCTAGATGTGTTGATTCTTAGCCTTCATGCACTTTTAACATATGTATATGATTTCTAACTTTTGTATTTCAGATTTCTGTTTGCACACTATATATGAATTTTCAATTTAAACAAATTCTTTATATTTAATTTATATACTTCTTAACCATCAAGTTTGCATGGAAGGTATTCTCCTACTCCAAATGGGTTTTCAGACCTTCTACCAGATCCTAAACTGAAATCTTTGGAATTGGAAACTTCATTTATCATTTCCTAGTTATGCATACCTATTTTCCTATATTTTCAGATTTATTTTCTACGCCTAAATGTGAACTCTATTATGAAAATAGTAAGACACATCATCTAAACAGAATAGGTTCTGATATAAAATATTAAATAATATATTTTGGAACTTCTCCTCTGATGTGAACTAATTTAAATTTATTTTACAAATTTTCAGAATTATTTCCTAACCTAAAAATGTGTCCCTATAACTAATAAATGTGAACAATCAATAAAACAGATTCATTTCAGCTGAAAATCTACTTTTAACTCATCCTAAAGTTTTCCAAGTGCTAGGAGAGTTTAAATTTGAATTTACAATGTGTTTGTCTCACCTTTTAAATTTTAAATCATAATCACATAATCAAATTCCTAAATTTAATATCATATAGGGTTCAAAAAGGTAAACTCACCCCACTACAGGGTCTATTATATTATTTCATAAATTTCCAGGGGTCTAACTACACATAACAGAGGGGTTTTCCTAATTTTTATTAAGTCCAGGGGCTAAAACTGATTTTAAATGAATTTACATGAATTTCTGAAGTTCCAGGGGCTAGATCAGAAGTTTTCGGGGCTAGCTCATGTTTTCCGAGATCCCCAGGGGGTAGCGCGTAAGAATCCCGGCCTTTATAACGCGGGGCTGATGTGGACCGTCCGATTTAAAACAGACGGCTCAGATTAGATCGCCGAACCGGTACGCGCGGGTTTTAACTCCGCCGTGCGATTTAAAATAGACGGTGCATAAGCGGCCACGTCGCTCTGACCGAGCGCGGGCGGCGCTACCCGGCGGCGCGCGGCGGCGGGAGGCGGTGATCTCGCCGGAAAACTTCGGATCTTCGTCTATTCCTCCTAAAACTGGGATTTCATGGTATAGATCAGTAGAGGGGAGGTCGGGGATCTCACCTCGGGGTTTTTCTTGAGCTCGGAGGTCCTGGAAGGCGGTCGGCGACGAGGTCCAAGATGGAACAGCGGCGATGCTCGTCGGAGCTGTGTCTAGGGCGCAATCTACCGAGTTTTCTGTTGATTCCCCGGGGGCGGTGGAACAAGATCAGCGCGTTAGATCAGAAACCCCGAGCAAAGATCGAGAGAAAATGGCCGGAGAAACTCTGGTTCTCACCGGGAGGAAAAACAGCTGATCGTGGGGAAAAAACGGGGCGATGCCGGCGTATTTATAGACGAGGGAGGGCGGCGGGTTTGTTTAGATCGAGTTTGAGTCGTCTGGGACCGGGAGTCGGGCTGAGGGACGCAGATTTCCGGGTTAGTTACGATCGCGCGCGCGCGGAAGAGTCCGGCGGTTGGCGCGAGCGGGAGGTCGGGGATGACAGGCGGGCCCCGCGTGTCAGTGAGAGGGAGAGGGGGGGCGTGTGGCTGCGGGCTGGCGCGGGGTGGGTTGGCCGGCTGGTGGGTTTCGGCCCACTGGCCGGGGGGTTTTCTTTTTTTTTTCTTATTCTTTTCAGTTTTGAGTTGAATTTGAATTTCTGCACCTTATGCAATACGTCCAAAAAAATTTAAATTCCCCTCTTAACAGGTTTTGGGGTGTTACAGACGCAACCTTGACGGGATACACGTCCAGACGATACAATCTGATGGTTTTACATGCGCGGATGGCCATCTGGGTCAAAATCGAGAATGTCGGGAAAGTCGGTGATACTCACGAACTCGGGTCCTAGGAGGCCAAACAGAACCTTGACAGAGTACACGTCCGGATGGTTCAACTTGATGGTTTTGCATGCGCGGATGCCATCTGGGTTGAAATTGGGAAAGTCGGTAAAACTCATGAACTTGGGTCCCGGGCGTCCGGATGGGACCTTTACGGAATACACGTTCGGATGGAACAACTTGATGGTTTTGCATGCGCGGATGGCCATCTGGGTCGAAATCGAGAAAGTCGGGAAAGTCGCTAAAACTCACGAACTCGGGTCCCGGGAGGCCGTACGGTAACTTGACAGAATACACGTCCGGACGGTACAACTTGATGGTTTTGCGTGCGGAGATGGCCATCTGGGTCAAAATCGAGAAAGTCAGGAAAGTCGGTAAAACTCACGAACTCAGGTCCTGGGGCCGGATGGGACATTGATGGAATACACATTCGAATGGTACAACTTGATGGTTTTGCATGCGCAGATGGCCATCTGGGTTGAAATCGAGAAAGTCGGGAAAGCTGGTAAAACTCACAAACTCGGGTGCTGGGAGGCCGGACGGAAACTTGACGGAATACCCGTACGGACGGTACAACTTGATGGTTTTGCATGTGCGGTTGGTCATCCAGATCAAAATCGAGAAAGTCAGGAAAGTTGGTAAAACTCATTAACTCGGGTCCTGGGGCCGGACGTCACCTTGATGGAATACACTTTAGGATGGTGCAACTTGATGATTTTGCATGCGCGGATGGCCATGTGAGTTGAAATTGAGAAAGTTGGTAAAACTCATGAACTCGGGTCCCGGGCGGCCGGATGGAACATTGATGGAATACAGGTCCAGACATGCAACTTGATGATTTTTCATGCATGGATGTACATCTGGGTCGAAATCGAGAAAGTCGGTAAAACTCACGAACTCAGGTCTCGGGTGGCCGGACGGGGCCTTGACGGAATACACGTCCGGACGGTGCAACTTGATGGCTTTGCATGCGCGGATGGCCATCTGGGTAGAAATTTGGAAAGTTAGGAAAACTCATCAACTCGGGTCCCGAAACGCCGATCTGGACCTTGATGGAATACACGTTCAGATGGTACAACTGTAAGGTTTTTCATGCGTGGTTGGCCATCTGAGTAAAAATCGGAAAAGTTGGTAAAACTCACGAACTCGGGTCCCGAGCGGCCGGACGGGGCCTTGACGGAATAAACTTGTGGATGGTACAACTTGATTGTTTTGCATGCGTGGATGGCCATCTGGGTCAAAATCAAGAAAATCGGGAAAGTCGGTAAAACTCACGAACTCGGGTCCCGGGGCCGGACGGGACCTTGATGGAATACACGTTCAGATGGTGCAACTTGATGGTTTTGCATGCGCGGATGGCCATATGGGTTGAAATTTGGAAAGTCGGTAAAACTCACGAACTCGGGTCCCGGGCGGCCGGGTGGGACCTTTACGGAATACACGTTCAGATGGTACAACTTAATGGTTTTGCATGCGCGGATGGCCATCTGGGTCGAAATCAAGAAAGTCGAGAAAGTTGGTACACCTCACGAACTTGGGTCCCGGGAGGCCGGTCGGAACCTTGACGGAATACACATCCGGACGATGCAACTTGATGGTTTTGCATCTGCTGATGGCCATCTAGGTTGAAATCGGGAAAGTCGGTAAAACTCAAGAACCTTTACGGAATACACGTTCGGATAGTACAACTTGATGGTTTTGCATGCACGGATGGCCATCTGGGTCAAAATTGAGAAAGACGGGAAAGTCGGTAAAACTCACGAACTCAGGTCCCGGGAGGCCGGACGGAACCTTAACGGTATACACGTCCGGATAGAGCAACTTGATGATTTTGCATGCGTGGATGGCCACCTGGGTTTAAATCTGGAAAGTCAGTAAAACTCATGAACTCGGGTCCTAGGCGGCAAGACGGGACCTTTACGCAATACACGTTCGGATTGTACAACTTGATGGTTTTGCATGCGCGGATGGCCATCTAGGTCAAAATTGAGAAAGTCGGTAAAACTCACAAACTCAGGTCCTAGGAGGCCGGACGGAACCTTGACGGAATACACGTCCAAACGGTGCAGCTTGATGTATTTGCAAGTGCGGATGGCCATCTGGGTAAAAATTGAGAAAGTCAGTAAAACTCATGAACTCTGGTCCCGGGCGGCCACACAGGACCTTCACGGAATACACGTTCGGATGGTATAACTTGATGGTTTTGCATGCACGGATGGCTATCTGGGTCGAAATCAAGAAAGTCGGTAAAACTCATGAACTCAGGTCCCGGGAGGCCGGACAGAACCTTGACGGAATACACGTCCGGACGGTGCAACTTGATGGTTTTGCATGCGTGGATGGCCATCTAGGTTGAAATCGGGAAAGTCCGTAATACTTACGATCTTGGGTCCCGAGCGGCCGGATGGGACCTTTACGGAATACACGTTCGGATGGTACAACTTGATGGTTTTGCACGCGCGGATGGCCATCTATGTCGAAATCGAGAAAGTCAGGAAATTTGGTAAAAATCACGATCTCGGGTCCCAGGAGGCCGGACGGAACCTTGACGGAGTACACGTCCGGAGAGTACAACTTAATGGTTTTGTATGCACGGATGTCCATTTGGGTCAAAATTGTGACACCCGGTTCCGAAAATTGAACCAAGTGAATGCATGTGTGTGTCCAGGATGATTATCACACATACACATCTTTATCACAAACTGAATTCAGAATATAACCATGTATGAATAGTGTTTAAGTACCTTATTGCAATAACTCAATGATTCAATCATGAATGTCTAACTTATTCAGCAGCGGAAGACTCAAAACGACAACGGAAAATGACTAAGGCAGCATGCTCTAACTTCAACTCCACAGTCATATTGACGGTAGTACGCACGCCTAGTACTCCACACGTTCCTCGAAGTACTCATCTCCTGTAGCTGATGTGTATGTGGGAATGTAAGAGTGAGTACATGTCGTACTCAGTAAGTGCTTAAAAATTATGACATGTAGCTTACAACAAGGTAGGGAATAAAGAGGTTCATTGCAGTAAGCAAATTTATTTTCACAAACACGGTAAAAAAATAGCAACTATTTCTAGGTGAGTTAATTCCCGTCATAACCAAGTTAATCATCAACATTACTTCATCATAATTCACCATGTATTAAGTCTCAACCAGCCATTAATCTTTCTCAATTTCATCTCATTCATAAATATTTATAACCATCTCATTTCATAGAACCGAAACCAAACTCATTTTCATGACCCAAAAAAGTCCCAAAACCAATCCCAATGACCATACCATAACCATACCCGAATAAACATCTCAAGTTTTGCCTCTAATCATGGAAGTTGGCCAGGTGCTTGTAACCGGAAGCACAGCTATCATGATAGTTTTACACTCTACAGAGGCGACATCACTTTACAAACAAGTTCGTGATTTCGTCACCCGTCGGTGACTAGATAGAACCTCCATTATACCAGTACACAACCGTTGGTGTATGGCCAAGAGATCACAAAATAGCCTTTACAAAGGGGCTACTAGGATGTACGGACCCACTGAAGTTTCACCAGCAGGCTCGAATCTCCATTCTCTCACCCACTTGCCCCCTCTTGTGCCATGCAGTTCCCAGAGCAGTCCTCCTCGACTCCCATTCCCAGCACCATCAAACGGTCCATAACAAGCTAGCTACACACCTAATTAGTCAGCTAAGCCACACATATTTGGCCTTGTGGTGGCACTGGTTTCCTGGCATGTGCTCGCATGAACCGGTACTTAGATCTACGGCAAAAAACCCACCATCTCATTCAGCAACATCCACGAACCAAGATCGCCTAGATCTACCCAATTCCATGCTCATTAACATCATCAAGTTCTCATCATCTTTATTCATATGAGTGCAGTAGCTAACAAGTCTTATTTCAGCTTCCCGTATCCCGTAAATCGAGCAAAGCAAAAAGGAAAAACGAGCATACCCAACTCATCAACTTTCTCGGCGATAAGGATGGTTAACAAAACTGATGAACCCAACGGGTACGGGGGACGCCCTATCTTTCAATGAGAGATGTTGGTAATGAACGAATTTGGTGGAGGCCGACGTTGGCAGCCCGACTACCACAACCAGAATGGTGTGGCGCCTTGAGCGACAGTTACACCGTCTCCTGGTAACTACGATTTGGGTGGAGGTCGACGTTGTGCTACCCGACTACAACAACCACAAGGATGCTGCGCCTTAGCGATAGTTACACCGGCTCCTGTTGTTGCTGTACTTGCCGTGCCAAGAACAGCCTTGAACCTGCAAGCAATCGAAGAACAAGCAAGAACAAAATAACAAACAAACACTCACGGGTGTGAAAAAGTTGGGGTTCTGATTCAAGTAATCGGAAGGTCTCGTCGACACTTGCATTACAAGGAAGTAGCAATGGCTAAACTTACAGAAAACAAAACCCGCCCTGTCAAGGAGCTCTTGGACTACTTAAATAGGGGAGGGAAGAGGGAAATTCGTCCAGCAACAAAGGTAGGACGTGATCTCCCTTATTCCCTTCCTTTTTCTGTGATAGACTACCATTTAATAGGGAAAGAAAGAGGGAAACCCATCCAGCAGCAAGGCAGGATATGATTTCCTCTATTTCTTTCCTTATTATAGCACATCTATCTTTAAATGGGGGAAGAAAGAGGGAATTTCGTCCAGCAGCAAAGTTGGACAAGATTTCCCTTATTCCTTTCCTTATTTGTCTAAATCTCTCTTTATTACATGGCCCCAGCCTCAAGATTTCCCCTCGGGTGGAGCAGCCTTTATTGCATTAATCCCTCCATCCCTCCTAGTTGGATCAATTCCCAAGCACCTGATAATTAAGTTGACGTGCACGAGCGCGTGTCATTGGACCTTGATTAGCTGAGAGTGGTGAATGGGCTAGTGTTGTGGTTGTATCAACGGTAGCGATGTCCGCATCATCCTCCCCTTCTTGCAATTGAGTCGTCCTCGACTCAAATGTGTCTTCCTCGCCCATATATGGTTTCAAATCTGCAATATTAAAAGAGGAAGTAACCCCAAAATGTGCAGGCAACTCAATTTCATATGCATTATCATTAATTTTTCGAAGCACTTTGAAGGGTCCAGAAGCTCTAGGTAGTAATTTAGATTTTCTCAAATCAGGAAATCTATCCTTTCTCAAATGCACCCAAACCAAATCACCAGGTTCAAAAGTAACATGCTTCCTACCCTTGCTACCGGCTTGTTGATACTTAGCGTTCATGCTCTCAATGTTTGCTTTAGTTTGCTCATGCATTTTAAGAATTAATTCAGCACGGCGAGAAGCATCAAAATTCAATTTCTCTGAAGGTGGCAGAGCCAAAAGATCAATGGGAGCACGAGGAATAAAACCATATACAATCTGAAAAGGGCACAATTTAGTAGTAGAATGCAGCGAACGATTGTAAGCAAATTCAATATGAGGCAAACATTCTTCCCATAATTTGATGTTATGTTTCAGAACAGCCCTTAGCATGGTAGATAAACTACGGTTCACTACTTCGGTCTGTCCATCAGTTTGAGGGTGACAAGTGGTAGAAAAGAGTAATTTTGTCCCCAACTTAGCCCATAAGGTTTTCCAAAAATGACTAAGAAATTTGGCATCTCTATCTGAAACAATAGTGTTTGGAACCCATGCAAACGAACAACTTCTCGAAAGAACAAATCAACAATATGGGTAGCATCATCAGTTTTGTGGCATGGTATGAAATGTGCCATTTTAGAAAATCTGTCGACAACAACAAAAATACTATCCCTCCCCTTCTTTGTTCTAGGCAATCCTAAAACAAAATCCATAGAAACATCCTCCCATGGAGCACTAGGAACAGGAAGAGGCATGTATAAACCATGTGGATTAAGACGGGACTTAGCTTTTTGACAGGTGGTGCAGCGAGCAACAAACCGCTCCACATCTCTTCTCATCTTTGGCCAAAAGAAATGGCTTGCTAAGATGTCTTCCTTCTTCTTGACACCAAAGTGTCCCATCAATCCTCCACCATGTGCTTCCTGCAATAGTAAGATACGCACAGAACCAGCTGGAATGCACAATTTGTTAGTTCGAAACACAAAACCATTAGTGAGAACAAACTTGTTCCATGTTTTTCCTTCTTTACATTGCAGCAGCACATCTTTGAAATCAGAATCAAAAGCATATTGTTCTTTAATTGTTTCCAAGCCAAATATCTTAAAATCAAGTTGGGACAACATATTGTAACGGCGAGATAAGGCATCCGCAATGACATTATCTTTTCCTTTCTTGTGTTTGATGACATAAGGAAAGGACTCAATGAATTCTACCCACTTGGCATGCCTACGGTTCAGATTAGTTTGGTTCTTAATGTGCTTCAAAGATTCATGATCAGAATGTATAACAAATTCTTTAGGCCATAAATAATGTTGCCATGTTTCCAAAGTTCGTACTAGTGCATATAATTCTTTATCATAAGTGGAATAGTTCGGACTAGGCCCATTCAGTTTCTCGCTAAAATAAGCAATAGGTTTCCCCTCTTGCAACAAGACACCTCCCAATCCAATACCACTAGCATCACATTCCAATTCAAAAGTCTTACTGAAATCTGGTAATTGGAGAAGGGGTGTATGAGTTAACCTATTCTTCAAAGTTGCAAATGCAGCCTCTTGCGCGTTGCCCCATGTGAATGGAGCACCCTTCTTTGTAAGCTCATGCAGTGGGCCTGCTATGGTGCTGAAGTCTTTCACAAAACGACGATAGAATCCAGCAAGTCCGAGAAAGCTTCGTACTTGTGTGACCGTGGTAGGAGTCGGCCAGCTGTGTATCGCCTCCACCTTGGCTTGATCAACTTCAATTCCCTGTGGTGTCACAACATAGCCAAGAAAATAGACTCGATCCGTGCAAAAGGTGCACTTGTCAATGTTACCAAATAAGCGTGCATCACGTAAAGCATTGAAAACAGCACGGAGATGATCGAGATGAACTTCGAGAGATGCGCTATAGATCAAGATGTCATCGAAATATACTACCACAAATCTTCCATTGAAAGCACGTAAAACCTCATTCATTAATCTCATGAAAGTGCTAGGTGCATTCGTGAGACCAAAAGGCATGACTAACCACTCATACAAACCAAACTTTGTTTTAAACGCTGTTTTCCATTCATCACCTAGCTTCATGCGAATTTGATGGTATCCACTACGCAAATCAATTTTAAAGAAAATCATCGAGCCACTAAGTTCATCAAGCATATCAACTAACCTAGGAATAGGATGACGATATCTAATGGTAATGTTATTAGTTGCTCGACAATCTACACACATGCGCCATGATCCATCTTTCTTTGGGACCAAAAGGACAGGAACGGAGCAAGGACTAAGGGACTCACGCACATAACCTTTGTCGAGTAATTCCTGTACTTGCCGCTGAATCTCCTTAGTCTCCTCTGGATTGGTCCTGTATGGTGCTCAGTTGGGCAAAGAAGCCCCAGGGATGAGGTCAATCTGATGCTCAATCCCTCTCAATGGTGGCAGCCCGGCTGGTACCTCTTGTGGAAACACATCAGCGTATTCCTGCAAAAGCTTAGTGATAGAAGGAGGCAACGCACATGGTGTGTCGTGAAGTGAGAACAAAGCTTCTTTGCAAACAAACACATAGCAGATTGCAGTATCACTTTTTAATTCAAACAAATCAGATTTGGAAGCAAAAAACAAGCGCTCTTTAATTTTATTTCATTCTTCTTCATATGAGCAGATTTGGAATTGTTAGTCTTAGGCTGTACCGATTTCTTCACGACATCTGAATTTTCATTTTCAGCAGATTTCTTATTTTTCTCTTTGCAAGCTCTAGCAATGTCATCCTTCAAAATAGCATCAGGGGACATCGGGTGCAAAACAAGTTTCTTCTCATGATGCATGAAAGAGTATTGATTTGATTTACCATGATGTAATGTATCTTTATCAAATTGCCAAGGTCGACCAAATAGAATAGAACAAGCTTGCATAGGTACCACATCACAATCAATGTAATCATGGTAGGAACCAATTGCAAATTCGACACGAACCAGACGTGTTACCTTAAGCTTACCACTGTCGTTGAACCATTGGATGTAGTAGGGATGTGGATGTGGAAGTGTTGTCATCCCAAGCCTTTCTACCATGGTAGCACTTGCTAAATTGTTGCAGCTTCCTCCATCAATAATAATGCGACACGATCGTTCCAAAACTACACACATAGTTTGGAATAGATTGTGTTGCTGGTTCTGTTCAGCTTTGATCATTTGGGCACTCAAGACACGCCTCACAACAAGACTCTCATAGTGGGCAGCATGATCAGCCCCAAAGTGCTCTTCATCATCATTCTTCTTTCCTGCTTCTTGTGCAGCAAGCATGGCATATGTTTCATTATCTAAATCACTAGCAGATGAGTACTCACCATTTTCTCGTACAACCAGCACACGCTTGCTTGGGCAGTCCCTTCGTAGGTGCCCAAAACCCTTGCACTGGAGGCATTGAATGTCTTTTGTTCTCCCGGTAGAAGCAATGGAAGAAGAAGTGTTGGCTGCAACTTGGGTGGATCCTTTTGTTGTCTCGATTGCACGCGAAGGTGCTGATTTTGATGTAGTCCTGGGCAACCCATTGGAAGCATCGTCTGGAGAATCATGCTTAGTACCAGCAGCACTTGAGCGGAACTGCCATGAGGTAGTTCGACCTGCAGAAATGTTAGTTCTTGTACGTCATCCCTGCACTTCTCTTTCAGCCTTACAAGCAAGATGGAATTGAGTGACGTTAGTGTATTCCTTATAAGCCAATATGTCCTGAATTTCTCTTGTTAAACCACCCATAAACCTAGCCATTGCAGCCTCTTCATTTTCAACTAGGCCACAACGCATCATGCCTATTTGAAGTTCTTGATAGTATTTCTCAACAGATTTGTTGCCTTGCCTAAGTTGTTGTAATTTATGCAACAGGTCACAAGCATGATAGGAAGGAACAAAACGATGACGCATGATTCGTTTCAAAGCATTCCAAGTTTGTGGTACGGTAGCTGGATTTTTAGTTTGATATTCATGCCACCAAACAGAAGCAAAGTCAGTGAATTCACTAGTGGCAGCTCTAACCTTTTTATCACAGGGAAATCATGGCATGCAAATTTTTGATCTACTGACAATTCCCAAGACAGATATGCATCCGGATCATATTTACCATCAAAAGGTGGTATGGAGAATTTAATGCTGCGTAGGGAATCGTCATTGTCACGTACCTCGCGTCGTTGAGCTCGACCACCCATACCACGATGTTCACGACGTGGCTGCCGTCGATACCTGAAAGGTCCATCATCAAGCTCGGTATCCGCCGAATACTCCACCTCGTCATATCTTGCAGCACTGCCAACGGAGTCGTGGCTGTCATCAACATGTCTTTGCCTCTCTTCGCGTCCAACCTGTTCCATCCTCTCCAATCGCTCAATGATTGCTGCAAGAGAAGTGTTAATAGCCCTAGCAGTGCTTTCTAATGTGGTCAGTTTGGTGTTGGTGCAAATCTGCGTCGACTCTAATTGACCAATGCGTTCATTGGTGACTTGAATATCCTCATTGAAAGCATCTGTGTGTAGCTTTACTTGGCGTTCGAAATGCTGAATGATGCCCCTCGTACGTGGTGAATGTGGAGATGTCTTATTCGCATCAGCTGACATGGTTAGTAAAGAAAGGAAATACAACAGCAAGCAGATTAATCCTAACAATTGCTAAGAGGTGGTAGGACAGCACAATTCCTCACTAGCAAGAAATCAAGGTCTTACAAGTTCTTACCATGCGATGCAGGAGGCGCCGGCAATCAGCAAGAACAACAACAAACGGTGGCTTCCAGCACAACCTTATGGTGTCGTAGACAATTTTGTGCAGCTGTAGGTGGCTGCTAGACACAATTTGTGCAAAGGAACAGCTAGTACCACATTAGTCACAACAAGTTGAATAAACGTTCCACGATGGTATTGTGCTGGTCCTAGCTCAAACCTTACTAGAGACGTGAGCCGTAACTCGTGACGTTGGATTACTATGGTAGGGAAGTTCGAACAGCCCGATCCATTGTGTTTCAACAACGTTGAAAACAGCAAGTTGAACTTTGAAACATGAAACAAATGTTACACAAATTGTCTCTCTTTTTTTTGTACTTAGAAACTTTTTTTTGTGATGGTAATCAGTGCGTCTTTTCTTTTTGCACGTGCCTTTTTCATGCTGATCTGTGCAGCTTTTCTTTTGCACTTGCCTTTTTTCTCAACTTTGGGTAGATAATGGAAATGGACTGAGAACAAAGTGGTACGAACTCAAAACTCTAGCGGTGAAAACTTAGGACCAGCAACTTGACACAAAAAGGCAACCGTGAATTCAACAAGTCGAGAGCTAAGTAGCCAAGCAAAAGGCTCAAAGTGTTTTTAGGATTTTTTTAGAGCGAACTTTTGTAGGCAAAAGTGGACTGTAGGTAAATGAAGAACAAGGAGAAGGAAATCTCTCACCGAGCAACCTGAAATCTGATACCACTTGATGAACCCAACGGGTACGGGGGACGCCCTATCTTTCGATGAGAGATGTTGGTAATGAACGAATTTGGTGGAGGCCGACGTTGGCAGCCCGACTACCACAACCAGAATGGTGTGGCGCCTTGAGCAACAGTTACACCATCTCCTGGTAACTACGATTTGGGTGGAGGTCGACGTTGTGCTACCCGACTACAACAACCACAAGGATGCTGCGCCTTAGCGATAGTTACACCGGCTCCTGTTGTTGCTGTACTTGCCGTGCCAAGAACAGCCTTGAACCTGCAAGCAATCGAAGAACAAGCAAGAACAAGATAACAAGCAAACACTCACGGGTGTGAAAAAGTTGGGGTTCTGATTCAAGTAATCGGAAGGTCTCATCGACACTTGCGTTACAAGGAAGTAGCAATGGCTAAACTTACAGAAAACAAAACCCGCCCTGTCAAGGAGCTCTTGGACTACTTAAATAGGGGAGGGAAGAGGGAAATTCGTCCAGCAACAAAGGTAGGACGTGATCTCCCTTATTCCCTTCCTTTTTCTGTGATAGACTACCATTTAATAGGGAAAGAAAGAGGGAAACCCATCCAGCAGCAAGGCAGGATATGATTTCCTCTATTTCTTTCCTTATTATAGCACATCTATCTTTAAATGGGGGAAGAAAGAGGGAATTTCGTCCAGCAGCAAAGTTGGACAAGATTTCCCTTATTCCTTTCCTTATTTGTCTAAATCTCTCTTTATTACATGGCCCCAGCCTCAAGATTTCCCCTCGGGTGGAGCAGCCTTTATTGCATTAATCCCTCCATCCCTCCTAGTTGGATCAATTCCCAAGAACCTGATAATTAAGTTGACGTGCACGAGTGCGTGTCATTGGACCTTGATTAGCTGAGAGTGGTGAATGGGCTGGTGTTGTGGTTGTATCATCAACTTTCTCGGCGATAAGGATGGTTAACAAAACTAATAAACTCCAATAAAAGGGTGTCCCATCAAGTTAACACAAGCATACGAGTTTTTGCAAGCAAAACAGTTTCAAAACATGGGTTGTCCTTCTACTCACGACCACGCACATACGAAATTTACAGCAATCAATTATCATGAACAAACTTTACTCAACATGCAATGAGGTGAATGAATGTAATTCCTATGGTGCAGTTTTATAAAATCAGTTTGCACGTGTTTTTGCATGTTTTAATAGGCTTCCATGGGTTTTATGATGATCAAGGTTGCTGGAATCAAGTGTGGACATGGTTATGATCTTGACAAAATGTGTAGATCAATTCCACCGTAAAAAATTGACCAAAACATGGTCTGTCCACACGCTGCATTTTTTGCTCGTAGAGGGTGAAGAAAACGGGTGCGTAGAAACAGCGGCGATGTTGTAATAGGGGTAACGAAGACCTACCTCACTTCTTCCTTGCAGCAGGGCCTCCCTCCTTGCAATGGAAGCAGCGGGAGATTTTTCTAAGGAGAATTATGAGGCTGCGGCTAGGGTAGAACGTCGTGGCTTCTTCTCCGGCGACGGGCGAGGCGTGACGGAGCTCGACGGCAGCCAAATTCCGGCAGGGGGGGCATGACTTGGCAGCAGGAGGGCGGCGGCCAAAAAAAGAGAGGTGTGGGCGGCTCGACGGGAATTATATTTATAAAGGGGAAATTGCTAGGTGGGCTATGATTTTAGCAACCCAAATATCTAATGGCTGAGATTTAATTTTAAAAGAGGAGGGAGCTAGGGACTGGGATTTTATTATTTATTTTCATCCAATAGCTAGGATTTAATTAGAAAATAAAAGCCCAAAAGATTCCAAAGAGGGTGCGGATGGCCATTTAGGTCAAAATCGAGAAAGTCGGGAAAGTCAGCAAAACTCACGAACTCGGGTCTCGGGCGGCTGGACGGGGCCTTGACGGAATACATGTCCGGACGGTGGAACTTGATGGTTTTGCGTGCACGGATGGCCATCTGGGTCAAAATTGAGAAAGTCAGGAAAACTCATGAACTCGGGTCCCGAAACGCCGAACTGGACCTTGACGGAATACACGTTCGGATGGTGCAACTAGAAGGTTTTCCACGCGTGGATGGCCATCTGAGTAAAAATCGGGAAAGTCGGTAAAACTCAATGACTCGGGTCCCGAGCGGCAGGACGGGACATTGACAGAATACACGTTCAAATTGTGCAACTTAATGGTTTTCATGCGCGGATGGCCATCTGGGTCGAAATCAGGAAGGTTGGTAAAACCCACGAACTCGGGTCCCGGGCGGCCGGACGCGACCTTAACGGAATACACGTTCAAATGGTACAACTTGATGGTTTTGCATGCGCGGATGGCCATCTGGGTCGAAATCGAGAAAGTCGCGAAAGTCAGTAAAACTCACAAACTCGGGTCCCGAGGATGGACGGGACCGAACAGTGCAACTTGATGATTTGGCATGCGCGCATAGCCATCTGGGTTGAAATCGGGAAAGTCGGTAAAACTCACGAACTCGGGGCCCGGTCGGCCACACGGGACCTTTACCGAATATACGTTCGGATGATACAACTTGATAGTTTTGCATGCGCGGATGGCCATCTAGGTCGAAGTCGAGAAAGTCCGGAAAGTCGGTAAATCTCACGAACTCGGGTCTCGGGCAGCTGGACAGGGCCTTGACGGAATACACATCCGTATGATGCAACTTGATGGTTTTACATGCGTGGATGGCCATCTGGGTCGAAATTGGGAAAGTCAGGAAAACTCATGAACTCGGGTCCTGGAACGCCGAACTGGACTTTGACGGAATACACGTTTGGATGGTGCAACTGGAAGTTTTTCCATGCGTGGATGGCCATCTGAGTAAAATTCAGGAATGTCGGTAAAACTCACGAACTCGGGTTCCGGGAGGCCGGATGGGACCTTGACGGAATACACGTCCGGATGGTTGAACTTGATGGTTTTGCATGTGCGGGTGGCCATCTGGATCAAAATTGAGAAACTCAGGAAAGTTGTAAAACTTATAAACTCGGGTCATGGGGCCGGACGGGGCCTTGATGGAATATATGTTCGGATGGTGCAACTTGAGGGTTTTGCATGCGCGGATGGCCATCTGGGTTGAAATCGAGAAAGTCGGTAAAACTCATGAACTCGGGTCCCGCGTGATCATATAGAACATTGATGGATTACAGGTCCGGACGGTGCAACTTGATGGTTTTGCATGCGCGGATGGATATCTGGTTCGACATTGGGAAAGTCAGTAAAACTCATGAACTCGGATCTCGGGCGGCCGGATGGAACATTGATGGAATACAGGTCCGGACGGTGCAACTTGATGGTTTTACATGCGCGGATGAACATCTAGGTCAAAATCGTGAAAGTCGGAAAAGTCAACAAAAATCACGAACTCGAGTCCCGGGCGGTCAGAAGGGACCTTGACGGAATACACTTCCGAATGGTGCAACACGATGGTTTTGCATGCGCGGATGGCCATCTGGGTCAAAATCAAGAAACTCGGGAAAGTCGGTAAAACTCATGAATTCGGGTCCCGGGCGACCGGATGGGGTCTTGACGGAATACACGTTCGAACTGTGCAACTTGATGGTTTTGCATGCGCTGATGGCCATTTGGGTCAAAATTGGCAAAGTCAGGAAAACTCATGAACTCGGGTCCCGGAACGCCGAACTGGACCTTGACGGAATACACGTTCGGATGGTGCAACTGGAAGGTTTTCCACGCGTGGATGGCCATCTGAGTGGAAATCGGGAATGTCGGTAAAACTCACTAAGTCGGGTCCCAAGCGGCCGGAGGGGAGGATGATATAATACACATTTGGATTGTGCAACTTAATGGTTTTGCATGCGCGGATGGCCATCTGGGTCAAAATCGGGAAGGTCGGTAAAACCCACGAACTCGGGTCCCGGTCGGCCGGATGGGACCTTGACGGAATACACGTTCAGATGGTACAACTTGATGGTTTTGCATGCGCGGATGGCTATCTAGGTCAAAATCAAGAAAGTCCGGAAAGTCGGTAAAACTTACGAACTCGGGTCCCGGGTGGCCGGGCGGAACCTTGACGGAATACATGTCCGGTCGGTGCAACTTAATGGTTTTGCATGTGCGGATGGCCATCTAGGTCAAAATCAAGAAAGTCGGGAAAGTCAGTAAAACTCACGAACTCGGGTCCCAGGGCCAGACGGAACCTTGATGGAATACAGGTTCAAACGGTGTAACATGATGGTTTGGCATGCGCGGATGGCCATCGGGGTTGAAACCGGGAAAGTTGGTAAAACTCACGAACTCAGGTCCTGGGCGGCCAGACGGGAACTTTTATGGAATACACGTTCGGATGGTACAACTTGATGTTTTTACATGCGTGGATCGCCATCTGGGTCAAAATCAAGAAAGTCGATAAGACTCATGAACTCGGTTCCCGCGTGGCCGGACGAAACATTGATGGAATACAGGTCTTGACGGTGCAACTTGATGGTTTTGCATGCGCGGATGGACATCTGGATCGAAATCGGGAAAGTCGGAACTCGGGTCCGGGGTGGCCGGACGGGACCTTGATGGAATACATCTACGGATGGTGCAACTTGAAGGTTTTGCATGCGCGGATGGCCATCTGGGTCAAAATCGAGAATGTCGGGAAAGTCCGTAAAACTCACGAACTTGGGTCTCGGGCGGCCGGACGGGGCCTTGACGGAATACACGTTCGGACGGTGCAACTTGATGGTTTTGCATGCACGGATGGCCATCTGGGTTGAAATAGAGAAAGTCGGTAAAACAAACGAACTCAGGTCTCGGGCGGCCAGATGCGGCATTGACGGAATACACGTCCGGACGGTGCAACTTGATGGTTTTGCATGCGCGGATGGCCATCTGGTCGAAGTTGGGAAAATCAGGAAAACTCATGAACTCGGGTCCCGGAACGCCGAACTGGACCTTGACGGAATACAAGTTCGGATGGTGCAAATGGAAGGTTTTCCACGCGTGGATGGCCATCTCAGTAAAAATCAGGAAAGTCGGTAAAACGCACTAACTTGGGTCCCGAGTGGCCGGACATGACATTGACAGAATACACGTTCAAATGGTACAACTTGATGGTTTTGCATGTGTGGATGGCCATCTGGGTCGAAATCGAGAAAGTCGGTAAAACTCACGAACTCGGGTCTCGAGAGGCCGGATAGAACCTTGACGGAATACACGTCCGGACAGTGCAACTTGATGGTTTTGCATGTGCGGATGGCCATCTGGGTCAAAATCGAGAAAGTCAGGAAAGTCGGTAAAACTCACGAACAACGGTCTCAGGGCCGGACGGGACCGAAGGGTGCACTTTGATGGTTTGGCATGCGCAGATGGCCATCTGGGTTGAAACTGGGAAAGTCGGTAAAAGTCATGAACTCGGGTCCCAGGGCCAGACGAGACCGAACGGTGCACTTTGATGGTTTGGCATGCGCGGATGGCCATCTGGGTTCATATCGGGAAAGTCGGTCAAAGTCACGAACTCGGGTCCCGGCCGGCCAGACGGGACCTTTACTAAATACACGTTCGAATGGTACAACTTGATGGTTTTGCATGCGCAGATGGCCATTGTCACACCCGGTTTTTCCGAAGAAACAACCAAGTGAATATCACATGTATGCCAGGATCATTTTCTCATACATGTGATGACAAATAGTGAAGCATCATTTATTACAAGCCAGGTGTCGAATATAAGTAAGTCTTACATAGTAAATGTCTCGATGGACAATAATAAGTTCATCACAAGGAAATAAACTAGCAGCGGAATATTATTCTTTAGGGCTCCATCACAGGCGTTGCCCGGGGGTCTTCATGAACCTAAAAACCTTCCTCGGGTCCAAAGTCTTGGTCATTATACACCACCTCATTATCTTGACCTGAGCAGCAATATAAACCAACAAATATGCAAGGTTGAGTACCAATGGTACTCAGCAAGTGTGGGAAAACTATATCATGCATGGCTAGAACAAGGAAAGGTTGAACTCATGGTTAAAGCACTACGCAATTAATACCTATCACCTTAGCTTATTAAGCACCTACATTACTACACAGATGAAATGGTCCCAATCTCCCATCCCATCATCATAATCCAATAACCATAACATCATTTCCAATGTTAAGCTCCCCGCTTAACTTCCAAAACCATCAATCCTCTAATCATGAATAAGTCCAGGCCGCTCTTAACCGTGAGCACGGCTGTCAAGACAGTTTTGACTCTGCAGAGTTTGTACCACTGTATCCACAAGTAGTGATTTCATCCCCCGTTGCCGGGTGGACTAAAAGAACCTCCATTATGCCAGTGGCTACGTTCCACATTCACACTTCCCAGGTGTGCAGCCAGGAGATCACTACAAAGCCTTTACAAAGGGATTCCCGACGAGCGTGGGCCCACTGAGGTTTCACCCCTAACAGCATACAAGAGGCTCCAACCCCGCTGCAGTGGCCCCCTCTTGAGCCTTGCGGTTCATATGGTAGTCCAGCTGACACCTACTCCCCGCACCATCCAACACACCCATACTACGCCGGGGATACACCTAATTAATTGGCCAAGCTGCCCCATCTCAGCATGTGGTTGGCACTGTAAAGCCGGGTTACATGCTCCATGAACCGGTCCTTAGGATCCAGTCAAGTACTAAACACAAACCCAAGTCTCGTGCACCCAGCACACAACCAAAACATCCAACTTGCCTTGATCCCTACCTCTACATAACTCACAATAACTCATTCAAGAGTATGGTATAATAAACTGATGATCTCATATCCCAAATATCCCATTCTAAGCATGGCTAAGCATATGCATGTAAATAAATGACATGACAAAATAAATCCCAACCCAAGCTACAAGGAAACAAGGTAATGCAATTCTAGGGAAACTTTCCTAGCATGGGTTTCATATTTCATTTGACAATGCAAATAATTCTATCTACACGTCCTAGCATAGGATCAAAGTGGTCAAGGACACTTGCCTCCTTCTTGCTGCTCTTGAAATGGGTAGTCCTGATCTTGGAAATGAATAACTTGTTCTTGAACAGGTTCTACTTCATACCATCACACATAGCAAAAGAAAAACAACAATCATAAGACATAGTTCACACCTCTACTTCATACAAACCACACATTCATATTTATGAAATTCATTCACCATTATATGTGTTGTGTTTCAGTTTTAAATAAATTCCTTACATTAAACTACCAAGTATGTATGGAAAGTATTTTTCTTCTCCATATGTGCCTTCACAACTTCTATCAACCCTAAACTGAACTCTTTGGATTTTAGAAACTCCATTTATCATTTACTAGTTGCTATATTTTCAGATTTATATTCCTATGCATAATTGTGTATTTTATTATTAAATTAGTAATACACATCACCTAAACAGAATAGGTTCTGGTCCTAAATAATTTAAAATCATATTTTGACCTTGGCTTCTGATGTAGACTATTTCATAATTATTTTCCCTATTTTTCTATAACTATTCTTTACTTAAAAATGTGTCCTTATACTAAATAATGTGAATAATTAAATGAAACAGATTCATTTCAGTCCAAAAATATATTTTTACCTCACTCCAATGTTTTCTAAGTACTGAGAAAGTCTTTAATTAATTTTGACAATTATGTTTGTCCCACTTTTTAATTTTTAAACACTAGTTACATATTCAATTTTCTACATTAAATACTAAACAGGGCTAAAATAATGAACTCACCCCATTACAGGGTCTATAATATTATTTTCATAATTTCCAGGGGTCTAGCTACACTTATCAGAGGTGTTTTTCCTAATTTCTATTAAGTCCAGGGGCTAAAACTGACTTTTAAATGAATTTACATGATTTTCTGGAGTTCCAGGGGCTAGATCTTAAGTTTCCGGGGCTAGCTCTCAATTCCAGAGAACCCCAGGGGGTAGCACGTAAGAATTCCAGTCTTTATAACGCGGGGTTGACGTGGACCGTCCAATTTTAAACCGACGGCTGAGATTATAACATCGAACCGGTACGCGGGGATTTAAAGTCTACCGTGCGATTTAAAATAAACGGCGCACAAGCGGCCACGTCGCTCTGATCGAGCGCGGGCGGCGCTGCCGGCGGCGCACGGCGGCGGGAAGCGGCGATATCGCCGGAAAGTTTCGGATCCGCGAGAATTCTGCCTAGAACTGTGATCTTATGGCCTAGATCGGTATAGGGGAGGTCAGGGATCTCACCTCGGGGGTTTTCTCGAGCTCGGGGGTCCTGGAAAGTGATCGGCGGCGAGGTCCGAGGCAAAACCACGGCGAAGCTCGTCGGCGCTGCGTTTACACCGTAACTCTCCGAGTTTTCTGCACCTGCAAAGTTCCCCGGAGGCGGTGGATCAAGACAAACGAGTTAGATCAGAGTTTCCGAGCTTAGATCGGCCAGAATTCACCGGCGAAGTCTCGGTGCTCACCGGAGTGAAAATCGGCGACCGCGTGAGAAAAACCGATCGGGGCTGGGGTTTTTATAGCCGGGGGAGGGCGGTGGGTCTGTTGTGATCGAGTTGGAGTCCTCTGGGACCGGAATTCGGGCTGCGGGACGGGTTTTCCGATCGGTTAAGATCGCGCGCGCTCGGGGAAAAGTCCGGGGTCGCGGGGTTAGGGATGACAGGCGGGTCCCACCCGTCTGTGAGAGGCAGCGCGGCGCGCGCGGGGGCGGGCTGGCGCGGGGAAGCTGGGCCGGCTGGCGGGTTTCGGCCCACTGGCCGGTTTTTTCTTGTTTTTCTTTTTCTTTTTCCATTTCTTTTCTGTTTTGAGTATAATTTGAATTCCAGTTTGAATTTGAATTTTTGCAAAACATGCAACACGTCCAAAAATTTTTAAATTCCCCTCTGAACATGGTTTAGTGTTTTGAATCAAAATTTTGGGGTGTTACAGCTCTACCCCCCTTAAAAGAAATATCGTCCTCGAGATTGGTGTTTCTAAGAAAACAATTTCGGAAATTGTGCCTTGAGCTCATCTTCCCGTTCCCAGGTAGCTTCCTCTTCTGAGTGATGCTTCCACTGCACCTTGCACATCCGGATTCTTTTATTTCTGGTGAGGCGTTCCATTGTCTCCAAAATCTTGTAGGGTTGCTCGGCATAAGACAAATCTTCAGCTACATCCACTTCATTCATGGGTAACACCTCTTCAGGCGTCCTCAGACATTTCTTGAGTTGTGACACATGGAATACATCGTGTACATCTGATAGATGAACCGGTAACTCTAGTTGGTACGCCACTTCGCCTTTTCTTTCCAAAACTTGAAAGGGTCCGATGTATCGAGGTGACAACTTCCCTTTCACCTTGAACCGACGAAGTCCTCTGATAGGGGACACCTTGAGATAAACATAGTCTCCCACGTTGAAAACGAGTTCTCTTCTTCGTACATCAGCATAACTCTTCTGGCGTGTTTGTGCTATCCTCAAGTTGTTGCGAATCTCCCTCACCTTCGCCTCGGCTTCTTGTAGCACTTCTGGACCAAACACTTTGCTTTCTCCTGTTTGGTTCCAAAATAGGGGAGTTCTGCACTTCCTTCCATACAAAGCTTCAAACGGTGACATCTTCATACTAGCTTGATAGCTGTTGTTATAGGAAAACTCCGCATACGGTAAGTTCTTGTCCCAACTCCTATTGTTTTTGAGTGCACATGCCCTAAACATATCTTCAAGGATCTGATTGGTTCTCTCCGTCTGCCCGTCAGTTTGGGGATGATAGGCAGAGCTGAAGTTCAGATGGGTTCCCATGGTTTCATGCAACTTCTGCCAAAACCTCGAGGTGAACTGTGTCCCTTGGTCCGACACTATCTTCTTTGGCACTCCATGGTAACACACAATCCTTGACATGTACAATTCTGCCAATTTAGATCCACTATAGCTTTCTTTCACAGGGATGAAATGAGCTACCTTGGTTAGCCTATCAATAATGACCCATATTGAATCATACCCGGATTGGGTCCTAGGCAATCCCACGACAAAATCCATGCTGATTTCTTCCCACTTCCATTCAGGTACTTTGAGTGGTTGCAATAATCCCGCGGGTCGTTGATGTTCTGCTTTCACCAACTGACATGTGTCACATAGGGCAACATGTTCCGCGACATCTCGCTTCATGCCATACCACCAATACCTGCTCTTGAGGTCCTGGTACATCTTCGTACTCCCAGGATGAATAGAATAGTCAGAATCGTGAGCCTCCTTTAAAATCAATTCACGGATCTCCTTTACTTCTGGCACACAGATTCTTTTCCCGTGCCACACCGTTCCTTGTTCATCCTCTCTAAAACCAGGAGCTTTATTTTCCTTGATGAGCTGTCGGATCTCTTGTATCTTCTCATCATTCTTTTGGCCCTCGCGTATGTCTCGCTCGAGTGTGGAGTCCACTTCCATGGCGATGGCTTCACCACTATTTACTAGACATAGATTAAGTCTTATAACCTCGTCCTTCAATTCTGCAGGCATGTCCTTCAAACTCAACTTATTGACCTGCACTTTCCGACTCAAAGCATCGGCCACGACGTTTGCTTTCCCAGGATGATAGTTGATGCCCACATCAAAGTCATTGATTAGCTCTAACCATCTCCTTTGTCGGAGATTGAGATCTGGCTGTGTGAATATGTACTTCAAACTCTTATGATCCGTATATATCTCTGTCCTCTTCCCCATCAAATAGTGCCGCCAAATTTTCAACGCGTGTACCACTGCGGCTAGTTCTAGGTCATGTGTAGGATAGTTCTTCTCATGCTTCCGAAGCTGCCGGGATGCATATGCCACGACATGTCCTTCTTGCATGAGAACACATCCCAACCCATTTCCAGAGGCATCGCAGTACACTGTGAAATTCTTCTGCATATCTGGCATAACCAGCACTGGGGCTGTTGTCAATCTCTTCTTTAGCTCCTGAAAGCTCGTCTCGCACTGTGGCGTCCAGGTGAATGCGATTCCCTTTTCTAACAGTTTGGTGAGAGGTCTCGAGATCTTGGAGAATCCCTCAATAAACCGTCGATAGTATCCAGCCAAGCCCAAAAAGCTTCGAACTTCCCCGACATTTTCAGGGGTCTTCCACTTCTGGATATCCTCGATTTTGGCGGGATCGACTGAGATTCCTCCCTCCGAGATTATATGTCCTAAAAAGGGAACTCTCTTCAGCCAAAACTCACACTTGCTCAACTTGGCATATAGTTGGTGTTCTCTCAGCCTCTGTAACACCAACCTTAGATGTTTCTCATGTTCTTCTTCATTTTTGGAGAAGACAAGAATATCATCTATGAAAACCACCACAAATTTGTCCAGATATTCCATGAATACCTTGTTCATGAGGTACATGAAATATGCCGGGGCATTGGTTAGCCCGAAAGGCATGACAGTGTATTCATACAGTCCGTACCGAGATACGAAAGCTGTCTTGGGAATATCAGATTGCCTTATCTTGAGTTGGTGGTACCCCGACCTGAGATCAATTTTCGAGAACACACAAGCTCCCCTCAACTGATCAAACAAGTCTTCAATGCGGGGTAATGGGTACTTGTTCTTGATGGTTACCGCATTCAAGGCACGGTAATCCACGCATAACCTTTGGGTTCCGTCTTTCTTGGGCACAAATATCACCGGAGCTCCCCATGGTGAGGAACTAGGGCGAATATACCCCTTCTCCGTCCATCTGGCAGAATCAACCAAGGTCAATTTGAAATCATTTAGCATCATCTTACTACTTTCATTTGTTTGTACTTTGAAGTGTTGAGGCTTTGTTAAAATTTTACGAGGGTTTATATCTCACACCAAATAAATGCACTATTATTTCCTGTGGGTTCACACACCAAAGCAAAACAATCTGAAGACGAGGCTGTGGACAATTGCTCATGGCTTCCACAACTCACGTCACACACCAAGCATCATCACACCATTAACTACGTAACGACTCGACTACTCGACTTCTTGCTAGCTAGGGGAAAGACTCTACACTACTCGTCCTCTTGAGCTGGCTCCTCGGGATCTTCCTCCTCATTTCGGCTACCTTCTGACTCTGCTCTGGGTGGGGAGGCTGCTGGTGGAGAAGTGAGACGACGCCTGATTGCTCGGCGATCCAGGGAGTCAGGAGTCCATGGATCACTCACAGTGACACACAGTTCATTCCCATCTCCTCTTTCTCTCGCCTTTAAGCAAGCTCGCAGCAACGCCTCCGTTTCCTTCAGAGTGTCTCGGACATCCTGAAGCTCTTGTTGACACTCCTGCAGTCGAGTGCTGAGCATAGCAGCATCCTCCAAGCACAAGTCCATGTGCTCATGGGAAGTCCCTTGCTGCACCGGTGGGTACTTGTACTCCGTGGTACCACTCTCACGTTGGAGGACATACATGTACTCAGTTTTGTCCAAGTGGCGACGATAGATGTGACTCTGGCAGGTGATGGCCTCCCAGGTGACATCTTTCTCCGCGTCAACTTGTGTTGCTCGACAAGCTGGAGAGTGGTGAATCTTAAGCAGCTGATTCTCGTGTATAATCCTCATCTCCGAACTCCATTCTTCCCTCTTCTCACGGATGGTCCTGGTGGAGTTATAGTGGATGATCAGCTTGCCCGTATTGCCGGCGGCTTCGAGCATACGTCGAAGACGGCGCAACAAATCTCCTACTGCCAATCCGTAGGAAAGGTACGTCACTGGACGACTCTCCTCTCTTTCGGCAAGGGCAACTACGGGAACTCTCCCTCCTGTGGACTTACGAGCGGTGCGAATCATGCGAACCATCTAAAACAAAAAGAATTTAAGATTAGGTTAGATAAAATCTCAAACAAAAATCCTATTTTGAATGAAAGTTGGGGTAAGATGAAGAAAATGACTCCTTTAATAACACTTTTCCACCCACACCTTGGAAAATAGTTTTTAAGAAAATAGGGCCCTTAAATACGTCCATTTCTACCTAGGTCCACGTTCCTACGGGCAACCTTGGCTCTGATACCACCTCTGTCACACCCGGTTTTTCCGAAGAAACAACCAAGTGAATATCACATGTATGCCAGGATCATTTTCTCATACATGTGATGACAAATAGTGAAGCATCATTTATTACAAGCCAGGTGTCGAATATAAGTAAGTCTTACATAGTAAATGTCTCGATGGACAATAATAAGTTCATCACAAGGAAATAAACTAGCAGCGGAATATTATTCTTTAGGGCTCCATCACAGGCGTTGCCCGGGGGTCTTCATGAACCTAAAAACCTTCCTCGGGTCCAAAGTCTTGGTCATTATACACCACCTCATTATCTTGACCTGAGCAGCAATATAAACCAACAAATATGCAAGGTTGAGTACCAATGGTACTCAGCAAGTGTGGGAAAACTATATCATGCATGGCTAGAACAAGGAAAGGTTGAACTCATGGTTAAAGCACTACGCAATTAATACCTATCACCTTAGCTTATTAAGCACCTACATTACTACACAGATGAAATGGTCCCAATCTCCCATCCCATCATCATAATCCAATAACCATAACATCTTTTCCAATGTTAAGCTCCCCGCTTAACTTCCAAAACCATCAATCCTCTAATCATGAATAAGTCCAGGCCGCTCTTAACCGTGAGCACGGCTGTCAAGACAGTTTTGACTCTGCAAAGTTTGTACCACTGTACCCACAAGTAGTGATTTCATCCCCCGTTGCCGGGTGGACTAAAAGAACCTCCATTATGCCAGTGGCTACGTTCCACATTCACACTTCCTAGGTGTGCAGCCAGGAGATCACTACAAAGCCTTTACAAAGGGATTCCCGACGAGCATGGGCCCACTGAGGTTTCACCCCTAACAGCATACAAGAGGCTCCAACCCCGATGCAGTGGCCCCCTCTTGAGCCTTGCGGTTCATATGGTAGTCCAGCTGACACCTACTCCCCGCACCATCCAACACACCCATACTACGCCGGGGATACACCTAATTAATTGGCCAAGCTGCCCCATCTCAGCATGTGGTTGGCACTGTAAAGCCGGGTTACATGCTCCATGAACCGGTCCTTAGGATCCAGGCAAGTACTAAACACAAACCCAAGTCTCGTGCACCCAGCACACAACCAAAACATCCAACTTGCCTTGATCCCTACCTCTACATAACTCACAATAACTCATTCAAGAGTATGGTATAATAAACTGATGATCTCATATCCCAAATATCCCATTCTAAGCATGGCTAAGCATATGCATGTAAATAAATGACATGACAAAATAAATCCCAACCCAAGCTACAAGGAAACAAGGTAATGCAATTCTAGGGAAACTTTCCTAGCATGGGTTTCATATTTCATTTGACAATGCAAATAATTCTATCTACACATCCTAGCATAGGATCAAAGTGGTCAAGGACACTTGCCTCCTTCTTGCTGCTCTTGAAATGGGTAGTCCTGATCTTGGAAATGAATAACTTGTTCTTGAACAGGTTCTACTTCATACCATCACACATAGCAAAAGAAAAACAACAATCATAAGACATAGTTCACACCTCTACTTCATACAAACCACACATTCATATTTATGAAATTCATTCACCATTATATGTGTTGTGTTTCAGTTTTAAATAAATTCCTTACATTAAACTACCAAGTATGTATGGAAAATATTTTTCTTCTCCATACGTGCCTTCACAACTTCTATCAACCCTAAACTGAACTCTTTGGATTTTAGAAACTCCATTTATCATTTACTAGTTGCTATATTTTCAGGTTTATATTCCTATGCATAATTGTGTATTTTATTATTAAATTAGTAATACACATCACCTAAACAGAATAGGTTTTGGTCCTAAATAATTTAAAATCATATTTTGACCTTGGCTTCTGATGTAGACTATTTCATAATTATTTTCCCTATTTTTCTATAACTATTCTTTACTTAAAAATGTGTCCTTATACTAAATAATGTGAATAATTAAATGAAACAGATTCATTTCAGTCCAAAAATATATTTTTACCTCACTCCAAAGTTTTCTAAGTACTGAGAAAGTCTTTAATTAATTTTGACAATTATGTTTGTCCCACTTTTTAATTTTTAAACACTAGTTACATATTCAATTTTCTACATTAAATACTAAACAGGGCTAAAATAATGAACTCACCCGATTACAGGGTCTATAATATTATTTTCATAATTTCCAGGGGTCTAGCTACACTTATCAGAGGTGTTTTTCCTAATTTCTATTAAGTCCAGGGGCTAAAACTGACTTTTAAATGAATTTACATGATTTTCTGGAGTTCCAGGGGCTAGATCTTAAGTTTCCGGGGCTAGCTCTCAATTCCAGAGAACCCCAGGGGGTAGCACGTAAGAATTCCAGTCTTTATAACGCGGGGTTGACGTGGACCGTCCGATTTTAAACCGACGGCTGAGATTATAACATCGAACCGGTACGCGGGGATTTAAAGTCTACCGTGCGATTTAAAATAAACGGCGCACAAGCGGCCACGTCGCTCTGATCGAGCGCGGGCGGCGATGCCGGTGGCGCATGGCGGCGGGAAGCGGCGATCTCGCCGGAAAGTTTCGGATCCGCGAGAATTCTGCCTAGAACTGAGATCTTATGGCCTAGATCGGTAGAGGGGAGGTCAGGGATCTCACCTCGGGGGTTTTCTCGAGCTCGGGGGTCCTGGAAAGTGATCGGCGGCGAGGTCCGAGGCAAAACCACGGCGAAGCTCGTCGGCGCTGCGTTTACACCGTAACTCTCCGAGTTTTCTGCACCTGCAAAGTTCCCCGGAGGCGGTGGATCAAGACCAACGAGTTAGATCAGAGTTTCCGAGCTTAGATCGGCCAGAATTCACCGGCGAAGTCTCGGTGCTCACCGGAGTGAAAATCGGCGATCGCGTGAGAAAAACCGATCGGGACTGGGGTTTTTATAGCCGGGGGAGGGCGGTGGGTCTGTTGTGATCGAGTTGGAGTCCTCTGGGACCGGAATTCGGGCTGCGGGACGGGTTTTCCGATCGGTTAAGATCGCGCGCGCTCGGGGAAAAGTCCGGGGTCGCGGGGTTAGGGATGACAGGCGGGTCCCACCCGTCTGTGAGAGGCAGCGCGGCGCGCGCGGGGGCGGGCTGGCGCGGGGAAGCTGGGCCGGCTGGCGGGTTTCAGCCCACTGGCCGGTTTTTTCCCGTTTTTCTTTTTCTTTTTCCATTTCTTTTCTGTTTTGAGTATAATTTGAATTCCAGTTTGAATTTGAATTTTTGCAAAACATGCAACACGTCCAAAAATTTTTAAATTCCCCTCTGAACATGGTTTAGTGTTTTGAATCAAAATTTTGGGGTGTTACAGCCATCTGGGTCGAAGTCAAGAAAGTTATAAAAGTCGGTAAAACTCACTAACTCAGAAAATGGGAGGCCGGACGAAACCTTGACGGAATACACGTCCGTACGATGCAACTTTATGGTTTTGCATGCTCGGATGGCCATCTGGATCAAAATTGGGAAAGTCAGGAAAACTCATGAACTCGGGTCCCGGAATGTTGAACTGGACATTTACGGAATACATGTTCGGATGGTGCAACTGGAAGGTTTTCCATGCGTGGATGGCCATCTGAGTAAAAATTGGGATAGTTGGTAAAACTAACGAACTCTAGTTCCGGGAGGCCGGGCGGGACCTTGACGGAATACACATCCGAACGGTACAACTTGATGGTTTTGCATGCGCGTATGGCCATCTGGATCAAAATTGAGAAAGTCGGGAAAGATGTAAAACTGACAAACTCGGGTCACGGGGCCGGACGGGACCTTGATGGAATACACGTTCGGATGGTGCAACTTGATGGTTTTGCATGCGCGGATAGCCATCTGGGTTGAAATCGAGAAAGTCGGTAAAACTCATGAACTCGGGTCCTGCGCGGCTGGACAGAACATTGATGGAATACAGGTCCGGACGATGCAACTTGATGGTTTTGCATGCGCAGATGGACATCTGGATCGACATCGGGAAATTCGGTAAAACTCATGAACTCTGGTCCCGGGTGTGACGCCCGGTCCCGTAGAACACGGAACCCAGCTAATGCATATGTGTGCCCAGGATGTTCATCACACATACACATGTAATCCACAAACTGAATTCAGAATATAACCACGAATAATAGGGTTTAAGTACTTTATTACATCAACCTCTAACTTATTCTTGCAGCAGAAATCTCTAACTTATTCTAGCAGCGGAAGTCTCTAAACGATAGTGGAGGCAACTAAACAGCAGCAGCTCCATCTCCAACTCCACAGGCAAGTTGACGGTAGTTCGCACGCCTAGTACTCCACATGATCTTCGAAGTACTCTTCTCCTGTTGCTGATGTTTGTATGATAATGCAAGGGTGAGTACATGTCGTACTCAATAAGTGTGGGAAAAGTATGACATGTAGCTTACAGCAAGGTAGGGAATAAAAAGGCTCATTGTAGAAAGCAAAGTTTATTTCACAAACATGATAAAAACAGCAACTATCTTTAAGTGAATTTAATCCCAACATATATTTAAGTAAAACAGCAATATACCTCCTTCATAATTCACCACTCTTCATGTCTCAACCAACCATTAATCTTTCTCAACTGCTCATAATAACCATATCATGTTCATATCCATCTCATAATCATATAACCGAAAACCAAACTAATTGTCATGACTCAACAGTCCCGTAACCAATCTCAATAACCATAACCAAATAACCATCCCAAGTTTCCATCCTAAATTTCCCTTTAATCATGTGAGTTGGCCAGGCGCTTATGACCGTAAGCACAGCTATCATGATAGTTTTACACTCTTAAGAGGTGGCACCACTTTACCCACAAGTTTGTGATTTCGTCACCCGTCGACGACTACAGAACCTCCATTATACCAGTACACAACCGTCAGTGTATGACCAAGAGATCACAAAATAGCCTTTACAAAGGGGCTACTAGATGTATGGACTCACTAAGGTTTCACCAGCAGGCTCGAATCACCATTCTCCCACCTACGGGCCCCCTCTTGTGCCATGCAGTTCCCAGGGCAGTTCTCTCTCGACTCTCATTCCCCGCGCTTTCCACGGTCCATAACAATCTAGCAACTTACCTAATTAGTCAGCTAAGCCGCACCCATATTTGGCCTTGTGGTGGCACTGTTTTTCTGGCATGTGCTGGCATGAACCGGTCCTTAGATCTACGGCAAGTAAACCACCATCTCATTCTACCACATCCATGAACCAAGCTTACCGAGATCTCCCCCGATTCTATGCTCATTATTATCATCAAGTTCTCATCATCATTATTCATATGAGTGCAGTACTTAGACATGTTCTACTTCACCTTCCCATATCCTGTAGCTTAAGCGAAGAAAAAGGAAAAACGACCATACCCGACTCATCAACTTTCCCGACGACAAGGATGGTTAACAAAACTATTAAACTCTTATAAAAGGGTGTCCCATCAAGTTGACTCAAGCATACATGTCTTCGTAGATGGTTCCCTGAGCTTGTCCTTCTATCCACAACCACGCACATACAAAATTAAAGGAATCAAACATCATGCACAAACTTTACTCAAGATGCAATGGTGCAAATCCTATGATGTTATTTTATTAGACCAGTTTGTACGTGTTCTTGCATGTTTTACTAGGCTTGCATGGGGTTTTATGGTAAAAAAGGGTGTAAGGATCAAGTGTGGACGTGGTGATGATCTTGACTCAAAATCTAGATCAATTCCACCGTCAAAAACCGATCAACACGTGATCTGTCCACACAAAACAGCTTCTGTTCGAAGAGAACAAAGAAAACAGATGCGAAGAAACTGCGGCGAGGTCGTAAGATGGGTATGAAGACCTATCTCACTTCTCTTTGGTGGCGGGGCCTTCCTCCTAGCAATGGCAGCAGTGACGGTGAGGCGCGACGGTGCTCGTCGGCGGGCTCACCGGTGGGGCTAACCGGCGACTGAACTCCGGAAGGGGGTTCAACTCGGTGAGTTGGGGGCTAGGGCCTCTAAGTTGTCGACTTGGGAAAGGTGTTACGGCCAAGGGGGATTTTGGGTTCTATTTATAAAAGGAAAAGAAGAGTCCTACACCGATTGGATTTCAAATAAGAGTCCTATTCAATTTGTTTTGGATCTTAACAACTTATCTCCAATTGATTTGGGTGCTGTAGCAACGTAGAAATTGTGTCGGTTTCCTCAGTACCGGGTATTCCCGCGCGCACAGGAGAAAAACCGCTTAGGATCTCTTCACCTCCGTAGGGTGAGCTCCGGAGGCGCCACGTGTCCAGCGGGGGCCGGGCCTCCCTTTTCCTCAGAGGTGAGCTCCGGGTGCGCCACGTGTCTGGTGGGACCTCCCTTCTCCTCAGAGGCGAGCTCCGCGTGCGCCACGTGTCTGGCGGGCGGGACCTCCCCTCTCTTCAGAGGCGAGCTCCGCGTGTGCCACATGTCTGGCGGGCGGGACCTCCCCTCTCTTCAGAGGCGAGCTCCGTGTGCCACGTGTTAGTGCCGGACCTCCCCTCTCCTCGGAGGTGGGCTCCAAGAGTGTCACGTGTCCAGCAGCACCGGACCTCCTTTCTGCTCAGAGACGAGCTCCGAGAACGACACGTGTCTAGCAGCGTTGGACCTCCCTTCTCCTTGGAGGTGAGCTCCGAGGATGACACGTGTCCAGCGGGGCCGGACCTCTCGGAGGCGAGCTCCGAGGGTGACACGTGTCCAGCGGTGTCAGACCTCACTCCCTCCGCAGGGGTGAGCTCCAAGGGCGACACGTGTCCTGCAGGACTGGGCCTCGCTTGTCTGTAGAGACTAGCTCTGAAGTCAACACGTGTCCCGTGGGGCTGAGCCTCGCTTCTCCGCAGAGACTAGCTCAGAAGGCGACATGTGTCCAGTGGGGCCGGACCTCGCCCCTTCCACAGAGGCGAGCTCTGAGCCTGCAACTTGGCCAGCAGTGCCGGACCTCACCCCCTCCGCAGGGATGAGCTCCGAACGCGCCACGTGGCCAGCAGGCCGCGGGAAGTGTTGACGGCGCTCCTCGGCGAATTGGAATTGGCTCTTTTCAGCTATCTTTCTCCCATTGCCCACCATTTTTATGATTATTTCTCCTGGTCTGCTTCTTTTATAATATTTCTCTATATGCAATGTGTAAGGGCCTCAGTTTTTGACACACATTTGCAGTGTTCATCACCACACCACACACCTCATTTGAGGAAGGATGATGAACATAAATGAAGAGCAAGTAACAATTATCAACATGCTCATTAGAGAACAAACTCACACATTGCCAAAGTGGTATTTCACACATGTGATATAGATGGGCTGGACATATGAAAACTCCTACACTTTATTAAGGATGTCCATGCCAAGTTTCACCCAAATTAAAAACCTTTTTGAGGTCATTTTGGGTATAGTTAGGAATATGGCAGTTTGAAACCATATTCAAATTCAAACTGTTTTTACCACATGAATTGAAAAGTGGGAGGCATATTCTTACTCAGCACATTTTTGTGAGCTCACACACCAATTTTCACTCCATTTGGAGTTGATCTTGACATGAGCTAAGTGGGAGAAATTCAAACTTTATTTGAATTTCAAACTGAACTTGTGCTGAAATTCATTCAAACCAAACCTCATTTGAACTTTGATCAATTCAAATGGCTCATGGGTGAATAATTTGAATTGCCAAGGGTAGTATGGGGTTCACTGTTTACAACAGTGATTAGGAGTAAATTTCAGAGGTTAAAACTGGAAGTGGGACCCACATGTCAGCCACTGCTCAGATCAAACCGACTGAGACTTTTTCACTCGGGTCGCCGAGCCGCAGCGGTGATCGCCACCGAGGGCAGCCGCCGCGCCAGCAGCTGCTTGCCCACACGCGTGCGCGAGGCGGTGCAGAGCCTTCTTAAGGCGCCTGCCCCCCTCCCCGGCCGAGGCACCGCTGTTCTTCCCCGCAAGAACTCAGCGCCGGCCGCAAATTTCCGCAGCTCGGAATCGATCGGAGAATGCCGATCGCCGCTCCCTCCGTCCACTCCAGAGCCCCAGCAAGGTACTAGAGACCTTCCTCCGTCCTCCCCGTTGCTAGAATTCAGTTGAAACCGATTGATATCGGCTGTGCCGAAAGATCAAATTCGGGACTTGGAACCGCCACACCCCGGGCTCTCGTGGACAGCCCAACCAGGGCGTTGTCACGCCCGAGCCAAGGCACCCTTTGACGCGCGGGTGACCGGTGCTGCTCATCCCCGAGCCACAGCTCAAGTGGTTGCTCACCGGCGGCGAATTTCCATTTTTCCCCTTTCTGTGTGCAGAACGACCTTCGGGTACGATTCTGTTTAATTCATGCTCTAGAAAGGATTAGGGGGCCTCAAACCGCTCTCACACGAGCTAGACACGGTAACGCACAAGTTGCCTTCACAACTCTGGGCCGGAGAACCCCTGTACCCGGCGTAATTTGAGGTCCACCAATGGCGGAATGAACGGGCGGCATCGGGCGCACGGTGAGAACCTATTTCGGGCCTTCCCCGAGCTGCCTCGAGCTCATGTCGACCTTCTCGGAGGTCCACTAATGCTCCCCGACCAGTTTCCCAAGGAATTGAGGTGCTAGGGAAGTCAGCCGACATGGCCGAAGTCGTTCCGAGGTGGCGGCTCGTCGCCGACCATGCTCCGGCCATTGTCATGAGTAGCTGACCCTAGAATCCTGTTCCCCGAGTAAAAGTAGGCAGGGGCGGCCAGGATCAAGAAGTTTGGAGCTGTACAGAAGCCGGCGGCGAGCTCTCCGGCGAGGTCCCTCGGCGGCGGAGCGCGGGCGTCGCGAGGTTGAAGAAGGGGGTGGACCCCAGCTGTCAGCGGCCGATATTTTGAATCGGGATCCGACTGCGGCCGGGATCGGGTGTGCTGGCGCGCAAAATCCTTGTGGGCCGCGGTGTGCCATCGCCTCGGCGTGCGACGCGTGTCCCTTGGGCCCACGCGCGAGTTTAAACTTTTCCCCGATTTTCAGATTTCCTTCAAACTTCAAATCCTCATAACTTTGGCTAGAAAGCTCCAAATTGAGTGAACCAAATTTTGCTGGGTTCAGCTCTCCGAGTACTTTCCAGCAAATCAAGTTTCACTTCATGAAAACCTTTAATTCTCCAGAATTAATTCCTCAAAGTTTAAACTGTTAGGAATTTTAACTGGAGAATCCTTTGGAGGAAAATCCTGAAATTTTGCTGGGATGTTCACCAAAATATCCATGGACTATCATAAAAATTTCAGATCCCTTTGTGCTCATCTGATCCACCTAATGGTGTGATTAGTGAAACTGTTCCAGAGGAAATAGAAAATGTTCAGAAACATTTTCAGAATTTTCTCTGAAATTGTTTAGCTCATAACTTTAGCTAGGAACCTTCAAATTAAGTGAGACCAACTCCATTAGAACCCTATGAAAATCTAGTTTTCAGAAAGTCATAGTTGGCTTCATGAATATTCCTATAACACCCTAAGAGTTCCAATTAAAGTCAAGGACATAATTAATTGTGGAGGGCTCAAATGAGCTTTACTGCAACTAAAACTTGACCAAATCTCTGTTTAGGTTGTAGCCAAGCCCCAGTAAAAGTTTCACAGTCATTGGGTCTGTCTAGCAAGGATTATAGACTTCACAACTTCAAAACTTAATACAAATGCATTTAAATTGATACATGTATTCCTTCCATCATGTAGTCGCTAAGGTCGAGGAGGAACCCGAAGTCCTAGACTTCGTAACTCCGGAGGAGCAGCTAGCCTACAACCAAGAACAGCAAGGCAAGCTCCGGTTTGCATTAACCTTTTTACAAATTTTTATTGTTTTGAGCACATACTTGTTTCCTTTATTCTGTGCATTAGAGTCTTGTTTGGAAGCCCCACTGCATAACCAAGAGAACCATGGGTTGGGTTTAGGATTGCAAACCCCGTTAGCTACTGCATTGATAGGATAGAGTAGGATTCGGTACAAGTCGAGTAGTTGGAACTACTCGCGAGCATAGGCTAGAGGCACTCGACTCGGGTAGTGATAGCACATGAAACACATGGCAAGAAAATGAGACCAAGCGGAGGGTAAGGGCAGCAGGACATTGGGGCCTGTGTGCTATAGCTCCACTTGTGTTGATTGAGGACCGAGCCGTGTGCGGGCCTGTTGAACAAGCTAGAACAGTACCGAAGACCTACCGTCTATATGGGAACCGGGAAACTGATGTAACTCGGGTAGCTGGGTATTGAGGCATTGCCCGTCGTTCAGAGGGTAGGTTGAGAGCTCGAGGTGTAAATCGGCTGGCGGCACTGAGATGCGCGTGCAGAGACCTCTTGCTCGGGACGATGGGACCGGTTCAATATTTGGCTGACGGGTGAAAGGTGGTTGCATACGGTGTCAGTGATGGTTGCTGTAGGCAACATCGAGTACGGGCGTACGTGACGGGTTGTTTGGGTAACCCTGCAGGTGTAAATCGATTATAATCGCCGTCCCTCACGGTCAGTGAGTACCACTTGTTCACTGTACCGTGACGTAGAAAGAACAGGCTAGTACATGTTAAAATGTTGCTGATTGAAAGATGGACTTGATTGCTAATGAATTGCTGTAGTTTAGAGCTAACTAAAGTTCATTTCAACTTTGGGCAAAGTACATGAGAGAAATGCGTTTCTTGTTTGATTGCGGCTCTCTCATGTGCCTTAGCGTAAGGTTCTCCACAACCTGCTGCTAAAACTTGAAAATAAGGTTCTACTAATTAGGCGAGTCCTTTGCAAATGATTTTATCTCATGTACCCATCACCCCTCATGTAGAAGTTCCATGTTTAGGTGAGACGGGTCAGACTTGCTGAGCCTTCGTGCTCACTCTTGTGTTTGAAGCTTTTGCAGGATTTTATGAGGAAGGGACTCCCGAAGAAGAGACGGAACCCCAGGAGGGGAACCCCGTCGAGTGGGAGTCGTGCACGCCGCAGAGTTAGTGTGCGTGTGTGCTAGCAAGGACACGTTCAAGGGCTGAACGTGGACTTGATGCTTAGTCTACGCCCGCGAGTGTAGACTGAACTTATTTTGATGTAAACATGTTCATAAACTTGTTTATGTAATAAAATTCCGCTTCCGCTTTGTACCTTTGATGTGTGTTATACGGTGCTGTGCAACGCAGCACCCCTCAGCGTGATCCTGGCTCGACGGGACCAATGGGGTCGTGTCAGCGTGGTATCAGAGCTCGCTTGAGGTTTAACACAGTACAAAGGTCTTCTTTTTCAAAAATCCAGTGAGGAACGAGTTAGTAGCCCGTATAAGGATGTTATTAGCATATAGAAAGTGGCATATTAACCTATTTGTTATGTCGGAAAATCGTGCATCTCGGGACGTTCATGTCTTGGGGATGCACGTAAGCGCTGTCCACCAGTGCGCACAAGCTGAAGGGTGGAGCCCCACGGGTGGCAGGTAGCCCGACCCGCTTTAGTATCCTCTACGACTCTTCATGTCGTTTGGGGTATTCGAGCAACGTCTGTCCCTGGCGTGCGTGGTGCAACTTGGGAGACCCCGTCACGTGGTCTGAAATGTGAACACGTAATTCAAGGCGTGTTTGGCTTGAGAACATCCGGGCGAGTGATGACGGCCGGGTGTACGAACTGTATGGATTCCGGGCTCGGTGTGCAGCCGAGTCTGATGATTGTTTGAGTTTCTGCAGGTAGCCTGACCATGAAACGGTAGACGTGTAGCATTCGTGTGCGAGTGACGTTTAGTGCCACTGAAATAACGAAGCCGGCTAAGTCCGGTATAGGTTTTTCTTTGTGAGGACGTAGTACCGACATAATCTGGTGACGCATCGACGTCACACCCAACTAAATGAACAAATTCATTTAAAACTTGAAAGTTTTGATCCAAAGTAGTAAAACTTGATGTAACTCCTTCCCTTGAAAAGGATATTCAAAGTTAACAAGTTTTCAACTTATAGGTTGTTAAGGACAGAGCACTCTGTTTTCAGCTGAATCAAGGCTGAAGTTAATCAGAGGTTAGAGGTTGAGTTCTTTCGAGGTTGGGGTCATATGATACATTTTTGGAAATCTTTGGAAGAGCTTTACAACTTTCCTGTTGAGTTCCAGAGGTGTTTCATCCCTTAACCAATCGAAAAATGCAGTAGAGTTGAAACTGTCCAGAAAACAGGGCAGAGCAAAGACTCTCTGTAGACTCTCTGTAAATTAAGCATAACTTCCTGCATAAAAAATCCAAAAAAAATAGAAAATGAGGTAGTTCTGGAAAGCTTATGAGATAGGTTACAACTTTGTAACCGAAAGTTTTGTCAGATTAGGAACAGAAGTAACTGGGATTCTTGGATCAAATCAGTACCTAAGGCAGGGAGGTGTTGTCCAATTGTTTCCAGAAATTCTGTTAACTTTGACATCTCATAACTTTTGAACCAGGACAGATCTTAGGCCAGGCAAATGCTTTCTGGAAATCTATTGAAGTTAGCTTTAACTTTGATGTTGAGCCCCAGAATTAGTTTTGCTTTTAACATGGCCTAAATCAGGTTGAAATGGAAACTGGTCAGGGCTGTCATGGGAACAGCAGATCAGCAGTCAAATTTGTTTAAAATTTGAACTATATTTCCAAATTTTATGGGTTCAATGACATGTTTTATGTTATAGCTCAGCGGTTTACTGTTTAAATAAATATTTGACATTTCTCAAGTATATTTTTACAGATGACAGCAGATAAGCAACTGGAGAATGGTGGGTGATGTCCCACTGTTCTCACCGTAACGGCTACCCGGAAGCATTATGGCAAATGCTCCAATATTTCGGGTACAACCAGATGCCGCAATACATCACCAAGGAAGAAGGCGAAGAGGGGAACAAGATGTGGACGATGCATGTTGAGGTTCCTGCAGGACCTACACCATCCGGTTGGGTGCCGTTCACCGTCACGGTGAGAGGAAGACAACCGGAAGGGATGTGGCAAGTGGCAGCCCGTGACACCATGTCACGTTTCTGCCAACTACACGTGCAGGCTATGGAGGGTACTCCATACGTGCTCGTTCCGGTGGAGGGACGGGCTCAACATGTGTGGAAAGAGAGGTACCTAGAGGCAACGGACCCGAGTTGCCCAAGGTACACCCCGCGGAGGCAAATCTCAGTCTCCAGATGAGGGCAGGAAACGCCGTGATGGACAGCCAAGCTATTCATACGGAGCATCTCGCCACAAAGATCAAGGAGAGCACAAGCCGTGGAGATCATTTCGAGAGTGCTCATAGCGCACTCCGCAATGTGCTCCTTCCGATGATCAAGCGACTGAATGAACAACACAATCAGTTGCGTCGTCTGAAGAAGGCAAAGAAGAAGAGCCGTGTTGACATCGCGGTGTTGCAAGAGCTGGTGCAGACCCTAACCCAGCAGAATGAGGACCTTGCTCAAGAGCGGGATGACGCAATTGAGGAAGGACAAGGCTGCGAAGAGGACTACAACCAAGCTATGGACGAGGTGCATGCTTTGCAGGACCTCGTGCCCCCGGTGTTAGGCGTACTGGTGGTCTTGGGTCTTCCAGCAATGGGAGAACCCGGAATGGGAGAAGAGGTGGTAGATCCAGAACCACCAGCAGAGGTACCGGAGGAGGACGACCCACAGGAGGTCGAGTTCTACTCCGAGTAGAGGGTTACAGTTGCCAAGTAGGGCAGCCAGGGTAGCGTAACCCAACTTTTGTAATCGGTGACATGTCGTGTAGACAGTAGCATATGTATAGGTAGTGACGACATGAGCACGACTTCTCGGAGACCCGAGAATAATGTATCTTGTATAAAGTTTATGCTTTATCAATATATGTGAATGTTGTGCAAATTAATCATGTGTCACTGCAATACCTACTGTTGCTTATGGAATATTAAGTAAGACATGTGCTAATTGCTGCTGTTTTGAATTTCAGAATGACGCGTACTCGTGCCAACCCTGACGTTGGGGGTACCAGTCAAGGGGGAGAGACCTCCCAACCACCTCCCGAGGACTCCTCGGGACAACAACCGCAACAGCAGCAACAGCAACAACAAACACCGCCACCGCCACTGCCAACGGTTACATTGGCCGACATCGTCGCGGCAATGGCGGGCTCGCATCAGCAACACAGAGTTGCTGCATACTCTTATTGCGAATACGTCTCGCCCAGAGAGACGTCAAGACCGTGAGGAGCGTCAACAGAGCTCCTACTCCGACTTCCTGGCAACTCATCCCCCGATATTCTCAAGGGCGGATGAACCACTTGACGGGGACAACTGGCTCCGCGCCATAGAGATGAAGTTCGGGCTGCTCCAGCTCAGCGAGCAGCGCAAGACTCAGTTAGCGGTCCAGCAGCTACAAGGATCCGCGAGCGCGTGGTGGGCCAACTTCTGTGCTTCACAGTCCACCGACCGAGTGATAACCTGGACGGAGTTCCGGACGGCCTTCAGGGCCTATCATATACCGCCAGGTTTAATGAAGAGGAAGATGCAGGAGTTCTTACACCTGCAGCAAGGGAACCAGAACGCGATGGAGTACTCCAGAGCGTTCAACGATCTCGCGCTCTACGCGTCGTATCACGCAGATACGGACGAGAAGCGGCGGGACCACTTTTACCAGGGGCTTAACCCGCTCCTGAAGGACAAGTTGGCGATGTTCAATCGCGGCAGCCTCAACGACATCATTGATGCTGCGATTGTTCAGGAGGACTCTGGCAAGGAGTTGGCGGCAGCAGAGCGAAAGCGAAGCGCGCCGCAGAGCAGCGGAGAAGGAGGCGGTCCTTCTCAGAAGTTTCGGATGGTGAATCGCCCACCATCAGGTCCACGCTGGCAGCCACCACAGCGGTCGATGCCGTTCCGCAGTCGGCCGTACTCTTCACCGGAATTCAGGCCAGCACTGCCAGTACCACCGCAACAACAACAGCAGCAGCGGGCGATGCCGCGTGCGTTTGCACCTCAGCAACGCATGCCGGGCTTTCGTCCACCGAGCACTCCACCAGCAGCGGCCACATGTTACAAGTGTGGTCGTCCAGGACACTTCGCAAGCAGTTGCCCGGAGAGGCAAGGCGGCGGAGTGGCACCACAGTTTCCGGGGAGGAATCAACCCCGGAACCCCACTAATGCGCGGCGGGCAAACCCTAGGCCCGGCACTGTCCACCAACTTGCCATTGAGGACGTGCCGGAGGGCGAGCCAATCCTTGCGGGTATGTTCCAACTCCACCAGCATCCCGCTATAGTACTGTTTGATTCAGGCGCCACGCATAATTTTATTAGCCAAGCTTTCATTGCTACACACAGTTTGCCAATACTACCCACCGATAGTCCATATTTAATTTGTTCACCGGGGGGGGGGGAAGATTTCAGCAAGCGTAATGGTCTCCAAAGCACCATTATGCTTAGCGGGTAGAGTTTACCCCACGTCTCTCATTATCTTAGAGGGACAGAAGGTCGATGTCATCCTAGGGATGTTGTGGTTAACCCGCCACGGCGCTGTTTTAGACACCGTCCTTCGAGTCGTGCACTTAAACTCAGAGGTGCACGGTTCTCACTCATTATTTCTGGACAGTCCAGAAATAAAACTTCCAAGTGTTTATCAAGCCACAACTATCAGATTGGAAGATATTCCAGTAGTCCGAGAGTTCCCTGATGTATTCCCGGATGATTTACTGGGAATGCCACCCGATAGAGAGGTGGAGTTCAAGATTGAACTTGCACCGGGAACCATGCCAATATCCCGAAGGCCGTACAAGATGGCGCCCAAGGAGTTGGCTGAACTGAAGACTCAGCTCACGGACCTTCTGGAGAAGGGTTTTATTAGGCCGAGCTCCTCGCCATGGGGCTGTTCGGCATTATTTGTCAAGAAGAAGGATGAGACGTTGCGGCTTTGCGTGGACTATCGTCCATTGAATGCCGTAACCATCAAGAACAAGTACCCGTTGCCACGGATCGACATGTTGTTTGATCAGTTGGTCGAAGCAAAGATCTTTTCCAAGATGGACTTAAGATCCGGGTACCATCAGATTAAGATAAGGGCGGAGGATATTCCAAAGACAGCTTTCTCGACAAGGTACGGACTTTATGAGTACCTGGTCATGTCCTTCGGCCTCACCAATGCTCCAGCTCACTTCATGTACTTAATGAACTCGGTATTCATGCCGGAGCTGGACAAGTTTGTCGTGGTCTTCATCGACGACATCCTGGTATATTCCAAGTCGGAGGAAGATCACAAGAAACATCTGCGTATAGTCTTGCAACGGCTGCGGGATCATAAGTTATACGCAAAATTCAGCAAATGCGAGTTTTGGATATCGCAAGTGCCTTTCCTCGGGCATATCATCTCAGCGGAGGGTATCGCTGTGGACCCGAGCAAGATCACTCAAGTGCTGAATTGGAAATCCCCGAGAACTGTTCACGAGGTACGGAGTTTCCTCGGACTCGTGGGATATTATCGGGGGTTCATCCCGAACTTCTCGAAGATTGCCAAGCCAATGACAGAGCTGCTGAAGAAGGCTACCAAATATGTTTGGAGTCCAGCATGTGAAGCAGCATTCAAGACTTTAGTCAAGCACCTGTCATCAGCACCGGTTTTGGTGCAGCCAGACACAACAAAACCATTCGATGTGTACTGCGATGCATCCGGCATTGGGCTTGGATGTGTGCTGATGCAAGACCGAAGAGTGGTCGCGTATGGATCACGGCAGCTTAGAAACCATGAGCAAAATTATCCAACTCACGACTTGGAGCTCGCTGCCGTGGTACTTGCACTAAAAATGTGGAGGCACTACCTACTCGGTAACCTCGTACATTTATATACCGACCACAAAAGCCTCAAGTACATATTCACTCAGAAGGAGCTGAACATGAGGCAACGAAGATGGTTAGAACTGATAAAGGATTACGAGATAGAGATCCATTATCATCCGGGCAAGGCAAACATAGTGGCAGATGCGCTGAGCCGCAAGTCACACGTCAACAATCTGACCATCACACCGTTGGAAGAGAGCGAACCACCACTACATGTGATTCCACACGGAGCTCTCTACAACCTAGCTTTGATCCCCACCATCCGTGAAGAGATAGCGGCAGCCCAGAAGAATGACAAGGGCATGTCACATTTGCGGAGACGTACAGACAGTGGGGAGCTGAAATGTTTCCGGAAGGACGGAGACGGCGTCCTATGGTTCAAGGACCGGATTGTCGTACCCCGAAACCCGGAACTACGGAAGAAGATCTTTGATGAGGCTCACTTGTCAAAGTTCTCTATTCACCCCGGCAGTAACAAGATGTATCAAGAGCTCAGAAGGAAGTTTTGGTGGACACGGATGAAGCGCGAGGTTGCAAAATACGTGTCCGAGTGTGATACATGTCGAAGGGTGAAGGCAGATCATATGCGGAACCCGGGACTGCTGCAACCACTGGGCATTCCTGCCTGGAAGTGGGAGGACGTGAGCATGGACTTCATCGTCGGTTTACCCACCACCTTGCAGAAACATGATTCTGTGTGGGTGATCGTCGATCGGCTCACCAAAGTTGCCCATTTCATCCCGGTCAACACCAACTACGACGCCAAGAAGTACGCTGAACTGTACATCTGTCACACCCGGTTTTTCCGAAGAAACAACCAAGTGAATATCACATGTATGCCAGGATCATTTTCTCATACATGTGATGACAAATAGTGAAGCATCATTTATTACAAGACAGGTGTCGAATATAAATAAGTCTTACATTCGCAAATGTCTCAATGGACAATAATAAGTTCATCACAAGTAAATAAACTAGCAGCGGAATATTATTCTTGTGGGCTTCTTCACAGGCGTTGCCCGGGGGTCTCCATTAACCTAGAAACCTTCTTCGGGTCCAAAGTCTTGGTCATTATATACCACCTCATTATCTTGACCTGAGCTGCAATATAAACCAACAAAATATGCAAGGTTGAGTACCAGTGGTACTCAGCAAGTGTGGGAAAATTATATCATGCATGGCTAGAACAAGGAGAGGTTGAACTCATGGTTAAAGCACTACGCAATTAATACCTACCACCTTAGCTTATTAAGCACCTACATTACTACACAGGTGAAATGGTCCCAAGCCCCCATACCATCATCAGAATCAAATGACCATAACATCATTTCCAATGTTAAGCTTCCCGCTTAACATCCACAACTTCCAAATCCATCACTCCTCTAATCATGAATAAGTCCAAGCCGCTCTTGACCGTGAGCACGGCTGTCATGACAGTTTTGACTCTGCAGAGTTTGTACCACTGTACCCACATGTAGTGATTTCATCTCCCGGTGCCGGGTGGACTAAAAGAACCTCCATTATGCCAGTGGCTACGAACCACATTCACACTTCCCAGGTGTGTAGCCAGGAGATCACTACGAATCCTTTACAAAGGGATTCCCGACGAGCGTGGGCCCACTGAAGTTTCACCCCTAACAGCATACAAGAGGCTCCAACCCCGCTGCAGTAGCCCCCTCTTGAGCCTTGCGGTTCATATGGTAGTCCAGCTGACACCTATTCCCCGCACCATCCAACACACCCATACTACGACGGGGATACACCTAATTAATTGGCCAAGCTGCCCCATCTCAGCATGTGGTTGGCACGGTAAAGCCAGGTTACATGCTCCATGAACCGGTCCTTAGGATCCAGGCAAGTACTAAACACAAACCCGAGTCTCGTGCACCCAGCACACAACCAAAACATCCAACTTGCCTTGATCCCTACCTCTACATAACTCACAATATCTCATTCAAGAGTATGGTAAAATAAACTGATGATCTCATACCCCAAACATCCCATTCTAAGCATGGCTAAGCATATGCATAATAATAAATGACATGATAAAATAAATCCCAACCCAAGCTACACGGAAACAAGGTAATGCAATTCTAGCGAAACTTCCTAGCATGGGTTTCATGTTTCATTTGACAATGCAATAATTCTATCTAAACATCCTAGTAAAGGATCAAAGTGGCCAAGGACACTTGCCTCCTTCTTGCTGCTCTTGAAATGGGTAGTCCTGATCTTGGAAAGGAACAACTTGCTCTTGAGCAGGTTCTACATCATACCATCACACATAGCAAAAGAAAAACAACAACCCATAAGACATAGTTCACACTTCCACTTCATACAAACCACACATTCTTATTTATGAAAGTAATTCACCATTATGTGTGTTGATTTGTGGCTTGCATACACTTTTAATCATGTGTATATGATTCCTACTTTTGGTGTTCACATTTATACTTACATACTATATATACATATATGAGTTTCCAATTTAAATAAATTCCTTATATTTAATTACTACACCTTTTTGCTACCAAGTATGCATGAAAGGTATTTTTCCTTCTCCATAAGTGTCTTCGTAATTTCTACCAACCCTAAACTGAATTCTTTGGATTTTAGAAACTCTATTTATCATTTATTAGTTGCTACATTTTCAGATTTATTTTCCTATGCATAAATGTGTACTTCATTATGAAAATAGTAATACACATCATCTAAACAGAATAGGTTCTGGTCCTAAATAATTTAATAACATATTTTGACCTTTGCCTCAGATGTAAACTATTTCACAATTATTTTCCCTATTTTCTAAAACTATTCTTTACTTAAAATGTGTCCCTAAATATGAATAATAAATTAAACAGATTCAATTCAGCCCAAAATATGTTTTTATCTCACTCCAAAGTTTCCTAAATACTGAGAAAGTCTTTAATTAAATTTTGACAATATGTTTGTCTCACTTTTTAATTTTTAAACACTAGCCACATATTCAATTTCCTAAATTAAATACTAAACAGGGCTAAAAAGTTAAACTTACCCCAGTACAAGGTTTATAATATAATTTTCAGAATTCCCAGGGGTCTAGCTACACTTATCAGAGGTGTTTTTCCTAATTTTTATTAAGTCCAGGGGTTAAAACTGATTTTTAAATGAATTTACATGATTTTCTGGAGTTCCAGGGGTTAGATAAGAAGTTTCCGGGGCTAGCTCTTATTTCCTGAGAACCCCAGGGGGTAGCACGTAAGATTTCCAGTCTTTATAACGCGGGGCTGACGTGGACCGTCCGATTTTAAACCGACGGCCGAGATTATAACATCGAACCGGTACGCGGGGGTTTAAACCTTACCGTGCGATTTAAAATAAACAGCGCACAAGTGGCCACGTCGCTCTGATCGAGCGCGGGCGGCGCTGCCGGCGGTGCACGGCGGCGGGAAGCGGCGATCTCGTCGGAGACTTTTGGATCTTCGAGAATTCTTCCTAGAACTGTGATTTTATGGCATAGATCGGTAGAGGGGAGGTCGGGGATCTCACCTCGGGGGTTTTCTTGAGCTCGGAGGTCCTGGAAAGTGATCGGCGACGAGGTCCGAGGCGAAACCACGGCGAGGCTCGTCGGCGCTGTGTTTACACCGCAAATCACTGAGTTTTCTGCACCTGCAAGGTTCCCCAGAGGCGGTGGATCAAGACCAGCGAGTTAGATCAGAATTTCCGAGCTTAGATCGGCCAGAATTTGCCGGAGAAGTCTCGGTTCTCACCGGAGGAAAATCAGCCGATCGCGTGAGAAAAACAGAACGAAGTCGGGGTTTTTATAGACGGGGGAGGGCGGCGGGGTGGTTTAGATCATGTCCGCGTCGCCTACGAACAGAATTCAGCGGGGATACGCCGAAATCCCGATCGGTTTTGATTCGGGCGCGAGGGAGTCCGGCGCTGGCGCGAGGTAGACGACGATCGGGTGGGTCCTGCCTGTCAGTGTGAGGCAGCAGCGCGCGCGGCTGCGGGCTGGCGCGGGCGCTGGCTGGGCCGGCTGGTGGGTTTCGGCCCACTGGCCGGTTTTTTCCTGTTTTCTCTTTTTCTTTTTCTATTTCTTTTCTGATTTGAGTTTAATTTGAATTCCAATTTGAATTTGAATTTTTGCAAAACATGCAACACGTAAAAAAATTTTAAATCCCCCTCTTAACAGGATTTAGGGTTTTGAATCAAAATTTTGGGGTGTTACAACATCTCACGGATCCTATGCTTGTACGGCGTACCCCGTACTATCATATCGGATCGGGGCACTTTATTTGTGTCCCGTTTTTGGGAGCAGCTACACGCTGCCTTGGGGACGAAGCTGATCCGTAGTTCAGCATACCACCCGCAGACAGATGGACAAACCGGGCGGGTAAATCAGATTTTAGAAGACATGCTACGAGCTTGCGCTATCAACTACGGCAAGAATTGGGATGATCACTTGCCGTTGGCCGAGTTCTCGTACAATAATGGGTACCAAGCCAGCATCAAGATGGCACCTTACGAGGCGCTATACGGGCGGCAATGCCGCACACCACTGAATTGGTGTGAGTCTGGCGAAAGGGTTACCTTCGGGGTTGACCTTGTCAACAATGCGGAAGAAAAGGTTCGACTGATTCAAGCGAACCTAAAAGCCGCTCAATCCCGTCAGAAACAATATGCGGACCGGAGAAGGCGCCCATTACAATTCGAAGTTGGAGATCGCGTATATCTACGGGTGTCTCCAATGAATGGCGTAAACAGATTTGGGGTGAGAGGAAAGTTGGCACCCCGATTCATCGGTCCATTTCAGATTACCGAAAGATGTGGATCAGTGGCATACCGGCTGAAGTTACCATAAGCACTTTCTGGTGTGCAGACGTCCTTCACATTTCCCAGCTGAGGAAGTGTCTTAAGCTATCAACTACCGTTCAGCTGGAGGATATTGAAGAACTGCAACCGGATCTCACCTATCAGGAGGAACCGGTGCAGATTATTGATGAAAAGGCCCGAACCACACGCAACCGTACGTTGTGGTTCTACAAGGTTCTATGGAGTAATCACTCCATGGACGAAGCGACATGGGAGAGCGAAGAATTCCTTCGCAATAACTACCCCGAATTTTTCACGTCGCATATCCAGTAATTTTCCACCGTCCTCTCTCTCATTTTCACCTTATAATCTCGGGACGAGATTCTTTTAAGGGGGGAGGAATGTAAGGGCCTCAGTTTTTGACACACATTTGCAGTGTTCATCACCACACCACACACCTCATTTGAGGAAGGATGATGAACACAAATGAAGAGCAAGTAACAATTATCAACATGCTCATTAGAGAACAAACTCACACATTGCCAAAGTGGTATTTCACACATGTGATATAGATGGGCTGGACATATGAAAACTCCTACACTTTATTAAGGATGTCCATGCCAAGTTTCACCCAAATTCAAAACCTTTTTGAGGTCATTTTGGGTATAGTTAGGAATAGGGCAGTTTGAAACCATATTCAAATTCAAACTGTTTTTACCACATGAATTGAAAAGTGGGAGGCATATTCTTACTCAGCACATTTTTGTGAGCTCACACACCAATTTTATCTCCATTTGGAGTTGATCTTGACATGAGCTAAGTGGGAGAAATTCAAACTTTATTTGAATTTCAAACTGAACTTGTGCTGAAATTCATTCAAACCAAACCTCATTTGAACTTTGATCAATTCAAATGGCTCCTGGGTGAATAATTTGAATTGCCAAGGGTAGTATGGGGTTCACTGTTTACAACAGTGATTAGGAGTAAATTTCAGAGGTTAAAACTGGAAGTGGGACCCACATGTCAGCCACTGCTCAGATCAAACCGACTGAGACTTTTTCACTCGGGTCGCCGAGCCGCAGCGGTGATCGCCACCGAGGGCATCCGCCGCGCCAGCAGCTGCTTGCCCACGCGCGTGCGCAAGGCGGTGCAGAGCCTTCTTAAGGCGCCTGCCCCCCTCCCCGGCCGAGGCACCGCTGTTCTTCCCCGCAAGAACTCAGCGCCGGCCGCAAATTTCTGCAGCTCGGAATCGATCGGAGAACGCCGATCGCCGCTCCCTCCGTCCACTCCAGAGCCCCAGCAAGGTACTAGAGACCTTCCTCCGTCCTCCCCGTTGCTAGAATTCAGTTGAAACCGATTGATATCGGCTGTGCCGAAAGATCAAATTCGGGACATGGAACCGCCGCACCCCGGGCTCTCGTGGACAGCCCAACCAGGGCGTTGCCACGCCCGAGCCAAGGCACCCTTGGACGCGCGGGTGACTGGTGCTGCTCATCCCCGAGCCACAGCTCAAGTGGTTGCTCACCGGCGGCGAATTTCCATTTTTCTCCTTTCTGTGTGCAGAATGACCTTCAGGTACGATTCTGTTTAATTCATGCTCTAGAAAGGATTAGGGGGCCCCAAACCGCTCTCACACGAGCTAGACACGGTAACGCACAAGTTGCCTTCACAACTCTGGGCCGGAGAACCCCTGTACCCGGCGTAATTTGAGGTCTACCAATGGCGGAATGAACGGGCGGCATCGGGCGCACGGTGAGGACCTATTTCGGGCCTTTCCCGAGCTGCCTCGAGCTCATGTCGACCTTCTCTGAGGTCCACTGATGCTCCCCGACCAGTTTCCCAAGGAATTGAGGTGCTAGGGAAATCGGCCGACATGGCCGAAGTCGTTCCGAGGTGGCGGCTCGTCGCCGACCATGCTCCGGCCATTGTCATGAGTAGCTGACCCTAGAATCCTGTTCCCCGAGTAAAAGTAGGCAGGGGCGGCCAGGATCGAGAAGTTTGGAGCTGTACAGAAGCCGGCGGCGAGCTCTCCGGCGAGGTCCCTCGGCGGCGGAGCGCGGGCGTCGCGAGGTTGAAGAAGGGGGTGGACCCCAGCTGTCAGCCGCCGGTATTTTGAATCGGGATCCGACTGCCCCCGGGATCGGGTGTGCTGGCGTGCAAAATCCTTGTGGGCCGCGGTGTGCCGTCGCCTCGGCGTGCGACGCGTGTCCCTTGGGCCCACGCGCGAGTTTAAACTTTTCCCCGATTTTCAGATTTCCTTCAAACTTCAATCCTCATAACTTTGGCTAGAAAGCTCCAAATTGAGTGAACCAAATTTTGTTGGGTTCAGCTCTCCGAGTACTTTCCAGCAAATCAAGTTTCACTTCATGAAAACCTTTAATTCTCCAGAATTAATTCCTCAAAGTTTAAACTGTTAGGAATTTTAACTGGAGAATCCTTTGGAGGAAAATCCTGAAATTTTGCTGGGATGTTCACCAAAATATCCCTGGACTACCATAGAAATTTAAGATCCATTTGAGCTCATCTGATCCACCTAATGGTGTGATTAGTGAAACTGTTCCAGAGGAAATAGAAAATGTTCAGAAACATTTTCAGAATTTTCTCTGAAATTGTTTAGCTCGTAACTTTAGCTAGGAACCTTAAAATTAAGTGAGACCAACTCCATTAGAACCCTCTGAAAATCTAATTTTCAGAAAGTCATAGTTGGCTTCATGAAAATTCCTAGAACACCCTAAGAGTTCCAATTAAGGTCAAGGACATAATTAATTGTGGAGGGCTCAAATGAGCTTTACTGCAACTAAAACTTGACCAAATCTCTGTTTAGGTTGTAGCCAAGCCCCAGTAAAAGTTTCACAGTCATTGGGTCTGTCTAGCAAGGATTATAGACTTCACAACTTCAAAACTTAATACAAATGCATTTAAATTGATACATGTATTCCTTCCATCATGTAGTCGCTAAGGTCGAGGAGGAACCCGAAGTCCTAGACTTCGTAACTCTGGAGGAGCAGCTAGCCTACGACCAAGAGCAGCAAGGCAAGCTCCGGTTTGCATTAACCTTTTTACAAATTTTTATTGTTTTGAGCACATACTTGTTTCCTTTATTCTGTGCATTAGAGTCTTGTTTGGAAGCCCCACTGCATAGCCAAGAGAACCATGGGTTGGGTTTAGGATTGCAAACCCTGTTAGCTACTGCATTGCTAGGATAGAGTAGGATTCGGTACAAGTCGAGTAGTTGGAACTACTCGCGAGCATAGGCTAGAGGCACTCGACTCGGGTAGTGATAGCACATGAAACACATGGCAAGAAAATGAGACCAAGCGGAGTGTAAGGGCAGCAGGACTTTGGGGCCTGTGTGCTGTAGCTCCACTTGTGTCGATTGAGGACCGAGCCGTGTGCGGGCCTGTTGAACAAGCTAGAACAGTACCGAAGACCTACCGGCTATATGGGAACCGGGAAACTGATGTAACTCGGGTAGCTGGGTGTTGAGGCATTGCCCGTCGTTCAGAGGGTAGGTTGAGAGCTCGAGGTGTAAATCGGCTGGCGGCACTGAGATGCGCGTGCAGAGACCTCTTGCTCGGGACGATGGGACCGGTTCAATATTTGGCTGACGGGTGAAAGGTGGTTGCGTACGGTGTCAGTGATGGTTGCTGTAGGCAACATCGAGTATGGGCGTACGTGACGGGTTGTTCGGGTAACCCTGCAGGTGTAAATCGATTATAATCGCCGTCCCTCGCGGTCAGTGAGTACCACTTGTTCACTGTACCGTGACGTAGAAAGAACAGGCTAGTACATGTTAAAATGTTGCTGATTGAAAGATGGACTTGATTGCTAATGAATTTCTGTACTTTAGAGCTAACTAAAGTTCATTTCAACTTTTGGCAAAGTACATGAGAGAAATGCGTTTCTTGTTTGATTGCGGCTCTCTCATGTGCCTTAGCGTAAGATTCTCCACAATCTGCTGCTAAAACTTGAAAGTAAGGTTCTACTAATTAGGCGAGTCCTTTGCAAATGATTTTATCTCATGTACCCATCACCCCTCATGTAGAAGTTCCATGTTTAGGTGAGACGGGTCAGACATGCTGAGCCTTCGTGCTCACTGCTTGTGTTTGAAGCTTTTGCAGGGTTTTATGAGGAAGGGACTCCCGAAGAAGAGACGGAACCCCAGGAGGGGAACCCCGTCGAGTGGGAGTCGTGCACGCTGCAGAGTTAGTGTGCGTGTGTGCTAGCAAGGACACGTTCAAGGGCTGAACGTGGACTTGATGCTTAGTCTACGCCCGCGAGTGTAGACTGAACTTATTTTGATGTAAACATGTTCATAAACTTGTTTATGTAATAAAATTCCGCTTCCGCTTTGTACCTTTGACGTGTGTTATACGGTGCTGTGCAACGCAGCACCCCTCAGCGTGATCCTGGCTCGACGGGACCAATGGGGTCGTGTCACAATGCATGGATATGGAACTGAGTGTGTTATAAACCTATCCCCTTAAACTGAATCACACCCTCGAGATTCGATAGAGTAGATAATAGATGAGGGAATTTAAGGTCTTCCTCACGCTCCCATGTGGTTTCGGCTTCCGTGTGATGGCTCCACTGTACCTTGCAGCAACGGATGACTTTGTTCCTCGTGACCCTTTGCTTCACGTCCAAAATTGTACAGGGTGCTCTACATAGGTCAGATCCTCTTGAAGCTCGAGCTCATCCATTGGTACTTGTTCTTCATGTACTCTCAAGCACTTCTGGAGTTGGGATACGTGAAACACGTCATACACGTCGGAGAGGTGCGTTGGGAGCTCTAGTTGATAGGCTACCTCTCCTCGCTTGCCCAAAATCTTAAATAGCCCGATGTAGCAAGGTGCTAACTTGCCTTTTACGTTGAAACGTCGTTGGCCTCGGATAGGTGATACCTTAAGGTACACGAAGTCTCCTACTTCGAAAGTCAACTTTCTTCGCCTATTGTCCGCATAACCTTTTTGTCGTGGCTGAGCAGCCTTCAAATTTTCTCGTATCGTTTGGACTTGCTTCTCAGCTTCTTGCAGCACTTCGGGTCCAAACACTTGGCTCTATCCGGTCTCATTCCAGAACAGTGGCGTTCTACATCGTCTACCGTACATTGCTTCGAAAGGTGACATCTTCAAGCTAGCTTGATAGCTGTTGTTGTATGAGAACCCAGCATACGGCAAGCTCCTATCCCAACTACGCCTATGTTTCAAGGCGCAGGCTCTCAATATGTCTTCCAAAATTTGATTTGTCCTCTCAGTTTGCCCGTCGGTTTGCGGGTGATAAGCGAAGCTGAAATTTAACTGTGTACCCATGGCTTCATGTAGCTTTCTCCAGAATCTTGAGGTAAATTGGGTACCCCGATCTGAAACTATCCTCTTCGGAACTCCATGGCGACACACGATTTGCTCCATGTACAACTCGGCTAGTTCTATGACACGGTATGTGGTTCTAACAGGAAGAAAATGGGCTGTTTTCATCAATCGGTCCACAATAACCCAGATGGAGTCGTAACCCGACCGAGTACGTGGTAGTCTGACGATGAAATCCATGCTGATGTCTTCCCACTTCCACTCGGGTACTTTCAATGGTTGTAACAGTCCAGCGGATCTTTGATGTCCAACCTTCACCCGTTGGCACGTGTCGCATAAGGCAACATACTCAGCTATGTCCCTTTTCATACCGTCCCACCAATAACAAGTTTTCAGGTCCTTGTACATCTTTGTACTGCCGGGATGTATGGAATAAAGTGAGTCATATGCCTCCCTTAATATCGTGTCGCGGATGCGCTTCACGTTAGGCACACAAATCCTTTTCCCTAACCAAAGCGTACCCTTCTCGTCTTCCTTGAAATCCTTTTCTATGCCTTGTCGGATTCTTTCCTTGATTTCCTTGATTTCCTCATTCGTTGCTTAGCCATCTCGTATCTCTTGTTCTAGCAAAGAGTGGAATTCAATCACTTCCATCCAATTCAAGAACCCGAGATGTAACCTTTTGAACTCTTTGTGCAGCTCAGGCAGTAGCTCCCGAACCGTGAGTTGGTGACATGCTCCTTTTCGGCTCAACGCATCAGCTACTACATTGGCCTTTCTGGGGTGATAATTGATTCCAACATCATAATCCTTGATGAGTTCCAACCATCGACGTTGCCTCAAATTCAGATCTGTTTGCGTGAATATATACTTGAGGCTTTTGTGATCCGTATAGATCTCACATCGGTGGCCAAAGATATAACGCCTCCAAATCTTCAAGGCATGTACCACGGCTGCAAGTTCTAAGTCATGTGTGGGGTAATTCAGCTCATGTTTCTTTAGTTGTCTCGACGCATAGGCTACCACTTGTTCTTCTTGCATGAGCACACATCCAAGCCCTTGTCTTGATGCGTCACAATATATATCGAAACTCTTGCTTACGTCCGGCAATACCAAAACTGGCGCTATGGTTAGCCTTTTCTTGAGCTCCTATAAGCTTTCTTGACACGCTGGTGTCCACTGAAATACTTTTCCCTTCATTAGCAATTCAGTCATAGGCTTCGCTATTTTGGAGAAATCCTTGATGAGCCGGTGATAGTATCCAGCCATCCCAAGAAAACTCCGAATATCCCTCACGTTCTGCGGTTGGTTCCACTTCAGAACATCTCCCACTTTTCCGGGATCAACCGATACTCCTCTCTCGGAGATGATGTGGCCTAGGAATGATATCTCCTTTAGCCAAAATTGACATTTGCTGAACTTGGTGTACAATTGATGCTCTCACAATTTCTGTAATGTCAATCTCAAATGTTCTTCATGTTCTTCCTCGCTTTTCGAATACACCATGATATCATCGATGAAAACCACGACAAACTTGTCCAAGTACTCCATGAAGACCTTATTCATGAGGTACATAAAATATGTGGGTGCATTCGTTAACCCAAAATACATAATGGTATATTCATATGAACCATACCGTGTTCGAAATACAGTCTTGGGTATGTCAGAGGGCTTAATATTCAGTTGGAAGTATCCCGACCGAAGATTAATCTTGGAGAAAATTCGGGCACCTTTCATTTGGTATAATAGGTCCTCTATACGGGGCAGAGGGTATTTATTCTTGATCGTCACCTCATTGAGAGACCTATAATCCACACACATCCTCTGAGTCCCTTCCTTCTTGTCTACGAAGAGCACGGGGGCTCCCCACGGTGACGAGCTTGGGCGAATAAAACCCTTTTCTAGCTGCTCCTGAATTTGCTTCTTAAGTGCCACTAGTTCATTAACGGACATCCTATATGGCCTCTTCGCTATAGGTGCAGTTCCAGGTACTAAATCAATGGCAAACTCAATGTCCCGGTCAGGTGGCATACCTGGAAGTTCTTCCGGGAACACGTCCGAATATTCTTGAACCACCGGAATACTTTCCAATGTTGCTTCTTCGACGTGGTTCAACGTTGCCTTCTCGGTTGCCGGTTGGGCTGACTCGAACTCAATATGAGTACCGTGCTCATTTGTCAACTGCACACTCCTCTTAGCACATTGGATCACTCCGTTGTTCTTGCTTAACCAATCCATTCCAAGTATTATATCAATCCCTTGGGAATCCAAGATAATAAGGTTGGCAAGGAAGTCTACCCCCTTATTTTAAGGTTTACTTTCGGACATACTATATTAGTCCTCATCTCTACACCGGGAGAATTAACCAACATAGTGTGTTTCATGTGTGATATGGGCGGATTATACTTGGCAACATAGTTGGATGATATAAATGAATGCGATGCTCCGGAATCAAATAAAACAGTAGCTGGGTTGGAGTTGGCAAGGAACATAACAATCACGACATCCTCAGCCTGTTGCGCCTCCTCAGCGGAGACATGATTCACGTTGCCACGAGCGTAGTTCTGCTGTCCATGGTTACCTTTATTGGCTCCTCCGTTCGGCCGTGGGTTCTGCTTGGGCGTGTTGGTCGGCTGTCCACGGCCTTTCCTCGGGCACTGACTTGCAAAGTGTCCCATCTCTCCGCATGAAAATCATGCCTTGTTGCCCAAGACAGCAGGAACATTGGGGCGAGGGTGGTTTTGAGCATAGGCGTCCATGTTGGGACGGGGCGCAGAAGGCAAAGGCACACGAGGTGCTTGCAAGACAGGACGTTGCTGTGGTGGTTGATTAGGGTGAGGTGGATTTGTAGGGTGGATAGTAGAAGCGGATGAGCCATACTATGGTGCAGCTGGGGGCATGAAACAGGGACGTACATTGCTCCCTTGTGGCTGGTATGACATCTTCCTCTTGCACTCTTGCTCGATCTGACGGATCTTGCTCTCAACCACTATAGCTTTGTCAACAAGCTTCTGGAAGTTTGCATAATCATTGTTGAGCAGCTGAACATGGATCTCATTGTTCAACCCTCTCATGAATAAGTATTGCTTCCTTTAATCCGAGTTGACGTCTTCTGGAGCATACCTTAAAAGCTGCGTGGACTTGTTGAGGTACTCATTCACGCTCTTCTTTCCTTGGCGGAGACCTTCGAACTCTTGCCTTTTAAGCATCATGACTCCAGCAGGGACGTAATGAGAGCGGAAACTCTCCTTGAACTCAGCCCAAGTGATAGTCTCCTGGTTGTCATGAGCATTGCAAAGAGCGTCCCACCAGTCAGCGGTTGCTCCCGTAAGTTGGTGCGATGCGAAGAGAAATTTCCCCCGATCATTGCACTGAACTATAGCAAGCTTCTTTTCCATGGATTTCAACCAATCGTCGGCCTCCATGGGATCATTAGCTCATGCAAAAGTAGGCGGTCGAGTCCTCATGAACTCTCCCAATCTGTTGTGAGCCAGCGGTGGTGGCGGTGGTGGTGGGGGGGGGTGCAGGAACGGGGTAAGGATTGTTGTTGTTGTTGGCTTGCAACTGTCCCAAAGTTTGTATCATGGTTTACATGAGCTGATTCTGCATAGCCATCAACCGTTCAAGGTTGTTTGCACCAGCCCCGGGGTTAACATTTTCAGGAACTTCAACGTTGCCATCCTCTTGTGATTCAGGGTGGCCACAAACGTTCCTTCTTTGGCGGCTGGCGTTTTTCCTCACCATCTGTGAGAGAGAGTTGGGTAGAATAGAAAAGAGAAGTTTAGATTGATCCCCCAACTATATGCATCAAGGGTATGAACAAAATATCTTCTTTTATTAATATCAGCCTATACGAGGTTGTGAATACATGCCGAAACATCTCACATCTCTCTACTATGTGTGAATGTGGATATTCATAGAAGTGTCCCACAACTCACAATCAAGCACACAAACACAAGCAATCATCACAAAAATTCAACACACCACTCCTATTCAAGCTACTACGGTTTAAACGTTCCTATTACGGCTTATTCAATGGGAATCCTAAACTTAATCATGTGAACTGGTGTTGTTCTCGCCGTGTGACGGGGGTGGTCTGTCGGACACCTCAATGGGGTTAAGTGCATTCTCACGTGGTGGTGAGCGAGTAATTATGCGTGTCGTGCTCCGGATCACTGACATCTATAAATAGGACATGAGAAATTTTAGAGAAGGAAGAAAATAATTCAAAACTTCAGAAGCTATGAAGCAAGAAAGCAAAAGTGTTGTTGTCCAAAAGAAGAGAAAAAGAGGGGCTGGAAATAGCATTTTGCGGTGGCTGTCTTGCCAAGAAAAGTGCAGCAGCAAGCAATTTTTGAAAATAGCAGTTTAGAGGGGTGTGCCTATGTGTTTTAGAGTGTCCATTCTACCTAGGCTTGCGTCCTACGGTCAACGTGGCTCTGATACCAATCTGTGACGCCCGGTCCCGTAGAACACGAAACCTAGCTAATGCATATGTGTGCCCAGGATGTTCATTACACATACACATGTAATCCACAAACTGAATTCAGAATATAACCACGAATAATAGGGTTTAAGTACTTTATTACATCAATCTCTAACTTATTCTTGCAGCGGAAGTCTATAACTTATTCTAGCAGCAGAAGTCTCTAAACGATAGCGGAGGCAACTAAACAGCAGCTGCTCCATCTCCAACTCCACAGGCAAGTTGACGGTAGTTCGCACGCCTAGTACTCCACATGATCTTCGAAGTACTTTCTCCTGTTGCTGATGTTTGTATGATAATGCAAGGGTGAGTACATGTCGTACTCAGCAAGTGCGGGAAAAGTATGACATGTAGCTTACAGCAAGGTAGTGGATAAATAAGCTCATTGCAGAAAGCAAAGTTTATTTCACAAACATGATAAAAACAACAACTATCTTTAAGTGAATTTAATCCCAACATATATTTAAGTAAAACAGCAACATACCTCCTTCATAATTCACCACTCTTCATGTCTCAACCAACCATTAATCTTTCTCAACTTTATCTCATGCTCATAATAACCATCTCATGTTCATATCCATCTTATAATCATATAACCGAAAACCAAACTCATTGTCATGACTCAACAGTCCCGAAACAAAACCCAATAACCATACCATAACCATAACCAAATAACCATCCCAAGTTTCCATCCCAAATTTCCCTCTAATCATGTGAGTTGGTCAGGCGCTTATGACCGTAAGCATGACTATCATGATAGTTTTACACTCTTAAGAGGTGGCACCACTTTACCCACAAGTTTGTGATTTCGTCACCTGTCGGCGACTGCAGAACCTCCATTATACCAGTACACAACCGTCAGTGTATGGCCAAGAGATCACAAAATAGCCTTTAAAAAGGGGCTACTAGATGTATGGACTCACTAAGGATTCACCAGCAGGCTCAAATCACCATTCTCCCACCTATGGGCCCCCTCTTGTGCCATGCAGTTCCCAGGGAAGTCCTCTGTCAACTCCCATTCCCCGCGCCTTCCACGGTCCATAAAAATCTAGCAACTTACCTAATTAGTCAGCTAAGCCGCACCCATATTTGGCCTTGTGGTGGCACTGTTTTCCTGGCATGTGCTGGCATGAACCGGTTCTTAGATCTACGACAAGTAAACCATCATCTCATTCTACCACATCCACGAACCAAGCTTGCCTAGATCTCCCCTGATTCTATGCTCATTATTATGATCAAGTTCTCATCATCATTATTCATATGAGTGCAGTACTTATACATGTTCTACTTCGCCTTCCCGTATCCCGTAGCTTAAGCGAAGCAAAAAGGAAAAACGACCATACCCGACTCATCAACTTTCTCGGCGACAAGGATGGTTAACAAAATTAGTAAACTCCTATAAAAGGGTGTCCCATCAAGTTGACTCAAGCATACATGTTTTCGCAAACGAAACAGTTTCAAAACATGGGATCAATATGGTCAAGGGGCACTTGTCTTGCTCCTGTGGCTCTCGTTGCTCAAGCGTCTCGAAGTCTTGGTGCTGTAGTTCTTCGTAGATGACTCCCTGAGCTTGTCCTTCTACTCACGACCACGCACATACAAAATTATAGCAATCAAACATCATGCACAAACTTTACTCAAGATGCAATGGTGCAAATCCTATGATGCTGTTTTATTAGACCAGTTTGTACGTGTTCTTGCATGTTTTACTGGGCTTGCATGGGGTTTTATGGTGAATAAGGGTGTAAGGATCAAGTGTGGACATGGTGATGATCTTGACTCAAGATCTAGATCAATTCCACTGTCAAAAACCGATCAACACATGATCTGTCCACACGAAACAGCTTCTGTTCGAAGGGAACGAAGAAAACAGATGCGAAGAAACCGAGACGAGGTTGTAAGATGGGTACGAAGACCTACCTCACTTCTCTTTGGTGGCGGGGCCTTCCTCCTAGCAATGGCAGCAGCGACGGCGAGGTTCGACGACGCTCGTCGGCGGGCTCACCGGTGGGGCTCACAGGCGACTAAACTCCGGCAGGTGGTTCCACTCGGCGAGTTGGGGGCTAGGGCCTCTAAGTTGTCGACTTGGGAAAGGAGTTACGGCCAAGGGGGTTTTCGGGTTCTATTTATAAAAGGAAAAGAAGAGTCCTACTTCGATTGGATTTCAAATAAGAGTCATATTCAATTTGTTTTGGATCTTAACAACTTATCTCCAATTGATTTGGGTGCGGTAGCAACGTGGAAATTGTGTCGGTTTCCTCAGTACTGGGTATTCCCGCGCGCACAGAAGAAAAACTGCTTAAGGATCTCGTCACCTCCGCAGGGTGAGCTCTGGAGGCGCCACGTGTCCAGCGGGGGCCGGGCCTCCCTTTTCCTCAGAGGCGAGCTCTGGGTGAGCCATGTGTCTGGCGGGCGGGACCTCCCTTCTCCTCAGAGGCGAGCTCCGCATGCGCCACATGTCTGGCGGGCGGGACCTCCCCTCTCTTCAGAGACGAGCTCCGCATGTGCCACGTGTCTGGCGGGCGGGACCTCCCCTCTCTTCAGAGGTGAGCTCCGCGTGCCACGTGTTAGTGCCGGACCTCCCCTCTCCTCGGAGGTGGGCTCCGAGAGTGCCACGTGTCCAGCAGTGCCGGACCTCCCTTCTCCTTAGAAACGAGCTCCGAGAACGACACGTGTCCAGCAGCGTCGTACCTCGCTTCTCCTCGGAGGTGAGCTCCGAGGATAACACGTGTCCAGCGGGGCCGGACCTCTCGGAGGGAGCTCCGAGGGTGACACGTGTCCAGCGGTGTCGGACCTCACTACCTCCTCAGGGGTGAGCTATGAGAGCGATACGTGTCCCGCGGGGCTAGGCCTCGCTTCTCTGCAGAGACTAGCTCCGAAGTCAACACATGTCCCATGGGGCTGAGCCTCGCTTCTCCGCAGAGACTAGCTCCGAAGGCGACACGTGTACAGCGGGGCCGGATCTCGCCACTTCCACAGAGGCAAGCTCCGAGCCTGCCACGTGGCCAGCAGTGCCGGACCTCACCCCCTCCGCAGGGATGAGCTCCGAAGGCACCACGTGGCCAGCAGGCCGCGGGAAGTGTCGACGGCGCTCCTCGGTGAAATGGAATTTGCTCTTTTCAGCTATCTTTCTCCCATTCCCCACCATTTTTATGATTCTTTCTCCCATTCTACTTCTTTTATAATGTTTCTCTATATGCATTGCATGGATATGAAATTGAGGGTGTTACACCGGGCAGCCGGACGGAATATTGATAGAATACAGGTACGGACAGTCCAACTTGATCGTTTTGCATGCGCGGATGAACATCTGGGTCGAAATCGAGAAAGTCGGTAAAACTCACGAACTCTAGTCCCGGGCGGTCGGAAGAGACCTTGATGGAATACACTTCCAGATGGTGCAACATGATGGTTCTGCATGCGCGGATGGCCATCTGGGTCAAAATCGAGAAAGTCGGTAAAACTGACGAACTCGGGTCTCGGGCGACAGGACAGGGCCCGAACGGTGCAAGTTGATGGTTTTGCATGCGCTGATGGCCATCTGGGTCGAAATTGGGAAAGTCAGGAAAACTCATAAACTCGGGTCCTAGAACGCCGAACTGGACCTTGACGGAATACATGTTCGGATGGTGCAACTGGAAGGTTTTCCATGCGTGGATGGCCATCTGAGTAAAACACAGGAAAGTTGGTAAAACTCACTAACTCGGGTCCCGAGCGGCCGGAGGGGAGGTTGATAGAATACACGTTCGGATTGTGCAACTTAATGGTTTTGCATGAGTGGATGGCCATCTGGGTCGAAATCAAGAAGGTCGGTAAAACCCACGAACTCGGGTCCCGGTCGGCCGGACGGGAACTTGACGGAACACACGTTCAGATGGTACAACTTGATGGTTTTGCTTGCGCGGATGGCTATATGGGTCGAAATCGAGAAAGTCCGGAAAGTCGGTAAAACTCACGAACTCGGGTCTCGGGAGGCCGGACGGAACCTTGACGGAATACACGTCCGGACGGTTCAACTTGATGGTTTTGCTTGTGCGGATGGCCATCTGGGTCAAAATCAAGAAAGTCGGGAAAGTCAGTAAAACTCATGAACTCGGGTCTCGGAGCTGGACGAAACCTTCATGGAATACTGGCTCAAACGGTGTAACTTGATGGTTTGGCATGCACGGATGGCCATCGGGGTTGAAATCGGGAAAGCCGGTAAAACACACGAACTCGGGTCCTGGGCAGCCAGACGGGAACTTTTACGGAATACACGTTTGGATGGTACAACTTGATGGTTTTGCATGCGCTGATGGCCATCTGGATCAAAATCAAGAAAGTTAGGAAAGTCGGGAAAGTAGGTAAAACTCATGAACTCGGGTCCCGCATGGCCTGACGGAACATTGATGGAATGCATGCCCGAACGGTGCAACTTGATGTTTTTGCATGCGCGGATGGACCTCTGGGTCGAAATCGGGAAAGTCGGTAAAACTCACAAACTCGGGTCCGGGGTGGCTTGACGTGACCTTGATGGAATACACTTACGGATGGTGCAACTTGATGGTTTTGCATGCGCGGATGGCCATCTGGGTCGAAATCGAGAAAGTCGGTAAAACTCACGAACTCGGGTCTCGGGCGTCCGGACAGGGCCTTGACAGAATACACGTCCGGACGGTGGACACGGATGGTTTTGCATGCACGGATGACCATATGGGTCGAAATCGAGAAGTCGGGAAAGTCGATAAAACTCACAAACTCATGTCTCAGGCGGCCGGATGGGTCCTTGACGGAATACACGTCCCGACGGTACAACTTGATGGTTTTGCATGTGCGGATGGCCATCTGGGTCAAAATTGGGAAAGTCAGGAAAACTCATGAACTTGGGTCCAGGAACGCCGAACTGGACCTTGACGGAATACAGGTTTGGATGGTGCAAATGGAAGGTTTTCCTTGCGTGGATGGACATCTGAGTAAAAATCGGGAAAGTCGGTAAAACTTATTAACTCGGGTCTCAAGCGGCCAGACAGGACGTTGACAGAATACACGTTCAAATGGTACAAATTGATGGTTTTGCATGCGCGGATGGCCATCTGGGTCAAAATCGAGAAAGTCGGGAAAGTCAGTAAAACTCACGAACTCGGATCCCGGGAGGCCGGACGGAACCTTGATGGAAGACAGGTTCGGACGGTGCAACTTGATGGTTTTGCATGTGCGGATGACCATCTTGGTCAAAATCGAGAAAGTCGGTAAAACTCACGAACTCGGGTCCCGGGGCCGGATGCGACCGAACGGTGCACTTTGATTGCATGCGCGGATGGCCATCTGGGTTGAAATCGAGAAAGTCGGTAAAACCCACGAAATCGGGTCCCGGGCTGCCAGACAGGACCTTTACCGAATACACATTCGAATGGTACAACTTGATGGTTTTGCATGCACGGATGGCCATCTGGGTCGATGTCAAGAAAGTCGGGAAAGCCGGTAAAACTCACGAACTCAGAAAATGGGAGGCCGGATGGAACCTTAACGGAATACACGTCCGTACGATGCAACTTTATGGTTTTGCATGCTCGGATGGCCATCTGGGTCGAAATTGGGGAAGTCAGGAAAACTCATGAACTCAGGTCCCGGAACAACGAACTGAACCTTTATGGAATACACGTTCGGATGGTGCACCGGGAAAGTTGTAAAACTTACAAACTCGTGTCACGGGGCCGGACTTGACCTTGATGGAATACACGTTCGGATGGTGCAACTTGATGGTTTTGCATGTGTGGATGGCCATCTGGGTTGAAATTGAGAAAGTCGGTAAAACTCATGAACTCGGGTCCTGCGCGGCTGGACAGAACATGATGGAATACAGGTCCAGACGATGCAACTTGATGGTTTTGCATGCGCGGATGGACATCTGGGTCGACATCGGGAAATTCGGTAAAACTCATAAACTCGGGTCCCGGGCAGCCGGACGGAATATTGATGGAATAGAGGTCTGGATGGTGCAACTTGATGGTTTTGCATGCGCGGATGAACATATTGGTCGAAATCGAGAAAGTCGGAAAAGTTGGTAAAACTCACAAACTCAGAAAATGGGAGGCCGGACGGAACCTTGACGGAATACACGTCCGTAAGATGCAACTTTATGGTTTTGCATGCTCGGATGGCCATCTAGGTTGAAATTGGGAAAGTCAGAAAAACTCATGAACTCGGGTCCCGGAACGACGAACTGGACCTTGACGGAATACACGTTCGGATGGTGCAACTCGAAGGTTTTCCATGCATGGATTGCCATCTGAGTAAAAATCGGGAAGTTGATAAAACTCACTAACTGGGATCTCGAGTGACCAGAGGGGAGGTCAACAGAATACACGTTCCGATTGTGCAACTTAATGGTTTTGGATGCGCGGATGGCCATCTAAGTCGAAATCAGGAAGGTCAGTAAAAACCACGGACTCGGGTCCCGGTCGGCCGGACGGGACCTTGACGGAATACACGTTCAGATGGTACAACTTGATGGTTTTGCATGCGTAGATGGCTATATGGGTCGAAATTGAGAAAGTCCTGAAAGTCGGTAAAACTCACGAACTCGGGTCCCGGGAGTCCGGACGAAACCTTGATGGAATACACGTCCGTACAGTGCAACTTGATGGTTTTGCATGTGCGGATAGCCATGTGTCAAAATAAAGAAAGTCGGGAAAGTTAGTAAAACTCACGAACTCGGGTCCCGGGGCCGGACGGAACCTTGATAGAATACAGGTTCGAACAGTGTAACCTGATGGTTTGGCATGCGCGGATGGCCATCGGGTTTGAAATCGGGAAACTCGGTAAAACTCACGAACTCGGATCTTGGGTGGCCACATAGGAACTTTTACAGAAAACACGTTCGGATGGTACAACTTGATGATTTTGTATGCGCAGAAGGCAATCTGGGTCAAAATCGAGAAAGTTAGTAAGACTCATGAACTCGGTTCCCGTGCGGCCGGACGGAACATTGATGGAATACAGGTCCGGACGGTGCAACTTGATGGTTTTGCATGCGCGGATGGACATCTGGGTCAAAATCGGGAAAGTCGGTAAAACTCACAAACTCGGGTCCGGGGTGGCCGGACGGGACCTTGATGGAATACACTTACGAATGGTGCAACTTGATGATTTTGCATGCGCGGATGGCCATCTTGGTCGATATCGAGAAAGTTGGTAAAACTCACGAACTCGGGTCTCGGGCGACCGGACAGGGCCTTGACGGAATACATGTCCGGATGGTGGAACTTGATGGTTTTGAATGCACGAATGGCCATCTGGGTCGAAATCGAGAAAATCGGGAAAACTCATGAACTCAGGTCTTGGGCGGCCGGATGGGGCCTTGACGGAATACACGTCCGGACGGTGCAACTTGATGGTTTTGCATGAGCGGATGGCCATCTAAGTCGAAATTGGGAAAGTCAGGAAAACTCATGAAGTCGGGTCCCGGAAGGCCGAACTTGGCCTTGACGGAATACAGGTTTGGATGGTGCAAATGGAAGGTTTTCCACGCGTGGATGGCCATCTGAGTAAAAATCGGGAAAGTCGGTAAAACTCAATAACTCGGGTCCCGAGCGGCCGGACGGGACGGTGACAGAATACATGTTCAAATGGTACAACTCGATGGTTTTTTTGCATGCGCGTATGGCCATCTGGGTCAAAATCGAGAAAGTCGGGAAAGTCGTTAAAACTTGATGGAATACACGTCCGGACAATGCAACTTGATGGTTTTGCATGTGCGGATGGTCATCTGGGTCAAAATAAAGAAAGTCAGGAAAGTCGGTAAAAGTCACGATGTGACGCCCTCAATTCTATGGAAAACCACGGAAACGAGGACTAATGCATATGTGTGCCCAGGATGTTCATCACACATACACATATGTTCCACAAACTGAATTCAGAATACATATAACCACGAATAACAGATTTTATTACAATGTCTCATGAGTCTTAGCCTCATGCTCACAGCGGAAGTCTTTATTCTAATGTGGAAGCAATTTAACTAATGCGGAAGCAAATCTAAGCAGCGATGACTCCATCTCTATTCCATTCCCACAGGCAAGGTTGAGAACAGATCACACGCCTTAATGCTCCACTTGGTCTTCATAGTAGTCTTCTCCTGCTGCTGATGATGAAATAATAATGCAAGTTTGAGTACAATGATGTACTCAGCAAGTGCGGGAAAATATGATATGAAGCTCATAGCAAGGTAGGTATAAAAAGGCTCATTGCGGAAAGCAAAGTTATTTATCAAAACCATAATAGAATAGTAACTCATCTTAAGTGAATGTAATCCCAACTTATATTAAAATACCAATCATACCTCCATTATGTTCATTACCTTTCCATGTCACAACCAGCCATCAATCAACCTCATTCTCACGAATACCTCCTCGTATTCGCTACCATCTCACGAATACCATCTCGTATTCGCTACCGTTTCATCACATAAACAACTTCGTCGCCCACCGAGACCAATCTCGTTGCCATGACTCAACAGTCATGCAACCCATCTTATCACCCGGACTCAACAGTCCCAAAACCAAACCATTACCAAACCAATAACCAGTAACCATCCCAATAACCATCCCAACTAATCATGGCAGTTGGCCAGGCGCCCGTGACCGTAAGCTCGGCTATCATGATAGTTTTAAGAACTCTGCAGAGTTTGCACCTCTTTACCCACAAGTTTGTGATTTCGTCACCCGTCGGCGACTGCAGAACCTCCATTATACCAGTACACAACTGTCGGTGTATGGCCAAGAGATCACAAAATAGCCTTTACAAAGGGGCTACTAGATGTATGGACTCACTAAGGTTTCACCGGCAGGCTAGAATCTCCAATTCTGCCACCCACGGGCCCCCTCTTGTGCCAGTTCCCAAGGCAGTCCTCACTCGACTCCCATTCCCCGCGCCTTCCACAGTCCATAACACTCTAGCAACTTACCTAATTACTCAACTAAGCCGCACCCATACTTGGCCTTGTGGTGGCACTGTTATCCTAGCATGTGCATGCATGAACCGGTCCTTATATCTACGGCAAGTAACCACCATCTCATGCTACCTCATTCACAAACCCAGGCTTGCCTAGATCTCCCTCCGATCCATGTTCATTAACAACATCAGTTTCTTATTGTCATTACGAGTGCAGTTAGCTAGACACATCTAACTCGCTTCCCAATCCCATGGACTCAGCGAAGCATAAAAGTAAAACCATAGCCGACTCATAGACTTCCCAGGCGACAAGGGTGGTTTAACCAAAACTAGTAAACTCCTATAAAAGGGTTTCCCATCATGTTTGACTCAGCACACACACCTTTTTGCAAGACAAAACAGTTTTTCCCAAACATAGGATCAATATGGTCAAGGAGCACTTGCCTTGTTCTTGCGGTTCCGGTTGCTCTTGGATCTCGAAACCTTGTTGTTGCAGCTCGTCGTAGACAGCTCCCTGAGCTTGTCCTTCTATACAGGATCACACACATACAAGATTCATAACAATCCATACTATGCACAACTTTATACTAGATGCGATGATGCATATGCATGATATCCTATAATGCAGTTTTATTAGATCGGTTATGGCTTTATGATGAACAGGGGTGTTCGGATCAGATGTGGACGTGGAGATGACCTTGTCTTTAGATCAACCCAATCAACAAGTGATCTGTCCACGAGAAAGCTTCTGTTCGAAAGGAATCAAAGAACAGATGCAAAGAAAACACGATGATGTCGTAAGGTGGTATTGGAGACCTACCTTACGTTCTTCTCGGTCTTCGGGTCTTCTCAGATCGTGGGCTCTCTTCCGGCGATCTTCCTTGCTGAACTCCGGTGATGGCTTTCTCGGCGAGTTGATGCTAGGGTTCTAAGTCGTCGGCTTAGGAGTTGGAAAAGAAATTCATGGTTTCAGCCAAAGGTTCTGGGTTCTATTTATAATCGGAAAGAGAAGAGTCCTAAATCTGATTGGACTTCGATTTAAGAGTTCTATTCAGATTGTCGTTGGATCCTAACATCTTATCTTTAGTTGATTTGGTGTGCTAACATTGTGGAATTCAGGTCGGTTTCTTTTCCCGTACCGCTATTCTTACGCGTACAGATTCCAAAACCGCTTCAGAACCCGTTACCTTCGCGGTGATGAGCTCCAGAAGCTCCACGTGTCCGCACACGCCATGTGTCAGTGCCGGACCTTTCCTCTCTTCCTTCGAGCTCCGAGGTAGACACGTGTCCAGCAGTGACGGACCTCTCGGAGATAGGCTTGGTGGCGACACATGTCCAATAGAACTGGGCCTCTCGGAGGTGAGCTCCGAGATCGACACGTATCCCACGCGACTGGTCCTCTGATTTCCGCGGTGACTAGCTCCGAAGGTGACATGTGTCCTGCGGAAATGCCTTTGCTTCTTCCGCAGAGGCTAGCTCCGGGCAACACGTGTCTCATAGGGTCGGACCTCTCCCCCTTTGCGGAGATGAGCCCTGATCCTGCCACGTAGCCAGTTTAGCGGCGGACCTCTCCCCACTTCGCAGGTATGAGCTCCGAACATGCCACGTGGCCAGCGGGCCGTGGCGAGTTGTCTTCGGCGCTCTCGGTGAACTAGATTCGGCTCTTATTGGCTACCTTTTTTGATATTTTTCTCTGTTCCTACTTCCTTCAAAATGTTTTCTCTTCATGGAACGTGAGTATATGCAGAAACTGAAAATGAGGGTGTTACAAATCTACCACCTTAAATTGAATCTCGCCCTCGAGATTTGTTAGTAGGGAATAGATGAGGAAATTCTGCCTTGATGTCTTCTTCACGCCCTCATGTGGCTTCAGCTTCGGTGTGATGGTTCCATTGTACCTTGCACAATCGGAACACTTTGTTCCTGGTGACCCTTTCCTTTACGTCCAAAATTCGGACAGGGTGCTCCGTATAGGTCAGGTCTTCTTGAATTTCAAGCTCATCCATTGGTATTTGTTCCTCTGGTACTCTCAAGCACTTCTTGAGCTCGGATACATGAAACACATCATGTACGTCGGAGAGGTGCGTTGGGAGCTCTAATTGATAGGCTACTTCTCCTTGCTTGTCCAAAATCTTAAATGGTCTGATGTAGCGAGGTGCTAGCTTGCCTTTGACGTTGAAACGTCGTTGGCCTCGGATAGGCGACACCTTAAGGTATACGAAGTCTCCTACTTCGAAGGTCAACTTCCTTCGCCTATTGTCCGCATAGCCTTTCTGTCGTGACTGAGCAGCCTTTAAGTTCTCCCGTATCGTTTGGACTTGCTTTTCAGCCTCTTGTAGCACTTCGGGTCCAAACACCTGGTTCTCTCCGGTCTCGTTCCAAAACAGCGGCGTTGTACACCGTCTACCATATAATGCTTCTAAAGGCGACATCTTCAAGCTAGCTTGATAGCTGTTGTTATAGGATAATTCGGCGTGCGGTAAACTCCTATCCCAACTACGCCCATGTTTCAAGGCACAAGCTCTCAACATGTCCTCCAAAATTTGGTTTGTCTTTTTGGTTTGCCCATCAGTTTGTGGGTGATAGGCGGAGCTAAAATCCAGTCGTGTGCCCATGGCTTTCTGCAGCTTCCTCTAGAATCTAGAGGTAAACTAAGAACCTCGATCTGAGACTATCCTCCTCAGAACTCCGTGACGGCACACGATCTGCTTCATGTACAACTCGACTAATTGTGCAACGTTGTAATTGGCCCTTACAGGGAGAAAATGGGCGGTTTTCATCAATCGGTCCATGATAACCCAGATGGAGTCATAACCCGACTGAGTACGTGGCAATCCGACGATGAAATCCATACTGATGTCCTCCCACTTCCATTCTGGTACCTTCAAAGGTTGCAACAATCCAGCGGGTCTTTGATGTTCGGCCTTCACCCGTTGGCATGTGTCGCATAGGGCAACGTATTCGGCTATGTCCCTTTTCATACCATCCCACCAATAACAAGATTCCAAATCCTTGTACATTTTGATACTTCCGGGATGTATGGAATAGGATGAATCATGTGCCTCCTTCAATATCATGTCGCGGAGGTGTTTTACGTTAGGAACACAAATCCTTTTTCCTAGCCAAAGCGTACCCTTCTCATCTTCTTTGAAATCCTTCTCAATTCCCTGTCGGATCCTTTCCTTGATCTCCTTGATCTCCTCATCCGTTGCTTGGCCATCTCTTATCTCTTGCTCTAATGAAGAGTGGATCTCCATCATTTCCATGTTGTTCAAGAATCCGAGGTGTAACCGTTCGAACTCCTTTCGTAGTTTGAGTGGTAGCTCCTGAACAGTGAGTTGGTGGCATGCTCCCTTCTGGCTCAATGCATCAGCTACCACATTGGCCTTCCCAGGGTGATAGTTGATTCCAACATCGTAATCCTTGATAAGTTCCAACCATCGACGTTGCCTCAAATTCAAGTCCGTTTGTGTAAATATGTACTTGAGGCTTTTATGGTCCGTATAGATCTCGCATCGATGACCAAGGATATAATGTCTCCAAATCTTCAACACATGCACTACTGCTGCTAGCTCCAAGTCATGTGTAGGGTAATTAAGCTCGTGTTTCTTTAATTATCGTGAGGCATAGGCTACCACTTGTCCTTCTTGCATGAGCACACATCCGAGCCCCTGTCTGGATGCATCACAATATATGCAAAGTTCTTGCTTACGTCCGGCAATATCAAAACCGGCGCTGTGGTTAGCCTTTTCTTGAGCTCCTCAAAACTTTCTTGGCATGCTGGTGTCCATCGAAAGGCCTTTCCCCTCGTTAGCAACTCCATCATAGGTTTTGCTATCTTAGAGAAGTCTTTGATGAATCTTCGATAGTATCCCGCCATCCTAAGAAAACTCTGAATATTCCTCACGTTTTGCGGTTGGTCCCACTTCAGAACATCTCTCACCTTACCGGGGTCAACCGATACCCCTTCTTCGGAGATAATGTGGCCTAGGAACGATATTTCCTTTAGCCAAAATTGACACTTGTTAATCTTGGCATACAATTGATGCTCACGCAATTTCTGCAAGGTCAATTTCAAATGTTCTTCATGCTCCTCCTCACTTTTTGAATACACCATAATGTCGTCGATGAAAACCACGACGAACTTATCCAGGTACTCCATGAAAACCTTGTTCATGAGGTACATGAAGTATGCGGGTGCATTTGTTAACCCAAAAGACATGACGGTATATTCATACGAACCATACCGTGTTCGGAAGGCAGTCTTGGGTATATCGGAGGGCTTAATCTTTAGCTGGAAGTATCCCGACCGAAGATCAATCTTGGAGAACACTCGAGCTCCTTTCATTTGGTCGAACAGGTCCGCTATACGGGGCAGAGGGTATTTGTTCTTGATTGTCACCTCGTTGAGAGACCTATAGTCCACACACATCCTTTGGGTTCCATCCTTCTTGTCTACGAATAGCACAGGAGCTCCCCATGGTGACGAGCTTGGACGTATAAAACCCTTCTCCAACTGCTCTTGAATTTGCTTCTTGAGTTCTACCAGTTCATTGACGGGCATCCTATAGGGTCTCTTGGCTATGGGTGCAGTTCCCGGTACCAAATCAATGGCAAACTCAATGTCCCGATCAGGGGCATACCTGGAAGTTCCTCTGGAAACACGTCCGAGAATTCTTGAACCACTGCAATGATGTCCAATGTTGCTCCTTCAACGTGGTTCAAGATTGCCTTTTCAGTTGTTTGTTGGACTGACTCAAACTCGACACGAATACCGTGCTCATTTGTCAACTGCACGCTTCTTTCAGCACATTGGATTACCCCGTTGTGCTTGCTTAACCAATCCATCCCGAGTATAATGTCAATCCCTTGGGAATCCAAGACAATAAGGTTGGCAAGTAAGTCTACCCCCCTTATTTTAAGGCTTACTTTCGAACATACTACATTAGTCCTCATCTCTCCACCGGGAGAATTAACTAACATAGCACATTCTAGGTGTGATATGGGTAGGTTATGCTTGGCAACATATTTGGACGATATGAAGGAATGTGATGCTCCAGAATCAAATAAGATGGTGGCTGGGTTGGAGTTGGCAAGGAACATACCAATTACGACGTCCTCAGCCTGTTGTGCTTCTTCAGCAGAGACATGGTTCACGTTGCCGCGAGCATAGTTCTGCTGTCCCCGGTTTCCTTGATTGTCCCCTCCGTTTGGTCGCGGGTTCTGTTTGGGCACGTTGCTCTGCTGTCCAGGACCTCTCCTCGGGCACTGGTTCGCGAAGTGTCCTATTTCCTCGCATGCAAAGCATGCCCTGTTGCCTACAGCAGCAGGTACGTTGGGACGGGGTTTTGAACAGGATCTCCCACGTTAGGTCGGGGCACAGGAGGCATGGGCACGCGAGGTGCTGGTGCAACGGGTCATTGCTGCGGTGGCTGACTAGGGCGGCATGCAGGAGTGGTCGATCCATACTGCGGTGCAGTTGGGGGCATGTACCGAGGTCGTACGTTGCTCCCTTAAGGCTGGTATGGCATCTTCCTCTTGCACTCTCGCTCAATCTCTCGGATCTTGTTTTCAACCACTATAGCCTTGTCAACCAGCTTTTGAAAGCTTGCGTAGTCATTGTTGAGGAGCTGAACCTGGATCTCGTTGTTCAACCCTCTCATGAACAGGTATTGCTTCCTCTGGTCGGAGTTGACATCTTCGGGGGCATACCGGGACAGTTGTGTGAACTTGTTGAGGTACTCATTCACACTTCTCTGTCCTTGGCGGAGACCTTCGAACTCCTGTCTCTTGAGCATCATTACACCAGCAGGGATGTAATGAGAGCGGAAACTTTCCTTGAACTCAGTCCAAGTGATCGTCTCCGGGTCGACATGAGCATTGCTTAGGGCATCCCACCAGTCAGCGGCGGCTCCCGTAAGTTGGTGCGACGCAAAGAGGACCTTCTCTCGGTCATTGCACTGCACTATGGCAAGCTTCTTCTCCATGGATTTCAACCAGTCGTCGGCCTCCATGGGGTCGTTAGCTTGAGCAAAGGTGGGTGGTCGGGTCCTCATGAACTCTCCCAGCCTGTTATGAGCCGTTGGTGGTGGCTGTGATGCCGGAACAGGGTTGTTGTTGTTGGCCTGCAATTGACCCAAAGTTTGGATCATGGTTTGCATAAGTTGATTCTGCATGGTCATCAACCGTTCCAGGTGATTTTCGCCAGCTCCGGGGTTAGCAGGAACTTCCTCGTGACCATCCTCTTGGTTGTCACGGATGTTCCTCCAGCCGGCGTTTCCTCTCACCATCTGTGAGAGAGATCGAAATAGAATGTTAGAAAGTTTTATGTAGATTCCCTCACTATATGCATCAAGGTGAGTTGGACTATATATATTAGCCCATATGATAATGTGAACAAGTGCCGAAACATATCACACCTCCTTCTACTTACGTGTGGATATGGACAACGTTTTGAGACGTCCCACAACTCACACTAAGCATACAATCACAAACAATCATCACAAGGGCTCACACAACTCCTATTCAAGGATGGTTTCCTATGTCAAGGTAGTTTCAAGGCCAATCTAAGCGTCCTAGGATGCTTCCTTGGGTCATCGTGGCTTAGCTACCATTCTGTGTCCAATACCAATCTGTGATTGTATCTAGGTGTGTAATCTACCCCTATCTGTGGTTTTTGATACCACTGTGTGTTTCCTATTTAGGTGTGTAACCCACTGTCAACCCGTGGCTCTAATATCAATCCATGATTTCTATCTAGGCGTGTAACCTACTGTCTACCCGTGGCTCTGATACCAATCTGTGACGCTATCAATTCTGTGGAAAACCACGGAAACGAGGGCTAATGCATATGTGTGCCCAGGATGTTCATCACACATACACATATGTTTCACAAACTGAATTCAGAATATATATAACCACGAATAACAGATTTTATTACAATGTATCATGAGCCTTGGACTCATGCTCACAGCGGAAGTCTTTATTCTAATGCGGAAGCAATTTAACTAATGTTGAAGCAAATCTAAGCAGCGACAACTCCATCTCTATTCCATTCCCACAGGCAAGGTTGAGAACAGATCACACGCCTTAATGCTCCACTTGGTCTTCATAGTAGTCTTCTCCTGCTGCTGATGATGAAATAATAATACAAGTTTGAGTACAATGATGTACTCAGCAAGTGCGGGAAAATATGATATGAAGCTCATAGCAAGGTAGGTATAAAAAGGCTCATTGCGGAAAGCAAAATTATTCAACAAAACCATAATAAAACAGTAACTCATCTTAAGTGAATGTAATCCCAACTTATATTAAAATACCAATCATACATCCATTATGTTCATTACATTTCCATGTCACAACCAGCCATCATGATAGTTTTAAGAACTCTGCAGAGTTTGCACCTCTTTACCCACAAGTTTGTGATTTCGTCACCCATCGGCGACTGCAGAACCTCCATTATACCAGTACACAACTGTCGGTGTATGGCTAAGAGATCACAAAATAGCCTTTACAAAGGGGCTACTAGATGTATGGACTCACTAAGGTTTCACCGGCAGGCTAGAATCTCCAATTCTCCCACCCACGGGCCCCCTCTTGTGCCATGCAGTTCCCAGGGCAGTCCTCACTCGACTCCCATTCCCTGCGCCTTCCACAGTCCATAACACTCTAGCAACTTACCTAATTACTCAACTAAGCCGCACCCATACTTGGCCTTGTGGTGGCACTGTTATCCTAGCATGTGCATGCATGAACCGGTCCTTAGATCTACGGCAAGTAACCACCATCTCATGCTACCTCATTCACAAACCCAGGCTTGCCTAGATCTCCCTCCGATCCGTGGTCATTAACAACATCAGTTTCTTATTGTCATTACGAGTGCAGTTAGCTAGACACATCTAACTCGCTTCCCAATCCCATGGACTCCGCGAAGCATAAAAGTAAAACCATACCCGACTCATAGACTTCCCAGGCGACAAGGGTGGTTTAACCAAAACTAGTAAACTCCTATAAAATGGTTTCCCATCATGTTTGACTCAGCACGCACACCTTTTTGCAAGACAAAACAGTTTTTCCCAAACATAGGATCAATATGGTCAAGGAGCACTTGCCTTGTTCTTGCGGTTCTGGTTGCTCTTGGATCTCGAAACCTTGTTGTTACAGCTCGTCGTAGACAACTCCCTGAGCTTGTCCTTCTATACAGGATCACGCACATACAAGATTCATAACAATCAATACTATGCACAACTTTAAACTAGATGCGATGATGCATATGCATGCTATCCTATAATGCAGTTTTATTAGATCGGTTATGGCTTTATGATTAACAGGGGTGTTCGGATCAGATGTCGACGTGGCGATGACCTTGTCTTTAGATCAACCCGATCAACAAGTGATCTGTCCACGAGAAAGCTTCTGTTCGAAAGGAATCAAAGAACAGATGCAAAGAAAAAACGATGATGTTGTAAGGTGGTATTGGAGACCTACCTTACGTTCTTTTTGGTCTTCGGGTCCTTCTCAGATCGTGGGCTCTCTTCTGACGACATTCCTTGCTGAACTCCGGCAATGTCTTTCTCGGCGAGTTGAGGCTAGGGTTCTAAGTCGTCGGCTTAGGAGTTGGAAAAGAAATTCGTGGTTTCGGCCAAAGGTTCTGGGTTCTATTTATTATCGGGAAGAGAAGAGTACTAATCGGATTGGACTTCGATTTAAGAGTTCTATTCAGATTGTCGTTGGATCCTAACATCTTATCTTTAGTTGATTTGGTGTGGTAACATTGTGGAATTCAGGTTGGTTTCTTTTCCCGTACCGGTATTCTTACGCGTACAGATTCCAAAACCGCTTCAGAACCCGTTACCTTCGCGGTGATGAGCTCCGGAAGCTCCACGTGTCCATCGGGGCCTGGTCTCTCCTTTTCCGCAGAGACGAGCTCCGGTGGTGCCGCGTGTCAAGCGGGTGAGACCTCCCTCTCCTTTGGAGGTGAGCTCCGTGTGCGCCACGTATCCTAGCGGTCGGGACCTCCTCTCTTATTCGGAGGTGGCTCCGCACACGCCACGTGTCAGTGCCGGACCTTTCCTCTCTTCCTTCGAGCTCCGAGGTAGACACGTGTCCAACAGTGATGGACCTCCCGGAGATAGGCTTGGTGGTGACACGTGTCCAATAGAAATGGGCCTCTCAGAGGTGAGCTCCGAGATCAACACGTATCCCGCGCGACTGGTCCTCTGATTTCCGCGGTGACTAGTTCTGAAGGTGACATGTGTCCTGCGGAAATGCCTTTGCTTCTTCCGCAGAGGCAAGCTCCGGGCAACACGTGTCTCACAGGGTTCGACCTCTCCCCCTTTGCGGAGATGTGCCCCGATCCTGTCACGTAGCCAGTTTAGCGGCGGACCTCTCCCCACTTCGTAGGGATGAGCTCCGAACATGCCATGTGGCCAGCGGACCGCGGTGAGTTGTCTTCGGCGCTCTCAGTGAACTGGATTCGGATCTTATTGGCTACCTTTTTGATATTTTTCTCTGTTCCTACTTCCTTCAAAATGTTTTCTCTTCATGGAACGTGAGTATATGCAGAAACCGAAAATGAGGGTGTTACAAATCTACCCACCTTAAATTGAATCTCGCTCTTGAGATTCGTTAGTAGGGAATAGATGAGGAAATTCTGCCTTGATGTCTTCTTCACGCTCCCATGTGGCTTCAGCTTCGGTGTGATGGTTCCATTGTACCTTGCACCATCGGAACACTTTGTTCCTGGTGACCCTTTCCTTTACGTCCAAAATTCGGACAGGGTGCTCCGTATAGGTCATGTCTTCTTGAATTTCAAGCTCTTCCATTGGTATTTGTTCCTCTGGTACTCTCAAACACTTCTTGAGCTCGGATACATGAAACACGTCATGTACGTCGGAGAGGTGCGTTGGGAGCTCTAATTGATAGGCTACTTCTCCTCGCTTGTCCAAAATCTTAAATGGTCTGATGTAGCGAGGTGCTAGCTTGCCTTTGACGTTGAAACGTTGTTGGCCTCGGATAGGCGACACCTTAAGGTATACGAAGTCTCCTACTTCGAAGGTCAACTTCCTTCGCCTATTGTCCGCATAGCCTTCCTGTCGTGACTGACCAGACTCTAAGTTCTCCCATATCGTTTGGACTTGCTTTTCAGCCTCTTGTAGCACTTCGGGTCCAAACACCTGGTTCTCTCCGGTCTCGTTCCAAAACAGCAGCGTTCTACACCGTCTACCATATAATGCTTCGAAAGGCGACATCTTCAAGCTAGCTTGATAGCTGTTGTTATAGGAGAATTCGGCGTACGGTAAACTCCTATCCCAACTACGCCCACGTTTCAAGGCGCAAGCTCTCGACATGTCCTCCAAAATTTGGTTTGTCTTTTCGGTTTGCCCATCAGTTTTTGGGTGATAGGCGGAGCTAAAATCCAGTCGTGTACCCATGCTTTCTGCAGCTTCCTCCAGAATCTAGAGGTAAACTGAGAACCTCGATCTGAGACTATCCTCCTCGGAACTCCGTGACGGCACACGATCTGCTTCATGTACAACTCGACTAATTGTGCAACGTTGTAATTGGCCCTTACAGGGAGAAAATGGGCGGTTTTCGTCAATCGGTCCACGATAACCCAGATGGAGTCATAACCCGACTGAGTATGTGGCAATCCAACGATGAAATCCATACTGATGTCCTCCCACTTCCATTCTGGTACCTTCAAAGATTGCAACAATCCAGCGGGTCTTTGATGTTCGGCCTTCACCCGTTGGCATGTGTCGCATAGGGCAACGTATTCGGCTATGTCCCTTTTCATACCATCCCACCAATAACAAGTTTTCAAATCATTGTTGTCGAAGTGTGTGGTCAACACTTCCCCCGGACCTGCTCTGGGCAGCCCGCGGAGGTTCTTTTTCGGAGGGGCTAGTCGCTTGCGTAGAGCTTAAGAGTAGGGACAAGTTAGGGAGGAGCTTGACACGACGAGTTTTACGTGGTTCGGGCCGCCGGACCGTAAAACCCTACGTCCACGGTGAGCTGAGGTGCTCGCTGTATTGCTTGTTGCTCAGAACCGGAGTCCTGAGCTTGAGGATGAGTTATGCCTAGGGTATGAGTTTCTGGAGTGAGAACCCTTGCTAACGTCGCCTACCCGAGCCTTTTATAGTCCAAGGCTCGTGTGGCTTACAAGGGGGGCCCGGGACCCAACAGGTGGTACCGGGGTGATTGCCTACCGACTATTGTATCCACAGTTATGTTGGTAGTTGTCTCTGGCGAAGGCTTTTGAGTCTTCGTCTTGCCACCCTGCCCATGCCGCATGCTAGTCGTAGTGGTTGATGACGGCGGGAGCGGCAGGGGATGTCTTGTCGCTGTGTTTATTGGCTGGCAGGTTCTGTCACGGTGCGCCAGTCTATGATGCGACTGGACGCAACGGCACCTGACAGAGGCGTGCTCCGCGTCTCCGCGTCTTGGGAAGGCACGGGCCCTGAATACCTTGTACGGTAAAGGCATGGCGCGCCTTTACTCCTACTGCCTACCATGCCGGGTGGCAGCACTGCTCTGCTGGCCACATGTCGGACCCGGAGCTCTCCTCTGAGGAGAGGGGGAGCTTCGGCTCCACTGGACACGTGGAGCCTTTGGAGCTCACCCCCGCGGAGGGGGGCGAGGTCCGGTCTTCCGAGCCACGTGGCAGGCCCGGAGCTATCCTTTGAGGAGAGGAGAGCCCTGGCCCTGCCGGACACGTGGCGCCTCCGGAGCTCGCCCCTGCAGAGGGGGCGAGGTCCGACCTCCTGGGCCACGTGGCAGGCTCGGAGCTATCCTCCATGGGGAGGGGAGCTCCGGCTCCGCTGGACACGTGGCGCCTTCAAACCTCGCCCCTGCAGAGGGAGCGAGGTCCTTAGGAAGTTTTACTCTGTGCGCGGGGGTACCCGGTATTGAGGGTACCGACAGTGGCCCCCGGGCTCACCTCGGGGGAGGTAATGAGCCTGAGGTGGGGCCTTCTCCTACCTGCGCACTTTCTTGTATTGAGTACTCCCTGTGCTGGCAGGGTCTTGACGGCTTCGAAGTTCAGCCTCTGAAGAGAGAGTGAAGCCTGGCATCGGAGCTCTGCCTTTGTGAAAGGGGGAGGTCCGGCTTCGGAGCTCGCCTCTGAGAAGAGGGTGAAGCCTGGCATCGGAGCTCGGCCCATCTGTGGGGGCAGAGGTCCGGAAGTCATCGGAGCTCAGGCCAGCGAAGGGCGTGAGGTCCGGTATCAGCGCTCGCCTCTGAAAGGAGGGCGAGGGCTGGCCTCGGAGCTCGGCCCAACTACGAGGGGCGGAGGTCCGGAAGTCATCAGAGCTCAGGCCAGCGAAGGCGTGAGGTCCGGCATCAGCGCTCGCCTCTGAAAGGAGGGCGAGGGCTGGCCTCGGAGCTCGGCCAAGCTGTGGGGGCGGAGGTCCGGAAGTCATCGGAGCTCAGGCTAGCGAAGGGCGTGAGGTCCGGAGGTCATCGGAGCTCAGGCCAGCGAAAGGCATGAGGTCTGACATCAGCGCTCGCCTCTGAAAGGAGGGTGAGGGCTGGCCTCGGAGCTCGGCCCAGCTGCGGGTGCGGAGGTCCGGAAGTCATCGGAGCTCAGGCCAGCGAAGGGCATGAGGTCCGGAGGTCATCGGAGCTCAGGCCAGCGAAGGGCATGAGATCTGGCATCAGCGCTCGCCTCTGAAAGGAGGGCGAGGGCTGGCCTCGGAACTCGGCCCAGCTGTGGGGGCGGAGTCAGGAAGTCATCGGAGCTCAGGCCAGCGAAGGGCGTGAGGTCCGGCATCAGTGCTTGCCTCTGAAAGGAGGGCGAGGGCTGGCATCGGAGCTCGGCCCTGCTGTGGAGGCGGAGTCTGGCATCAGGGTTCGCCTCTGAAAGGTGGGCGAGGGCTCGCCTCGGAGCTCGGCCTAGCTGCGGGGGCGGAGGTCCGGAAGTTATCGGAGCTCAGGCCAACGAAGGGCGAGAGGTCCGGAGGTCATCGGAGCTCAGGTCAGCGAAGAGCGTGAGGTCCGGCATCAGCGCTCGCCTCTGAAAGGAGGGCGAGGGCTGGCCTCGGAGCTCGGCCCAGCTACGGGGGGCGGAGGTCCGGAAGTCATCGGAGCACAGGCCAGCGAAGGGCGTGAGGTCCGGAGGTCATCGGAGCTTAGGCCAGCGAAGGGCGTGAGGTCCGGCATCAGCGCTCCCCTCTGAAAGGAGGGCGAGGGCTGGCCTCGGAGCTCGGCCCAGCTGTGGGGGCGGAGGTCCAGAAGTCATCGGAGCTCAGGCCAGCGAAGGGCGTGAGGTCCGGAGGTCATCGAGCTCAGGCCAGCGAAGGGCGTGAGGTCCGGCATCAGCGCTCGCCTCTGAAAGGAGGGCGAGGGCTGGCCTCGGAGCTCGGCCCAGCTGTGGAGGCGGAGGTCCGGAAGTCATCGGAGCTCAGGCCAGCGAAGGGCGTGAGGTCCGGCATCAGCGCTCGCCTCTGAAAGGTGGCGAGGGCTGGCCTCGAAGCTTGGCCCAGCTGTGGGGGCGGAGTCCGGAAGTCATCAGAGCTCAGGCCAGCGACGGGTGTGATGTCCGGTATCAGCGCTTGCCTCTGAAAGGAGGGCGAGGGCTGGCATCGGAGCTCGGCCCTGCTGTGGAGGCGGAGTCCGGTATTGCTCAGAGGTCCCCCTTTCCCGTCCTTTAGTCTCATTTGGCTTACTGTCCCAGGCCAGAATACGGGGCTTGGGTAATCCAGTGCGCTTGGTCCTGGAGGTCTGGCCCCCAGCCCCAGTCAGGGTGTAACCGTCCGGCCCCCTGGTACTCAGACCGTAGCGCTGGGGGGCAGAGTGCGCATGCTTTGGGTGCAGGACCGGGCAAAGCAAGGCTCTTGACCCCTCGGTCTAGCGTAGGTCTTTTCTCGGAGGAGACCAACTGGCGGTATAGTACCCTTACAGGGGGAGGTCCAAAAGGCCCCCGGGCCTCTAGCAGGTACCCCAAGCACTACCGTCTTTGGTAGGATGGCAAATATCTACTATGCATGAGAGCAGAAAAGAGGAACTGAGTGTACAATGGACGCACACTGTCTAGAGCATGGGGAGGTGTTCATATAAATTAATGCGTAATTTAAATAAACACCTAAGTAAGCATGGTGAACTTACTGGGGTGGCGTCGGAGCGCCTGTCTTCACGCAGAGCGGGTCATGCGTGGCTTCGTCGTACGCTCGGACACAGGGGGACCCCCATGGAGATCTCAGGGGGAAGCATGGCTTCGGCCCCGCATACCATGTGGAAGGGTAGTTCCCGTGACCCGGCCCTGGGAAGTCCGGCTGGCCCTCGACATAGAGGAGCCGGTATCCCTCGACGGCTCTGGGTGCGCGTCTGCACCGGTTGTGTGGGTCTGCTTGGCGTGGACCTGGCACGCATTGCATCCCCTAACCGGTTTGACGGCACCCAGGTGGCTCTCGGTCAGTAGGAGCCATGCCGGATGGATTAACCGACCAGCGTGCGGGACGATGAGTGTTCCCAGCACTCGCCTTCGTGGACTACTGCGAGCTAGTCGCAGCCTTCCTCCTGGGTTATGCACCGCAATAGGATGCCGTGGCGCCATGCCAGTAAAGATACCAGCGCGTAACACTTAGCCATCCACACAATCCGTTCAGCGAATGCACGTTCATCAGGAAGGTTGTCCTTCAAGGAGTCCCGGGCATCCGTGGTCCATGCATCGGGACTACTTGAGCTTCTGGATCTTGAGCGCTGGGTTGCACGGAGTCCCCAGTGATGCTTACGATCCTTTGGCGGCGTCCATGGCTGCAGGGCCGCCGGGACCGCCAGCTTCGAGGTGCTGGTCCAGCCCCCTTCGCCCGGCTCGGCAGGCCGGGCTGTGGGCCGCAGCAACGTCCTCTCGAAGACTCCTTCAGGCACAGGGGCTCCGGTGGAGGCCTTCATTGAGAGGTCGTCAGCTGCGGCCTTGCCAGCGCGCGGTACACGGCGCAGGTCCAAGGCGAGGAAGTCTTTCTTCAACATCCGCACGTGGAGCAGATAATCAGCTAGCTGTGGGTCATTGCATGGGCATTCACCCTTAAAATGCTTGATAACTAGCTGGGAGTCGCCCTGCGCCAACAACTAGCGAGCGCCCAGAGACAGGACTGTCTTTTAGGCCAAAGATGAGTGCTTCATACTCTGCCAAGTTGTTGGTTTCCTTGGAATTGAGACACACCATGTACCCAGACTGCTCCCCCGATGGCATGAGAAGCAGTACGCCGGCACCGGCCCCCTGCTTTCGCGAGGAGCCGTCAAAGAAGAGCGTCCAGTGAGGCCCGGTGAAGACCGGAGCTCGGTGCTTTGGTTCACCATCTTCATGCCCCCTGGGTCAGCCTTCATTGGCGTCCACTCAGCCACGAAGTCAGCTAGTGCTTGGCTCTTGACTGTCTGACGTGGTCGGGAGCTCAGCTTGAACTCCGCCGTCTTCGGGCTGTCTTCTGGCTTCGGAGGCTGGCAGTGAGTGCCAACGACGCCCGTCTTCTGCTCCGGCGCACTTGTCCGCCAGGCTGAAGAGCCCCGAGATGTCTTGCACCTCCCTGGTGGCCAACTTCTCGAGCATCTTCTTGTCCCTCGCACCTTGTCGGAATGCGACCACCACTGATGCATTCGGGATGTGGGGGATGGTGTTGCGTACCTGGGAGAACCGCTGGATGAAGGAGCACAGTGATTCCCCAGGTTGTTGTTTGATGGCGTGGAGGTCAAGCTCCGTGCCAGGACGGGTGTAGGAACTGCCGAAGTTGGCAATGAACTGCCGGCAGAGCTCTCCCCAGAAAGTTATGGAACCATGGGGGAGGTTCATGAGCCAAGACCGGGCTGGGCTGGTCAAGGCGACGGGGAAGTAGTTGGCCATGACGGCCTCATCCCCTCCTGCGGCAAGTACGGCAGTGGAGTAGATCTGGAGGAACTCCGCCGGGTTGACGCTGCCGTCGTACTTCTCGGGCAGGTGCGACCGAAACTTGCGCGGCCACCTCGCGAAGCGAAGGTGGGGCGCCAGGGCCGCACATCCTGCTCCTGTTGCTGCAGGCGTTGGTGCCGCGAACGCTTGGTTCGTCGCTGGCACAGTGTACCCCGGTATGGGCAAGGCTGCGCCATAGACCGGGGATGCCGTTTGCAGGCATATGGCTGTGGCATATGCTGCGCGGCGTATGCCTGGGGCAGAGGTCGCGTGGCGAAGGAATGCGCCTCAGGCTGGGTCGAGGCTGACGTCATGCTGTCACCAGCCTCTTGGTTGCGACGCCTTTCTCGACGTCGCTCGAGGTACACCCGGGCATCCTGGCCCAAGTGGCACCGTTCCAGCTCCGTCCTCAGGTCCGTCGACTGGAGCCTGGTGGAGCTGGAATCCGCCGTCTGCCTGTCAACCATTGGCATGCTCGTCAGCGACACTGCCGGTTGGCCGGAGCGTCGTCCCCGCCGAAGTTGAGGGTTTGCGGCGGCGACGACGAGGCGGTCTACCTCGTGTATCCACTGCTGGGTCGCTGAATGGGGTGCATCCCCAGCAGGTGGATTGCGCAGTAGCACTCTTGCTGCAGCTAGCGCACCCCCGTGGGGTACGCTTAGCGCTGCAGAAGATCTCACGCTGGCTAGAGCCTGCATTGCTGGAGTCGGCGTTGCCGGAGTCGGCTGCTGGCTTCCAGCTTGCGCCGACACACTCCGTCCTGAGTGCATCGACACGTATTCCCCGCTGGTCACGGTTCGCCGTGAACGCGGGGGAGGAGAGCTTGCCGCTGAAGGAAAGCTTGGTCATCTTCGTCGGCAGAAACTCGTCGCTCAAGGGAAAAGCCCCCTACCTGGCGCGCCAAATGTCGATGTGTTTGGTCGACACTTCCCCCGGACCTGCTCTGGGCAGCCCGTGGAGGTTCTTTTTCGGAGGGGCTAGTCGCTTGTGGAGAGCTTAAGCGTAGGGACGAGTTAGGGAGGAGCTTGACACGGCGAGTTTTACGTGGTTCGGGCCGCCGGAGCGTAAAACCCTACGTCCACGGTGAGCTGAGGTGCTCGCTGTATTGCTTGTTGCTCAGAACCGGAGTCCTGAGCTTGAGGATGAGTTATGCCTAGGGTATGAGTTGCTGGAGTGCGAACCCTTGCTAACGTCGCCTACCCGAGCCTTTTATAGTCCAAGGCTCATGTGGCTTACAAGGGGGGCCCAGGACCCGACAGGTGGTCCCGGGGTGATTGCCTGCCGACTATTGTATCCACAGTTATGTCGGTAGTTGTCTCTGGCGAAGGCTTCTGAGTCTTCGTCTTGCCGCCCTGCCCATGCCGCTTGCTAGTCGTAGTGGTTGATGACGGCGGGAGCAGCAGGGGATGTCTTGTCGCTGTGTTTATTGGCTGGCAGGTCTGACACGGTGCGCCAGTCTGTGATGCGACTGGACGCAATGGCACCTGACAGAGGCGTGCTCCGCGTCTCCACGTCTTGGGAAGGCGCGGGCCTTGAATACCTTGTACGATAAAGGCATGACGCGCCTTTACTCCTGCTGCCTACCACGCCGGGCGGCAGCACTGCTCTGCTGGCCACGTGTCGGACCCGGAGCTCTCCTCTGAGGAGAGGGGGAGCTTCGGCTCCACTGGACACGTGGAGCCTTTGGAGCTCACCCCCGCGGAGGGGGGCGAGGTCCGGTCTTCCGGGCCACGTGGCAGGCTCGGAGCTATCCTTTGAGGAGAGGAGAGCCCTGGCCCTGCCAGACACATGGCGCCTCCGGAGCTCGCCCCTGCAGAGGGGGCGAGGTCCGAGCTCCTAGGCCACGTGGAAGGCTCGGAGCTATCCTCCGTGGGGAGGGGAGCTCCGGCCCTGCTGGACACGTGGCGCCTTCAAACCTCGCCCCTGCAGAGGGAGCGAGGTCCTTAAGAAGTTTTACTCTGTGCGTGGGGGTACCCGGTATTGAGGGTACCGACAATTGTACATTTTGGTACTTCCGGGATGTATGGAATAGGGTGAATCATGTGCCTCCTTCAATATCATGTCGCGGAGGTGTTTTACGTTAGGAACACAAATCCTTTTTCCTAGCCAAAGCGTACCCTTCTCATCTTCTTTGAAATCCTTCTCTATTCCCTGTCGGATCCTTTCCTTGATCTCCTTGATCTCCTCATCCGTTCCTTGGCCATCTCTTATCTCTTGCTCTAATGAAGAGTGGATCTCCATCATTTCCATGTTGTCCAAGAATCCGAGGTGTAACCGTTCGAACTCCTTTCGTAGTTCGGTTGGTAGTTCCCGAACCGTGAGTTGGTGACATGCTCCCTTCCGGCTCAATGCATCAGCTACCATATTGGCCTTCCCAGGGTGATAGTTGATTCCAACATTGTAATCCTTGATAAGTTCCAATCATCGACGTTGCCTCAAATTCAAGTCCGTTTGTGTAAATATGTACTTGAGGCTTTTATGGTCCGTATAGATCTCACATCGATGACCAAGGATATAATGTCTCCAAATCTTCAACGCATGCACTACTGCTGCTAGCTCCAAGTCATGTGTAGGGTAATTAAGCTCGTGTTTCTTTAATTATCGTGAGGCATAGGCTACAACTTGTCCTTCTTGAATGAGCACACATCCGAGCCCCTGTATGGATGCGTCACAATATATGTCAAAGCTCTTGCTTACGTCCGGCAATATCAAAACCGGCGCTGTGGTTAGCCTTTTCTTGAGCTCCACAAAACTTTCTTGGCATGCTGGTGTCCATCGAAAGGCCTTTCCCCTCGTTAGCAACTCCATCATAGGCTTTGCTATCTTAGAGAAGTCTTTGATGAATCTTCGATAGTATCCCGCCATCCCAAGAAAACTCTGAATATCCCTCAAGTTTTGCGGTTGGTCCCACTTTAGAACATCTCTCACCTTACCGGGGTCAACAGATACCCCTTCTTCGGAGATAACGTGGCCTAGGAACGATATTTCCTTTAGCCAAAATTGACACTTGTTAAGCTTGGCATACAATTGATGCTCACGTAGTTTCTGCAAGGTCAATTTCAAATGTTCTTCATGCTCCTCCTCACTTTTTTAATACACCATAATGTCGTCGATGAAAACCACGACGAACTTATCCAGCTACTCCATGAAAACCTTGTTCATGAGGTACATGAAGTATGCGGGTGCATTTGTTAACCCAAAAGACATGACGGTATATTCATACGAACCATACCGTGTTCGGAAGGCAGTCTTGGGTATATTGGAGGGCTTAATCTTTAGCTGGAAGTATCCCGACCGAAGATCAATCTTGGAGAAAACTCGAGCTCCTTTCATTTGGTCAAACAGGTCTGCTATACGGGGCAGAGTGTATTTGTTCTTGATTGTCACCTCGTTGAGAGACCTATAGTCCACGCACATCCTTTGGGTTCCATCCTTCTTGTCTACGAAGAGCACAGGAGCTCCCCATGGTGACGAGCTTGGACGTATAAAACCCTTCTCCAACTGCTCTTGAATTTGCTTCTTGAGTTCTACCCGTTCATTGACGGGCATCCTATAGGGTCTCTTAGCTATAGGTGCAGTTCCCGGTACCAAATCAATGGCAAACTCAATGTCCCGATCAGGGGCATACCTGGAAACAGTCTGAGAATTCTTGAACCACTGGAATGCTGTCCAATGTTGCTCATTCAACGTGGTTCAAGATTGCCTTTTCGGTTGTTTGTTGGACTGACTCAAACTCGACACGAATACCGTGCTCATTTGTCAACTGCACGCTTCTTTCAACACATTGGATTACCCCGTTGTGCTTGCTTAACCAATCCATCCCGAGTATAATGTCAATCTCTTGGGAATCCAAGACAATAAGGTTGGCAAGGAAGTCTACCCCCCTTATTTTAAGGCTTACTTTCGGACATACTACATTAGTCCTCATCTCTCCACCGGGAGAATTAACTAACATAGCACATTCTAGGTGTGATATGGGTAGGTTATGCTTGGCAACATATTTGGACAATATGAAGGAATGTGATGCTCCAGAATCAAATAAGATGGTGGCTGGGTTGGAGTTGGCAAGGAACATACCAATTACGACGTCCTCAGCCTGTTGTGCTTCTTCAGCAGAGACATGGTTCACGTTGTCGCGACCATAGTTCTGTTGTCCCCGGTTTCCTTGATTGTCCCCTCCGTTTGGTCGCGGGTTCTGTTTGGGCACGTTGCCCTGCTGTCCAGGACCTCTCCTCGGGCACTGGTTCGCGAAGTGTCCTATTTCCCCGCATGCAAAGCATGCCCTGTTGCCTACAGCAGCAGGTACGTTGGGGCGGGGGTTTTGAACAGGAGCTCCGACGTTAGGTCGGGGCACAGGAGGCATGGGCACACGAGGTTCTGGTGCAACGGATCATTGCTGCGGTGGCTGACTAGGGCGGTATGCAGGAGTGGTCGATCCATACTGCGGTGCAGTTGGGGGCATGTACCGAGGTCGTACGTTGCTCCCTTGAGGCTGGTATGGCATCTTCCTCTTGCACTCTCGCTCAATCTTTCGAATCTTGTTTTCAACCACTATAGTCTTGTCAACCAGCTTTTGAAAGCTTGCATAGTCATTGTTGAGGAGCTGAACCTGGATCTCGTTGTTCAACCCTCTCATGAACAGGTATTGCTTCCTCTGGTCGGAGTTGACATCTTCGGGGGCATACCGGGACAGTTGTGTGAACTTGTTGAGGTACTCATTCACACTTCTCTGTCCTTGGCGGAGACTTTCGAACTCCTATCTCTTGAGCATCATTACACCAGCAGGGATGTAATGAGAGTGGAAACTTTCCTTGAACTCAGTCCAAGTGATCGTCTTCGGGTCGACATGAGCGTTGCTTAGGGCGTCCCACCAGTCAGCGGAGGCTCCCGTAAGTTGGTGCGACGCAAAGATGACCTTCTCTCGGTCATTGCACTGCACTATGGCAAGCTTCTTCTCCATGGATTTCAACCAGTCGTCGGCCTCCATGGGGTCGTTAGCTTGAGCAAAGGTGGGTGGTTGGGTCCTCATGAACTCTCCCAGCCTGTTATGAGCCGTTTGTGGTGGCGGTGGTGCTGGAACAGGGTTGTTGTTGTTGGCCTGCAATTGACCCAAAGTTTGGATCATGGTTTGCATAAGTTGATTCTGCATGGCCATCAACCGTTCCAGGTGGTTTTCGCCAGCTCTGGGGTTAACAGGAACTTCCTCGTGACCATCCTCTTGGTTGTCACAGACGTTCCTCCGGCCGGCGTTTCCTCTCACCATCTGTGAGAGAGATCGAAATAGAATGTTAGAAAGTTTTAGGTAGATTCCCTCACTATATGCATCAAGGTGAGTTGGACTATATATATATTAGCCCATATGAGAATGTGAACAAGTGCCGAAACATCTCACACCTCCTTCTACTTACGTGTGGATATGGACAACGTTTTGAGACGTCCCACAACTCACACTAAGCATACAATCACAAACAATCATCACAAGGGCTTACACAACTCCTATTCAAGGATGGTTTCCTATGTCAAGGTAGTTTCAAGGCCAATCTAAGCGTCCTAGGATGCTTCCTTGGGTCATCGTGGCTTAGCTTCCATTCTGTGTCCAATACCAATCTGTGATTGTATCTAGGTGTGTAATCTACCCCTATATGTGGTTTTTGATACCACTGTGTGTTTCCTATTTAGGTGTGTAACCCACTGTCAACCCGTGGCTCTAATATCAATCCATGATTTCTATCTAGGCGTGTAACCTACTGTCAACCCATGGCTCTGATACCAATCTGTGACGCCCTCAATTCTGTGGAAAACCACGGAAACGAGGACTAATGCATATGTGTGCCCAGGATGTTCATCACACATACACATATGTTTCACAAACTGAATTCAGAATATATATAACCACGAATAACAGATTTTATTACAATGCATCATGAGTCTTAGACTCATGCTCACAGCGGAAGTCTTTATTCTAATGCGGAAGCAATTTAACTAATGCGGAAGCAAATCTAAGCAGTGACGACTCCATCTCTATTCCATTCCCACAGGCAAGGTTGAGAACAGATCACACGCCTTAATGCTCCACTTGGTCTTCATAGTAGTCTTCTCCTGCTGCTGCTGATGAAATAATAATGCAAGTTTGAGTACAATGATGTACTCAGCAAGTGCGGGAAAATATGATATGAAGCTCATAGCAAAGTAGATATAAAAAGGCTCATTGCGGAAAGCAAAGTTATTTATCAAAACCATAATAAAACAGTAACTCATCTTAAGTGAATGTAATCCCAACTTATATTAAAATACCAATCATACATCCATTATGTTCATTACCTTTCCATGTCACAACCAGCCATCAATCAACCTCATTCTCACGAATACCTCCTCGTATTCGCTACCATCTCACGAATACCATCTCGTATTCGCTACCGTTTCATCTCATAAACAACTTCGTCTCCCACAGAGACCAATCTTGTTGCCATGACTCAGCAGTCATGCAACCCATCTTATCACCCAGACTCAACAGTCCCAAAACCAAACTATAACCAAACCAATAACCAGTAACCATCCCAACTAATCATGGCAGTTGGCCAGGCGCTCGTGACCGTAAGCTCGGCTATCATGATAGTTTTAAGAACTCTGCAGAGTTTGCACCTCTTTACCCACAAGTTTGTGATTTCGTCACCCGTCGGCGACTGCAGAACCTCCATTATACCAGTACACAACCGTCGGTGTATGGCCAAGAGATCACAAAATAGCCTTTTGTCACACCCAGTTTTTCCGAAGAACAACCGAGTGAATATCACATGTATGCCAGGATCATTTTCTCATACATGTGATGACAAATAGTGAAGCATCATTTATTACAAGCCAGGTGTCGAATATAAATAAGTCTTACATAGCAACTGTCTCGATGGACAATAATAAGTTCATCACAAGTAAATAAACTAGCAGCGGAATATTATTCTTTAGGGCTCCATCACAGGCGTTGCCCGGGGGTCTCCATGAACCTAGAAACCATCTTCGGGTCCAAAGTCTTGGTCATTATACACCACCTCATTATCTTGACCTGAGCAGAAATATAAACCAACACAATATGCAAGGTTGAGTACCAATGGTACTCAGCAAGTGTGGGAAAATTATATCATGCATGGCTAGAACAAGGAGAAGTTGAACTCATGGTTAAAGCACTACGCAATTAATACCTATCACCTTAGCTTATTAAGCACCTACATTACTACACAAGTGAAATGGTCCCAAACTCCCATCCCAACATCATAATTCAATAACCATAACATCATTTCCAATGTTAAGCTCCCCGCTTAACATCCACAACTTCCAAAACCATCAATCCTCTAATCATGAATAAGTCCAAGCCGCTCTTGACCGTGAGCACGCTCACGGCTGTCATGACAGTTTTGACTCTGCAGAGTTTGTACCACTGTACCCACATGTAGTGATTTCATCCCCCGTTGCCGGGTGGACTAATAGAACCTCCATTATGCCAGTGGCTATGAACCACATTCACACTTCCCAGGTGTGTAGCCAGGAGATCACTACGAAGCCTTTACAAAGGGATTCCCGACGAGCGTGGGCCCACTGAGGTTTCACCCCTAACAACATACAAGAGGCTCCAACCCCGCTGCAGTGGCCCCCTCTTGAGCCTTGCGGTTCATATGGTAGTCCAGTTGACACCTATTCCCCGCACCATCCAACACACCCATACTACGTCGGGGATACACCTAATTAATTGGCCAACCTGCCCCATCTCAGCATGTGGTTGGCACTGTATAGCCAGGTTACATGCTCCATGAACCGGTCCTTAGGATCCAGGCAAGTACTAAACACAAACCCAAGTCTCGTGCACCCAGCACACAACCAAAACATCCAACTTGTCTTGATCCCTACCTCTACATAACTCATAATATCTCATTCAAGAGTATGGTAAAAATAAATTGATGATCTCATATCCCAAATATCCCATTCTAAGCATGGCTAAGCATATGCATAATAATAAATGACATGATAAAATAAATCCCAACCCAAGCTACAAGGAAAACAAGGTGATGCAATTCTAGGGAAACTTCCTAGCATGGGTTTCATATTTAACTTGACAATGCAAATAATTCTATCTACACATCCTAGCATAGGATCAAAGTGGTCAAGGACACTTGCCTCCTTCTTGCTGCTCTTGGAATGGGTAGTCCTGGTCTTGGAAAGGAATAACTTGCTCTTGAGCAGGTTCTACATCATACCATCACACATAGCAAAAGAAAAACAACAATCCATAAGACATAGTTCACACTTCCACTTCATATGTAACACCCCAAATTTTTAGTCAAAACCCAAATTTGGATTCAAAGCCCTAAACCATGTTCAGAGGGGAATTTAGAAATTTTTGGACGTGTTGCATGTTTTGCAAAAATTCAAATTCAAACTGGAATTCAAATTATACCCAAAACAGAAAAGAAATGGAAAAAGAAAAAGGAAATCGGGAAAAAAACTGGCCAGTGGGCCGAAACAGCCAGCCGGCCCAGCAAAACCCGCGCCAGCCCGCCCCCGCGCGCGCCGCGCTGCCCCCTCGCTGACGGGTGGGACCCACATGTCATCCCTAACCCCGCGACCCCGGACTCTCTCCCGCGCGCGCGATCGCAACCGATCGGGAAATCGCGTCCCGCAGCCGAATTCCGGACCCAGCGGACTCCAACTCGATCACAACAGACCCACCGCCCTCCCCCGGCTATAAAAACCACCGATCCGATCAGTTTTCCTCACGCGATCGCCGATTTTCACTCCGGTGAGCACCGAGACTTCGCCGGTGAATTCTGGCCGATCTAAGCTCGGAAACTCTGATCTAACTCGCTGGTTTTGATCCACCGCCTCCGGGGAACTTTGCAGGTGCAGAAAACCCGAAGACTTACGGTGTAAACTCAGCGCCGACGAGCTTCGCCGTGGTTTTGCCTCGGACCTCGCCGCCGAGCACTTTCCAGGACCCCCGAGCTCGAGAAAACCCCCGAGGTGAGATCCCTGACCTCCCCTCTACCGATCTACGCCATAAGATCACAGTTCTAGGTAGAATTCTCGCGGATCCGAAACTTTCCGGCGAGTTCGCCGCTTTCCGCCGCCGTGCGCCGCCGGCAGCGCCGCCCGCTCTCGATCAGAGCGACGTGGCCGCTTGTGCGCCGTTTATTTTAAATCGCACGGTAGACTTTAAATCCCCGCGTACCGGTTCGATGTTATAATCTCAGCCGTCGGTTTAGAATCGGACGGTCCACGTCGACCCCGCGTTATAAAGGCTGGAGTTCTTACGTGCTACCCCCTGGGATTCTCTGGAATTGAGAGCTAGCCCCGGAAACTTCAGATCTAGCCCCTAGAACTTCAGAAAATCATGTAAATTCATTTAAAAATCAGTTTTAGCCCCTGGACTTAATAGAAATTAAGAAAAACACCTCTGTTAAGTGTAGATAGACCCCTGGAAATTATGAAAATAATATTATAGACCCTGTGATGGGTGAGTTTACTTTTTAACCCTGTTTAGTATTTAAATTAGGAAATTTAATATGTAACTAGTGATTAAAAATTAAAAAGTGGGACAAATATAGTTGTCAAATTAATTAAAAACTTTCTCAGTACTTAGAAAACTTTGGAGTGAGATAAAAATATATTTTTGGGCTGATATGAATCTGTTTCATTTATTAATCACATTATTTAGATTAGGGACACATTTTTAAAGTAAAGAATAGTTATAGAAAAATAGGGAAAAATAATTATGAAATAGTATACAACATAAGCCATGGTCAAAATATGATTTTAAATTATTTAGGACCAGAACCTAATCTGTTTAGGTGATGTGTATTACTAATTTAATAATAAAATATACAATTATGCATAGGAATATAAATCTGAACATATAGAAACTAGTAAATGATAAATGGAGTTTCTAAAATACAAAGAATTCAGTTTAGGGTTGATAGAAGTTGTGAAGGCACATTGTAGGCAAGTATAAATGTGGACACAAAAGTAGGAATCATATATACATGGTTAAAAGTGCATGCAAGCCACAACTTAACACATATAAAGTAACCACAACACATATAAGGGTGAATGAATTTCATAAATATGAAATGTGTGGTTTGTATGAAGTAGAAGTGTGAACTATGTCTTATGATTGTTGTTTTTCTTTTGCTATGTGTGATGGTATGAAGTAGAACCTGCTCAAGAGCAAGTTAACCCTTTCCAAGATCAGGACTACCAATTTCAAGAGCAGCAAGAAGGAGGCAAGTGTCCTTGACCACTTTGATCCTATGCTAGGATGTGTAGGAAGAATTATTTGCATTGTCAAATGAAATATGAAACCCATGCTAGGAAAGTTTCCCTAGAATTGCATTACCTTGTTTCCTTGTAGCTTGGGTTGGGATTTATTTTGTCATGTCATTTATTTACATGCATACGCTTAGCCATGCTTAGAATGGGATATTTGGGATATGAGATCATCAGTTTATTATACCATACTCTTGAATGAGTTATTGTGAGTTATGTAGAGGAAGGGACCAAGGCAAGTTGGATGTTTTGGTTGTGTGCTGGGTGCACGAGACTTGGGTTTGTGTTTAGTACTTGCCTGGATCCTAAGGACCGGCTCATGGAGCATGTAACCCGGCTTTACAGTGCCAACCACATGCTGAGATGGGGCAGCTTAGCCAATTAATTAGGTGTATCCCCGGCGTAGTATGGGTGTGTTGGATGGTGCGGGGAGTAGGTGTCAGCTGGACTACCATATGAACCGCAAGGCTCAAGAGGGGGCCACTGCAGCGGGGTTGGAGCCTCTTGTATGCTGTTAGGGGTGAAACCTCAGTGGGCCCACGCTCGTCGGGAATCCCTTTGTAAAGGCTTTGTAGTGATCTCTTGGCCGCACACCTGGGAAGTGTGAATGTGGAACGTAGCCACTGGCATAATGGAGGTTCTTTTAGTCCACCCGGCAACGGGGGATGAAATCACTACTTGTGGGTACAGTGGTACAAACTCTGCAGAGTCAAAACTGTCTTGACAGCCGTGCTCACGGTTAAGAGCGGCCTGGACTTATTCATGATTAGAGGAGTGAAGGTTTTTGGGAGTTGTGGATGTTAAGCGGGGAGCTTAACATTGGAAATAATGTTATGGTTATTTGGCTATGATGATGGGATGGGAGATTGGGACCATTTCACCTGTGTAGTAATGTAGGTGCTTAATAAGCTAAGGTGATAGGTATTAATTGCGTAGTGCTTTAACCATGAGTTCAACCTCTCCTTGTTCTAGCCATGCATGATATGATTTTCCCACACTTGCTGAGTACCATTGGTACTCAACCTTGCATATTTGTTGGTTTATATTGCTGCTCAGGTCAAGATAATGAGGTGGTGTATAATGACCAAGATTTTGGACCCGAGGAAGGCTTTTAGGTTCATGAAGACCCCCGGGCAACGCCTGTGATGGAGCCCTAAAGAATAATATTCCGCTGCTAGTTTATTTACTTGTGATGAAGCATTAGTGTCCATTGAGACATTTGCGATGTAAGACTTATTTATATTCGACACCTGGCTTGTCATAAATGATGCTTCACTATTTGTCATCACATGTATGAGAAAATGATCCTGGCATACATGTGATATTCACTTGGTTGTTTCTTCGGAAAAACCGGGTGTGACAGAGGTGGTATCAGAGCCAAGGTTGCCCGTAGGAACGTGGACCTAGGTAGAAATGGACGTATTTAAGGGCCTTATTTTCTTAAAAACTATTTTCCAAGGTGTGGGTGGAAAAAGTGTTATTAAAGGAGTCATTTTCTTCATCTTACCCCAACTTTCATTCAAAATAGGATTTTTATTTGAGAATTTATCTAACCTAATTTTAAATTCTTTTGTTTTAGATGGTTCGCATGATTCGCACCGCTCGTAAGTCCACAGGAGGGAGAGTTCCCGTAGTTGCCCTTGCCGAAAGAGAGGAGAGTCGTCCAGTGACGTACCTTTCCTACGGATTGGCAGTAGGAGACTTGTTGCGCCGACTTCGACGTATGCTCGAAGCCGCCGGCAATACGGGCAAGCTCATAATCCACTATAACTCCACCAGGACCATCCGTGAGAAGAGGGAAGAATGGAGTTCGGAGATGAGGATTATACACGAGAATCAGCTGCTGAAGATCCACCATTCCCCAGCTTGTCGAGCAACACAAGTTGACGCGGAGAGAGATGTCACCTGGGAGGCCATCACCTGCCAGAGTCACATCTATCGTCGCCACTTGGACAAAACTGAGTACATGTATGTCCTCCAGCGTGAGAGTGGTACCACGGAGTACAAGTACCCACCGGTGCAGCAAGGGACTTCCCATGAGCACATGGACTTGTGCTTGGAGGATGCCGCTATGCTCAGCACTCGACTGCAGGAGTGTCAACAAGAGCTTCAGGATGTCCGAGACACCCTGAAGGAAACGGAGGCGTTGCTGCGAGCTTGCTTAAAGGCGAGAGAAAGAGGAGATGGGAATGAACTGTGTGTCACCGTGAGTGATCCATGGACTCCTGACTCCCCGGATCGCCGAGCAATCAGGCGTCGTCGCACTTCTCCACCAGCAGCCTCCCCACCCAAAGCAGAGTCCGAAGGTAGCCGAAATGAGGAGGAAGATCCCGAGGAGCCAGCTCAAGAGGACGAGTAGTGTAGAGTCTTTCCCCTAGCTAGCAAGAGGTCGAGTAGTCGAGTCGTGACGTAGTTAATGGTGTGATAATGCTTGGTGTGTGACGTGAGTTGTGGAAGCCATGAGCAATTGTCCACAGCCTCGTCTTCAGATTGTTTTGCTTTGGTGTGTGAACCCATAGGAAATAATAGTGCATTTATTTGATGTGAGATATAAACCCTCGTAAAATTTTAACAAAGCCTCAACACCTCAAAGTACCAACAAATGAAGGTAGTAAGATGATACTAAATGGTATCAAATTAACATTTGTTGATTCTGCCAGATGGCCGGAAGAGGGAAAGGACGTGCTGCCAACCCCGCCAACAACAACGATGAGGCATGCAACCCTCATCTTTCTGAAGGCCAGGACAGGGGTGGTCGCCGTGAAGAAGTTGATCCTCTCCACCAAATGCTGGAGAATCAAAATCAGCTTATCCAGAACTTGACTCAAGTGGTGGCCAACTTGCATCAAGTTCCACCTCCACAAGCTGCACCACGCCAACCAAGGTTGAGTGAGTTTCTAGGAACTCAACCTCCAAAGTTTGCAAGTGCTGCTGAACCTCTGGAGGCAGATGATTGGCTGAAGACCATTGAAAGTAAGATGAGGATAATACAATGCCAAGGGTATGAGAGGGTGCTGTTTGCCTCTCATCAATTGCATGGACCTGCTGCTGATTGGTGGACCGCTTACGTGACCGCCCATCATGACCCTGAGAACATCACTTGGGAAGAGTTCAAGCGTAGCTTCCGCAACCACTACATCCCAAGAGGTGAACTCAAAAACAAGAGGAAAGAGTTTCTGGGACTGCAGCAGGGAAACATGACGGTGAGGGAATACCTCACTAAATTTACTCAACTATCCCGTTATGCTCCACGAGACATAGAGACTGATGAGCAGAAACAAGATTGTTTCGTGGAAGGGCTTACCGCAGAGATGCAGTGTGCCATGTCCTCCAATGAGTATGAAAGTTTTCAAAAGATGGTGGACAGAGCATTTGTGGTAGAAAGGAAGCTAAAGGCCCTAGAAAATGAGAATAAGAGGAAGGCCGGGTGGTCACATCAAGCCTCAGGGAGCAACACTCGCCCACGTATGATGCAGCAACCTACGGGGCAGATGAGCCGTGCTGCGGTACCCTATTCAGCACCAAGAGGGTACAACCCAAACTACAGGCCTCCCGCAGCATCTGCACAGCCGACACGTCAGTTTGTGCAGCAGCCTCGCCCTGCATATCCACCTCGACCAGCAGTACAAGGACCCCCAAACCAACCCCAAGACAACAAGGGCCCAGCACCTAAGGTTGGGGTGCAATGTTTCAACTGTGGTGAAGTGGGGCACTACGCCCATAAATGCCCGAAGAAGAAGCCTGCGCCGCCACAACAGCAGAATGTAGTGAGAGGACGGGTGAACCACGTCACCATGGAGGAAGCACAAGAGGCACCCGACGTGGTAGTTGGTAAGTTTCCTGCCAATTTACACCTTGCAACTCTGCTGTTTGATTCTGGTGCTACCCACTCGTTCATTGCTCAAGGGTTTGTTAAGAAGCATGACCTAGCAACCACACAAATGAACCATGTGTTAGCGGTAAACTCTCCAGGTGGAGAAATAAGGACAAGACAAGTGTGTCCCAAAGTGAGCCTAGACATTAATGGGGTAGTATTTACTGCTAACCTCATAGTGATAGATTCACAAGGGATAGATATTATTTTGGGTATGGATTGGTTGACCAAACATAAAGGAATCATCCATTGTTCGAACAGAACGGTGGAACTAACTCACCCTAGTGGTACCAAGGTAAAGTTCATAACGATACACGAGCCTAGGAGGGACATTAAATTAAATCAAGTGGAGGTGAAAGTTGAGGAAATCAGGACTATCAGGGAATATCCAGATGTTTTTCCGGAGGAATTGCCAGGAATGCCTCCCGACCGTGACGTGGAATTCGCAATTGAGCTAGTACCGGGAACAGCCCCGATATACAAGAGACCTTATCGAATGGACTCCAAGCAGCTGGAAGAGCTCAAGGATCATTTGAGAGAACTGACGGAGAAGGGGTATATTCGCCCTAGTTCCTCACCATGGGGAGCTCCGATGATATTTGTGCCCAAGAAAGACGGAACCCAAAGGTTATGCGTGGATTACCGTGCCTTAAATGAGGTAACCATAAAAAACAAGTACCCATTGCCTCGCATTGAAGACTTGTTTGATCAGTTGAGGGGAGCTTGTGTGTTCTCGAAAATTGATCTCAGGTCGGGATACCACCAGCTCAAGATAAGGCAATCTGATATTCCCAAGACAGCTTTCGTATCTCGGTACGGACTGTATGAATACACTGTCATGCCTTTTGGGCTAACCAATGCCCCGGCATATTTCATGTACCTTATGAACAAGGTATTCATGGAATATCTGGACAAGTTTGTGGTGGTTTTCATAGATGATATTCTCGTCTTCTCCAAAGATGAAGAAGAACATGAGAAACATCTAAGGTTGGTGTTACAGAGGCTGAGAGAACACCAACTATATGCCAAGTTGAGCAAGTGTGAGTTTTGGCTGAAGAGAGTTCCCTTCTTAGGACATATAATCTCGGAGGGAGGAATCTCCGTCGATCCTGCCAAAATCGAGGATATCCAGAAGTGGAAGACCCCTGAAAATGTCGGGGAAGTTCGAAGCTTTTTGGGATTGGCTGGATACTATCGACGGTTTATTGAGGGATTCTCCAAGATCTCGAGACCTCTCACCAAAATGTTGGAAAAGGGAATCACATTCACCTGGACGCCACAGTGCGATACGAGCTTTCAGGAGCTAAAGAAGAGATTGACAACAGCCCCAGTGTTGGTTATGCCAGATATGCAGAAGAATTTCACAGTGTACTGCGATGCCTCTGGAAATGGGTTGGGATGTGTTCTCATGCAAGAAGGACATGTCGTGGCATATGCATCCCGACAGCTTCGGAAGCACGAGAAGAACTATCCTACCCATGACCTAGAACTAGCCGCAGTGGTACACGCGTTGAAAATTTGGCGGCACTATTTGATGGGGAAGAGGACAGAAATATATACGGATCATAAGAGTTTGAAGTACATATTCACACAGCCAGATCTCAACCTCAGACAAAGGAGATGGTTGGAGCTAATCAATGACTTTGATATAGGCATCAACTATCATCCCGGGAAAGCAAACGTCGTGGCCGATGCTTTGAGTCGGAAAGTGCAGGTCAATAAGTTGAGCTTGAAGGACATGCCTGCGGAATTGAAGGACGAAGTTATAAGACTCAATCTATGTCTAGTAAATAGTGGTGAAGCCATCGCCATGGAAGTGGACTCCACACTCGAGCAAGACATACGCGAGGGCCAAAAGAATGATGAGAAGATACAAGAGATCAGACAGCTCATTAAGGAAAATAAAGCTCCTGGTTTTAGTGAGGATGAACAGGGAACGGTGTGGCACGGGAAAAGGATCTGTGTGCCAGAAGTAAAAGAGATCCGTGAATTAATTTTGAAGGAGGCTCACGATTCTGACTATTCCATTCATCCTGGGAGTACGAAGATGTACCAGGACCTCAAGAGCAGGTATTGGTGGTATGGCATGAAGCGAGATGTCGCGGAACATGTTGCCCTATGTGACACATTTCAGTTGGTGAAAGCAGAACATCAACGACCCGCGGGATTATTGCAACCACTCAAAGTACCTGAATGGAAGTGGGAAGAAATCAGCATGGATTTTTTCGTGGGATTGCCTAGGACCCCATCCGGGTATGATTCAATATGGGTCATTATTGATAGGCTAACCAAGGTAGCTCATTTCATCCCTGTGAAAGAAAGCTACAGTGGATCTAAATTGGCAGAATTGTACATGTCAAGGATTGTGTGTTACCATGGAGTGCCAAAGAAGATAGTGTCGGACCGAGGGACACAGTTCACCTCGAGGTTTTGGCAAAAGTTGCATGAAACCATGGGAACCCATCTGAACTTCAGCTCTGCCTATCATCCCCAAACTGACGGGCAGACGGAAAGAACCAATCAGATCCTTGAAGATATGTTAAGGGCATGTGCACTCAAAAACAATAGGAGTTGGGACAAGAACTTACCGTATGCGGAGTTTTCCTATAACAACAGCTATCAAGCTAGTATGAAGATGTCACCGTTTGAAGCTTTGTATGGAAGGAAGTGCAGAACTCCCCTATTTTGGAACCAAACAGGAGAAAGTAAAGTGTTTGGTCCAGAAGTGCTACAAGAAGCCGAGGCAAAGGTGAGGGAGATTCGCAACAATTTGAGGATAGCACAAACACGCCAAAAGAGCTATGCCGATGTACGAAGAAGAGAACTCGTTTTTAACGTGGGAGACTATGTTTATCTCAAGGTGTCCCCTATCAGAGGACTTCGTCGGTTCAAGGTGAAAGGGAAGTTGTCACCTCGATACATCGGACCCTTTCAGGTTTTGGAAAGGAAGGGCGAAGTGGCGTACCAACTAGAGTTACCGGTTCATCTATCGGACGTGCATGATGTATTCCATGTGTCACAACTCAAGAAATGCCTGAGGACGCCTGAAGAGGTGTTACCCATGAATGAAGTGGATGTAGCTGAAGATTTGTCTTATGCCGAGCAACCATACAAGATTTTGGAGACAATGGAACGCCTCACCAGAAACAAGAGAATCCGGATGTGCAAGGTGCAGTGGAAGCATCACTCAGAAGAGGAAGCTACCTGGGAACGGGAAGATGAGCTCAAGGCGCAATTTCCGGAATTGTTTCCTTAGAAACACCAATCTCGAGGACGAGATTTCTTTTAAGGGGGGTAGAGCTGTAACACCCCAAATTTTTAGTCAAAACCCAAATTTGGATTCAAAGCCCTAAACCATGTTCAGAGGGGAATTTAGAAATTTTTGGACGTGTTGCATGTTTTGCAAAAATTCAAATTCAAACTGGAATTCAAATTATACCCAAAACAGAAAAGAAATGGAAAAAGAAAAAAGAAATCGGGAAAAAAACTGGCCAGTGGGCCAAAACAGCCAGCCGGCCCAGCAAAACCCGCGCCAGCCCGCCCCCGCGCGCGCCGCGCTGCCCCTCGCTGACGGGTGGGACCCACATGTCATCCCTAACCCCGCGACCCCGGACTCTCTCCCGCGCGCGCGATCGCAACCGATCGGGAAATCGCGTCCCGCAGCCGAATTCCGGACCCAGCGGACTCCAACTCGATCACAACAGACCCACCGCCCTCCCCCGGCTATAAAAACCACCGATCCGATCAGTTTTCCTCACGCGATCGCCGATTTTCACTCCGGTGAGCACCGAGACTTCGCCGGTGAATTCTGGCCGATCTAAGCTTGGAAACTCTGATCTAACTCGCTGGTTTTGATCCACCGCCTCCGGGGAACTTTGCAGGTGCAGAAAACCCGAAGACTTACGGTGTAAACTCAGCGCCGACGAGCTTCGCCGTGGTTTTGCCTCGGACCTCGCCGCCGAGCACTTTCCAGGACCCCCGAGCTCGAGAAAACCCCCGAGGTGAGATCCCTGACCTCCCCTCTACCGATCTACGCCATAAGATCACAGTTCTAGGTAGAATTCTCGTGGATCCGAAACTTTCCGGTGAGTTCGCCGCTTTCCGCCGCCGTGCGCCGCCGGCAGCGCCGCCCGCTCTCGATCAGAGCGACGTGGCCGCTTGTGCGCCGTTTATTTTAAATCGCACGGTAGACTTTAAATCCCCGCGTACCGGTTCGATGTTATAATCTCAGCCGTCGGTTTAGAATCGGACGGTTCACGTCGACCTCGCGTTATAAAGGCTGGAGTTCTTACGTGCTACCCCCTGGGGTTCTCTGGAATTGAGAGCTAGCCCCGGAAACTTCAGATCTAGCCCCTGGAACTTCAGAAAATCATGTAAATTCATTTAAAAATCAGTTTTAGCCCCTGGACTTAATAGAAATTAAGAAAAACACCTCTGTTAAGTGTAGCTAGACCCCTGGAAATTATGAAAATAATATTATAGACCCTGTGATGGGTGAGTTTACTTTTTAACCCTGTTTAGTATTTAAATTAGGAAATTTAATATGTAACTAGTGATTAAAAATTAAAAAGTGGGACAAATATAGTTGTCAAAATTAATTAAAAACTTTCTCAGTACTTAGAAAACTTTGGAGTGAGATAAAAATATATTTTTGGGCTGATATGAATCTGTTTCATTTATTAATCACATTATTTAGATTAGGGACACATTTTTAAAGTAAAGAATAGTTATAGAAAAATAGGGAAAAATAATTATGAAATAGTATACAACATAAGCCATGGTCAAAATATGATTTTAAATTATTTAGGACCAGAACCTAATCTGTTTAGGTGATGTGTATTACTAATTTAATAATAAAATATACAATTATGCATAGGAATATAAATCTGAACATATAGAAACTAGTAAATGATAAATGGAGTTTCTAAAATACAAAGAATTCAGTTTAGGGTTGATAGAAGTTGTGAAGGCACATTGTAGGCAAGTATAAATGTGGACACAAAAGTAGGAATCATATATACATGGTTAAAAGTGCATGCAAGCCACAACTTAACACATATAAAGTAACCACAACACATATAAGGGTGAATGAATTTCATAAATATGAAATGTGTGGTTTGTATGAAGTAGAAGTGTGAACTATGTCTTATGATTGTTGTTTTTCTTTTGCTATGTGTGATGGTATGAAGTAGAACCTGCTCAAGAGCAAGTTAACCCTTTCCAAGATCAGGACTACCAATTTCAAGAGCAGCAAGAAGGAGGCAAGTGTCCTTGACCACTTTGATCCTATGCTAGGATGTGTAGGTAGAATTATTTGCATTGTCAAATGAAATATGAAACCCATGCTAGGAAAGTTTCCCTAGAATTGCATTACCTTGTTTCCTTGTAGCTTGGGTTGGGATTTATTTTGTCATGTCATTTATTTACATGCATACGCTTAGCCATGCTTAGAATGGGATATTTGGGATATGAGATCATCAGTTTATTATACCATACTCTTGAATGAGTTATTGTGAGTTATGTAGAGGTAGGGATCAAGGCAAGTTGGATGTTTTGGTTGTGTGCTGGGTGCACGAGACTTGGGTTTGTGTTTAGTACTTGCCTGGATCCTAAGGACCGGTTCATGGAGCATGTAACCCGGCTTTACAGTGCCAACCACATGCTGAGATGGGGCAGCTTAGCAAATTAATTAGGTGTATCCCCGGCGTAGTATGGGTGTGTTGGATGGTGCGGGGAGTAGGTGTCAGCTGGACTACCATATGAACCGCAAGGCTCAAGAGGGGGCCACTGCAGCGGGGTTGGAGCCTCTTGTATGCTGTTAGGGGTGAAACCTCAGTGGGCCCACGCTCGTCGGGAATCCCTTTGTAAAGGCTTTGTAGTGATCTCTTGGCCGCACACCTGGGAAGTGTGAATGTGGAACGTAGCCACTGGCATAATGGAGGTTCTTTTAGTCCACCCGGCAACGGGGGATGAAATCACTACTTGTGGGTACAGTGGTACAAACTCTGCAGAGTCAAAACTGTCTTGACAGCCGTGCTCACGGTTAAGAGCGGCCTGGACTTATTCATGATTAGAGGAGTGAAGGTTTTTGGGAGTTGTGGATGTTAAGCGGGGAGCTTAACATTGGAAATAATGTTATGGTTATTTGGCTATGATGATGGGATGGGAGATTGGGACCATTTCACCTGTGTAGTAATGTAGGTGCTTAATAAGCTAAGGTGATAGGTATTAATTGCGTAGTGCTTTAACCATGAGTTCAACCTCTCCTTGTTCTAGCCATGCATGATATGATTTTCCCACACTTGCTGAGTACCATTGGTACTCAACCTTGCATATTTGTTGGTTTATATTGCTGCTCAGGTCAAGATAATGAGGTGGTGTATAATGACCAATATTTTGGACCCGAGGAAGGCTTTTAGGTTCATGAAGACCCCCGGGCAACGCCTGTGATGGAGCCCTAAAGAATAATATTCCGCTGCTAGTTTATTTACTTGTGATGAAGCATTAGTGTCCATTGAGACATTTGCGATGTAAGACTTATTTATATTCGACACCTGGCTTGTCATAAATGATGCTTCACTATTTGTCATCACATGTATGAGAAAATGATCCTGGCATACATGTGATATTCACTTGGTTGTTTCTTCGGAAAAACCGGGTGTGACATCATACAAACCACACATTCATATTTATGAAAGTCATTCACCATTATATGTGTTGTGGTTACTCTATGTGTGTTGATTTGTGGATTGCATGCACTATTAATCATATGTATATGATTCTTACTTTTGTGTTCACATTTATACTTACATACTATATATATGAGTTTCCAACTTAGATAAATTCCTTATATTTAATTACTACACCTTTACCAAGTGTGCATGAAAAGTATTTTTCTTCCCCATATGTGCTTTCATAATTTCTACCAACCCTAAACTGAACTCTTTGGATCTTAAAAACTCCATTTATCATTTACTAGTTGCTATATTTTCAGATTTATATTCCTATGCATAATTGTGTACTTTATTATGAAATTAGTAATACACATCATCTAACTAAAATAGGTTCTGGTCCTAAATAATTTATTAACATATTTTGACCTTTGCCTCTGATGTAAACTATTTCATAAATATTTTCCCTATTTTCTAAAACTATTTATTACTTAAAAATGTGTCCCTAATTGTGAATAATAAATTAAACAGATTCAATTCAGTCCAAAATATGTTGTTATCTCACTCCAAAATTTCCTAAACACTGAGAAAGTCTTTAACTTAATTTTGACAATATGTTTGTCCACTTTTTAATTTTTAAACACTAGTTACATATTCATTTTCCTAAATTAAATACTAAACAGGGCTAAAAAGATAAACTCACCCCATTACAGGGTCTATAATATTATTTTCAGAATTTCCAGGGGTCTAGCTACACTTTTCAGAGGTGTTTTTCCTAATTTTTATTAAATCCAGGGGCTAAAACTGATTTTTAAATGAATTTACATGATTTTCTGGAGTTCCAGGGGCTAGATCAGAAGTTTCTGGGGCTAGCTCTTATTTCCCGAGAACCCCAGGGGGTAGCACGTAAGATTTCCAGTCTTTATAATGTGGGGCTGACGTGGACCGTCCAATTTTAAACCGACGGCCGAGATTATAACATCGAACCGGTACGCGGGGATTTAAACCCTACCGTGTGATTTAAAATAAATGGCGCACAAGCGGCCACGTCGCTCTGATCGAGCGCGGGCGGCGCTGCCGGCGGCGCACGGCGGCGGGAAGCGGCGATCTCGCCGGAAACTTTCGGATCCTCGAGAATTCTGCCTAGAACTGTGATCTTATGGCATAGATCGGTAGAGGGGAGGTCGGGGATCTCACCTTGGGGGTTTTCTTGAGCTCGGAGGTCCCGGGAGGTGATCGGCGGCGAGGTCCGAGGCAAAACCACGGCGAAGCTCGTCGGCACTGTGTTTACACCGCAAGTCACCGAGTTTTCTGCACCTGCAAGGTTCCCCGGAGGCGGTGGATCAAGACCAGCGAGTTAGATCGGAGTTTTCGAGCTTAGATCGGCCAGAATTCACCGGAGAAGTCTCGGTTCTCACCGGAGTAAAAATCGGCGATCGCGTGGGAAAAACAGAACGGGGTCGGGGTTTTTATAGATAGGAGAGGGCGGCGTGTCGATTGTGATCGAGTTTGAGTCGTCCGGGATCAAAATTCGGCTGGGAGACGCGGTTTCCAGGGGGTAGTTTTGATTCGGGAGAGAGAGGCGTCCCGGGGTCGGCCGATCGCGCGCGAGGAAGAAGATGACGGCGGGCCCCGCATGTCAGTGAGAGGGAGAGGCGCGCGGCTTTGGGCTGGCGGGGGAGAAAAATGGTGGGCCGGCTGGTGGGTTCGGCCCACTGGCCGGTTAGGTTTTAGTTTTCTTTTTCTTTTTTTTTTCTATTTCTTTTTTGATTTGAGTTTAATTTTAATTCCAGTTCGAATTTGAATTTTTGCAAAACATGCAACACGTCCAAAAAATTTTAAATTCTCCTCCTAACATGATTTAAGGTTTTGAATCAAAATTTTGGGGTGTTACACCTTTACAAAGGGGCTACTAGATGTATGGACTCACTAAGGTTTCACCGGCAGGCTAGAATCTCCAATTCTCCCACCCACGGGCCCCCTCTTGTGCCATGCAGTTCCCAGGGCAGTCCTCACTCGACTCCCATTCCCCGCGCCTTCCACAGTCCATAACACTCAAGCAACTTACCTAATTACTCAACTAAGCCGCACCCATACTTGGCCTTGTGGTGGCACTGTTATCCTGGTATGTGCATGCATGAACCGGTCCTTAGATCTACGGCAAGTAACCACCATCTCATGCTACCTCATTCACAAAGCCAGGCTTGCCTAGATCTCCCTCCGATCCATGTTCATTAACAACATCAGTTTCTTATTGTCATTACGAGTGCAGTTAGCTAGACACATCTAACTCGCTTCCCAATCCCATGGACTCAGCGAAGCATAAAAGTAAAATCATACCCGACTCATAGACTTCCCAGGCAACAAGGGTGGTTTAACCAAAACTAGTAAACTCCTATAAAAGGTTTTCCCATCATGTTTGACTCAGCACGCACACCTTTTTGCAAGACAAAACAGTTTTTCCCAAACATAGGATCAATATGGTCAAGGAGCACTTGCCTTGTTCTTGCGGTTCCGGTAGCTCTTGGATCTCGAAACCTTGTTGTTGCAGCTCGTCGTAGACAGCTCCCTGAGCTTCTCCTTCTATACAGGATCACACACATACAAGATTCATAACAATCAATACTATGCACAACTTTAAACTAGATGCAATGATGCATATGCATGCTATCCTATAATGCAGTTTTATTAGATCGGTTATGGATTTATGATGAACAGGGGTGTTCGGATCAGATGTGGACGTGGTGATGACCTTGTCCTTAGATCAACCCGATCAACAAGTGATCTGTCCACGAGAAAGCTTCTGTTCGAAAGGAATCGAAGAACAGATGCAAAGAAAACACGATGATGTCGTAAGGTGGTATTGGAGACCTACCTTACGTTCTTCTCGGTCTTCGGGTCCTTCTCAGATCGTGGGCTCTCTTCCAGCGATCTTCCTTGCTGAACTCCGGCGATGGCTTTCTCGGTGAGTTGAGGCTAGGGTTCTAAGTCGTCGGCTTAGGAGTTGGAAAAGAAATTCGTGGTTTCGGCCAAAGGTTCTGGGTTCTATTTATTATCGGCAAGAGAAGAGTCCTAATCTGATTGGACTTCGATTTAAGAGTTCTACTCAGATTGTCGTTGGATCCTAACATCTTATCTTTAGTTGATTTGGTGTGGTAACATTGTGGAATTCAGGTCGGTTTCTTTTCCCGTACCGGTATTCTTACGCGTACAGATTCCAAAACCGCTTCAGAACCCGTTACCTTCGCGGTGATGAGCTCCGGAAGCTCCACGTGTCCATCGGGGCCTGGTCTCTCCTTTTCCGCAGAGACGAGCTCTGGTGGTGCCGCGTGTCAAGCGGGTGAGACCTCCCTCTCCTTTGGAGGTGAGCTCCGTGTGCGCCACATATCCTGGCGGTCTGGACCTCCTCTCTTATTCGGAGGTGGCTCCGCACACGCCATGTGTCAGTGCCGGACCTTTCCTCTCTTCCTTCGAGCTCCGAGGTAGACACGTGTCCAACAGTGATGGACCTCCCCGAGATAGGCTTAGTGGTGACACGTGTCCAACAGAACCGGGCCTCTCGGAGGTGAGCTCCGGGATCGACACGTATCCCGCACGACTGGTCCTCTGATTACCGCAGGGTCGGACCTCTCCCCCTTTGCGGAGATGAGCCCCGATCCTGCCACGTAGCCAGTTTAGCGGCAGACCTCTCCCCACTTCGCATGGATGAGCTCCAAATATGCCATGTGGCCAGCAGGCCGCGGTGAGTTGTCTTCGGCGCTCTCGGTGAACTGGATTCGGCTCTTATTGGCTACCTTTTTGATATTTTTCTCTGTTCCTACTTCCTTCAAAATGTTTTCTCTTCATGGAACGTGAGTATATGCAGAAACTAAAAATGAGGGTGTTACACACGAACTCTAGTCCGGGGCCGGACGGGACCAAATGGTGCACTTTGATGGTTTGGCATGCGCGAATGGCCATCTTGGTTGAAATCAGGAAAGTCGGTAAAACTCAAGAACTCGGTTCCCAGGTGGCCAGACAGGATCTTTACCGAATACACATTCGAATGGTACAACTTGATGGTTTTGCATGCGCGGATGGCCATCTGGGTCGAAGTCGAGAAAGTCGGAAAAGTTGGTAAAACTCACAAACTCAGAAAATGGGAGGCTGGACGGAACCTTGACGGAATACACGTCCGTAAGATGCAACTTTATGGTTTTGCATGCTCGGATGGCCATCTGGGTTGAAATTGGGAAAGTCAAAAAAACTCATGAACTCGGGTCCCGGAACGACGAACTGGACCTTCACGGAATACACGTTCGGATGGTGCAACTGGAAGGTTTTCCATGCGTGGATGACCATCTGAGTAAAAATCAGGAAAGTTGGTAAAACTCACGAACTGGGGTTCTGGGAGGCCGGACGGGACCTTGACGGAATACACGTCCGGATGGTACAACTTGATGGTTTTGCATGCGCGGATGGCCATCTGGATCAAATTGAGAAACTCAGGAAAGTTGTAAAACTTACAAACTCGGGTCACGGGGCTGGACGGGACCTTGATGGAATACACGTTCGGATGGTGCAATTTGATGGTTCTGCATGCGAGGACGACCATCTAGGTTGAAGTCGAGAAAGTCGGTAAAACTCATGAACTCGGGTCCCGCGCGGCTGGACAGAACATTGATGGAATACAGGTCCGGACGGTGCAACTTGATGGTTTTGCATGCGCGGATGGATATCTCGGTCGACATCAGGAAATTCGGTAAAACTCATGAACTCGGGTACCGGGTGGCCGGATGGAATATTGATGGAATACAGGTCCGGACGGTGCAACTTGATGATATTATATGCGCGGATGAACATCTGGGTCGAAATCGAGAAAGTCGGAAAAGTCGGTAAAACTCACGAACTCGAGTTCTGGACGGTCGGAAGGACCTTGACGGAATACAGTTCCGGATGGTGCAACATGATGGTTTTGCATGTGTGGATAGCCATCTGGGTCGAAATCGAGAAACTCGGGAAAGTCAGTAAAACTCATGAACTCGGGTCTTGGGCGACCAGACAGGGCCCGAACGGTGCAACTTGATGGTTTTGCATGCGTTGATTGCCATCTGGGTCGAAATTGGGAAAGTCAGGAAAACTCATGAACTTGGGTCCCGGAACGCAAAATTGGATCTTGACGGAATACACGTTCGGATGGTGCAACTGGAAGGTTTTTCATGCGTGGATGGCCATCTGAGTAAAAATCAGGAATGTTGGTAAAACTCACTAACTCGGGTCCCGAGCAACCGGAGGGGAGGTTGACAGAATACACGTTCGGATTGTGCAACTTAATGGTTTTGCATGCGCGGATGACCATCTAGGTCAAAATCAGGAAGGTCAGAAAAACCCAAGAACTCGGGTCCCGGTCTGTCGGACGGGACCTTGACGGAATACACGTTCAGATGGTACAACTTGATGGTTTTGCATGCCTGGATGGCTATATGGGTCGAAATCGAGAAAATCCGGAAAGTCGATAAAACGCTCAAACTCGGGTCCCGGGAGGCCGGACGGAACCTTAACGGAATACAAGTCCGGACAGTGCAACTTGATGGTTTTGCATGTGCGGATGTCCATCTGGGTCAAAATCAAGAAAGTCAGGAAAGTTAGTAAAACTCACGAACTCGGGTCCCGGGGCCTGACTGAACCTTGATAGAATACAGGTTCAAACGGTGTAACCTGATGGTTTGGCATGCGCGGATGGCCATCGGGTTTGAAATCGAGAAACTCGGTAAAACTCACGAACTCAGATCCTGGGCGGCCAGATGGGAACTTTTACGGAATACACGTTCGAATGGTACAACTTGATGGTTTTGCATGCGTGGATGGCCATCTGGGTCGAAAACGAGAAAGTCAGGAAAGTCAGGAAAGTCAGTAAGACTCATGAACTCGGGTCCCCCGCGGCCGGACGAAACATTGATGGAATACAGGTCCGGACGGTGCAACTTGATGGTTTTGCATGCGCGGATGGACATGTGGGTCAAAATCGAGAAAGTCGGTAAAACTCACGAACTCGGGTCCGGGGTGGCCGGATGGGACTTTGATGGAATACACTTACGGATGGTGCAACTTGATGGTTTTGCATGCGTGGATGACCTTCTGGGTTATATCGAGAAAGTCGAGAAAGTTGGTAAAACTCATGAACTCGAGTCTCGGGCGGCCGGACAGGGCCTCGATGGAATACATGTCCGAACGGTGGAACTTGATGATTTTGCATGCATGGATGGCCATCTGGGTTGAAATCGAGAAAGTCGGGAAAACTCACGAACTCAGGTCTCGGGCGGCCGGATGGGGCCTTGACGGAATACACGTCCGGACGGTGCAACTTGATGGTTTTGCATGCGCGGATGGCCATCTGGGTCAAAATTGGGAAATTCGGGAAAACTCATGAACTCGGGTCCCAGAACGCCGAACTGGACCTTGACGGAATACAGGTTCGGATGGTGCAAATGGAAGCTTTTCCATGCGTGGATGGCCATCTGAGTAAAAATCGAGAAAGTCGGTAAAACTCACTAACTCGGGCCCCGAGCAGCCGGACGGGACGTTGATAGAATACACGTTCAAATGGTACAACTTGATGGTTTTGCATGCGCGGATGGCCATCTGGTTCGAAATCGAGAAAGTCAGGAAAGTTAGTAAAACTCACGAACTCGGGTCCCGGGAGGCCGGACGGAACCTTGATGGAATACACGTACGGACGGTGCAACTTGATGGTTTTGCATGTGCGGATGGCCATCTAGGTCAAAATCGAGAAAGTCGGTAAAACTCACGAACTCTGGTCCCGAGGTCGGAGGCGCCGAATGGTGCACTTTGATGGTTTGGCATGCGCGAATGGCCATCTGGGCTGAAATCGGGAATGTTGGTAAAACTCACGAAGTCGGGTCCCGGGTGGCCAGACGGGATCTTTACCGAATACACATTCGAATAGGACAACTTTATGGTTTTGCATGCGTGGAAGGCCATCTGGGTCGAAGTCGAGAAAGTCGGAAAAGTTGGTAAAACTCACAAACTCAGAAAATGGGAGGCCGGACGGAACCTTGACGGAATACACGTCCGTACGATGCAACTTTATGGTTTTGCATGCGCGGATGGCCATCTGGATCAAAATCGAGAAAGTCAGGAAAACTCATGAACTCGGGTCCCGGAACGCCAAACTGGACTTTGACGGAATCGGGTTCGGATGGTGCAAATGGACGGTTTTCCACGCGTGGATGGCCATCTGAGTAAAAATCGAGAAAGTCGGTAAAACTTACTAACTGGGTCCCGAGCGGCCGGATGGGACGTTGACAGAATACACGTTCAAATGGTACAAATTGATGGTTTTGCATGCGCGGATGGCCATCTGGGTCGAAATCGAGAAAGTCGGGAAAACTCACGAACTCGGATCCCGGGAGGCCGGACGGAACCTTGACGGCAGACACGTCCGGACGGTGCAACTTGATGGTTTTGCATGTGCGGATGGCCATCTGGGTCGAAATTGGGGAAGTCAGGAAAACTCATGAACTCGGGTCCCGGAACAACGAACTGGACCATTACGGAATACACGTCCGGATGGTGCAACTAGAAGGTTTTCCATGCGTGGATGGTCATCTGAGTAAAAATCGGGAAAGTTGGTAAAACTCACGAACTGGGGTTCTGGGAGGCCGGACGGGACTTTGACGGAATAAACGTCCGGACGGTACAACTTGATGGTTTTGCATGCGCAGATGGCCATCTGGATCAAGTTGAGAAACTCGGGAAAGTTGTAAAACATACAAACTCGGGTCACGGGGCCGGACGGGACCTTGATGGAATACACGTTCGGATGGTGCAACTTGATGGTTTTGCATGTGCGGATGGCCATCTGGGTTGAAATCGAGAAAGTCGGTAAAACTCATGAACTCGGGTCCCGCACGGCTAGACAGAACATTGATGGAATACAAGTCCATACGGTGCAACTTGATGGTTTTGCATGCGCGGATGGACATGTGGGTCGACATCGGGAAATTCGGTAAAACTCATAAACTCAGGTCCCGAGCAGCCAAATGGAATATTGATTGAATAGAGGTCCGGACGGTGCAACTTGATGGTTTTGCATGCGCGGATGAACTGTGAGACCTATGTGTGCTGAATACATTGGCAATTAGGATAAAAGTTAGCATTAACATTCAAAGTTTTGAATATTGCCAAAACATTCTTCTGTGGCAAGGTCCGACAAATTCTTTGTTAGGTCCGCCAAGTGTTGGCAAGGTCCGGAGAGCTCCTGCAAGGTCCGGAGAGCTTCTGTGAGGTCCGGAGCTTGTTTTTAGGGAGCTCCCGTGAAGTTCAACTGGTAGAACTGCAGCATCTTGTTTTTACTTTTAACTCGCAATGTTTCAAATTTGCTTTATGGGAAGGTTTGCTTAGTATTAATTTGCTAAGTTTTTGGTGTGTTTTGGTGGTTATGGCTGTTATCATTTGATATGGTTTGCAACATGCTTATGTGACGTGCTCATGTAAGGTGTTGTGGTTTTCGAACTAACGTGAGCCAAGTCGAGGACTTGTGCTCAGAAGAATTGGTTGTTTATTCATGTGCAGGTGTTGCTTGAGTTCAAGACATGGCTGGTGACGGGATCCTTGGACTAGTCTCAGGGAGGAGATGAGGTTCCAACAACCAAGTTCGGGAGGAGCTGTGGTTGAGTTGATCGGGAGGTCGCGCAGCATGTTTGGATCAAGGGCAGTGCATATGAAGGTTGTGTGTACGTCATTGGAAGGTGTTTGCACGTGTGCAAGGAGTGCATGGACGTGGCAACATTGTTCCAAGGCGTGATAAAGAGAAGTGGACGTAAAGAATTGGTCGGAAAGGTCCAACCGGCTGGATTGCGTACTCAGGCTGAGGCTGAGTCGGATATGGCTCAAATATGGAAGATTTGAGTTGGTTATGATAGGATTTCGTGCTAGGCACGAAGTTGAGTTGTTTTAGGAATGTTTAGGACGTTCCTAAGGTGTTTGGAAGTCTCACGATTGCTTCTATCTGTGAATAGGAGAGTACTGAGCAGTTATAGTAAGTTAGGATACGAGTCCAATTAGGAGTAGGAGTACTAGATTGGATTGATTAGTCTGAGGGCTGGCTATAAAAGCAAGGGAGGCCAGAGCTCTCGTGGGTAGAGAACTTTGGGCTGTTCCTCTTGTGTTTCTATTGAATAAAGTTCATAGTTTCGAGGAGCTTTTGTGTCTTGTTCGTCCGATTTGTTTTTCGTCAAGTCTTTCTCGCCGAGTTTCTGGACAGACCGACGTTGCTTCGGTGTTTCGTTCATAACTCGAGTTTTACAGATCCGATTGACGTGATTCTTTTTGGGTTGTCTTCAAAACTCAATTATCTATCATCTGTGAAATTTTCATGAGCTTCGGATCTGTAGTTTTTTATATACACGAGTTTCTTTGCAGCATTGCAGATCTGTTTTATATCGGGTAGAACAGATTGATCTTCGTTTAATGTTTTGATCGTATCTCAAGTTTTACTTCGTGTTTTCAAGTGATTCTTGTTGCATTAGATCCGTGACTTGATTCTCTACCTCTCTACTTGATTTGTCACAGTTGAACACGTTTGAAAACACTTGCACACACGGTTTCTTTAACTGATTGATTTTTTGCTGAGGGGTTTTTGTTGTTTCCGCTGCGAAAAGTTTTAATCTACCATTCACCCCCCTCTGGTAGCTTTTCACGTGCTCTTCGATCCTACAATTGGTATCAGAGCCAAGGTGCTCTAATCTTTGTGATTTGCATGTGTTTTGACTAACCATCATGGAGAAGTACTCCGCAAAACCTTGTGTGTTCAATGGCATCTATTTTCAGGTTTGGAAGGCGCGGATGGAGGCCTACATACAGGCGCAAGGCTTCGCCATATGGGAAAAGGTCTACCGGAACTTTGATGTACCACCCAACAATCAAGTTACGGCTGCGAACATGAGAGATGTTGACAACAACAACAAGGCTCGCAACTTGATCATCCAAGGATTGACTCAAAGCGACTTCGACCGTGTTGCACACCTCCGATCTGCATATGATGTTTGGAAAGCTCTTTGTGACTACCATGAAGGATCCAATACGATCAAGGAGGTAAGGCAATATATGTTCAAGAAAGAATACATGCGTTTTGAGATGCAACCCGGTGAGTCAATTGACGACCTTTTTGCTCGCTTTAATAAAATTCTCAGCAACTTGCGTAGTGTCAATGTTAACTTTTCAGATGCTGAAAATGCTAGACAATTGTTAGGAGCATTAGATATGTCAATTTGGGAGATGAAAGTTACATCTATTCGTGAATCTACTGTCATGAGTTCTCTTACTTTAGACGTGCTTTATTCTAAATTGAAAACTCATGAAATTGACATCATCTCACGTAAAAACCCCAACATGTCTATTGCATTTGTTTCGCAACGTGACATATCTAGTTCTAGTCAATCATCATCTAGTGGTGCACTCTCTTTGCTGTCCTCTCTAACCCTTGAACAGATTGAAGAGTTTCCAGAGGAGGAGCTTGCACTCATCTCTACTCGCTGCTCAAAAGCATTGCAAAGTGTGAGAAATAGAAGGAGAGGAAGCTCCGGACCTCAACGATGTTTTGAATGTGGTAAGACAGGACATTTTCGTACGGAGTGCCCTAACCTTTCAGGTCCGACTTCACGTGAAGAAAAGCAAACAAGGCCGAAGAAATCGTTTGCAAAGAATAAGAAGAAGAAAGATTTATCAATGCGCAACATAGTGCATAGTATGATCTCTGCAATTCAAGATTTCGGCTCAAGTGATATGGACACCGGTAGTGATGAAGATGAAGAAGCTATGGCAAATATGTGCTGCATGGCGAGCAAGTCAAGTTCAAGCTCCGAGGAGGCAGAACACAACAGCGACGATTAAGAGGTATGTCCCACTTGCGAAGAAATGTGTGATGCTATTTCTCGTGCCACTGTTATATTAAAGAAAAAGGATAAAAAACTTAGGAACAATGCTGTTAAAATTGAATCACTAGAATCTGAAATTAATCGTTTAAAAACTTTGATTCCTAGTGATGATTCTTGTTCCTCATGTGATTTAATTTATGAACAATTATCCTCTTTAAGAAGTGCACACGCATCTACACTTGATAAACTTGAACTTGAAATTGAAAAGAACAAAGAGCTTGCTGCACTTAATGATAAAAATTTGAAAGATGCTTGTTGTTCTACAATTGATTTGCATTGTTCTTCATGTGATGATCTGAATAAGAAACTAAATGATGCTATGAATGATATTTCTATTTTGAACAATGCTTTACGTGTGCATGAAGTTAAATATTGTTCAAATTGCAAACTAAAAGGAAAAACTTCATGTGAAAACTGCTTTGATCTGTCCAATAAACTTGATGACATGCATAGGACACTAGATCGGTTTTCTAATGCAAATAAGAACCTAAACTTGCTGCTGAATTCTTCCAAGTCTTGTAATGATAAAACTGGTTTAGGTTTTAATTCTCATGCTCATGCTAAGGCACACCCACCTAAAGTTGTAAAGTCATTAGGAAGCGGTTTGATTCAAACAGCTCCTAGACAAAAAGAGGTGATTTTCAAATCTGCAGGAGTACTGTCCCATTCGGGTTCTAATAAACGTGTTGCTTGCTCATCTAGACATGATAATAAGGTTATTTTTCATTGTACCTACTGTGGTAGAGATGGTCATGTCATGGATTTTTGTTATAGACTAGCTAAACACGATAAGAAACAAAGAATACTTGCTAGATCACATAACAACCAAGCAAAATCTGCTAGACCGAATGTTCGGAGCTTGCAACCTGCTGTAATGAGTCAAAAACTTGCTCCCGGACCTACTGTTTTTTGTGCTACATATAACACATCTTCTAAGTCAGTAGTTGGGAACAAAAATTTTCAATGTTTGGCTCATAAACCTGCTGTACCTTCTCAGCTTTCGCGTGTTATTCCTGCTGGACGTCGTGTGACTCAGTACTGGATTCCTAAAAGTCTTTTAATTAACCCCAGTATTGAGTCATCGACGTATTGTGCTGCTGTGTAGGTTTCACGTTTGAGGAAGGAGAACATTTGGATTGTGGATTCAGGTTGCTCACGCCACATGACCGGTAACAAAGAATGGTTCTCCTCTACCTCTTTTGTGTCACGTGTAGAAAATGTTACTTTCGCCGATAACTCTTCTACTCCCATAATTGCTAAAGGTTCGGTTAGAGTAAACAATCTCTACACTTTGAAAGATGTGGCACTTGTTAAAAATTTGAAATACAACTTGCTTTCGGTTTCACAATTGCTAGATGAAAATCTAGAGGTTAGCTTTGCTAAAAATTGCTGCAAGGTTGTAGATTCAAAAGGTGAGCTTTTGTTTAACATGTCTAGGTTTGGAAGAGTTTTTAAAGCTGATTTTGATTTGTCAACTTCTAAGCATCGGTGTCTAGTTGCTAATGATACAAAGGATCTATATTTATTGCATCGTAGACTTGGTCACATAGGCTTTGATCATCTCACTCGTGTTAGTGCTCTCGATCGCATACGTGGGCTGCCGAAGCTTAAAAAGGACAATGATATTGTGTGCTCTTCTTGTAGACATGCTAAGTTTGTTGCAGGTTCACATGCTCCTCTCACAATGACCATGACAGCTGAACCGGGACAACTTTTACATCTTGACACAGTAGGTCCGGCACGTGTTCAATCCTTCGGAGGTAAATGGTATATGCTTGTGATTGTTGATGATTATTCCAGATATTCTTGGGTTTATTTTATGGCATCTAAGAATGAAGCTTTTAGTCATTTTAGAACTTTATTTCTTAGATTATCTATTGATCACCCAGGATCATTAAAAGCAATTAGAAGTGATAACGGAACTGAATTTAAAAACCAATCCTTTGATCACTTTTATGCTGAAAATGGAATAGATCATCAATACTCTTCACCCTATGTACCACAACAAAATGGTGTCGTAGAAAGAAAGAACAGGACCTTAGTTGAGATGGCTAGGACTATGCTTGATGAATATCAAACTCCTAGGAAATTTTGGGCTGATGCAATTGCAACCGCTTGTTATGTCTCAAATCGTGTTTTCTTGCGTGCTAAGCTTGGAAAAACCCCATATGAGCTCCGGTTTGGACATAGGCCTAGTGTTACACACTTTAGGGTTTTTGGATGCAAATGCTTTGTTAAGAAACATGGTAATCTTGATAAATTTGAAGCTAGATCTGTTGATGGCATGTTTCTTGGTTATCCATCTCATACTAGAGGCTACCGTGTGCTTTTACTTGACTTTAACAAAATTGTGGAGACTTGCGAGGTTTCTTTTGATGAAGCTAGCCCAAGTACTAGCTCCGATATTGCAGGTCCGGATCCATATCCGCAGGGGGAGAGTATTTTTATTGAAGAAGATGAATAAGTGGTGCTGCTGCCCGAAAACTCGGAAGTAAATAACGATCAAGCTGCTGATTTTGCACCACAACCAGCACCAACAGTCACTACTGCTGGTTCGGACCTTCCTCAATCAACAAGCTCTCCTAATCAAAGGTCCGAACATGAAGAAGAAGGTGCTTGTGAAGTGTCTACTCCCCTCCGAGTACTCAAAAGTCATCCTCCACAACAAATCATTGGAAGCTTGCATGAACGAGTCACTCGGTCCAGGTTTTGCGATCCAAACTCTCATGCTCATTCTGCTTTTGTTGCTTCTTTTGAACCCAGGGATATATCACACGCACTCACTAATGAATCTTGGGTTAATGCCATGCAAGAAGAGTTAGAAAATTTGAAAGAAATAATGTTTGGAAACTTGTACCTCCACCTCAAGGTCACACATTAATTGGAACTAAATGGGTATTTAAAAATAAGCAAAGTGAGGATGGGGTTGTGGTTAGGAATAAAGCTAGGTTGGTTGCTCAAGGTTTCACTCAAATTGAAGGTCTAGATTTTGATGAAACATTTGCTCCTGTTGCTAGATTAGAAGCTATAAGAATTTTATTAGCATTTGCTGCATCTAAAGGTTTCAAGTTATATCAAATGGATGTTAAAAGTGCTTTTCTTAATGGCTACGTAGAGGAGGAGGTTTATGTTAAGCAGCCACCGGGTTTTGAAAATCCAAATTTTCCTAATCATGTTTACAAACTGCCCAAAGCCTTGTACGGTCTAAAACAAGCCCCTAGAGCATGGTATGATAGGTTAAAAACATTCTTACTTGAAAAGGGGCTTACCATGGGCAAGGTTGATAAATCTCTTTTTGTACTTAAGCATGGCAATGACTCATTATTCGTTCAAGTGTATGTGGATGATATTATCTTTGGTTGTGCTTCTCATGATCTCGTGTCCAAGTTTTCAGCTATGATGAGTTCAGAATTTGAGATGAGTATGATGGGAGAACTCACATACTTTTTGGGGCTGCAAATCAAGCAAACAAAAGAAGGAACTTTTGTGCATCAAACTAAGTATACAAAGGACCTTCTTAAGCGCTTCAACATGGACAAATGCAAGCCTCTTCGGACACCAATGGGAACAGCAACAACACTTGAACTTGACGAAGATGGTGACCCGATCGATAAAAAAGAATACAGAAGTATGATTGGATCACTTTTGTATCTCACGCCGTCAAGACCGGACATACAATTCAGCGTATGTCTTTGTGCACGTTTTCAAGCTTCTCCACGTGCTTCACATCGCCAAGCCATCAAAAGGATTCTCAGGTACCTACATGGAACTCAAGAATTTGGCATTTTTCTTCCTTCTTCCTCAACCGTTTCTTTGAAAGTTTTTTCGGATGCTGATTTTGGGGGTTGTAGGATTGATAGGAAAAGTACTTCGGGTGCTTGTCATTTTCTTGGTAATTCACTTGTTGCTTGGTCCTCTAGAAAACAAAGTTCAGTTGCACAATCCACGGCCGAATCTGAATATGTAGCTGCGGCTAGCACTTGCTCACAAATTCTTTGGATTGTTCAAACACTTAAGGACTATGGGGTTGATTTAGATAGTGTTCCACTATTTTGTGATAACACTAGTGCAATTTGTATTGCTAAAAACCCTGTGAAACACTCTAGAACTAAGCACATTTACATTAGGTATCACTTTCTTCGTGATAATGTTGAAAAAGGAAACATTGTGCTTCACCATGTCGATACCGAACAACAATTGGCTGATATTTTTACAAAACCTTTGGATTTCACTCGTTTTTGTTTCATTCGTAGTGAAATAGGGGTTATGCATCCTCATGACTTAAATTGAGGGGGAGTTTTTGAAACTTTGAAAGTCTATGTGTGAATCTGAAACTAAAATAATATGAGCATAGTATTTCATACATATTGACTTTGTGATTCCTTTTACGGGCTGAAAGTTCTTACTAAATTACTCATGTTATACATTTTGTAGTTTTTGCCATGACTAGTAATTGGAATAATTACTTACACTAAATCTGGTAATGATCAAACTTTCTTGCTGTTTTGAACTTGTTGCGTGCTCACAAGTGCTTTTAATCATAAAAAATTAATCAAGTGATCAGCTCACATGTTGAGTTTTCAAATAAAAAATTGAGAAAAGATCAAGAGAATATGCATGCATCGCACTTCTTCTTTTGAGATTGCTTATCATTGCACTAAGATATGAACTTGGAAGGAATTGTGTATGACTAAAACCATGTCCTTAAGCTTCTGATTTTCAAATGACATAGGCTTGGCTTGGTTGGTTAGAATAAAGCTGATGCGGCATATAATCTCTTGCAAATATCATATGATCAACTTTGTGCCTTAAATGATTATAAATAATAAAAATGCAGCAACAAGTGTCATGTTTTCAGGTTTTGAAATAGTTGAGTAAGGGAGATCATGACTTGCTTAAACTGAAAAATACATTTGATCTCTAGCATGGCTTACACTACTTTATGTATCTCATTGATGTGATAGTGTAAGTAACCTGATAGTATGACTTGGATGAGCTTTGTTTTGTATGTATATGTTATAATATGCTCATAACATTTAAAAATTTCTCTTTTGAACCTTGCTGAATACATTGTCAAAGGGGGAGAAATATGTATAAGGAGAGATTTTTTTACACTTTAAATATGTTATACACTTTCTTCCTTCTATGATTTTAAAAAATGGGGAGAAATTAATAAAGGGGGAGAAATGAGTTTTCAAAGCTTTTCAAAACTTTTCATAAGCCAATGTTCGGATTTTAATTTGTGTTGCCAATGCATTCATCAAGGGGGAGAATGTGAGACCTATGTGTGCTGAATACATTGGCAATTAGGATAAAAGTTAGCATTAACATTCAAAGTTTTGAATATTGCCAAAACATTCTTCTGTGGCAAGGTCCGACAAGTTCTTTGTTAGGTCCGCCAAGTGTTGGCAAGGTCCGGAGAGCTTCTGTGAGGTCCGGAGCTTGTTTTTAGGGAGCTCCCGTGAAGTTCAACTCGTAGAACTGCAGCGTCTTATTTTTGCTTTTAACTCGCAATGTTTCAAATTTTCTTTATGGGAAGGTTTTCTTAGTATTAATTTGCTAAGTTTTTGGTGTGTTTTGGTGGTTATGGCTGTTATCATTTGATATGGTTTGCAACATGCTTATGTGACGTGCTCATGTAAGGTGTTGTGGTTTTCGAACTAACGTGAGTCAAGTCGAGGACTTGTGCTCGGAAGAATTGGTTGTTTATTCATGTGCAGGTGTTGCTTGAGTTCAAGACATGGCTGCTGACGGGATCCTTGGACTAGTCTCAGGGAGGAGATGAGGTTCCAACAACCAAGTTCAGGAGGAGCTGTGGTTGAGTTGATCGGGAGGTCGCGCAGCATGTTTGGATCAAGGGCAGTGCATATGAAGGTTGTGTGTACGTCGTTGGAAGGTGTTTGCACGTGTGCAAGGAGTGCATGGACATGGCAACATTGTTTCAACGCGTGATGAAGAGAAGTGGACGTAAAGAATTGGTCGGAAAGGTCCAACCGGCTGGATTGCGTACTCAGGCTGAGGCTGAGTCGGATATGGCTCAAATATGGAAGATTTGAGTTGGTTATGATAGGATTTCGTGCTAGGCACGAAGTCGAGTTGTTTTAGGAATGTTTAGGACGTTTCTAAGGTGTTTGGAAGACTCACGATTGCATCTATCTGCGAATAGGAGAGTCCTGAGCAGTTATGGTAAGTTAGGATACGAGTCCAATTAGGAGTTGGAGTCCTAGATTGGATTGTTTAGCCTGAGGGCTGACTATAAAAGAAAGGGAGGCCAGAGCTCTCGTGGGGAGAGAACTTTGGGCTGTTCCTCTTGTGTTTCTATTGAATAAAGTTCATAGTTTTGAGGAGCTTTTGTGCCTTGTTTGTCCGATTTGTTTTTCGTCAAGTCTTTCTCGCCGAGTTTCTGGACAGACCGACGTTGCTTCGGTGTTTCATTCATAACTCGAGTTTTACAGATCCGATTGACGTGATTCTTTTTGGGTTGTCTTCACAACTCAATTATCTATCGTCTGTGAAATTTTCACGAGCTTCGGATCTGTAGTTTTTGAGATACACGAGTTTCTTTGCAGCGTTGCAGATCTGTTTTATATCGGGTAGAACAGATTGATCTTCGTTTAATGTTTTGATCGTATCTCAAGTTTTACTTCGTGTTTTCAAGTGATTCTTGTTGCATTAGATCCGTGACTTGATTCTCTACCTATCTACTTGATTTGTCATGGTTGAACACGTTTGAAAACACTTGCACACATGGTTTCTTTAACCGATTGATTTTTTGCTGAGGCGTTTTTGTTGTTTCCGCTGCAAAAAGTTTTAATCTACCATTCACCCCCCTCTGGTAGCTTTTCATGTGCTCTTCGATCCTACATGAACATATCGGTCGAAATCTAGAAAGTCAGAAAAGTCGGTAAAACTCACGAACTCGAGTCCCGGGCGGTCAGAAGGGACCTTGACGGAATACACTTCCGGATGGTGCAACATGATTGTTTTGCATTTGCGGATGGCCATCTAGGTCGAAATCGAGAAACTCGGGAAAGTCGGTAAAACTCACGAACTTGGGTCTCGGGCGACCGGACAGGGCCCGAACGGTGCAACTTGATGGTTTTGCATGCGCTGATGGCCATCTGGGTCGAAATTGGGAAAGTCAGGAAAACTCATGAACTCGGGTCCCGGAACGCCAAACGGGACCTTGACGGAATACACATTCGGTTGGTGCAACTTGAAGGTTTTCCATGCGTAGATGGCCATCTGCGTAAAAATCGAGAAAGTTAGTAAAACTCACGAACTCGGGTTCCGGAGGCCGGACGGGACCTTGACGGAATACACGTCCGGACAATACAACTTGATGGTTTTGCATGCGCGAATGGCCATCTGGGTCAAAATCGAGAAAGTTGGGAAAGTCGATAAAACTCACGAACTCTGGTCCCGAGGCTGGACGGGACTGAATGGTGCACTTTGATTGTTTGGCATGCGCGAATGGCCATCTGGGTTGAAATCGGGAAAGTCGGTAAAACTCACGAATTCGGCTCCTGGGTGGCCAGACGGGATCTTTACCGAATACACATTCGAATGGTACAACTTGATGGTTTTGCATGCGTGGATGACCATCTGGGTCGAAGTCGAGAAAGTCGGAAAAACTCACAAACTCGGAAAATGGGAGGCCGAACGGAACCTTGACGGAATACACGTCCGTACGATGCAACTTTATGGTTTTGCATGCGCGGACGGCCATCTGGGTCGAAATTGGGAAAGCCAGGAAAACTCATGAACTCGGGTCCAGGAACGCCGAACTGGACCTTCATGGAATACAGTTTCGGATGGTGCAAATGGAAGGTTTTCCACGCATGGATGGCCATGTGAGTAAAAATCGGGAAAGTCGGTAAAACTCACTAACTCGGGTCCCGACCGGCCGAACGGGACATTGACAGAATACACGTTCAAATGGTACAAATTGATGGTTTTGCATGCGTGGATGGCCATTTGGGTTGAAATCGAGAAAGTCGGGAAAGTCGGTAAAACTCACGAACTCGGATCCCTGGAGGCCGGATAGAACCTTGACGGAAGACACGTCCGGACGGTGCAACTTGATGGTTTTGCATGTGGGAATGGCCATCTTGGTCAAAATCGAGAAAGTTAGGAAAGCCGGTAAAACTCACGAACTCGGGTCCTGGGGCCGGACGTAACCGAACGGTGCATTTTGATGGTTTGGCATGCGCGGATGGCCATCTGAGTCAAAATCGGGAAAGTCGGTAAAACTCACGAACTCGGGTCCCGGGCAGCCAGACAGGACCTTTACCGAATACACGTTCGAATGGTACAACTTGATGGTTTTGCATGCGCGAATGGCCATCTGGGTCGAAGTCGAGAAAGTCGGGAAAGCCGGTAAAACTCACGAACTCAGAAAATGGGAGGTCAGATGGAACCTTGACGGAATACACTTCCGTACGATGCAACTTTATGGTTTTGCATGCTCGGATGGCCATCTGGGTCGAAATTGCGGAAGTCAGGTAAACTCATGAACTCGGGTCCCGGAACAATGAACTGGACCTTTACGGAATACACGTTCGGTTGGTGCAACTGGAAGGTTTTCCATGCGTGGATGATCATCTGAGTAAAAATCAGGAAAGTTGGTAAAACTCACGAATTTCGGTTCTGGGAGGCCGGACCGGACTTTGACGGAATACACGTCCGGACGGTACAACTTGATGGTTTTGCATGCGCGGATGGCCATCTGGATCAAATTGAGAAACTCGGGAAAGTTGTAAAACTTACAAACTCGGGTCACGGGGCCGGACGGGACTTTGATGGAATACACATTCGGTTGGTGCAACTTGATGGTTTTGCATGCGCGGATGGCTATCTAGGTTGAAATCGAGAAAGTCGGTAAAACTCATGAACTCAAGTCCCGCGCGGTTGGACAGAACATTGATGGAATACAGGTCCATACGATGCAACTTGATGGTTTTGCATGCGTGGATGGACATCTGGGTCGACATCGGGAAATTCGGTAAAACTCATAAACTCGTCTCCCGGGCAGCCAGACAGAATATTGATGGAATAGAGGTTCGGATGGTGCAACTTGATGGTTTTGCATGCACGGATGAACATATCGGTCGAAATCGAGAAAGTCGAAAAAGTCGGTAAAACTCACGAACTCGAGTCTCGGGCGGTCGGAAGGGACCTTGACGGAATACACATCCGGATGGTGCACCATGATGGTTTTGCATTTGCGGATTGCCATCAGGGTCAAAATCGAGGAACTCGGGAAAGTCGGTAAAACTCACGAACTCGGGTCTCGAGCGACCGGACAGGGCCCGAACGGTGCAACATGATGGTTTTGCATGCGCTGATTGCCATATGGGTCGAAATTGGGAAGTCAGGAAAACTCATGAACTCGGGTCCCAGAACACCAAACTGGAACTTGACGGAATACACGTTTAGATGGTGCATCTGGAAGGTTTTCCATGCGTGGATGGCCTGAGTAAAAATTGGGAAAGTTAGTAAAACTCACGAACACGGGTTCCGGGAGGCTGGACGGGACCTTGACGGAATACATATCCGGACGGTACAACTTGATGGTTTTGCATACGCGGATTGCCATGTGGGTTAAAATCGAGAAAGCCGGGAAAGTCGGTAAAACTCACGAACTCTGGTCCCGAGGCCGGACGGGACCGAATGGTGCACTTTGATGGTTTGGCATGCGTGAATGGCCATCTGGGTTGAAATCGGGAAAGTCGGTAAAACTCACGAACTCAGGTCCCGGGTGGCCAGACGGGATCTTTACCGAATACACATTTGAATGGTACAACGTGATGGTCTTGCATGCGTGGATGGCCATCTGGGTCGAAGTCGAGAAAGTCGGTAAAACTCACAAACTCAGAAAATGGGAGGTCGTACGGAACCTTGACGGAATACACGTCCGTACGATGCAACTTTATGGTTTTGCATGCGCGGATGGCCATCTGGGTCCAAATTGGGAAAGTCAGGAAACCTCATGAACTCGGGTCCCGGAACGCCAAACTGGACCTTGACGGAATCAGGTTCGGATGGTGCAAATGGACGGTTTTCCACGCGTGGATGGCCATCTGAGTAAAAATCGGGAAAGTCGGTAAAACTTACTAACTCGGGTCCCGAGCGGCCCCTGCATGAGCACACATCCGAGCCCCTATCTGGATGCGTCACAATATATGTCAAAGCTCTTGCTTATATCTGGCAATACCAGAATCGGTGCTGTGGTTAGCCTTTTCTTGAGTTCCTCGAAACTTTCTTGGCAGGCTGGCGTCCATTGGAAAACCTTTCCCTTCATTAGCAACTCCGTCATAGGTTTTGCTATCTTAGAGAAGTCTTTAATGAAGCGTCGATAGTATCCTGCCATCCCAAGGAAACTCCGAATATCTCTCACGCTCTTCGGTTGGTCCCACTTCAGAACATCTCTCACCTTTCCAGGATCAACCGATACCCTTCCTTGGAGATAATGTGGCCTAGAAAAGATATTTCCTTTAGCCAAAATTGACACTTGTTGAGCTTGGCATACAATTGATGCTCACGCAACTTCTGCAGGCTCAATTTCAAAGGTTCTTCATGCTCCTCCTCACTTTTTGAATACACCGTAATGTCATCGATGAAAACCACGACAAACTTGTCCAAGTACTCCATGAAAACCTTGTTCATAAGGTACATGAAGTATGCGGGTGCATTCGTAAATCCAAAATACATATCGGTATATTCATACGAACCATACCGTGTCCGAAAGGTTGTCTTAGGTATATCGGAGGGCTTAATCTTCAGCTGGAAGTATCCTGACCGAAGATCAATCTTGGAGAACACTCGAGCTCCTTTCATTTGGTCGAACAGGTCCTCTATACAGAGTAGAGGGTATTTGTTCTTGATTGTCACCTCGTTGAGAGACCTATAGTCCACGCACATCCTTTGGGTTCCATCCTTCTTGTCTACGAAGAGCACCGGAGCTCCCCATGGTGACGATCTTGGACGGATAAAACCCTTCTCCAACTGTTCTTGAATTTGCTTCTTGAGTTCAACTAGCTCATTGACGGGCATCCTATAAGGTCTTTTTGCTATGGGTGCAGTTCCGGGTATCAACTCTATGGCAAACTCAATGTCCCGGTCATGTGGCATACCTGGAAGCTCTTCCGGGAACACGTCCGAAAACTCTTGAACCACCGGAATACTGTCCAATGCTACTCCTTCAATGTGGTTCAGATTTGCCCCTTCAGTGGTTTGCTGGGCTGACTCAAACTCGACACGAATACCGTGCTCGTTTGTCAACTGCACACTCCTTTCAGCACATTGGATTACTCCATTGTGCTTGCTTATCCAATCCATTCCGAGTATGATGTCAATCCCTTGGGAGTCCAAGACAATAAGGTTGGCAAGGAAGTCTACCCCCCCCCCCCCCTTATTTTAAGGCTTACTTTTGGACATACTATATTAGTCCTCATTTCTCCTCCGGGAGAATTAACTAACATAGCACATTCTAAGTGGGATACGGGTAGATGATGTTTGTCAACATATTTGGATGATATGAAGAAATGCGATGCTCCAGAATCAAATAAGATGGTGGCTGGGTTGGAGTTGGCAAGGAACATACCAATTACGACGTCCTCAGCCTGTTGTGCTTCCTCGGCAGTGACATGGTTCACGTGGCCGCGAGCATAGTTCTGCTATCCACGGTTCCCTTGATTGTCTCCTCCGATCGGTCACGGGTTCTGCTTGGGCACGTTACCTTGCTGTCCAGGGCCTCTCCTCGGGCACTGGTTCGCGAAGTGTCCTACTTCCCCGCATGCAAAGCATGCCCTGTTTCCTACGGCAGCAGGTACGTTGGGGTGGGGGTTTTGAACAGGGGCGCCATTGTTAGGTCGAGGCGCAGGAGGCATGGGCACGCGAGGTGCCGGTGCAACGAATTGTTGTTGTGGTGGCTGACCAGGGCGGTACGCAGGAGTGGTCAATCCATACTGCGGTGCAGGGGGCATGTACCTGGGTCGTACGTTGCTCCCTTGGGGATGGTATGGCATCTTCCTCTTGCACTCTAGCTTGATCTCTCGGATCTTGTTTTCAACCACTATGGCCTTGTCAACCAGCTTCTGGAAGCTTACGTAGTCATTGTTGAGGAGCTGAACCTTTATCTCATTGTTCAAGCCTCTCATGAACAGGTACTGCTTCCTCTGATCTGAGTTGACATCTTCGGGGGCATACCGGGACAGTTGTATGAACTTGTTGAGATACTCATTCACACTTTTCTGCCCTTGGCGGAGACCTTCGAACTCCTGCCTTTTGAGCGTCATTACACCAGCAGGGATGTAGTGAGAGCGGAAACTTTCCTTGAACTCAGTCCAAGTGATTGTCTCCGGGTTGGCATGGGCGTTGCTCAAGGCATCCCACCAGTCAGCAGCGGCTCCCATAAGTTGGTGCGACGCGAAGAGAACTTTCTCTCGGTCATTGCACTGAACAATGGCAAGCTTTTTCTCCATGGATTTTAACCAATCATCGGCCTCCATGGGATCACTAGCTTGAGCAAAGGTGAGTGGTTGAGTTCTCATGAACTCTCCCAACCTGTTATGAGCCGGCGGTGGTGGTGGCGGCGGTGCCGGAACGGGGTTTTGGTTGGCCTGCAACTGACCCAAAGTTTGGATCATGGTTTGCATAAGCTGGTTTTGCATGGCCATCAACCTTTCCAGATGGTTTTCACCATCTCCAGGGTTAGCAGGAACTTCATCATGGTCATCCTCCTGGACGTTCCTTCGGCCGGCGTTTCCTCTCACCATCTGTGAGAGAGATCGAAATAGAATAGGGTGTTAGAAGGTTAGGTAGATTCCCTCCAACTATATGCATCAAGGTGAGTTGGACTATGTATATATTAGCCCATATGAGGATGTGAGCAAGTGCCGAGACATCTCACACCTCTTTCTTCTTACGTGTGGATATGGACAACGTTTTGAGACGTCCCACAACTAGAACTAAGCACACAATCACAAATAATCATCACAAGGGCCCACACAACTCCTATTCAAGGATGGTTTCCTATGTCAAGGTGGGTTTAAAGGCCAATCTATGCTATTCACCCTAGGACGCTTGTGACTCCTATTTAGGGGTGTAACTCGTGGCTCTATTATCTATCTAAGGTTTCTATCTAGGCGTGTAACCTACTGTCAACCCGTGGCTCTGATACCAAATCTGTGACGCCCTCAATTCTGTGGAAAACCACGGAACCGAGAACTAATGCATATGTGTGCCCAGGATGTTCATCACACATACACATACGTTCCACAAACTGAATTCAGATTATATATTACCATGAATAACAAAGTTTATTACAATACCTCATGAGTCTTGGGCTCATGTTCACAGCGGAAGTCTTATTTCTAATGCGGAAGCAAAAAAAAACTAATGCGGATGCAAATCTAAGCAGAAGTGGATCCATCTCTACTCTCTCCACAGGCAAGGTTGAGAACAGACCACACGCCTCAATGCCCCACGTGGTCTTCATAGTAAGCTTCTCCTGCTGCTGATGATGAAATAATAATGCAAGTTTGAGTACAATGATGTACTCAGCAAGTGCGGAAAAACACATGATATGCAGCTCATAAACAAGGTAGGTATAAAAAGGCTCATTTGCAGAAAAGCAAGTTTATAAAACCATGATAAAACAGCAACTTAACTTTAGATGAATGTAATCCCAGCATGTATTAATTTACCAACATACCTCCATCACTTTCCATGTTCCACCTAAACATTAACCAACTTCATTCTTGCTCACGAATACCTCCTCCTATTCGCTACCATCTCACGAATACCTTCTCGTATTCGCTACCATCCTATCTCATAAACAACTTCGTCTCACACCGAGACTAATCTCGTTGCCATGACTCAACAGTCATGCAACCATCTTATCACCCAGACTCAACAGTCCCAAACCGAAACTATGACCAAGCCAATAACGATAACCAAAAACCTTCCCTTTAACCATCCCAACTAATCATGGTAGTTTAGCCAGGTGCTCGTGACTGTAAGCTCGGCTATCATGATAGTTTTATTAACTCTGCAGAGTTTGCACCTCTTTACCCACAAGTTTGTGATTTCGTCACCCGTCGACGACTGCAGAACCTCCGTTATACCAGTACACGACCGTCGGTGTATGGTCAAGAGATCACAAAATAGCCTTTACAAAGGGGTTACTAGATGTATGGACTCACTAAGGTTTCACCGGCAGGCTAGAATCTCCAATTCTCCCACCCACGGGCCCCCTCTTGTGCCATGCAGTTCCCAGGGCAGTCCTCACTCGACTCCCATTCCCCGCGCCTTCCACAGTCCATAACACTCTAGCAACTTACCTAATTACTCAGCTAAGCCGCACCCATACTTGGCCTTGTGGTGGCACTGTTACCCTGGCATGTGCATGCATGAACCGGTCCTTAGATCTACGGCAAGTAAACCACCATCTCATGCTACCTCATTCACAAACCCAATCTTGCCTAGATCTCCCTACGATCCATGTCCATTATTAACATCAGTTTCTCATTATCAATACGAGTGCAGTTAGCTAGACACATCTATCTCGCTTTCCAATCCCATAGACTCAGCGAAGCATAAAAAAAACCCATACCCGACTCATAAACTTCCCAGGCGACAAGGGTGGTTTAACCAAAACTAGTAAACTCCTATAAAAGGGTTTCCCATCATGTTTGACTCAGTACGCACACCTTTTCGCAAACAGAATAGTTTTACCCAAAATATAGGATCAACATGGTCAAGGAGCACTTGCCTTGTTCTTGCGGTTCTGGGGGTTCTTGGATCTCAAAACCTGGTTGCTGCAGTTCGTCGTAGACAGCTCCCTGAGCTTGTCCTGCTAGGTAGGATCACGTGCATACAAGATTCACAGCAATCAATATCATGCACAAACCTTAAACTAGACGCGTGTCACACCCGGTTTTTCCGAAGAACAACCAAGTGAATATCACATGTATGCCAGGATCATTTTCTCATACATGTGATGACAAATAGTGAAGTATCATTTATTACAAGCCAGGTGTCAAATATAAATAAGTCTTACATGGCAAATGTCTCAATGGACAATAATAAGTTCATCACAAATAAACAAACTAGCAGCGGAATATTATTCTTGAGGGCTCCATCACAGGCGTTGCCCGGGGTCTCCACGAACCTAGAAACCTTCTTCGGGTCCAAAGTCTTGGTCATTATACACCACCTCATTATCTTGACCTGAGCAGCAATATAAACCAACAAATATGCAAGGTTTAGTAGCAATGGTACTCAGCAAGTGTGGGAAAATTATATCATGCATGGCTAGAACAAGGAGAGGTTGAACTCATGGTTAAAGCACTACGCAATTAATACCTATCACCTTAGCTTATTTAAGCACCTACATTACTACACAAGTGAAATGGTCCCAATCTCCCATCCCATCATCATAATCCAATAACCATAACATCATTTCCAATGTTAAGCTCCCCGCTTAACTTCCAAAACCATCAATCCTCTAATCATGAATAAGTCCAAGCCGCTCTTGACCGTGAGCACGGCTGTCATGACAGTTTTGACTCTGCAGAGTTTGCACCATTGTACCCACATGTAGTGATTTCATCCCTCGTTGCCGGGTGGACTAAAAGAACCTCCATTATGCCAGTGGCCACGAACCACATTCATACTTCCCAGGTGTGTAGCCAGGAGATCACTACGAAGCCTTTACAAAGTGATTCCCGACGTGCGTGGGCCCACTGAGGTTTCACCCCTAACAGCATACAAGAGGCTCCAACCCCGCTGCAGTGGCCCCCTCTTGAGCCTTGCGGTTCATATGGTAGTCCAGCTGACACCTATTCCCCGCGCCATCCAACACACCCATACTACGCCGGGGATACACCTAATTAATTGGCCAAGCTGCCCCATCTCAGCATGTGGTTGGCACTGTAAAGCCAGGTTACATGCTCCATGAACCGGTCCTTAGGATCCAGGCAAGTACTAAACACAAACCCGAGTCTCGTGCACCCAGCACACAACCAAAACATCCAACTTGCCTTGACCCCTACCTCTACATAACTCACAATATCTCATTCAAGAGTAAATAAACTGATGATCTCATATCCCAAGTATCCCATTCTAAGCATGGCTAAGCATATGCATAATAATAAATGACATGATAAAATAAATCCCAACCCAAGCTACAAGGAAACAAGGTAATGCAATTCTAGGGAAACTTCCTAGCATGGGTTTCATATTTAATCTTGACAATGCAAATAATTCTATCTACACATCCTAGCATAGGATCAAAGTGGTCAAGGACACTTGCCTCCTTCTTGCTGCTCTTGAAATAGGTAGTCCTGGTCTTGGAAAGGAATAACTTGCTCTTGAGAAGGTTCTACATCATACCATCACACATAGCAAAAGAAAAACAACAATCCATAAGACATAGTTCACACTTCCACTTCATACAAACCACACATTCATATTTATGAAAGTCATTCACCCTTATATGTGTTGTGGTTACTCTATGTGTGTTGATTTGTGGCTTGCATGCACTTTTAATCATGTGTATATGATTCCTACTTTTGGTGTTCACATTTATACTTACATACTATATATATGAGTTTCCAATTTAAATAAATTCCTTATATTCAACTACTACACCTTTTTGCTACCAAGTATGCATGAAAGGTATTTTTCTTCTCCATATGTGTCTTCAGAATTTCTACCAACCCTAAACTGAATTCTTTGGATTTTAGAAACTCCATTTATCATTTACTAGTTGCTATATTTTCAGATTTATTTTCCTATGCATAATGTGTACTTTATTATGAAAATAGTAAGACACATCATCTAAACAGAATAGGTTCTGGTCCTAAATAATTTAATAACATATTTTGACCTTTGCCTCTGATGTAAACTATTTCACAATTATTTTCCCTATTTTCTAGAACTATTCTTTACTTAAAAATGTGTCCCTAAATGTGAATAATAAATTAAACAGATTCAATCCAGCCCAAAATATGGTTTTATCTCACTCCAAAGTTTCCTAAATACTGATAAAGTCTTCAATTAAATTTTGACAATATGTTTGTCCCACTTTTTAATTTTTAAACACTAGCCACATATTCAATTTCCTCAATTAAATACTAAACAGGGTTAAAAAGGTAAACTCACCCCACTACAGGGTCTATAATATTATTTTCAGAATTTCCAGGGGTCTAGCTACACTTATCAGAGGAGTTTTCCTAATTTCTATTAAGTCCAGGGGCTAAAACTGATTTTTAAATGAATTTACATGATTTTCTGAAGTTCCAGGGGCTAGATCAGAAGTTTCCGGGGCTAGCTCTTATTTCCCGAGAACCCCAGGGGGTAGCACGTAAGAATTCCAGTCTTTATAACGCGGGGCTGACGTGGACCGTACGATTTTAAACCGACGGCCGAGATTATAACATCGAACCGGTACGCGGGGATTTAAACCCTACCGTGCGATTTAAAATAAACGGCGCACAAGCGGCCACGTCGCTCTGATCGAGCGCGGGCGGCGCAGCCGGCGGCGCACGCCGGCGGAAAGCGGCGATCTCGCCGGAGACTTTCGGGTTTTCGAGAATTCTTCCTAGAACTGTGATTTTATGGTATAGATCGGTGGAGGGGAGGTCGGGGATCTCACCTCGGGGGTTTTCTTGAGCTCGGAGGTCCTGGAAAGTGATCGGCGACGAGGTCCGAGGCGAAACCACGGCGAAGCTCGTCGGCGCTGTGTTTACACCGCAAGTCACCGAGTTTTCTGCACCTGCAAGGTTCCCCGGAGGCGGTGGATCAAGACCAGCGAGTTAGATCGGTATTTCCGAGCTTAGATCGGCCAGAATTCGCCGGAGAAGTCTCGGCTCTCACCGGAGTAAAAATCAGCGATCGCGGGGGAAAAACAGAACGAGGCCGGGGTTTTTATAGACGGGGGAGGGCGGCGGGGTGGTTTAGATCATGTCCGCGTCGCCTACGAACAGAATTCAGCGGGGATATGCCGAAATCCCGATTGGTTTTGATTCGGGTGCGAGGGAGTCCGGCGCTGTCGCGAGGTAGACGAAGATCGGGTGGGTCCCTCCTGTCAGTGTGAGGAAGCAGCGCGCTTGGCTGCGGGCTGGCGCGGGCGCTGGCTGGGCCGGCTGGTGGGTTTCGGCCCACTGGCCGGTTTTTTTCTGTTTTCTCTTTTTCTTTTTCTATTTCTTTTCTGATTTGAGTTTAATTTGAATTCCAGTTTGAATTTGAACTTTTGCAAAACATGCAACACGTCCAAAAATTTTTAAATTCCCCTCTTAACATGATTTAGGGTTTTGAATCAAAATTTTGGGGTGTTACAACACGATGATGCATATGAAGGTTATCCTATGATTTTTATTAGATTGGTGTGTTCTTGCATGGCTTGCATGGACAGAGGTGTTCGAATCAAAGGTGGATGTGGCGATGATCTTGTCTTTAGATCAACCTGATCATTAAGTGATCTATCCACGAGAAGGCTTCTGTTCGATAGGAATCAAAGAACAGATGCAAGGAAAACACAACGATATCGTAAGGTGGTATTGGGGCCTACCTTACGTTTCCTCTTGGCTTTCGAGGTCTTCTTCAGACCGTTGGGCTGTCCTCCGGCGATCTTCCTTGCCGCGCTCCGGCGATGGCTTTCTCGATGGGTTGGGGCTAGGGCTCTAAGTCGTCGGCTCAGGAGTTGGAAAAGAAGTCTGTGATTTTGGCCAGAGGTTCTGGGTTCTATTTATAATCGGGAAGAGAAGAGTCCTAATTATATTGTATCCCGAATAAGAGTCTTATTCAGATCGTCGTTGGATCCTATCATCTTATCTTTAGTTGATTTGGTGCGGTAACGTTGTGGAATTCAGGTCGGTTTCCTTTACGTACCGGTATTCTTACGCGTAAAGCTGCTCCAGAACTCGTTACCTTCGCGGTGATGAGCTACGGAGGCTCCACGTGTCCTTCCGGGGCCTGGTATCTCCTTCTCCGCAGAGACGAGCTCCGGTTGTGCCACGTGTCAATCGACCGAGACCTCCCCCTCCTTTGGAGGTGAGCTCCGCGCACGCCACGTGTTGGCACCGGTCTTTTCCTCTCTTCTTTCTTCAGGGACATGCCCCGAGGTCGACACGTGTCTAGTAGAGAACAGACCTCCCAGAGATAAGCTCCGGTGGCGATACGTGTCCGATAGATCCAGACCTCTCGGCGGTGGGCTTCGAGATCGACACGTATCCCGCACGACTGGTCCTCTGACTTCCGCGAGGACTAGCTCCGAGGATGACACGTGCCCTACGGAAATGCCTTTGCTTCTTCCGCAGAGACTAGCTCTGTGGGCAACACGTGTCCCACAGGATCGGACCTCTCCCCTTTGCGGAGACGAGCCCCGAGCCTGCCACGTAGCCATCTTGGCGGTGGCCTCTCCCCACTTCGCAGGGATGAGCTCCGAACACGCCACGTGGCCAGCGGCCGTGGTGAGTTGTCTTCGATGCTTTCTGAGAGCTGGATTCGGCTCTCATTGGCTATTTCTTTTGATATTTTTCTCTGTTTCTTCTTTTCTTAAAATGTTTCCTCTTCATAAAACATGAACATATGCTGACACCCGAGATGAGGGTGTCACAAATCTACCCCCCTTAAATTGAATCTCGCCCTCGAGATTCGTTAGTAGAAAATAGATGGGGAAATTCTGCCTTGATATCCTCTTCATGCTCCCATGTGGCTTCAGCTTCGGTGTGGTGACTCCATTGTACCTTGCACCATCGAATCACCTTGTTCCGGGTGACCCTTTCCCTTACGTCCAAGATTCGGACAGGGTGTTCCGCATAAGTCAGGTCCTTTTGAAGTTCAAGCTCTCCCATTGATACTTGTTCCTCTGGTATTCTTAAGCACTTCTTTAGCTGGGATACATGAAACACGTCATGTACGTCGGAGAGGTGGTTTGGGAGCTCTAGTTGATAGGCTACTTCTCCTCGCTTATTCAGAATCTTAAATGGTCCAATGTAGCGAGGTGCTAGCTTTCCTTTGACGTTGAAACATCGTTGGCCTCGGATAGGCGATACCTTAAGGTATACGAAGTCTCCTACTTCGAAAGTCAACTTCCTTCGCCTATTGTCCGCATAGCCTTTCTGTCGTGACTGAGCAGCCTTTAAGTTTTCCCGTACCGTTTGGACTTGCTCTTCGGCTTCTTGTAGCACTTCGGGTCCAAACACCTGGTTCTCTCCGGTCTCATTCTAGAACAGTGGCGTTCTACACCGTCTACCATATAAGGCTTCGAAAGGCAACATTTTTGTAGGATCGAAGAGCACGTGAAAAGCTACCAGAGGGGGGTGAATGGTAGATTAAAACTTTTCGCAGCGCAAACAACAAAAACCCCTCAGCAAAAAATCAATCGGTTAAAGAAACCGTGTGTGCAAGTGTTTTCAAACGTGTTCAACCGTGAAAAATCAAGTAGAGAGGTAGAGAATCAAGTCACGGATCTAATGCAACAAGAAGCACTTGAAAACACGAAGTAAAACTTGAGATACGATCAAAACATTAAACGAAGATCAATCTGTTCTACCCGATATAAAACAGATCTGCAATGCTGCAAAGAAACTCGTGTATCTCAAAAACTACAGATCCGAAGCTCGTGAAAACTTCACAGATGATCGATAATTGAGTTGTGAAGACAACCCAAAAAGAATCACGTCAATCGGATCTGTAAAACTCGAGTTATGAACGAAACACCGAAGCAACGTCGGTCTGTCCAGAAACTCGGCGAGAAAGACTTGACGAAAAACAAATCGGATGAACAAGGCACAAAAGCTCCTCGAAACTATGAACTTTATTCAATAGAAACACAAGAGGAACAGCCCAAAGTTCTCTACCCACGAGACCTCTGGCCTCCCTTGCTTTTATAGCCAGCCCTCAGGCTAATCAATCCAATCTAGGACTCCTACTCCTAATTGGACTCGTATCCTAACTTACCATAACTGCTCAGGACTCTCCTATTCACAGATAGAAGCAATCGTGTGACTTCCAAACACCTTAGGAACGTCCTAAACATTCCTAAAACAACTCAACTTCGTGCCTAGCACGAAATCCTATCATAACCAACTCAAATCTTCCATATTTGAGCCATATCCGACTCAGCCTCAGCCTGAGTACGCAATCCAGCCGGTTGGACCTTTCCGACCAATTCTTTACGTCCACTTATATTCATCACGCCCTGGAACAATGTTGCCACGTCCATGCACTCCTTGCACACGTGCAAATACCTTCCAACGACGTACACGCAACCTTCATATGCACTGCCCTTGATCCAAACATGCTGCGCGACCTCCCGATCAACTCAACCACAGCTCCTCCCGAACTTGGTTGTTGGAACCTCATCTCCTCCCTGAGACTAGTCCAAGGATCCCGTCACCAGCCATGTCTTGAACTCAAGCAACACCTGCACATGAATAAACAACCAATTCTTCCGAGCACAAGTCCTCGACTTGACTCACGTTAGTTCGAAAACCACAACACCTTACATGAGCACGTCACATAAGCATGTTGCAAACCATATCAAATGATAACAGCCATAACCACCAAAACACACCAAAAACTTAGCAAATTAATACTAAGCAAACCTTCCCATAAAGCAAGTTTGAAACATTGTGAGTTAAAAGCAAAAACAAGATGCTGCAGTTCTACGAGTTGAACTTCACGGGAGCTCCCTAAAAACAAGCTCCGGACCTCACAGAAGCTCTCCGGACCTTGCAGGAGCTCTCCGGACCTTGCGTCAGACCTTGCCAACACTTGGCGGACCTAACAAAGAACTTGTGGGACCTTGCCACAGAAGAATGTTTTGGCAATATTCAAAACTTTGAATGTTAATGCTAACTTTTATCCTAATTGCCAATGTATTCAGCACACATAGGTCTCACAATCTCCCCCTTGATGAATGCATTGGCAACACCAATTAAAATCCGAACATTGGCTTATGAAAAGTTTTGAAAAGCTTTGAAAACTCATTTCTCCCCATTTATTAATTTCTCCCCATTTTTTAAAATCAGAGAAGGAAGAAAGTGTATAACATATGCAAAGTGTAAAAAAATCTCTCCTTATACATATTTCTCCCCCTTTGACAATGTATTCAGAAAGGTTCAAAGGAGAAATTTTTAATTGTTATGGGCATATTATAACATATACATACAAAACAAAGCTCATCCAAGTCATACTATCAGGTTACTTACACTATCACATCAATGAGATACATAAAGTACTGTAAGCCATGCTAGAGATCAAATGTATTTTTCAGTTTAATCAAGTCATGATCTCCCTTACTCAACTATTTCAAAACCTGAAAACATGACACTTGTTCTTGCATTTTTATTATTCATAATCATTTAAGGCACAAAGTTGATCATATGATATTTGCAAGAGATTATATGCCGCATCAGCCTTATTCTAACCAACCAAGCCAAGCCTATGTCATTTGACAATCAGAAGCTTAAGGACATGGTTTTAGTCATACACAATTCCTTCCAAGTTCATATCTTAGTGCAATGATAAGCAATCTCAAAAGAAGAAGTGCGATGCATGCATATTCTCTTGATCTTTTCTCAAATTTTTATTTGAAAACTCAACATGTGAGCTGATAACTTGATTAATTTTTTATGATTAAAAGCACTTGTGAGCACGCAACAAGTTCAAAACAGCAAGAAAGTTCGATCATGACCAGATTTAGTGTAAGTAATTATTACAATTACTAGTCATGGCAAAAATTACAAAATGTATAACATGAGTAATGTAGTAAGAACTTTCAGCCTGTAAAAGGAATCACAAAGTCATATATGTATGAAATACTATGCTCATATTATTTTAGTTTCAGATTCACACATAGACTTTCAAAGTTTCAATAACTCCCCCTCAATTTAAGCCATGAGGATGCATAACCCCTATTTCACTACAAATGAAACAAAAACGAGTGAAATCCAAAGGTTTTGTAAAAATATCAGCCAATTGTTGTTCGATATCGACATGGTGAAGCACAATGTTTCCTTTTTCAACATTATCAAGAAGAAAGTGATACCTAATGTCAATGTGCTTAGTTCTAGAGTGTTTCACGGGGTTTTTAGCAATACAAATTGCACTAGTGTTATCACAAAACAGTGGAACACTATCTAAATCAACCCCATAGTCCTTAAGTGTTTGAACAATCCAAAGAATTTGTGAGCAAGCGCTAGCCGTAGCTACATATTCAGATTCGGCCGTGTGCAACTGAACTTTGTTTTCTAGAGGACCAAGCAACAAGTGAATTACCAAGAAAATGACAAGCACCCGAAGTACTTTCCTATCAATCCTACAACCCCCAAAATCAGCATCTGAAAAAGCTTTCAAAGAAACGGTTGAGGAAGAAGGAAGAAAAATGCCAAATTCTTGAGTTCCATGTAGGTACCTGAGAATCCTTTTGATGGCTTGGCGATGTGAAGCACGTGGAGAAGCTTGAAAACGTGCACAAAGACATACGCTGAATTGTATGTCCGGTCTTGACGCCGTGAGATACAAAAGTGATCCAATCATACTTCTGTATTCTTTTTTATCGACCGGGTCACCATCTTCGTCAAGTTCAAGTGTTGTTGCTGTTCCAATTGGTGTCCTAAGAGGCTTGCATTTGTCCATGTTGAAGCGCTTAAGAAGGTCCTTTGTATACTTAGTTTGATGCACAAAAGTTCCTTCTTTTGTTTGCTTGATTTGCAGCCCCAAAAAGTATGTGAGTTCTCCCATCATACTCATCTCAAATTCTGAACTCGTCATAGCTGAAAACTTGGACACGAGGTCATGAGAAGCACAACCAAAGATAATATCATCCACATACACTTGAACGAATAATGAGTCATTGCCATGCTTAAGTACAAAAAGAGTTTTATCAACCTTGCCCATGGTAAACCCCTTTTCAAGTAAGAATGTTTTTAACCTATTATACCATGCTATAGGGGCTTGTTTTAGACCGTACAAGGCTTTGGACAGTTTGTAAACATGATTAGGAAAATTTGGATTTTCAAAACCCGGTGGCTGCTTAACATAAACCTCCTCCTCTATGTAGCCATTAAGAAAAGCACTTTTAACATCCATTTGATATAACTTGAAACCTTTAGATGCAGCAAATGCTAATAAAATTCTTATAGCTTCTAATCTAGCAACAGTAGCAAATGTTTCATCAAAATCTAGACCTTCAATTTGAGTGAAACCTTGAGCAACCAACCTAGTTTTATTTCTAACCACAACCCCATCATCACTTTGCTTATTTTTAAATACCCATTTAGTTCCAATTAATGTGTGACCTTGAGGTGGAGGTACAAGTTTCCAAACATTATTTCTTTCAAAATTTTCTAACTCTTCTTGCATGGCATTAATCCAAGATTCATTAGTGAGTGCGTGTGATATATCCTTGGGTTCAAAAGAAGCAACAAAAGCAGAATGAGCATGAGAGTTTAGATCGCAAAACATGGACCGAGTGACTCGTTCATGCAAGCTTCCAATGATTTGTTGTGGAGGATGACTTTTGAGTACTCGGAGGGGAGTAGACACTTCACAAGCACCTTCTTCTTCATGTTCGAACCTTTGATTAGGAGAGTTTGTTGATTGAGGAAGGTCCGAACCAGCAGTAGTGACTGTTGGTGCTGGTTGTGGTGCAAAATCAGCAGTTTGATCGTTATTTACTTCCGAGTTTTCGGGCAGCAGCACCACTTCTTCATCTTCTTCAATAAAAATACTCTCCCCCTGCGGATATGGATCCGGACCTGCAATATCGGAGCTAGTACTTGGGCTAGCTTCATCAAAAGAAACCTCGCAAGTCTCCACAATTTTGTTAGTGTCAAGTAAAAGCACACGGTAGCCTCTAGTATGAGATGGATAACCAAGAAACATTCCATCAACAGATCTAGCTTCAAATTTATCAAGATTACCATGTTTCTTAACAAAGCATTTGCAACCAAAAACCCTAAAGTGTGTAACACTAGGCCTATGTCCAAACCGGAGCTCATATGGGGTTTTTCCAAGCTTAGCATGCAAGAAAACACGATTTGAGACATAACAAGTGGTTGCAATTGCATCAGCCCAAAATTTCCTAGGAGTTTGATATTCATCAAGCATAGTACTAGCCATCTCAACTAAGGTCCTGTTCTTTCTTTCTATGACACCATTTTGTTGTGGTACATAGGGTGAAGAGTATTGATGATCTATTCCATTTTCAGCACAAAAGTGATCAAAGGATTGGTTTTTAAATTCAGTTCCGTTATCACTTCTAATTGCTTTTAATGATCCTGGGTGATCAATAGATAATCTAAGAAATAAAGTTCTAAAATGACTAAAAGCTTCATTCTTAAATGCCATAAAATAAACCCAAGAATATCTGGAATAATCATCAACAATCACAAGCACATACCATTTACCTCCGAAGGATTGAACACGTGTCGGACCTACTGTGTCAAGATGTAAAAGTTGTCCCGGTTCAGCTGTCATGGTCATTGTGAGAGGAGCATGTGAACCTGCAACAAACTTAGCATGTCTACAAGAAGAGCACACAATATCATTGTCCTTTTTAAGCTTCGGCAGCCCACGTATGCGATCGAGAGCACTAACACGAGTGAGATGATCAAAGCCTATGTGACCAAGTCTACGATGCCAAAAATATAGATCCTTTGTATCATTAGCAACTAGACACCGATGCTTAGAAGTTGACAAATCAAAATCAGCTTTAAAAACTCTTCCAAACCTAGACATGTTAAACAAAAGCTCACCTTTTGAATCTACAACCTTGCAGCAATTTTTAGCAAAGCTAACCTCTAGATTTTCATCTAGCAATTGTGAAACCGAAAGCAAGTTGTATTTCAAATTTTTAACAAGTGCCACATCTTTCAAAGTGTAGAGATTGTTTACTCTAACCGAACCTTTAGCAATTATGGGAGTAGAAGAGTTATCGGCGAAAGTAACATTTTCTACACGTGACACAAAAGAGAGAGAGGAGAACCATTCTTTGTTACCGGTCATGTGGCGTGAGCAACCTGAATCCACAATCCAAATGTTCTCCTTCCTCAAATGTGAAACCTACACAGCAGCACAATACGTCGATGACTCAATACTGGGGTTAGTTAAAAGGCTTTTAGGAATCCAGTACTAAGTCACACGACGTCCAGCAGGAATAACACGAGAAAGCTGAGAAGGTACAGCAGGTTTATGAGCCAAACATCAAAAATTTTTGTTCCCAACTACTGACTTAGAAGATGTGTTATATGTAGCACAAAAAACAGTAGGTCCGGGAGCAAGTTTTTGACTCATTACAGCAGGTTGCAAGCTCCGAACATTCGGTCTAGCAGATTTTGCTTGGTTGTTATGTGATCTAGCAAGTATTCTTTGTTTCTTATCGTGTTTAGCTAGTCTATAACAAAAATCCATAACATGACCATCTCTACCACAGTAGGTACAATGAAAAATAACCTTATTATCATGTCTAGATGAGCAAGCAACACGTTTATTAGAACCCGAATGGGACAGTACTCCTGCAGATTTGAAAATCACCTCTTTTTGTCTAGGAGCTGTTTGAATCAAACCGCTTCCTAATGACTTTACAACTTTGGTGGGTGTGCCTTAGCATGAGCATGAGAATTAAAACCTAAACCAGTTTTATCATTACAAGACTTGGAAGAATTCAGCAGCAAGTTTAGGTTCTTATTTGCATTAGAAAACCGATCTAGTGTCCTATGCATGTCATCAAGTTTATTGGACAGATCAAAGCAGTTTTCACATGAAGTTTTTCCTTTTAGTTTGCAATTTGAACAATATTTAACTTCATGCACACGTAAAGCATTGTTCAAAATAGAAATCTCATTCATAGCATCATTTAGTTTCTTATTCAGATCATCACATGAAGAACAATGCAAATCAATTGTAGAACAACAAGCATCTTTCAAATTTTTATCATTAAGTGCAGCAAGCTCTTTGTTCTTTTCAATTTCAAGTTCAAGTTTATCAAGTGTAGATGCGTGTGCACTTCTTAAAGAGGATAATTGTTCATAAATTAAATCACATGAGGAACAAGAATCATCACTAGGAATCAAAGTTTTTAAACGATTAATTTCAGATTCTAGTGATTCAATTTTAACAGCATTGTTCCTAAGTTTTTTATCCTTTTTCTTTAATATAACAGTGGCACGAGAAATAGCATCACACATTTCTTCGCAAGTGGGACATACCTCTTCATCGTCGCTGTTGTGTTCTGACTCCTCGGAGCTTGAACTTGACTTGCTCGCCATGCAGCACATATTTGCCATAGCTTATTCATCTTCATCACTACCGGTGTCCACATCACTTGAACCGAAATCTTGAAGTGCAGAGATCATACTATGCACTATGTTGCGCATTGATAAATCTTTCTTCTTCTTATTATTTGCAAACGATTTCTTCGGCCTTGTTTGCTTTTCTTCACGTGAAGTCGGACCTGAAAGGTTAGGGCACTCCGTACGAAAATGTCCTGTCTTACCACATTCAAAATATCGTTGAGGTCCGGAGCTTCCTCTCCTTCTAGTTCTCACATTTTGCAATGCTTTTGAGAACCGAGTAGAGATGAGTGCAAGCTCCTCCTCTGGAAACTCTTCAATCTGTTCAAGGGTTAGAGAGGACAGCAAAGAGAGTGCACCACTAGATGATGATTGACTAGAACTAGACATGTCACGTTGCGAAACAAATGCAATAGACTTGTTGGGGTTTTTACGTGAGATGATGTCAATTTCATGAGTTTTCAATTTAGAATAAAGCACGTCTAAAGTAAGAGAATTCATGACAGTAGATTCATGAATAGATGTAACTTTCATCTCCCAAATTGACATATCTAATGCTCCTAACAATTGTCTAGCATTTTCAGCATCTGAAAAGTTAACATTGACACTACGCAAGTTGCTGAGAATTTTATTAAAGCGAGCAAAAAGGTCGTCAATTGACTCACCGGGTTGCATCTCAAAACGCATGTATTCTTTCTTGAACATATATTGCCTTACCTCCTTGATCGTATTGGATCCTTCATGGTAGTCACAAAGAGCTTTCCAAACATCATATGCAGATCGGAGGTGTGCAACACGGTCGAAGTCGCTTTGAGTCAATCCTTGGATGATCAAGTTGCGAGCCTTGTTGTTGTTGTCAACATCTCTCATGTTCGCAGCCGTAACTTGATCGTTGGGTGGTACATCGAAGTTCCGGTAGATCTTTTCCCATTTGGCGAAGCCTTGCGCCTGTATGTAGGCCTCCATCCGCGCCTTCCAAACCTGAAAATTGATGCCATTGAACACACAAGGTTTTGCGGAGTACTTCTCCATGATGGTTAGTCAAAACACGTGCAAATCACAAAGATTAGAGCACCTTGGCTCTGATACCAATCGTAGGATCGAAGAGCACGTGAAAAGCTACCAGAGGGGGGTGAATGGTAGATTAAAACTTTTCGCAGCAGAAATAACAAAAAACCCCTCAGCAAAAAATCAATCGGTTAAAGAAACCGTGTGTGCAAATGTTTTCAAACGTGTTCAACCATGAAAAATCAAGTAGAGAGGTAGAGAATCAAGTCACGGATCTAATGCAACAAGAATCACTTGAAAACACGAAGTAAAACTTGAGATACGATCAAAACATTAAACGAAGATCAATCTGTTCTACCCGATATAAAACAGATCTGGAACGCTGCAAAGAAACTCGTGTATCTCAAAAACTACAGATCCGAAGCTCATGAAAATTTCACAGATGATAGATAATTGAGTTTTGAAGACAACCCAAAAAGAATCACATCAATCGGATCTGTAAAACTCTGAGTTATGAACGAAACACCGAAGCAACGTCGGTCTGTCCAGAAACTCGACGAGAAAGACTTGACGAAAAACAAATCGGACGAACAAGGCACAAAAGCTCCTCGAAACTATGAAATTTATTCAATAGAAACACAAGAGGAACAGCCCAAAGTTCTCTACCCACGAGAGCTCTGGCCTCCCTTGCTTTTATAGCCAGCCCTCAGGCTAATCAATCCAATCTATGACTCCTACTCCTAATTGGACTCGTATCCTAACTTACCATAACTACTCAGGACTCTCCTATTCGCAGATAGAAGCAATCGTGAGACTTCCAAACACCTTAGGAACGTCCTAAACATTCCTAAAACAACTCAACTTTGTGCCTAGCACGAAATCCTATCATAACCAACTCAAATCTTCCATATTTGAGCCATATCCGACTCAGCCTCAGCCTGAGTACGCAATCCAGCCGGTTGGACCTTTCCGACCAATTCTTTACGTCCACTTCTCTTCATCACGCCTTAGAACAATGTTGCCACGTCCATGCACTCCTTGCACACGTGCAAACACCTTCCAACGACGTACACGCAAACTTCATATGCACTGCCCTTGATCCAAACATGTTGCACGACCTCCCGATCAACTCAACCACAGCTCCTCCCGAATTTGGTTGTTGGAACCTCATCTCCTCCCTGAGACTAGTCCAAGGATCCCGTCACCAGCCATGTCTTGAAATCAAGCAACACCTGCACATGAATAAACAACCAATTCTTCCGAGCACAAGTCCTCGACTTGACTCACGTTAGTTCGAAAACCACAACACCTTACATGAGCACGTCACATAAGCATGTTGCAAACCATATCAAATGATAACATCCATAACCACCAAAACATACCAAAAACTTAGCAAATTAATACCAAGTAAACCTTCCCATAAAGCAAGTTTGAAACATTGCGAGTTAAAAGCAAAAACAAGACGCTGCAGTTCTACGAGTTGAACTTCACGGGAGCTCCCCAAAAACAAGCTCTGGACCTCACAGAAGCTCTCCGGACCTTGCAGGAGCTCTCCGGACCTTGCGTCGGACCTTGCCAACACTTGGCGGACCTAACAAAGAACTTGTCGGACCTTGCCACAGAAGAATGTTTTGGCAATATTCAAAACTTTGAATGTTAATGCTAACTTTTATCCTAATTGCCAATGTATTCAGCACACATAGGTCTCACAATTTTCAAGCTAACTTGATAGCTGTTGTTATAGGAGAATTTGGCATATGGTAAACTCCTATCCCAACTACGCCCACGTTTCAAGGCGCAAGCTCTCAACATGTCCTCCAGAATTTGGTTTGTCCTTTCGGTTTGCCCATCAGTTTGTGGGTGATAGGCGGAGTGTGGCGGACCGGAATCCGCTCATCCAGGATCGCCGAGGGTGGTGCCGCGCGATGCGACACCCGACAGCACACGTCATAAGAACATAATATATTACATGGGAAACAACTGAAACTGTACAAACAGGTACAAACTTCAGTTACAACTATTGTTTATGTTACACAGCGGAAGTCTACACTACACAACTCACGCCCGCCTATCTAGCAAAAGTTGGTTGCCCAGCCCTAGGGCAACCCACACTAGCTGCACTCCTCAGCTCAGCGCGGCGTGTACGGCTCCCACTCAGCCGTGGTCCCCGACGGAGGGTAACCCTCGCCGGTGGACTCGTACTCCGAGTCCGTGGGTGGCTCCTCACCTGAAAAACACTTAAGCAGCAACCGTGAGCACGAAGGCTCAGCAAGGCTTAACCGACTCACCTAAGCATGAAACTCTACTTGAGGTGTACAATGGACATAGGATAGTAACATTTCAGCAAAAGGACATGCCTACAAGTTCATCCTTAGTTCATCTTTTAGCAACAAGTTAACAGTTCATAAAATCTGAAATTTAGTAAGCAGTATTTGGTGGCACACATGTAGCAATACAATGATATCAACCAGCAATATTGAATCAACATGTTTCATCCATTAATCTACGTCACGACTCAGTGACCAAGTGGTACTCTTCACCGCGAGGGACGGCGAATCGACTCGATATACACCTGCAGGGAAACCCAAAGAGCACGTCACGTACGCCCATCCGTGGAGCTGCACAGCACGCTCACTCGATGTCATACGGGACAACCTTTCACCCAACAGCCCAAACGTCGAACCGGTCACACCGAAACGAGCAGGAGGTTCCCCACACGGAGCATCTCTCTATGCCCGTTGGCAGATTTCCACCTTGCTGCCCTCAACCTACACCTATAAATCGGTGTGCTATGCCTCGACGCCCGGAGGTTTAGGCTACGTCGGTTTATCGGGGCCCATATATCCGATATGCCTTCGGTACGTTCAAACTTGATCAGCGTGGGCCGCACACGGCTCGGTCCTCAATCGACACGGACAGGGCTGCGCACACAAGACTCCCTCTTGCTGCGCCCTAGCCCCTGCCTAGTCTCATTTTCATTACTAAAATGACCTCACATCACTCAACCGAACCCGTGTGTCCCAAGCCTATCTCGCGAGTAGATTCCAACTACTCGACTTGTACCGAAGTCCTATGACTCATTAAGCCTAGCCTGTCTACTCGAGATCTTAGACACTACCCTCACTCTTTTAGGAACCTTTGGTCATGCAAGTGGGGTTCCATTCCTCCTACACCTAATGCACAATCATACTTCACATGACTCATGTAAACAAAAGAAAACTTATAAAAAGGTTAATGCAAACCGGGGCTTGCCTTGTTGCTGCTGGTCAGGAGTTAAGTCTTCGTCCGGAAGGAGGAAGTCCAGCACCTCCGGGGTCTCTTCTTCAACGGCTACACGTTTATGCAATATTACATGTTAATTAATATGCATACAAGTTATTGTAAGGTTACTGTTATTAGTTTTAATAACCAGCCTCTAACACCTGGAACTTTGTTTAAGAATTTAAAGATGAACTGGTGTTGGTGGTTTGGCTTGGACTTAGTCACATGGTTAAATGCTAAGTGGTTTTCCCCCTTTTCCATCTTAATCCCTTAAGTGGGTAAACAGGACAGGGGTGATCTAGAGCTCCAATGGAGCTGAGAATTTTCGTGTGAGTTCCTTGTCACAAGAAAACCCTCTGGACCAAACCTTAGCACTTTTCATGGAGTGGTTTGCTCAGAATAATTTTCTTAGCAAATAAGCAAGGAAGAATTAATTCTGAGGTCAGACCCCTGTCCATACCCAACTTAGTGAACTACAATTTCAATTATAGCTCCTAGATTTTGCATGAATTTTCCTAGCATTTTTGGAGTTAAGGTTTGCCCAGAATTGAATTTCCAATTTTTGGAAATTCTCTGAAAATGTTTCTGCATTCAAATGAACACAGCACTTTCCAATTTGAATTCCTCTGACCAAATCAACTCCAAATGGTATGAAACTTTTACAGGGGTTTACTAATGTCCTAAAGAACATTCTGGCAAAATTTGGGGATTTTTGGATGAACCAAACTCCCTCTAAAATTCTTTTGCTGAAAAGCTTTAAAGAATTTTCCAGAATTAATTAATGGGTTTCATACAAATTGGGTTGTATATATGGACATAGATAGGCAAGATGAATCCAACCCAATTTGAATCACTAAATTTGGAGCTTCCTAGCAGAAGTTATGGAGCTCTAAAGTTTGGGAAATTTCTGGAATTCGAATTAACCTGGAAAGTTCAAATTTCTGACAGCGGGCCCGGCTCCCACGTGTCATCACCTCGGCTGCGCCACACGGGGCCACAGGATTGTTTTCCACGCGTTCACAGCCGATCCGGTGCAACAGAAAATCCCCACACTGTGCCGCGAGAGACTGACGAGCGGGCCCGGCCGGCTCGTCTTCTTCCTCGCGCCCGCCCTTTTTCCCGCGCCGCCCCCTCGCCGGCACACCTCGGCTGCTCGCCGGACATGGCTTCCCGACCGCCTCCCGGCCGGAAACTCGCCGCCTGGGCCTATTTTTGCGCGCTGAACACGCTGGTACCGCCTGCTCTGGTCGGCGGTGGCCCTAACCTAGCTGGCGACGGTGCAGCGGCTCGGACTCTCTTCAGTTATGGCGCCCGGTCATCGTAGCCCACCAAAACCTCGGTGGAAAGGCTCTACAGCACCGGGGGATCTCATGGAAGGTCGACAAGGCCATGCTAGGGCTCGGGGAGAGCTCTAACCTAGTCGTCACCGTGAGCCCGACCTTTCCCGCCATAACCGCGGCTGGAAAACCGGGAAATACGCCGGCTATAGCCAAAATTAAGCTAGGGTTGCGGAGCAAACTTGGGCGCCATCCAGTCTAGCTCCTGTGTGTGCAGTTTGATAAACTCTAAGCAATCATACGTCGGGAATTTGTGGGTTTCTTACCCGAGGGTAGTTCTGCACCGGTTGAAGACGTTTTGCGAAATTCGCCGGCGATGATCGGTCACTGGTTCTAGGCTTTGGGGTCGAGCAGCGTGGAGTCTAGGCGCGTCCAAAACTGCTCCTCCTTGGTCGTGACAAGTCTTCTGCCGAGCTGCCCACGGGAGCACCTTTGCTCGGTTCTCCCCGGCGGCCACGAAAATGTGGTTTTTCTCGGTGGGTAGTGGTTCAACTCGACTGGAAGTGATGCGGGGAGGGTGTGGGAGGTCTGAGGATGTTGGTTTGCTGAGTTGCCGACGGTAGTACACGAGAGACGATCGCTCCCGAGCGAGTGGATCACAGCGGCGGCTCCTCGGCGCTCTGTCGTGCGAGAGGGCGGTGTCTGGGGTCGGTTCGTGGTCGTGGCGAGCTGGGCACGGCTGGGAGTTACTGCGCCCCCACAAGGAGCTCGCCAGCGCGCGAGGGGAGAGCAGGAGGTGGCGCCCGGCGTTTTCGCGGTGTGTCACGGTGGAGCCTCGGCTCTGTTCCGAGTGCAACACTTAGCCCCTAAGGCTGTTGACTTTTGTGCCATTTTAACCTCTCCAATGACACGTGGGACCCACTTGTCAGTGCTCTCCCACCCCTCAAAAGATCTCCAAAGCTTAGCTAGAGATGAATTCAAATATTTGGAGTTTGAAACTGACCTACATTTGTATGGTTGAGCTCATTTCCCCCAAATTCAAATGTATATTTGAATTCTTTGCATATTTGGATCCTTTTTGGAAAAATGGGTGGCCAACCTTTTCAAAAATTATTGAGACTCTGCCTCCCCACAAATTTGAACCTGAGGAATCCAAGTATGCCCTTTACTCCTTGTTTTAGCTGCTGCAATCCTGAATTTGAATGCAACAGTTTGGAAACACCCTCTCATGTGTGATCATATGTGTAGAATTTTCCCATGTTGTGAAAGTGTAAGTTTCCCCTCTAACCACTTCTTTGATAGAGGTTACTTGCTCTTCCCATTTTTTTACCACCTATCCACAACAAGAACTGAGGTGTAGTGAAGTGAAGAAAAGTTTTTGCAAGTCCCATTTCTTGGGCCTTTTACATCCCTCCCCCCTTAAAAGAATCTCGTCCCGAGATTACAAACGAAGAGATGGCGATGTAATGGGGACTTGCCCGTGTTGATAAGCCATGAACTCCGGGTAGCTTGAGCGAAGGAACTCCTCGCTCTCCCACGTCGCTTCTTCGGCGGTGTGGTTGCTCCAGAGTATTTTGTAGAACCACAATGTTCTGCTGCGTGTGGTCCTGGCTTTTTCATCAAGAATAGCCACCGGATACTCATCATAAGTTAAATCCGGTTTCAGCTCGCCGATATCTTCGGTAGGAACAGCAGCTGTATGCTTCAAACATTTTCTCAGTTGCGAAACATGGAAAACGTCATGGACACCAGTAAGGGGTGCCGGTAACTCCAATCGATACGCCGCTGGTCCACACTTCTCGGTGATAGTGTAGGGTCCAATAAAACGGGGAGCGAGCTTCCCCTTCACACCGAACCGGTGCACGCCCTTCATCGGAGACACGCGGAGGTACACGTGTTCCCCGACGTCAAAGTGCAACGGTCTACGCCTCTTATCAGCGTAGCTCTTCTGTCGGGATTGAGCGGCCTTCAAATTGGCTTGAATGGTCCGAACGCGCTCTTCGGCGTCGTTCACCACATCAACCCCGAATGTGACCCTTTCACCAGACTCGCACCAATTTAATGGGGTGTGGCATTTACGACCGTAGAGAGCTTCGTAGGGTGCCATCTTGATACTCGCCTGATAGCCATTATTGTACGAGAATTCCACCAATGGTAGGTGATCATCCCAGTTCCTACCATGGTGGATGGCACATGCTCTCAACATGTCTTCCAGAACTTGATTCACCCTCTCTGTCTGGCCATCTGTTTGAGGGTGATAAGCGGAGCTCCTGATTAGTTTAGTACCCAAGGTAGCGTGCAACTGCTCCCAAAAGCGAGATACAAACAATGCACCTCAGTCTGAGACTATGGTCTTGGGTACACCATGCAGGCATAGAATCCTGGCAATGTATAACTCCGCATATCGGTTGGCATGGAAGTGTGTATATACGGGGATGAAGTGAGCTGACTTGGTCAGTCGGTCAACAATCACCCAAATGGAATCATGTTTGTTGGATGTTAAGGGTAATCCCACGATGAAATTCATGCTCACATCTTCCCATTTCCATGCTGTAATCTTCAGGGGTTGCAGCAGCCCTGATTTCCTCATATGATCCGCCTTCACTCGTCTACACGTATCACATTCGGCTACGTACTTAGCTACCTCCCGCTTCATCCGTGTCCACCAAAATCTCTTTTTCAAATCTTGGTACATCTTGTTGCTGCCCGGATGAATGGAGTATTTAGACACGTGAGCTTCATCGAGGATCTTTTTCCTCAACTCCATATCTCGGGGCACGACTATGCGGTCATTAAACCATAGCGTCCCCTCCTCATCTTTCCGGAAACATTTGATCTCCCCGTTGTCTATTCGTCTCTGGAGATGTGCCATGCCTTTATCCGTCTTCTGAGCTGCAATGATGTCCTCCCTAATAGTAGGGATGAGGGCAAGGTTGTATAGCGATCCATAAGGAACCAAGTATAAACTTGGCTCTCCCTCCTCCACCGGTGTAATGGTGAGGTGATGGACATGTGACTTCTGACTCAGCGCGTTGGCAACCACATTCGCCTTGCCAGGGTGGTAATGGATCTCAATCTCATAATCTTTGATCAGTTCTAACCACCTCCTCTGCCTCATGTTCAGCTCCTTCTGGGTGAAAATGTATTTCAAGCTCTTGTGGTCGGTGTAGAGATGCACCAAGTTCCCTAGGAGATAGTGCCTCCACATTTTCAGCGCCAACACCACGGCAGCAAGTTCAAGATCGTGAGTCGGGTAGTGCTGCTCATGGTTCCGAAGCTGGCGTGAGCCATAAGCGACCACACGTCCTTCCTGCATCAACACGCAGCCAAGCCCAATACCGGACGCGTCACAATACACGTCGAAGGGCTTTGTTGTATCCGGCTGAGCTAACACCGGGGCTGTTGTGAGATGCTTCACCAATGTTCGGAACGCTCCTTCACACGCCGTGTTCCAAACATATTTCGTCCCTTTCTTCAGCAACTCTGTCATCGGCTTAGCGAGCTTGGAGAAGCTTGGAATGAACCTCCGGTAGTATCCCGCTAACCCGAGGAAACTTCTGACTTCATGGACTGAAGTGGGAGCTTTCCATTTCAGCACTTGCTCTATTATGCTTGGGTCAACCGTAATGCCTTCAGCTGAGATGATATGTCCCAAGAATGGCACTTGGCTGATCCAAAATTCGCATTTACTGAACTTGGCGTAGAGTTTATGGTCTTGCAATCATTGAAGAACGATCCGCAAGTGTTCGGCATGTTCGGCTTCCGTCTTGGAGTAAACCAAGATATCGTCGATGAACACTACCACGAACTTGTCCAGCTCCGGCATGAACACCGAGTTCATGAGATACATGAAATGGGCTGGAGCATTTGTGAGACCAAATGACATGACGAGATATTCATATAGTCCATATCTCGTCGAGAATGCCGTCTTCGGAATATCCGCCGCCCGGATTTTTATCTGGTGATATCCAGAGCGAAGGTCCATCTTGGAGAACACACTGGCACCCACAAGTTGATCAAACAATATGTCGATGCGGGGCAGTGGGTACTTATTCTTGATGGTGACGGCGTTGAGCGGCCGGTAATCCACACACAGCCTCAGGGTCTCATCCTTCTTCTTCACGAATAGCGCCGAGCATCCCCAAGGCGAGGAACTCGGCCAAATGAAACCCTTGCTCAACAGGTCATTGAGCTGTTCTTTCAGTTCCACCAGCTCAATTGGAGCCATTTTGTATGGTCTCCGTGCTATGGGTGTAGTCCCGGGTGCAAGTTCAATCTTGAACTCGACATCCCGCTCAGGTGGCATGCCCGGAAGATCATCCGGGAACACATCAGGATACTCCCGGACTACGGGGATGTCTTCTAACTTGAGAGCTTCAGCATTATTAATTGCTAAAACTTCCCGGACTGGCGTGTCTAATACCATGGAATGTGGACGGTGGAATGGAGAATTTAAGTGAACCGTCCGTGTCCGAGTCTCTAGGACAGCGCCATGGTATTGTAGCCATGACATCCCTAAGATTGCATCAATCTTCTGCCCCATAAGGATTATCAAGGTGGTGGGATATAGTTTCCCACCTAAACACAGAGGTGCCTTTGGAATCATCATATTAGCTGAAATCTTCCCTCCCGGTGAGCATATCATATAAGTGCAGTCGGTTGGGAAGACTTGCAATTGATGTTTAGCCACATAGGATGCACTTATAAAGCTGTGGGTTGCACCAGAATCAAATAATATGATGATGGCTTGATTGTTGAGAGTAAACGTACCCGCCAGCACGTTATCTCCCTCTGGGGCGCCCTCATTGTCGAGGTTGCGGACGCCTCCAGTCCGCTGACCAACCTTCTTCGCCGGAGGTCGGCCTCGAGCACCGCCCTGGAACTGGGCTTGCCCGCTGCTCTGCTGCCCCTGGGGACAGTCCTTCGCGAAGTGGCCCGCCTGGCCACACGTAAAGCAGGTGAAACGGGGCGGTCCCCCGCTAATCGGTGGACGGAAACCCGGGGCGCGTTGCGGCGGTTGAAACGCCCGGGGTACCGTCTGCTGCTGCTGCTGTCTTGGTGGTGGCATCAGCGGACGGAACGGGGGTGCATGGAACGAACGTCCCCCGAACTGTTGAGGTCGCGCCGGTGGACGCCACTGCTGCCCGGATGGTGTCCGATACACCATACGGTACTTCTGGGGAGCGCCACTCCCACCGCTGGGTGGAGCGCTGCACTTCCGCTGCTCAGCTGCCAACTCCCGCTGAGCATCCTCTTGCATGATCGCGGCATTGACTAAGTCGTTGAATGTGCTGCGGTTCCACTGTACGAGGTGGGTCTTCATTTCGGGGTGTAACCCCCGATAGAAGTGCTCCCTCTTCTTCTCCTCCGTGGAGATGTAGTCTGACGCATACTGCGCCAGATGGTTGAAGGCACGGGAGTAGTCGTGGGCACTCCTCCCGCCCTGCTTCAGTTCCAAAAATTCTTGGAACTTCCTCTTCATTATTCCGGGAGGGATGTGATAGGCGCGGAACGCCTCCCGGAACTCTTGCCATTCCACGGCATGGCCAGCCGGACGTGAGGCGACATAATTCGCCCACCACGCACCAGCGGCACCGTGGAGCTGCTGTGCTGCGAACAGGGTCTTCTGCCGCTCCGTACACTGGAGCAACCCAAACTTGGACTCGATGGTCCGCAGCCAGTTGTCAGCCTCCAGTGGTTCTTCAGCTTCGGTGAACACTGGAGGGTGCGTACTCATGAAATCTGAGTACGACACATCACGGGGCTCCCGAGGCCCTCTATCTTGACGTCCCCCCGCCTGGGACGTATTCTGCGCGATCGTGCGGAGCAGGTCGGTCTGCTCCTCACGACCTCCCACCAATGCCGCTATCACATCCGCTAGAGTAAGGGGAGGCGGCGGTGGTGGCTGCTGCTGCGGGGTGCTGTCGTAGGCTGGTGGCTGGGAGTCATCACCTCCCTGTTGGCTAGAGCCACCAACCTCGTGCGTGGTCCTAGTATGAACCATCTGCAACCACACGACATTAAACATCAATCCCGCAACATTTTGCATGCAGTCCAATAGAAATGGGCGTAAAAACATTATGACAACGAAATATGCGAAATATCTCGTAAATAGATAATGTAATAACTTTGCACAAGCTACACCATTACCAGACCAAACACAAGTTAGTTTAATCCAACTTGATGAACCCCCTCTTTGGAAGCTCACCATAACTGGGTTTGGTCTCTACGAGACATTATTATCACGTTGTCATCACATATACCACCCTTAGGGTACAACACCCTCTCCAATGAGTTCAACTGTCATTCTTCCGTCAGAATGACCAGTTTCTACCTATTCCAAGTTTTGATCCGGTTATGGGCATTTTCATGACTCAAGTTGAATACCAAAGTTAAAGTTAAATTCAGTATCTTTCCAACGAGTACTCATTTGCCCCCAGATCGGCTTTGGTTAAAAAGTTATGCTAATTCAAAGTCAGCAGAATTTCTGGAAGAATTTTAGCAGCACCTCCCTTGGAAGTGGCTGTTTTCAACCCTGGTTTCCTCTGAAATCTGTGCTGAACTTTCAGAAACTTTGAATTGCAAAGATGTCACACATCTTCTACTCTTTCTAAGGATGTATTATATGACAATTTTAGATTTTTCTACTGGGAGTTATGTTTGAAAAACAGAACAGTCCAGAGAACGTTTAACTCTGTCCTGGTTCTGGACAGTTTACATTCCTCTGGGATTTAAGCCATCTTACGGTGAGTTTCAGCTCTGGAAGTCTACAACAATGTTGTAGAGTACTTCAATACCTCCCCAGAACCATATAGCACACATCTTTGGGCTAAAGTACCCGTGAGTTATGCCCTGTTGAAGATCAGCAAACTTGCTGTCCAAAACAGAGCACTCTGTTTTTCATCCATTTGGCTATCCTACTTCTCTATCCCATTTTTATACCCAACCAGGGTCAAAATTGTTGAACCTAATGATTTTTGTTCCTTGTTCTAAATATTTTCATGCATATGCCTACAATATCTCGGTACTACGTTCCTCACAAAAGAAAATCCTAACCGGATCATACCGTTATATACGTCTCAAGTGTGGCACTAAACGGTCTCTCGCACACGTTTTCTACACAGATACATACGTGGTTAGTACCTGCAGAAGGCCACACAATAATGGTGCACTCAATGGTTATTCATTTCAGGCAGTTCCATATTTAGAAGTAAATACAAATGCCCGTATCATTGTCATACGGCCGTCCCTGAGTTAGGTCACGTCTCAAGGTACGTGATCGTGTTTCAACACCACCCGACGGGGAACCCGAGTATGTCATGAACGGGTCGTCACGGTTGGAAATGTTATCAACCCAACAGATACCACCTACTGCCCTGCAGGGCACGCCGATGGCAAGCGCTGCGTATGTTCTTCTGGGCTATTTCCAGACGAACACACTCTCGCGTTACTGACCACGCGATGGGGTCTCCACTTACTGCCTAATGCACGCTAAGGATCAGCGTTGCATATGAACTCAGGGACATGAAGAGTCCAAGAGGTTCATATTGACGTCTCACCCCAAGCGGTGAGACCCTATCCCTGAGCCACGTTCCTCGTCAGGGGGAGCTAACCGAAATTGAACCGCTTTCGGTGGTGTTCCTTACCGTACTTACCAGGGCGTAGGTGCATCGTTACATAATTGAAATTCAGAATTATAACACATAGGTTAGTATTTGCCACTTTAAGTAACTATGCTAATATAATCCTTACTTGGGCAACTACCGAATCCTCACCGTATACCTAATTTTTTCCCCTAATGCAGTCCTTAAGTACTGTGCTATCCCCACTGCAGCTCTGATACCAGGCTGTGGCGGACCAGAATCCGCTCATCCAGGATCGCAGAGGGTGGTGCCGCGCGATGCGACACCCGACAGCACACGTCATAAGAACATAGTATATTACATGGGAAACAAATGAAACTGTACAAACAGGTAAAAACTTCAGTTACAACTATTGTTTATGTTACACAGCGGAAGTCTACACTACACAACTCATGCCCGCCTATCTAGCAAAAGTTGGTTGCCCAGCCCTAGGGCAACCCACACTAGCTGCACTCCTCAGCTCAGCGCGGCGTGTACGGCTCCCACTCAGCCGTGGTCCCCGACGGAGGGCAACCCTCGCCGGTGGACTCGTACTCCGAGTCCGTGGGTGGCTCCTCAACTGAAAAACACTTAAGCAGCAACCGTGAGCACGAAGGCTCAGCAAGGCTTAACCGACTCACCTAAGCATGAAACTCTACTTGAGGTGTACAATGGACATAGGATAGTAACATTTCAGCAAAAGGACACGCCTACAAGTTCATCCTTAGTTCATCTTTTAGCAACAAGTTAACAGTTCATGAAATCTGAAATTTAGTAAGCAGTATTTGGTGGCACACATGTAGCAATACAATGATATCAACCAGCAATATTGAATCAACATGTTTCATCCATTAATCTACGTCACGACTCAGTGACCAAGTGGTACTCTTCACCGCGAGGGACGGCGAATCGACTCGATATACACCTGCAGGGAAACCCAAAGAGCACGTCACGTACGCCCATCCGTGGAGCTGCACAGCACGCTCACTCGATGTCGTACGGGACAACCTTTCACCCAACAGCCCAAACGTCGAACCGGTCGCACCGAAACGAGCAGGAGGTTCCCCACACGGAGCATCTCTCTATGCCCGTTGGCAGATTTCCACCTTGCTGCCCTCAACCTACACCTATAAATCGGTGTGCTATGCCTCGACGCCCGGAGGTTTAGGCTACGTCGGTTTATCGGGGCCCATATATCCGATATGCCTTCGGTACGTTCAAACTTGATCAGCATGGGCCGCACACGGCTCGGTCCTCAATCGACACGGACAGGGCTGTGCACACAAGACTCCCTCTTGCTGCGCCCTAGCCCCTGCCTAGTCTCATTTTCATTACTAAAATGACCTCACATCACTCAACCGAACCCGTGTGTCCCAAGCCTATCTCGCGAGTAGATTCCAACTACTCGACTTGTACCGAAGTCCTATGACTCATTAAGCCTAGCCTGTCTACTCGAGGTCTTAGACACTACCCTCACTCTTTTAGGAACCTTTGGTCATGCAAGTGGGGTTCCATTCCTCCTACACCTAATGCACAATCATACTTCACATGACTCATGTAAACAAAAGAAAACTTATAAAAAGGTTAATGCAAACCGGGGCTTGCCTTGTTGCTGCTGGTCAGGAGTTAAGTCTTCGTCCGGAAGGAGGAAGTCCAGCACCTCCAGAGTCTCTTCTTCAACGGCTACACGTTTATGCAATATTACATGTTAATTAATATGCATACAAGTTATTGTAAGGTTACTGTTATTAGTTTTAATAACCAGCCTCTAACACCTGGAACTTTGTTTAAGAATTTAAAGATGAACTGGTGTTGGTGGTTTGGCTTGGACTTAGTCACATGGTTAAATGCTAAGTGGTTTTCCCCCTTTTCCATCTTAATCCCTTAAGTGGGTAAACAGGACAGGGGTGATCTAAAGCTCCAATGGAGCTGAGAATTTTCGTGTAAGTTCCTTGTCACAAGAAAACCCTCTGGACCAAACCTTAGCACTTTTCATGGAGTAGTTTGCTCAGAATAATTTTCTTAGCAAATAAGCAAGGAAGAATTAATTCTGAGGTCAGACCCCTGTTCATACCCAACTTAGTGAACTACAATTTCAATTATAGCTCCTAGAGTTTGCATGAATTTTCCTAGCATTTTTGGAGTTAAGTTTTGACCAGAATTGAATTTCCAATTTTTGGAAATTCTCTGAAAATGTTTCTGCATTCAAATGAACACAGCACCTTCCAATTTGAATTCCTCTGACCAAATCAACTCCAAATGGTATGAAACCTTTACAGGGGTTTACTAATGTCCTAAAGAACATTCTGGCAAAATTTGGGGATTTTTGGATGAACCAAACTCCCTCTAAAATTCTTTTGCTGAAAAGCTTTAAAGAATTTTCCAGACTTAATTAATGGGTTTCATACAAATTGGGTTGTATATCTGGACAGAGCTAGGCAAGATGAATCCAACCCAATTTGAATCACTAAATTTGGAGCTTCCTAGCAGAAGTTATGGAGCTCTAAAGTTTGGGAAATTTCTGGAATTCGAATTAACCGGGAAAGTTCAAATTTCTGACAGCGGGCCCGGCTCCCACGTGTCATCACCTCGGCTGCGCCACACGGGGCCACAGGATTGTTTTCCGCGCGTTCACAGCCGATCCGGTGCAACAGAAAATCCCCACACTGTGCCGCGAGAGACTGACGAGCGGGCCCGGCCGGCTCGTCTTCTTCCTCGCGCCCGCCCTTTTTCCCGCGCCGCCCCCTCGCCGGCACACCTCGGCTGCTCGCCGGACTTGGCTTCCCGACCGTCTCCTGGCCAGAAACTCGCCGCCTGGGCCTATTTTTGCGTGCTGAACACGCTGGTACCGCCTGCTCTGGTCGGCGGTGGCCCTAACCTAGCTGGCGACGGTGCAGCGGCTCGGACTCTCTTCAGTTATGGCGCCCGGTCATCGTAGCCCACCAAAACCTCGGTGGAAAGGCTCTACAGCACCGGGGGATCTCATGGAAGGTCGACAAGGCCATGCTAGAGCTCGGGGAGAGCTCTAACCTAGTCGTCACCGTGAGCCCGACCTTTCCCGCCATAACCGCGGCTGGAAAACCGGGAAATACGTCGGCTATAGCCAAAATTAAGCTAGGGTTGCGGAGCAAACTTGGGCGCCATCCAGTCTAGCTCCTGTGTGTGCAGTTTGATAAACTCTAAGCAATCATACGTCGGGAATTTGTGGGTTTCTTACCCGAGGGTAGTTCTGCACCGGTTGAAGACGTTTTGCGAAATTCGCCGGCGATGATCGGTCACTGGTTCTAGGCTTTGGGGTCGAGCAGCGTGGAGTCTAGGCGCGTCCAAAACTGCTCCTCCTTGGTCGTGACAAGTCTTCTGCCGAGCTGCCCACGGGAGCACCTTTGCTCGGTTCTCCCCGGCGGCCACGAAAACGTGGTTTTTCTCGGTGGGTAGTGGTTCAACTCGACTGGAAGTGATGCGGGGAGGGTGTGGGAGGTCTGAGGATGTTGGTTTGCTGAGTTGCCGACGTTGGTACACGAGAGACGATCGCTCCCGAGCGAGTGGATCACAGCGGCGGCTCCTCGGCGCTCTGTCGTGCGAGAAGGCGGTGACTGGGGTCGGTTCGTGGTCGTGGCGAGCTGGGCACGGCTGGGAGTTACTGCGCCCCCACAAGGAGCTCGCCAGCACGCGAGGGGAGAGCAGGAGGTGGCGCCCGGCGTTTTCGCGGTGTGTCACGGTGGAGCCTCGGCTCTGTTCCGAGTGCAACACTTAGCCCCTAAGGCTGTTGACTTTTGTGCCATTTTAACCTCTCCAATGACATGTGGGACCCACTTGTCAGTGCTCCCCCACCCCTCAAAAGATCTCCAAAGCTTAGCCAGAGATGAATTCAAATATTTGGAGTTTGAAACTGACCTACATTTGTATGGTTGAGCTCATTTCCCCCAAATTCAAATGTATATTTGAATTCTTTGCATATTTGGATCCTTTTTGGAAAAATGGGTGGCCAACCTTTTCAAAAGTTATTGAGACTCTGCCTCCCCACTAATTTGAACCTGAGGAATCCAAGTATGCCCTTTACTCCTTGTTTTAGCTGCTGCAATCCTGAATTTGAATGCAACAGTTTGGAAACACCCTCTCATGTGTGATCATATGTGTAGAATTTTCCCATGTTGTGAAAGTGTAAGTTTCCCCTCTAACCACTTCTTTGATAGCGGTTACTTGCTCTTCCCATTTTTTTACCAGCTATCCACAACAAGAACTGAGGTGTGGTGAAGTGAAGAAAAGTTTTTGCAAGTCCCATTTCTTGGGCCTTTTACACGGAGCTAAAATCCAGTTGTTTACCCATGGCTTTCTGCAGCTTCCTCCAGAACCTAGAGGTAAACTGAGAACCTCGATCTCAGACTATCCTCTTCGGGACTCCATGACGGCACAAGATCTGCTCTATGTACAACTATGCTAATTGTGCAATGTTGTAACTGGCCTTTACAGGAAGAAAATGGGCGGTTTTCGTCAATCGGTCCACAATGACCCAGATGGAGTCCTATCCCGACTGAGTACGTGGTAATCCGACGATGAAATCCATGCTGATGTCCTCCCACTTCCATTTGGGTATTTTCAAAGGTTGCAACAATTCAGCGGGTTTTTGATGTTCGGCCTTCACCCGTTGGCATGTGTCGCATAGGGCAACTTATTCGGCTATATCCCTCTTCATACCATCCCACCAATAACAAGTTTTCAAGTCCTTGTACATTTTGGTGCTTCCGGGATGTATGGAATAGGGGGAATCATGTGCCTCCTTCAATATCATGTCGCGGAGGTGTCTTATGTTCGGCACACAAATCCTTTTTCCTAGCCAAAGCGTACCCTTTTCATCCTCCTTGAAATCCTTCTCTATTCCTTGTCGGATTCTTTCCTTGATCTCCTCGTCCGTTGCTTGGCCCTCTCTTATTTCTTGCTCCAATGAGGAGTGGATCTCTATTATTTCCATGTTATTCAAGAATCCAAGGTGTAACCGTTCGAACTCCTTACGTAGTTCGGGTGGTAGCTCCCGAACCGTGAGTTGATGACATGCTCCCTTTCTGCTCAATGCATCAGCTACTACATTGGCCTTCCCGGGGTGATAGTTGATTCCAACATCATAATCCTTGATGAGTTCTAACCATCGACGTTGCCTCAAATTTAAGTCCGTTTGTGTGAATATGTACTTGAGGCTTTTATGATCCGTATAGATCTCACATCGATGACCAAGGATATAATGTCTCCAAATCTTTAATGCATGCACTACTGCTGCTAACTCCAAGTCATGTGTAGGATAGTTAAGCTCGTGCTTCTTTAATTGCCGTGAGGTATAGGCTATCACTTGTCCTCCCTGCATGAGCACACATCCGAGCCCTTGTCTGGATGCGTCACAATATATGTCAAAGCTCTTGCTTATGTCTGGCAATACCAGAATCGGTGCTGTGGTTAGCTTTTTCTTGAGTTCCTCGAAACTTTCTTGGCAGGCTGGCGTCCATTAAAAAACCTTTCCCTTCATTAGCAACTCCGTCATAGGTTTTGCTATCTTAGAGAAGTCTTTAATGAAGCGTCGATAGTATCCTGCCATCCCAAGGAAACTCCGAATATCTCTCACGCTCTTCGGTTGGTCCCACTTCAGAACATCTCTCACCTTTCCAGGATCAACTGATACCCTTCCTTGGAGATAATGGGGCCTAGAAAAGATATTTCCTTTAGCCAAAATTGACACTTGTTGAGCTTGGCATACAATTGATACTCACGCAACTTCTGCAGGGTCAATTTCAAATGTTCTTCATGCTCCTCCTCACTTTTTGAATACACCGTAATGTCATCGATGAAAACTACGACGAACTTGTCCAAGTACTCCATGAAAACCTTGTTCATAAGGTACATAAAGTATGCGGGTGCATTCGTCAATCCAAAAGACATATCGGTATATTCATACGAACAATACCGTGTTCGAAAGGCTGTCTTAGGTATATCGGAGGGCTTAATCTTCAGCTGGAAGTATCCCGACCGAAGATCAATCTTAGAGAACACTCGGGCTCCTTTCATTTGGTTGAACAGGTCCTCTATACGGGGTAGAGGGTATTTGTTCTTGATTGTCACCTCGTTGAGAGACCTATAGTCCACGCACATCCTTTGGGTTCCATCCTTCTTGTCTACGAAGAGCACCAGAGCTCCCCATGGTGACGAGCTTGGACGGATAAAACCCTTCTCCAACTGTTCTTGAATTTGCTTCTTGAGTTCAACTAGCTCATTGACGGTCATCCTATAAGGTCTTTTGGCTATGGGTGCAGTTCCGGGTATCAACTCTATGGCAAACTCAATGTCCCGGTCAGGTGGCATACCTGGAAGCTCTTCTGGGAACACGTCCGAAAACTCTTGAACCACCAGAATACTGTCCAATGCTACTCCTTCAATGTGGTTCAGATTTGCCCCTTCAGTGGTTTGCTGGGCTGACTCAAACTCGACATGAATACGTGCTCGTTTGTCAACTGCACGCTCCTTTCAGCACATTGGATTACTCCATTGTGCTTGCTTAGCCAATCCATTCCGAGTATGATGTCAATCCCTTGGGAGTCCAAGACAATAAGGTTGGCAAGGAAGTCTACCCCCCTTATTTTAAGGCTTACTTTCGGACATACTATATTAGTCCTCATTTCTCCTCCGGGAGAATTAACTAACATAGCACATTCTAAGTGGGATACGGGTAGATGATGTTTGTCAACATATTTGGATGATATGATGGAATGCGATGCTCCAGAATCAAATAAGATGGTGGCTGGGTTGGAGTTGGCAAGGAACATACCAATTACGACGTCCTCAGCCTGTTGTGCTTCCTCGGCAGTGACATGGTTCACGTGGCCGCAAGCATAGTTCTGCTGTCCACGGTTCCCTTGATTGTCTCCTCCGTTCGGTCGCGGGTTCTGCTTGGACACGTTACCTTGCTGTCCAGGGCCTCTCCTCGGGCACTGGTTCGCGAAGTGTCCTACTTCCCCGCATGCAAAGCATGTCCTGTTGCCTACGGCAGCAGGTACGTCGGGGTGGGGGTTTTGAACAGGGGCGCCATTGTTAGGTCGAGGCGCAGGAGGCATGGGCACGCGAGGTGCCGGTGCAACGAATTGTTGCTGTGGTGGCTGACCAGGGCGGTACGCGGGAGTGGTCGATCCATATTGCGGTGCAGGGGGCATGTACCTGGGTCGTACGTTGCTCCCTTGGGACTGGTATGGCATCTTCCTCTTGCACTCTCGCTCGATCTCTCGGATCTTGTTTTCAACCACTATGGCTTTGTCAACCAGCTTCTGGAAGCTTACGTAGTCATTGTTGAGGAGCTGAACCTGGATCTCATTGTTCAACCCTCTCATGAACAGGTACTGCTTCCTCTGATCTGAGTTGACATCTTCGGGGGCATACCGGGACAGTTGTATGAACTTGTTGAGATACTCATTCACACTTTTCTGCCCTTGGCGGAGACCTTCGAACTCCTGCCTTTTGAGCATCATTACACCAGCAGGGATGTAGTGAGAGCGGAAACTTTCCTTGAACTCAGTCCAAGTGATTGTCTCCGGGTTGGCATGGGCGTTGCTCAAGGCATCCCACCAGTCAGCAGCGGCTCCCATAAGTTGGTGCGACGCGAAGAGAACTTTCTCTCGGTCATTGCACTGAACAATGGCAAGCTTTTTCTCCATGGATTTAAACCAATCATCGGCCTCCATGGGATCACTAGCTTGAGCAAAGGTGGGTGGTCGAGTTCTCATGAACTCTCCCAACCTGTTATGAGCCGGCGGTGGTGGTGGTGGCGGTGCCGGAACGGGGTTTTGGTTGGCCTGCAACTGACCCAAAGTTTGGATCATGGTTTGCATAAGCTGGTTTTGCATGGCCATCAACCTTTCCAGATGGTTTTCACCAGCTTCTGGGTTAGCAGGAACTTCATCATGGTCATCCTCCTGGACGTTCCTTCGGCCGGCGTTTCCTCTCACCATCTGTGAGAGAGATCGAAATAGAATAGGGTGTTAGAAGGTTAGGTAGATTCCCTCCAACTATATGCATCAAGGTGAGTTGGACTATGTATATATTAGCCCATATGAGGATGTGAGCAAGTGCCGAGACATCTCACACCTCTTTCTTCTTACGTGTGGATATGGACAACGTTTTGAGATGTCCCACAACTCACACTAAGCACACAATCACAAATAATCATCACAAGGGCCCACACAACTCCTATTCAAGGATGGTTTCCTATGTCAAGGTGGGTTTAAAGGCCAATCTAAGCTATTCACCCTAGGACGCTTGTGACTCCTATTTAGGGGTGTAACCCGTGGCTCTATTATCTATCTAAGGTTTCTATCTAGGCGTGTAACCTACTGTCAACCCGTGGCTCTGAGTCTTGGGCTCATGTTCATGATAGATGTATGGACTCACTAAGGTTTCACCGGCAGGCTAGAATCTCCAATTCTCCCACCCACGGGCCCCCTCTTGTGCCATGCAGTTCCCAGGGCAGTCCTCACTCGACTCCCATTCCCCGCGCCTTCCACAGTCCATAACACTCTAGCAACTTACCTAATTACTCAGCTAAGCCGCACCCATACTTGGCCTTGTGGTGGCACTGTTATCCTGGCATGTGCATGCATGAACCGGTCCTTAGATCTACGGCAAGTAAACCACCATCTCATGCTACCTCATTCACAAACCCAATCTTGCCTAGATCTCCCTCCGATCCATGTCCATTATTAACATCAGTTTCTCATTATCAATACGAGTGCAGTTAGCTAGATACATCTATCTCGCTTTCCAATCCCATAGACTCAGCGAAGCATAAAACAAAAACCATACCCGACTCATAAACTTCTCAGGCGACAAGGGTGGTTTAACCAAAACTAGTAAACTCCTATAAAAGGGTTTCCCATCATGTTTGACTCAGTACGCACACCTTTTTGCAAACAGAATAGTTTTACCCAAAACATAGGATCAACATGGTCAAGGAGCACTTGCCTTGTTCTTGCGGTTCCGGGGGTTCATGGATCTCAAAACCTGGTTGCTGCAGTTCGTCGTAGACAGCTCCCTGAGCTTGTCCTGCTAGGTAGGATCATGTGCATACAAGATTCACAGCAATCAATATCATGCACAAACCTTAAACTAGACGCGATGATGCATATGCAGGTTATCCTATGATTTTTATTAGATTGGTGTGTTCTTGCATGGCTTGCATGGACAGAGGTGTTCAAATCAAAGGTGGACGTGGCGATGATCTTGTCTTTAGATCAACCTGATCATTAAGTGATCTATCCACGAGAAGGCTTCTGTTCGATAGGAATCAAAGAACAGATGCAAGGAAAACACAACGATATCGTAAGGTGGTATTGGGGCCCACCTTACATTTCCTCTTGGCTTTCGAGGTCCTCTTCAGACCGCTGGGCTGTCCTCCGGCGATCTTGTGGGTGCCCGGTCCCTATCACGGGGCCGTGCCGCCTCGCCCGAGGAATCGCATTGGGTGGTGCCGTGTTGTGCGGCACCCAACAGCACACATATAAGGAACAAAGTATTACATAAATCAAAAGCGGAAGCTTACAATTATTCTTTATAAATAATTTACACAAAATAGCTACAGCGGAAGTCTATAAACAGCTCACGATGAATATCTAAGAAGCACTCGAGAGAGATATCCAGCCCGCGGACTCCTCTCACTAGCAACACGAAGACATGGCAGCGGCTAGGTTCTCCAAGTGTGACATGACTCGGAAGTTCCCGAATCTCACCGGACAACCTTCTTTATAGCGTTGATGTTTACCTGCAAAACCACTTATATAGCAAGAGTGAGCACAAAGGCTCAGCAAGACTTAACCGTCTCTCCTAAGAAATGAAACTCTACATGAAAGTAACCTAAGACTTAAGCCTGTCATTTGCGAACAGACTCGCCTACGAGTTCATCCTTAACTTTCAGATTTTAGCCATAATAGTAGTGACCTTGCGCCCAGCAACATTGGAACTCCACAATCAAACAAGAAATGCTTCATTCCAATGTTACTTGTCCCAAGGTGAAAAATAACTTTAGTTTGCTCTATCTCTACTTCAAACATGGTTTTCATGCAATTTATAATTAGCATAACAGCATTTAAAACTTTGCAAACTATTCCCACACAACTTGATTAACTACGTCACAACACAGGGAGCAAGCGGTAATCAATAACCGCGATGGACGGTGATTCGAATCAAACACTACCCGGATAACTCGACACATACGCCCGCCTCTAAAGACCCAACTCTGGCATCCTTCATTACGTCGTATGTGGCAACCTTTCTCAGGACACTAAACTGTAGAACCGGTCGCGCCGTCTCGGGCTCATAGGTCTAACGAGACGATGTGGTATACCTCTACAATCCAGTGAACCTGGTACATCGGTTTCCTGATTCCCATATGTCAGTAAGCATCCGGTACACAACTCAATACCTGCTCCTGGGTGCCGCACACACATCGGTCCTTAACCGACACAGGCAGAGCTACTCGACCAAGACCTCGTCTTGTCGCTGCCTAACCATCCTGCCCGGTCTCATCTTTGGAAATGTAAACTTTAGTTTGCCCTCTTTTTCCATCTACACCCAGGTAATCCCGTCTATAACTCGCGAGTAGATTCCAACTACTCGACTTCTACCGGATGCCCTAGTCTATTTAGCATGGCCTTATTCTACAGCGATGACACAATGCTACCCTTGACCTCAGGGTTCATGTTTGGTTATGCAAGTGGAGTATCAACATCCTTGACCTAATGCACATACAAACCTTGACTAAATGTAGTGAACAAAGGGAAAACTTCAAAAACGACTTAAGTGCAAACTGGGGCTTGCCTTGGTTTTGCAGGTGACTTAAGTCAGATAAGATGAAGTTAGTTGCTGATGATGACTTGAAGCCTAATCCTTGCCTTCTTGCTCCTTGATCAAATCTTCACTTATCCACGTTTAACCACTACACGTTATGAATATGTATACATGTTTAATTATAAAACTTTTGCTAACAAGTGCTAAAGACAAGTTTTAAAACTGGAACTCTGTTTAAGAATTTAAAATGAAACTGGTGCTAGTGGTTTGGGTTTGTGTTCAAGCACTAGGATCAAGTGATGAGTGGGATTTCATCACTTGGGTGGGGATCAACTAATGAGTTGAACAGGACATAATGATCCAGGGCTCCAATGGAGCTGGAAATTTTCTTGTGAGTTCCTTGTCACAAGAAAGTCCTTTGGACCAAAATTCAGAATAATTCACTAAGTAGATCACGCTGAACAATTCCCTAAGCCTTTAGCCAAACAGGAATTAATTATGAATAAATTTGCACTTTCATGCAAATGCAAGTGAACTACAATTTCATACACAGCTCAGAGAGTATGCCTGAATTTTCCTAGGAGTTTTGGAGCTAAGGAATGACTAGAACAGAATTTCCAAGTTTTGGAAATTTCCTGAAAATGTTTCTGTATTCATTTGAATACAGAAACTTGGAATCAGAATTACTCTAACTAAATCAACTCCAAATGAGCTGAAACTTTTACAGGAGTCTCCTAATATCCTAAACAATATTCTGGTAAAATTTGGGGATTTTTGGATGAACCAAACTCCCTCTAAAATTCTTTTGCTGAAAAGATTTAAAGAATTCTCCAGAATTTTATATTGGTTTTCATGCAAATTGAGTTGCATATTTGGATATTTCTTTTCACCCTGAATCCAACCCAGTTTGGATCACTAAATTTGGAGCCCCCTAGCAAAAGTTATGCAGTTCTAAAGTTTGAACTAAATCTGGAATTCAAAATAAATCGGGGAATTGTTTAAACTCTGACAGTGGTCCCATCCCCACGTGTCAGCTGCTGCGTTCACGCCACACGGGGCCACAGACCCGTCCCTACATTGTCACAGACCGATCCGAGGGCAAAGACAATCCCACTCCCTCGCAACAGCGACTGACGCGTGGGCCAGCCCCCGTCTTCGTCTTCCTCCGGCTGCCCGCGCTCCCGCGCCGCCGAGCTCGCCGGAGCTCTCGCCGGGAGTGGGTTCCGGTGCTCGGAACTTTCTGGATCTCACCGCCCCCACGTATTCTCGTACGAGGAACACGTTGCCGGGCTTATCTCAGCTCGACGATGGTCGGAAACCTAGGTGCGACGGCGACAGCGGCGGTGGCCACTCCGGCGACGCCGCTAGGGCGTTATACTACACTAAACACGTAGCCGTTTGCGCGTACAGCACCACCACACCGAGGAGAACACGGACCCAACCGCCGATCTCTCTGGAACTCACCGGATATATGACCTCACCGTCGGCCTAGGTCAAAATCCGGCGAAACTTGAAAAACTCGATGAACAGCGGCTCTGCTCGATGGTTCTCGGTGGTTCTTGATCCTATGAACGTGCGCGGGGTTCTGGAAGATGTATGCTACGTGGTGTGATGAGTAGTTCGACGTGTATGATGAATTTACCAAATTTCTACCCTCGGTTATTATCGTATGTCGTCGGAAGAATTGAAATTCCGGCGAGCACCGTCCAAGACAGGTCGCCGGAGTTGCGGTGAAGTGAGCAGAGGCATAAGCGAACCTTTTTGCTTTTGCAACTCGAGAGGAGAGGCTCTGTTGTGGCTGGGCGATGTATTCTTGCAGCGGCGACTTCGCCCGGTGCCGTGGACAAGGATTGAGCTCGACGTCGGGGTTCCCGTGGGTTTAGCACCGGTTTCTTTCGTCGGCCACGCTCAGTGGGGTCTGGCGACGTTGGGGAGAGGCTCAGCACGGCGGGTGCTTCGTCGTGGTGGCCGGGCGTCGACGAGCTGCGCGACTTCTTCCGCGCGGGAGCCGCTCGGCGAGGGAAAACCCGTGATGGCGTCGGTGGGGGTGGGGTTGGCTGTGTGGGCGACACTCACTCGGTGGGAACGATAAGGGCGAGGGAAAACCGCCTCTGGAGCTGCTCGGGAGCTGGCGGCAACGCTGCCCCGGTGGCGTGCGCGTGCTGCGCTCGGTGCTTCAGCGCCTTCGAGCGAAAAACAGAGAACCGGTTGAGTGAGTCTGAACAGGGAAAATGTTGCTTATGTGCTAAGTCTTCCCCCTCTCCTCAATGACATTCGGGCCCCACTCACCTCCTCTCCTAAATATCCCAATTTTTGGCACATTGTAAACTTCAGCTCTGAGGAACTCAAATCCAAAAGTCATTTGGCAATTTGACAAGTTGTTCCTCAGTTTTGAGTTTAAATTCAAATTTGGATGAAATTTACAAGTTACTTTGATAATCATATCAAGGCACCTCCAAATTTGCTCAAAATTTGCCTCCTTCATAATTTAGACCTGAGGAATTCAAATATGTCCTCTGATCTTTGAGTTGGCCATTGCAAATCCCACTTCTCAAACAACAGTTTGAATTTCCTCTTTTGAAAATTCCCCTTCTTCTTTTTGAAGTGCACCTCTTAATTCAAACTTAATTCCAGGTTTTATTGCGCATGCCAACACTTTCATGAGTAACAAAAGTTTTTGTAAGTCCCATTTCTTGCATATAAACTCAACTTTATTCATAGCTCAAGTTTTCTATTTACAAGTTTTGGGACTTTGACATTCCTCCCCCCTTAAAAAGAATCTCGTCCCGAGATTCATGATTAAGGACAAGGTGGAGAGGACATCTACTACATATAAGCCTCTAACAACTCCGGATGATTGCGCTGCAAATACTCCTCGCTTTCCCAGGTAGCTTTGTCGGACGTGTGACCTTGAAAAATCGTAGCATCCGGTTTCTAGTCTCGCGAGTCTTTTCATCAATTATCCGGGTTGGTCGCTCAACATAAGTGAGGTCCGGCTTCAGCTCTGCTATGTCTCCTGTGAGAATCTCCGTTGGAACTTTCAAACACTTCCGCAACTGGGATATGTGGAAGACGTTATGCACTCTGGCTAAGGCTGCCGGCAGCTCCAAACGGTATGCCACGGGTCCACACCTTTCAATGATAGCGAAGGGACTGATAAAACGTGGAGCTAATTTCCCTTTCACTCCGAATCGGTGAATGCCCTTCATAGGAGATACGCGGAGATATACGTGGTCCCCAACCTGAAATTCCAGAGGACGACGCCTCTTATCCGCATAGCTCTTTTGTCTTGACTGAGCGGCTTTAAGATTTTCCTGAATAAGCCTCACCGGCTCTTCTGCTTCGTTTACGAGATCAATCCCGTAAATAACTTTCTCGCCGGATTCACACCAGTTCAAGGGTGTGCGGCATTTCCGGCCGTAGAGAGCTTCATAAGGCGCCATTTTGATACTTGATTGATACCCGTTGTTATATGAGAACTCTGCCAATGGTAAGTGATCATCCCAGCTCTTACCGTGATGAATGGCACATGCTCTCAGCATATCTTCAAGTATTTGATTCACCCTCTCTGTTTGCCCATCGGTTTGAGGGTGATACGCGGAGCTTCGGATCAATTTGGTTCCCAAGGATGCATGTAGCTGCTCCCAGAAACGAGCAACAAACAATGCGCCTCGATCAGAGATGATCGTCCGGGGAACTCCATGTAGGCACAAGATCCGTGCTATGTATAACTCCGCATACTGCTTGGCGGTGTATCTGGTATGCACGGGGATGAAGCGTGCCGATTTGGTCAACCGGTCCACGATTACCCAAATCGAGTCATGGTGGTGGGAGGTCATCAGCAACCCAACGATGAAATCCATACTCAGGTCTTCCCATTTCCATGCCGGTATCTGTAGCGGTTGCAGCAGGCCCGACTTCTTTACGTGGTCGGCCTTAATTCTTCGACACGTATCACATTCTGAAACGTATTTTGCAACTTCACGTTTCATACGTGTCCACCAAAACTTCTTCCGGAGGTCTTGGTACATTTTATTGCTGCCCGGGTGAATAGAAAATTTGGATAAGTGAGCCTCATCCAAAATTTTCTTCTGCAGCCTCATATCACGGGGGTACGACTATCCGGTCCTTGAACCACAAGGTATCTTCATCATCTAACCGGAAACATTTCACCTCCCCGTTCTTCAACCTCCTTTTGATATGAGTCATGCCCTTGTCTTTCTTTTGAGCTTCCATAACCTCCTCTATTATTGTGGGTATGAGAGCTAGATTATGTAAAGCTCCATATGGAACCAAGTAGAGACTTGGTTCTTCCTCTTCTATCGGCGTGATGGTTAGGTTATGGATATGAGACTTCCGGCTGAGTGCATCGGCAACCACATTTGCCTTGCCTGGATGATAATGAATTTCAATCTCATAGTCCTTGATCAGCTCCAACCATCGCCGTTGCCGCATATTCAACTCTTTCTGAGTGAATATGTACTTCAAACTCTTGTGGTCAGTGTAGAGATGAACCAGATTTCCCAATAGGTAATGTCTCCACATCTTCAAAGCTAATACCACGGCCGCAAGCTCGAGATCATGAGTTGGATAATGTTGCTCATGATTCCATAATTGCCGTGATCCATATGCGACCACACGTCCTCCTTGCATAAGTACACAACCAAGCCCGACGCCGGATGCATCACAGTAAACATCAAAAGGCTTGGTTGTATCCGGTTGAGCCAGAACCGGGGCTGTTGTGAGGTGTTTCACCAACGCTTGAAAAGCTTCCTCACATGGCTTGCTCCAATCATATTTGATGCCCTTTTTCAGTAGCTCCGTCATAGGTTTGGAGATTTTTGAGAAGCTCGGGATGAACCTCCGATAATATCCCGCCAAACCCAAGAAGCTACGAACTTCATGGATTGATGTTGGAGACTTCCACTTCAGCACTTGTTCAATCTTGCTTGGATAAACAACAATGCCTTCTGCTGAAATAATGTGTCCAAGAAATGGCACTTGGTCGATCCAGAATTCACATTTACTAAACTTTGCATAGAGTTTGTGATCTCTCAGTCGTTGGAGCACAATATGCAAATGTTTAGCGTGTTCCTCTTCAGATTTGGAATAGACCAAGATGTCGTCGATGAATACCACGACGAACTAATCCAGCTCCGGCATGAACACCGAGTTCATAAGATACATAAAGTGGGCCGGAGCATTGGTCAACCCAAATGACATGACAAGATACTCATAGAGTCCATATCTTGTCGAGAATGCTGTTTTCGGGACATCTTCCGCGCGAATCTTGATTTGATGATATCCCGACCTTAAGTCCATCTTGGAGAAGACTTTAGCACCCACTAGCTGATCGAAGAGGATATCAATTCTTGGTAGTGGATACTTGTTCTTTATGGTCACAGCATTCAAAGGACGATAATCGACGCATAGCCTCAGCGTCTCATCCTTCTTCTTCACAAATAAAGCTGAGCAACCCCATGGTGATGAATTTGGATGAATAAACCCCTTGTCCATCAGATCCTTGAGTTGCTCCTTCAATTCTGCTAACTCACTCGGAGCCATTTTGTAGGGTCTCCGAGAGATCGGCGTGGTTCCCGGTATCAACTCTATTTTGAACTCCACCTCGCGCTCAGGTGGTAAGCCTGGAAGATCTTCGGGAAACACATCCGGATATTCACGGACTATCGGAATGTCTTCTAATTTGCAAGCCTTGGCATTACATACTTCCGGGTCTTTGGAAACCGCTTTGCCGAGATACAAGGTTTGACGCCCGTGAAGTGGAGAGTCCAAGTGAACACTCCTGTTCTCGATGTCCAGAACAGCCTTATGGAAGGTCAACCATGATATTCCCAATATGGCATTGATTGCTTGGTCTTCGAGAATGATGAGGGTGGTAGGATAAATTTTTCCAACCAAGCAAAGTGGTGCTCGAGAGACGACTTCATAGTTGATATATCTCCACCTGGCGAATGAATAAGGTATGAACCTTTTGTGACAGTGGTGGAGATCTGATCCCGGATTACCGTTGCCCGGCTAATGAAGTTATGTGTTGCACCAGAGTCGAATAAAATGACAACCGGCTTGTCATTTAAGGTGAACCTGCCGGCAAGAACAGGTCCTCCCTTTGGCAGATCATCTACTGACACATAATTAACTGTCCCCACTTTGGACATAGCTTTTCTTTGCTGCCCAAGATCGCTCTGTGGAACTGGACCCGCAGACACATTGTTGCTGCTCGGTTCAGTTGCTTTATTGGCCTTAAGATCATTGTCAAGCTGAAGTGGGACAGCACTTGGCTCAGCTGAGAAATCACCTTGTTCATCTTCAACCTCTTGAGGGTAATAATATTCTAGTGCACCTTGTTGATACTGAGGTGCATAAGAAATAAGCTGCTGCTGCGGTGGAGGTGAATAAGACCTCTGTGGAGTAGAAGAGTCGTCACACTCCCAGAATGATTGCACCTCTTGTGGAATCTCTCGACCGGAAGGTGAACGGATTACCAACCGATACTTCTGAGGTAGACGATTGTCTTCATCTTGTGATGAGTCCCTCTCCCTCTTTTCTTTGAGGTAAAGGTTGGAATAATATTCTTGAGCAATAGCACAGCTCACGAACTCATCAAAATTCTATTGGCTAACTTGAGCCAATTCACATCGCAGCCTAGCGGTCAGCCCTCGATAAAAATGATAACCCTTCATGGCTGGTGATTTCACATAGTCAGGGACATATTGAGCTAAGCGATTGAATTCCTTCGCATACTCAATAACACTCATGTCCCCTTGCTTCAGACTCTAGAACTCATCCAGACTGGTTTGCATTATGCCCGCAGGAATGAAACGAGCACAAAATGCAGCCTGGAACTCCGCCCATGTAACATGATGCCCTGTGTCACACCCGGTTTCTCCGAAGAACAACCGAGTGAATATCACATGTATGGCAGGATCATTTTCTCATACACGTGATGACAAATAGTGAAGCATCATTTATTACAAGGCAGGTGTCGAATATAAATAAGTCTTACATTCGCAAATGTCTCAATGGACAATAATAAGTTCATCACAAGTAAATAAACTAGCAGCGGAATATTATTCTTGAGGGCTCCAACACAGGCGTTGCCCGGGGGGGCTCCATGAACCTAGAAACCTTCTTCGGGTCCAAAGTCTTGGTCATTATATACCACCTCATTATCTTGACCTGAGCAGCAATATAAACCAACAAAATATGCAAGGTTGAGTACCAATGGTACTCAGCAAGTGTGGGAAAATTATGTCATGCATGGCTAGAACAAGGGGAGGTTGAACTCATGGTTAAAGCACTATGCAATTGATACCTATCACCTTAGCTTATTAAGCACCTACATTACTACACAGGTAAAATGGTCCCAATCTTCCATCCCATCATCATAATCCAATAACCATAACATCATTTCCAATGTTAAGCTCCCCGCTTAACATCCATAACTTCCAAAACCATCAATCCTCTAATCATGAATAAGTCCAAGCCGCTCATGACCGTGAGCACGGCTGTCATGACAGTTTTGACTCTGCAGAGTTTGTACCACTGTACCCACATGTAGTGATTTCATCCCCCGTTGCCGGGTGGACTAAAAGAACCTCCATTATGCCAGTGGCTATGAACCACATTCACACTTCCCAGGTGTGTAGCCAGGAGATCACTACGAAGCCTTTACAAAGGGATTCCCGACGAGCATTGGCCCACTGAGGTTTCACCCCTAACAGCATACAAGAGGCTCCAACCCCGCTGCAGTGGCCCCCTCTTGAGCCTTGTGGTTCATATGGTAGTCGAGCTGACACCTACTCCCCGCACCATCCAACACACCCATACTACGCCGGGGATACACCTAATTAATTGGCCAAGCTGCGCCATCTCAGCATGTGGTTGGCACTGTAAAGCCAGGTTACATGCTCCATGAACCGGTCCTTAGGATCCAGGCAAGTACTAAACACAAACCCGAGTCTCGTGCACCTAGCACACAACCAAAACATCCAACTTGCCTTGATCCCTACCTCTACATAACTCACAATATCTCATTCAAGAGTATGGTAAAATAAACTGATGATCTCATATCCCAAATATCCCATTCTAAGCATGGCTAAGCATATGCATAATAATAAATGACATGATAAAATAAATCCCAACCCAAACTACAAGGAAAACAAGGTAATGCAATTCTAGGGAAACTTCCTAGCATGGGTTTCATATTTTCAATTGACAATGCAAATAATTCTATCTACACATCCTAGTATAGGATCAAAGTGGTCAAGGACACTTGCCTCCTTCCTGCTGCTCTTGAAATGGGTAGTCCTGATCTTGGAAAGGAATAACTTGCTCTTGAGCAGGTTCTACATCATACCATCACACATAGCAAAAGAAAAACAACAATCCATAAGACATAGTTCACACTTCCACTTCATACAAACCACACATTCATATTTATGAATGTCATTCACCATTATATGTGTTGTGGTTACTCCATGTGTGTTGATTTGTGGCTTGCATGCACTTTTGATCATATGTATATGATTCCTACTTTTGTGTTCACATTTATACTTACATGCTATATATATGAGTTTCGAATTTAAATAAACTCCTTATATTCAATTACTACACCTTTTAGCTACCTAGTATGCATGAAAGGTATTTTCCTTCTCCATATGTGTCTTCATAATTTCTATCAACCCTAAACTGAATTCTTTGGATTTTAGAAACTCCATTTATCATTTATTAGTTGCCATATTTTCAGATTTATTTCCTATGCCTAAGTGTGAACTTTATTATAAAAATAACAAGACACATCATCTAAACAGAATAGGTTCTGATCTAAAATATTTGCTAATATATTTTTGACCTTTTCCTCTGATGTAAACTATTTTACAATTATTTTCCCTATTTTCCAGAACTATTCTTTACTTAAAAATGTGTCCCTAAATGTGAATAATAAATTAAACAGATTCACTTCAGCCCAAAATATATTTTTATCTCACTCCAAAGTTTTCTAAATACTGAGAAAGTTTTTAATTTAATTTTGACAATACGTTTGTCCCACTTTTTAAATTTTAAACACTAGCCACATATTCAATTTCCAAAATTAAATATTAAACAGGGCTAAAAAGGTAAACTCACCCCATTACAGGGTCTATAATATTATTTTCAGAATTTCCAGGGGTCTAGCTACACTTATCAGAGGTATTTTTCCTAATTTTTATTAAGTCCAGGGGCTAAAACTGATTTTTAAATGAATTTACATGATTTTCTGGAGTTCCAGGGGCTAGATCAGAAATTTCCGGGGTTAGCTCTTATTTCCCGAGAACCCCAGGGGGTAGCACGTAAGATTTCCAGTCTTTATAACGCGGGGCTGACGTGGACCGTCCAATTTTAAACCGACGGCAGAGATTATGACATCGAACCGGTCGCCGGGATTTAAAGTCTACCGTGCGATTTAAAATAGACGGCGCACAAGCGGCCACGTCGCTCTGATCGAGCGCGGGTGGCGCTGCCGGCGGCGCACGGCGGCGGGAAGTGGCGATCTCGCCGGAGACTTTCGGATCTTCAAGAATTCTTCCTAGAACTGTGATTTTATGGCATAGATCGGTAGAGGGGAGGTCGGGGATCTCACCTCGGGGGTTTTCATGAGCTCGGAGGTCCTGGAAGGTGATCGGCGACGAGGTCCGAGGCAAAACCATGGCGAAGCTCGTCGGCGCTGCGTTTACACCGCAAATCACCGAGTTTTCTGCACCTGCAAGGTTCCCCGGAGGCGGTGGATCAAGACCAGCAAGTTAGATCGGAATTTCCGAGCTTAGATTGGCCAGAATTCGCCGGAGAAGTCTCGGTTCTCACCGGAGTAAAAATCGGCGATCGCGGGGGAAAAACAGAACGAGGCCGGGGTTTTTATAGACGGGGGAGGGCAGAGGGTTTGTTTAGATCGAGTGGGAGTCCTCCGGAACCAGAATTCGGCCGGAAATCCGGTCGGTTGCGATCGCGCGCGCGGGTGAACAGTTCGAGTTTCGGACGATCGGGGGTTAGGGATGACAGGTGGGTCCCGCCTGTCTGAGAGAGAGAGCGCGGGCGCGCGGCTGCGGTCTGGCGCGGGCGCTGGCTGGGCCGGCTTGTGGGTTTCGGCCCACTGGCCGGTTTTTTTCTGTTTTCTCTTTTTCTTTTTCTATTTCTTTTCTGATTTGAGTTTAATTTGAATTCCAGTTTGAATTTGAATTTTTGCAAAACATGCAACACGTCCAAAATTTTTTAAATTCCCCTCTTAACATGATTTAGGGCTTTGAATCAAAATTTTGGGGTGTTACAGCTGTACCCCCCTTAAAAGAAATCTCGTCCTCGAGATTGGTGTTTCTAAGAAAACAATTCCGGAAATTGTGCCTTGAGCTCATCTTCCCGCTCCCAGGTGGCTTCCTCTTCCGAGTGATGCTTCCACTACACCTTACACATCCGGATTCTTTTATTTCTGGTGAGGCGTTCCATTGTCTCCAAGATCTTGTATGGTTGCTCGGCATAAGACAAATCTTCAGCTACATCCACTTCATTCATGGGTAACACCTCTTCAGGCGTTCTCAGGCATTTCTTGAGTTGTGACACATGGAATACATCGTGCACATCCGATAGACGAGCCGGTAACTCTAGTTGATACGCCACTTCGCCTTTCCTTTCCAGAACCTGAAAGGGTCCGATGTATCGAGGTGACAACTTCCCTTTCACCTTGAACCGACGAAGTCCTCTGATAGGGGACACCTTGACATAAACATAGTCTCCCGCGTTGAAAACGAGCTCTCTTCTTAGTACATCAGCATAACTCTTTTGGCGTGTCTGTGCTATCCTCAAATTGTTGCGAATTTCCCTTACCTTCGCCTCGGCTTCTTGTAGTACTTCTGGACCAAACACTTTACTTTCCCCCGTTTGGTTCCAAAATAGGGGAGTTCTGCACTTCCTCCCGTACAAAGCTTCAAACGGTGACATCTTCATACTAGCTTGATAGCTGTTGTTATAAGAAAACTCCGCCTACAGTAAGTTCTTGTCCCAACTCCTATTGTTTTTGAGTGCACATGCCCTTAGCATATCTTCAAGGATCTGATTGGTTCTTTCCGTCTGCCCGTCGGTTTGGGGATGATAGGCAGAGCTGAAATTCAGATGGGTTCCCATGGTCTCATGCAACTTCTGCCAAAACCTCGAGGTGAACTGTGTCCCTCGATCCGACACAATCTTCTTTGGCACTCCATGGTAACACACGATCCTTGACATGTACAACTCTACCAATTTGGATCCGCTGTAGCTTTCTTTCACGGGGATGAAATGAGCTACCTTGGTTAGCCTGTCAATGATGACCCATATCGAATCATATCCGGATTGGGTCCTAGGCAATCCCACGATGAAATCCATGCTGATTTGTTCCCATTTCCATTCAGGCACTTTGAGTGGTTGCAATAATCCCGCGGGTCGTTGATGTTCTGCTTTCACCAACTGACATGTGTCACATAGGGCAACATGTTCCGCGACATCTCGCTTCATTCCATACCACCAATACCTGCCCTTGAGGTCCTGGTACATCTTCGTACTCCCAGGATGAATGGAATAGTCGGAATCATGAGCCTCCTTCAAAATCAATTAACGGATCTCCTTTACTTCTGGCACACAGATTCTTTTCCCGTGCCACACCGTTCCTTGTTCATCCTCTCTAAAACCCGGAGCTTTATTTTCCTTGATGAGTTGCCTGATTTCCTGTATCGTCTCATCCTTCTTTTGACCCTCGCGTATGTCTCGCTCTAGTGTGGAGTCCACTTCCATGGCGATGGCCTCACCACTATTTACTAGACATAGATTGAGCCTTATAACCTCGTCCTTCAATTCTGCAGGCATGTCCTTCACGCTCAACTTATTGACCTGCACTTTCCGACTCAAAGCATCAGCCACGACGTTTGCTTTCCCGGGATGATAGTTGATGCCTACATCAAAGTCATTGATTAGCTCTAACCATCTCCTTTGTCTGAGGTTGAGGTCTGGCTGTGTGAATATGTACTTCAAACTCTTATGGTCCGTATATATCTCGGTCCTCTTCCCCATCAAATAGTGCCGCCAAATTTTCAATGCGTGTACCACTGCGGCTAGTTCTAAGTCATGTGTAGGATAGTTTTTCTCGTGCTTCCGAATCTGCCGGGATGCATATGCCACGACATGCCCTTCTTGCATGAGAACACATCCCAACCCATTTCCAGAGGCATCACAGTACACCGTGAAATTCTTCTGCATATCTGGCATAACCAACACTGGGGCTGTTGTCAATCTCTTCTTTAGCTCCTGAAAACTCATCTCGCACTGTGGCGTCCAGGTGAATTTGATTCCCTTCTCCAACAGTTTGGTGAGGGGTCTTGAGATCTTAGAGAATCCCTCAATAAACCGTCGATAGTATCCAGCCAATCCCAAGAAGCTTCGAACTTCCCCGACATTTTCAGGGGTCTTCCACTTCTGGATATCCTCGATTTTGGTGGGATCTACGGAGATTCCTCCCTCCGAGATTATATGTCCTAAGAAGGGAACTCTCTTCAGCCAAAACTCACACTTGCTCAACTTAGCATATAGTTGGTGTTCTCTCAGCCTCTGCAACACCAACCTTAGATGTTTCTCATGTTCTTCTTCATCTTTGGAGAAGACGAGAACGTCATCTATGAAAACCACCACAAATTTGTCCAGATATTCCATGAATACCTTGTTCATGAGATACATGAAGTATGCCGGGGCATTAGTTAACCCGAAAGGCATGACAGTGTATTCATACAGTCTGTACCGAGATACGAAAGTTGTCTTGGGAATATCAGATTGCCTTATCTTGAGTTGGTGGTATCCCGACCTGAGATCAATTTTCGAGAACACACAAGCTCCCCTCAACTGATCAAATAAGTCTTCAATGCGGGGTAATGGGTACTTGTTCTTGATGGTTACCTCATTCAAGGCACGGTAATCCACGCATAACCTTTGGGTTCCGTCCTTCTTGGGCACAAATATCACCGGAGCTCCCCATGGTGAGGAACTAGGGCGAATATACCCCTTCTCCGTCAATTCTCTTAAATGATCCTTGAGTTCTTCCAACTGCTTGGAGTCCATCCGATAAGGTCTCTTGTATATCGGGGCTGTTCCAGGTACTAGCTCAATTGCGAATTCCACTTCACGATCGGGGGGCATACCTGGCAACTCCTCCGGAAAAACATCTGGATATTCCCTGATGGTCCTGATTTCCTCAACTTTCACCTCAACTTGATTTAATTTAATGTCCCTCCTAGGCTCGTGTATTGTTATGAACTTTACTCTTGTGTCACTAGGGTGAGTTAGTTCCACCGTTCTGGTCGAACAATGGATGATTCCTTTATGTTTGGTCAACCAATCCATACCCAAAATAATATCTTTTCCTTGTGAGTCTATCACTATGAGGTTAGTAGTGAATACTACCCCATTAATGTCTAGGTTCACCTTGGGACACACTTGTCTTGTCCTTATTTCTCCCCTTGGAGAGTTTACAGCTAGCATATGGTTCATTTGTGTTGTTGCTAGGTCATTCTTCTTAACAAACCCTTGAGCAATGAACGAGTGGGTAGCACCAGAATCAAACAGCAGGGTTGCAAGGTGTAAATTGGCAGGAAACTTACCAATTACCACGTCGGGTGCCTCTTGCGCTTCATCCATAGTGACGTGGTTCACCCGTCCTCTCATTACATTCTGCTGTTGTGGCTGTGTGGGCTTCTTCTTTGGGCACTTATGGGCTAGTGCCCCACTTCACCACAGCTAAAACATTGCACCCCAACCTTAGGTGCCTGGCCTTTGTTGTCTTGGGGTTGGTTTGGGGGTCCTTGCACTGCTGGTCGAGGTGGATATGCAGGGCGAGGCTGCTGTACGAACTGACGTTGTGGCTGTATTGGTGCTGCCGGAGGCCTGTAGTTCGGGTTGTACCCTCTTGGTGCTGAGTAGGGTACCGCAGCATGGTTCGTCTGCCCTGCTGGTTGCTGCATCAGACGGGGGCGGGTGTTGCTCCCTGAGGCTTGATGCGACCACCCGGCCTTCCTCTTGTTCTCATTTTCCAAGGCCTTCAGCTTCCTTTCTACCACAAACGCTCTGTCCACCATCTTTTGGAAGCTTTCATACACGTTGGAGGACATTGCACATTGCATTTCTGCGGTAAGTCCTTCCACGAAACAATCTTGTTTCTGCTCATCAGTCTCTTATGTCCCGTGGGGCATAACGGGATAGTTGAGTAAATTTAGTGAGGTATTCCCTCACCGTCATGTTTCCCTGCTGCAGTCCCAAAAACTCCTTCCTCTTGTTTTTGAGTTCACCTCTTGGTATGTAATGGTTGCGGAAGCTACGCTTGAACTCTTCCCAAGTGATGTTCTCCGGGTCATGATGGGCGACCATGTAGGCGGTCCACCAATCAGCAGCAGGTCCATGCAATTGATGAGAGGCAAACAGCACCCTCTCGTACCCTTGGCACTGGATGATCCTCATCTTGCTTTCAATGGTCTTCAGCCAATCATCTGCCTCCAGAGGTTCAGCAGCACTTGCAAACTTTGGAGGTTAAGTTCCTAGAAACTCACTCAACCTTGGTTGGCGTGGTGCAGCTTGTGAAGGTGGAACTTGATGCAAGTTGTCCACCACTTGAGTCAAGTTCTGGATGAGCTGATTCTGATTCTCCAGCATTTGGTGGAGGGGATCAACTCCTTCACGGCGACCACCCCGGTCCTGGCCTCCAGAAAGATGAGGGTTGCATGCCTCATCGTTGTTGTTGGCGGGGTTGGCAGCACGTCCTTTTCCTCTTCCGGCCATCTGGTAGAATCAACCAATGTTAATTTGAAAACATTTAGTATCATCTTACTACTTTCATTTGTTTGTACTTTGAAGTGTTGAGGCTTTGTTATACTTTTACAAGGGTTCATATCTCACACCAAATAGATGCACTATTATTTCATGTGGGTTTACACACCAAAGCAAAACAATCTAAAGACGAGGCTGTGGACAATTGCTCATGGCTTCCACAACTCACGTCACACACCAAGCATTAACACACCATTAACTACGTAACGACTCGACTACTCGACATCCTTCTAATTTAAGGGAAAGGCTCTACGCTACTCGTTTTCTTGAGCTGGCTCCTCGGGATCTTCCTCATCATTTCGGCTGCCTTCTGACTCTTCTTTGGGTGGGGAGGCTGCTGGTGGAGAAGTGCGACGACGCCTGATCGCTCGGCGATCTGGGGAGTCAGGAGTCCATGTATCATTCACGGTGACACACAGTTCATTCCCATCTCCTCTTTCTCTCGCCTTTAAGCAGGCTCGCAGCAACGCCTTCGTTTCCTTCAGGGTGTCCCGAACATCCTGAAGCTCTTGTTGACACTCCTGCAGTCGAGTGCTGAGCATAGCAGCATCCTCCAAGCACAAGTCCATGTGCTCATGGGAAGTCCCTTGCTGCACCGGCGGGTACTTGTACTCCGTGGTACCACTCTCACACTGGAGGACATACATGTACTCAGTTTTGTCCAAGTGGCGACGATAGATGTGACTCTGGCAGGTGATGGCCTCCCAGGTGACATCTTTCTCCGCATCTACCTGTGTCGCTCTACAAGCTGGAGAGTGGTGAATCTTAAGCAGCTGATTTTCGTGTATAATCCTCATCTCTGAACTCCATTCTTCCCTCTTTTCACGGATGGTCCTGGTGGAGTTATAGTGGATGATTAGCTTGCCCGTATTGCCGGCAGCTTCGAGCATACGCCGAAGACGGCGCAATAAGCCTCCTACTGCCAATCCGTAGGAAATGTACGTCACCGGACGACTCTCCTCTCTCTCGGCAAGGGCAACTACGGGAACTCTGCCTCCTGTGGACTTGCGAGCGGTACGAATCATGCGAACCATCTAAAACAAAAAGAATTTAAAATTAGGTTAGAAAAACTCTCAAACCAAAAATCCTATTTTGAATGAAAGTTGGGGTAAGATGAAGAAAGTGACTCATTTAAATAACACTTTTCAATCCACACCTTTGAAAAATAGTTTTTAAGAAAATAGGGCCCTTAAATACGTCCATTTCTACCTAGGTCCACGTTCCTACTGGCAACCTTGGCTCTGATACCACCTCTGTCACACCCGGTTTCTCCGAAGAACAACCGAGTGAATATCACATGTATGGCAGGATCATTTTCTCATACACGTGATGACAAATAGTGAAGCATCATTTATTACAAGGCAGGTGTCGAATATAAATAAGTCTTACATTCGCAAATGTCTCAATGGACAATAATAAGTTCATCACAAGTAAATAAACTAGCAGCCGAATATTATTCTTGAGGGCTCCAACACAGGCGTTGCCCGGGGGGGCTCCATGAACCTAGAAACCTTCTTCGGGTCCAAAGTCTTGGTCATTATACACCACCTCATTATCTTGACCTGAGCAGCAATATAAACCAACAAAATATGCAAGGTTGAGTACCAATGGTACTCAGCAAGTGTGGGAAAATTATGTCATGCATGGCTAGAACAAGGGGAGGTTGAACTCATGGTTAAAGCACTATGCAATTGATACCTATCACCTTAGCTTATTAAGCACCTACATTACTACATAGGTAAAATGGTCCCAATCTTCCATCCCATCATCATAATCCAATAACCATAACATCATTTCCAATGTTAAGCTCCCCGCTTAACATCCATAACTTCCAAAACCATCAATCCTCTAATCATGAATAAGTCCAAGTCGCTCATGACCGTGAGCACGGCTGTCATGACAGTTTTGACTCTGCAGAGTTTGTACCACTGTACCCACATGTAGTGATTTCATCCCCCGTTGCCGGGTGGACTAAAAGAACCTCCATTATGCCAGTGGATACGAACCACATTCACACTTCCCAGGTGTGTAGCCAGGAGATCACTATGAAGCCTTTACAAAGGGATTCCCGACGAGCGTGGGCCCACTGAGGTTTCACCCCTAACAGCATACAAGAGGCTCCAACCCCGCTGCAGTGGCCCCCTCTTGAGCCTTGCGGTTCATATGGTAGTCGAGCTGACACCTACTCCCCGCACCATCCAACACACCCATACTACGCCGGGGATACACCTAATTAATTGGCCAAGCTGCCCCATCTCAGCATGTGGTTGGCACTGTAAAGCCAGGTTACATGCTCCATGAACCGGTCCTTAGGATCCAGGCAAGTACTAAACACAAACCCGAGTCTCGTGCACCCAGCACACAACCAAAACATCCAACTTGCCTTGATCCCTACCTCTACATAACTCACAATATCTCATTCAAAGAGTATGGTAAAATAAACTGATGATCTCATATCCCAAATATCCCATTCTAAGCATGGCTAAGCATATGCATAATAATAAATGACATGATAAAATAAATCCCAACCTAAACTACAAGGAAAACAAGGTAATGCAATTCTAGGGAAACTTCCTAGCATGGGTTTCATATTTTCAATTGACAATGCAAATAATTCTATCTACACATCCTAGTATAGGATCAAAGTGGTCAAGGACACTTGCCTCCTTCCTGCTGCTCTTGAAATGGGTAGTCCTGATCTTGGAAAGGAATAACTTGCTCTTGAGCAGGTTCTACATCATACCATCACACATAGCAAAAGAAAAACAACAATCCATAAGACATAGTTCACACTTCCACTTCATACAAACCACACATTCATATTTATGAAAGTCATTCACCATTATATGTGTTGTGGTTACTCCATGTGTGTTGATCTGTGGCTTGCATGCACTTTTGATCATATGTATATGATTCCTACTTTTGTGTTCACATTTATACTTACATGCTATATATATGAGTTTCCAATTTAAATAAACTCCTTATATTCAATTACTACACCTTTTAGCTACCTAGTATGCATGAAAGGTATTTTCCTTCTCCATATGTGTCTTCATAATTTCTACCAACCCTAAACTGAATTCTTTGGATTTTAGAAACTCCATTTATCATTTATTAGTTGCTATATTTTCAGATTTATTTCCTATGCCTAAGTGTGAACTTTATTATAAAAATAACAAGACACATCATCTAAACAGAATAGTTTCTGATCTAAAATATTTGCTAATATATTTTTGACCTTTTCCTCTGATGTAAACTATTTTACAATTATTTTCCCTATTTTCCAGAACTATTCTTTACTTAAAGATGTGTCCCTAAATGTGAATAATAAATTAAACAGATTCACTTCAGCCCAAAATATATTTTTATCTCACTCCAAAGTTTTCTAAATACTGAGAAAGTTTTTAATTTAATTTTGACAATATGTTTGTCCCACTTTTTAAATTTTAAACACTAGCCACATATTCAATTTCCAAAATTAAATATTAAACAGGGCTAAAAAGGTAAACTCACCCCATTACAGGGTCTATAATATTATTTTCAGAATTTCCAGGGGTCTAGCTACACTTATCAGAGGTGTTTTTCCTAATTTTTATTAAGTCCAGGGGCTAAAACTGATTTTTAAATGAATTTACATGATTTTCTGGAGTTCCAGGGGCTAGATCAGAAATTTCCGGGGCTAGCTCTTATTTCCCGAGAACCCCAGGGGGTAGCACGTAAGATTTCCAGTCTTTATAACGCGGGACTGACGTGGACCGTCCGATTTTAAACCGACGGCCGAGATTATAACATCGAACCGGTACGCGGGGATTTAAAGTCTACCGTGCGATTTAAAATAGACGGCGCACAAGCGGCCACGTCGCTCTGATCGAGCGCGGGCGGCGCTGCCGGCGGCGCACGGCGATCTCGCCGGAGACTTTCGGATCTTCGAGAATTCTTCCTAGAACTGTGATTTTATGGCATAGATCGGTAGAGGGGAGGTCGGGGATCTCACCTCGGGGGTTTTCTTGAGCTCGGAGGTCCTGGAAGGTGATCGGCGACGAGGTCCGAGGCAAAACCACGGCGAAGCTCGTCGGCGCTGCGTTTACACCGAAAATCACCGAGTTTTCTGCACCTGCAAGGTTCCCCGGAGGCGGTGGATCAAGACCAGCGAGTTAGATCGGATTTTCCGAGCTTAGATCGGCCAGAATTCGCCGGAGAAGTCTCGGTTCTCACCGGAGTAAAAATCGGCGATCGCGGGGGGAAAAACAGAACGAGGCCGGGGTTTTTATAGACGGGGGTGGGTGGCGGGTTTGTTTAGATCGAGTGGGAGTCCTACGGAACCAGAATTCGGCCGGAAATCCGGTCGGTTGCGATCGCGCGCGCGCGGCTGAACAGTCCGAGTTTCGGACGATCGGGGGTTAGGGATGACAGGTGGGTCCTGCCTGTCTGAGAGAGAGCGCGGGCGTGCGGCTGCGGGCTGGCGCGGGCGCTGGCTGGGCCGTCTGGTGGGTTTCGGCCCACTGGCCGGTTTTTTTCTGTTTTCTCTTTTTCTTTTTCTATTTCTTTTCTGATTTGAGTTTAATTTGAATTCCAGTTTGAATTTGAATTTTTGCAAAACATGCAACACGTCCAAAAATTTTTAAATTCCCCTCTTAACATGATTTAGGGATTTGAATCAAAATTTTGGGGTGTTACACCCTGCTGGTTGGACAGCAAGGTAGTCTGCCCACCAGGCTCCAGCAAAGCCGTGAAGCTGCTGAGTGGCATATAGCGTCTTCGAGAAGTCATCACCTTGAATCAACCCAAACTTGGACTCAATGACACGTAACCAGTGATTTGCTTCACAATGGTCAGCCGCCTTGGAGAATACCGGCGGTTGTGTCGCCAAGAAATCCAGATACGTGCTCTGGGTTGGCATGTGACGTTGAGCTTCTCTATCTATGCCTTGCTGAACTAGAGTTTGGAGAGTTTCATTCATCTTTGCCATAATATCAGCCAATCCGGTTGGCAATGGCTCTTGTGATGAAGTCGAGTCACTCCCACCTCGACTTGAACCTCCAATCTCCATTTAAGAGTGTGCGCGTACCATACTGCACGAAACAAAATTTTGAGTCAATCAAAATTCTATCTCAGTAGTAAGTAAAGATAAGTAAAACATGAACATGTCATGAACTTTATGAAAGCATAACCACATTCATGTTTAAACAAATCTTAAGTACGCTTAACTAATCAGCGGGACTACCCTGACCAGTTCGCACAAACTCCAAATTTTACTCAAGTTATCAACAGATTCTTGACTTGAGTTCAATATCAAAGTTTTAGTAAACTTTAGTAGCTTTCCAACAAGTACTCATAGGCTCATTACAGATTTTTCTAAAGGAAGTTATGGCTTAAAAACAGAAGGGCCCAGAGAGGTTTTTGCTACTGTCCTGGTTTTGAACAGTTTGCCTTCCACTAGACTTTTCACCCACTTAACGTGTGATTTTGCTCTGGAGGTCTACACAGAAGTTGTATAGCACTTGAAAATCTTTCCAGAACTGTATCATACACCTTATTTGGGTCAAGCTACTCAGAGTTATGCTCTGTTAAAGTCCAGCAAGAATTTCTGCCAGAAACAGAGCACTCTGCTTTTGAAAATTTTGACGCCTAATTATACTCTCATTTGAGTCTTAGCTCAAAATAAGAGTTTATTAACTAATACTTGTTTCAAACTTCCATTTTTAGTTGCAAGTTAATTCATGAATCATTTCTTCATAGGGAAGAGGATTATATGTTTAGTACGGTGTCGATGCACCATAAGAATATGTCGGTACTACGTTGCCTCACCAAAGAAAATCCTACGCCGGATCATACCGGCATATACGTATTATTAGTGGCACTAAGACGGTCTCTCGCACACATGTACTACACGGGATAAGTACGTGGTTAGTACCTGCAGAAGAACACTCAATAGTGGTGCACTCAAGGGTTGTTTCATCTCAGGCAGTTCCATATTTGAAAGTAAATACAAACGCCCGTATCATTGTCATACGGCCGTCCTTGAGTTAAGCCACGTCTCAAGGCACGTGATCGTATTTCAACACCACACGACGGGGAATCCGAGTATGTCATGAATGGGTCGTCACGGTTGGGAATGTTATCAACCCAACGGATACCACCTACTGCCCTGCAGGGCACGCCGATGGCAAGCGCTGCGTATGTCCTCCTCGGCTACTTCCAGACAAACACACTATCGCGTTACTGACCACACGATGGGGTCTCCACTTACTTGCCTAATGCACGCTAGGGATCAGCGTTTCATATGAACTCAGGAACATGAAGAGTTCAAGAGTTTCATATTGACGTCTCACACCAAGCTGTGAGATCTAACCCTGAACCACTTTCCTCGTCAGGGGAGCTAACCGAAATTGAACCGCTTTCAGTGGCGTTCCTTACCATTCTTACCTGAGCGTAGGTGCGTCGTTACATAATGAAAGTGCAGAATTAAAACACATATGTTAGTCTTGCCACTTTAAGTAACTACACTACTATAGTCCTTATGTGGGCCTAATATCGTTTCCTCACCGTATCCTAAGTTTTTGTCGTAATACCATCCTTATTCCGTGCGCTATTACCAATGCGGCTCTGATACCACGCTGTGGGTGCCCGGTCCCGATCACGGGGCCGTGCCGCCTCGCCCAAGGAATCGCATTGGGTGGTGCCGTGTTGTGCGGCACCCAACAGCACACATATAAGGAACACAGTATTACATAAATCAAAAGCGGAAGCTTACAATTATTCTTTATAAATAATTTACACAAAATAGCTACAACGGAAGTCTATAAACAGCTCACGATGAATATCTAAGAAGCACTCGAGAGAGAGATCCAGCCCGCGGACTCCTCTCGCTAGCAACACGAAGACATGGCAGCGGCTAGGTTCTCCAAGTGTGACATGACTCGAAAGTTCCCGAATCTCACCGGACAACCTTCTTTATAGCATTGATGTTTACCTGCAAAACCACTTATATAGCAAGACTGAGCACAAAGGCTCAGCAAGACTTAACCGTCTCTCCTAAGACATGAAACTCTACATGAAAGTAACCTAAGACTTAAGCCTGTCATTTGCGAACAGACTCGCCTACGAGTTCATCCTTAACTTTCAGATTTTAGCCATAATAGTAGTGACCTTGCGCCCAGCAACATTGGAACTCCACAATCAAACAAGAAACGCTTCATTCCAATGTTACTTGTCCCAAGGTGAAAAATAACTTTAGTTTGCTCTATCTCTACTTCAAACATGGTTTTCATGCAATTTATAATTAGCATAACAGCATTTAAAACTTTGCAAACTATTCCCACACAACTTGATTAACTACGTCACAACACAGGGAGCAAGCGGTAATCAATAACCGCGATGGACGGTGATTCGAATCAAACACTACCCGGATAACTCGACACATACGCCCGCCTCTGAAGACCCAACTCTGGCGTCCTTCATTACGTCGTATGTGAAAACCTTTCTCAGGACACTAAACTGTAGAACCGGTCGCGCCGTCTCGGGCTCATAGGTCTAATGAGACGATGTGGTATGCCTCTACAATCCAGTGAACCTGGTACATCGGTTTCCTGATTCTCATATGTCAGTAAGCATCTGGTACACAACTCAATACCTGCTCCTGGGTGCCGCACACGCATCGGTCCTTAACCGACACAGGCAGAGCTACTCGACCAAGACCTCGTCTTGTCGCTGCCTAACCATCCTGCCCGGTCTCATCTTTGGAAATGTAAACTTTAGTTTGCCCTCTTTTTCCATCTACACCCAGGTAATCCCTTCTATAAGTCGCGAGTAGATTCCAACTACTCGACTTCTACCGGATGCCCTAGTCTATTTAGCATGGCCTTATTATACAGCGCTGACACAATGCTACCCTTGACCTCAGGGTTCATGTTTTGTTATGCAAGTGGAGTATCAACATCCTTGACCTAATGCACATACAAACCTTGACCAAATGTAGTGAACAAAAGGAAAACTTCAAAAACGACTTAAGTGCAAACCGGGGCTTGCCTTGGTTTTGCAGGTGACTTAAGTCAGATAAGATGAAGTTAGTTGCTGATGATGACTTGAAGCTTAATCCTTGCCTTCTTGCTCCTTGATCAAATCTTCACTTATCCATGTTTAACCACTACACGTTATGAATATGTATACATGTTTAATTATAAAACTTTTGCTAACAAGTGCTAAAGACAAGTTTTAAAACTGGAACTCTGTTTAAGAATTTAAAATGAAACTGGTGCTAGTGGTTTGGGTTTGTATTCAAGCACTAGGATCAAGTGATGAGTGGGATTTCATCACTTGGGTGGGGATCAACTAATGAGTTGAACAGGACATAATGATCCAGGGCTCCAATGGAGCTGGAAATTTTCTTGTGAGTTCCTTGTCACAAGAAAGTCCTTTGGACCGAAATTCAGAATAATTCACTAAGTAGATCACCCTGAATAATTCCCTAAGCCTTTAGCCAAACAGGAATTAGTTCTGAATAAACGTGTCCGATAGATCCGGACCTCTCGGCGGTGGGCTTCGAGATCGACACGTATCCCGCGCGACTGGTCCTCTGACTTCCGCGAGGACTAGCTCCGAGGATGACACGTGTCCTGCAGAAATGCCTTTGCTTCTTCCGCAGAGGCTAGCTCCGTGGGCAACACGTGTCCCACAGGATCAGACCTTTCCCCTTTGCAGAGACGAGCCCCGAGCCTGCCACGTAGCCAGCTTGGCCGTGGCCTCTCCCCACTTCACAGGGATGAGCTCCGAACACGCCACGTGGCCAGCGGCCATGGTGAGTTGTCTTCAACGCTTTCTGAGAGCTGGATTCGGCTCTCATTGGCTATTCCTTTTGATATTTTTCTCTATTTCTTCTTTTCTTAAAATGTTTCCTCTTCATAAAACATGAACATATGCTGACACCCGAGATGAGGGTGTCACACCTTCGGAGCTAGTCACCGCAGGAATCAGAGGACCAGTCGCACAGGATACGTGTCAATCTCGGAGCTCACCTCCGAGAGGTCCGGTTCTATTGAACACATGTCGCCACCGGGGCTTATCTCTGGGAGGTCCCTCACTGTTGGACACGTATTAACCTCAGAGCTCGTCTCTGAGAAAAAAGGAAGTCTGGCGTTGGAGCCACCTCCGGAGAGAGGGAAGGTCCGGCACTGACACGTGGCATGCGCGGAGCCACCTCCAAGTAGAGAGGAGGTTCCGACCGCCAGGATACGTGGCGCGCGCGGAGTTCACATCCGAAGGAGAAGGGAGGTCTCGCTCGTTTGACACGCGGCACAACCGGAGCTCGTCTCCGTGGAAAGGGAGAGACCAGGCCCAGTGGACACGTGGAGCTTCCGGAGCTCATCACCGTGAAGGTAACGGGTTCTGAAGCGGTTTCGGAATCTATACGCGTAAGAATACCGGTACGGAAAATAAACCGACCTGAATTCCACAATGTTACCGCACCAAATCAACTAAAGATAAGATGTTAGGATCCAACGACGATCTGAATAGGACTCTTATTTGGGATACAATCAGATTAGGACTCTTCTCTTCCCGATTATAAATAGAACCCAGAACCTTTGGTCGAAACCACGAACTTGTTTTCCAACTCCTAAGTCGACGACTTAGAACCCTAGCCTCAACTCGCCGAAAAAGCCATCGCCGGAGTTCAGCAAGAAAGATCGCCGGAAGAGAGCCCAACAATCTGAGACGGACTCGAAGACCGAGAAGAACATAAGGTAGGTCTCCAATACCACCTTACGACATCATCGTGTTTACTTTGCATCTGTTCTTCGAACAGAAGCTTTCTCGTGGACAGATCACTTGTTGATCGGGTTGATCTAAAAGACAAGGTCATCGCCACGTCCACTTCTGATCCGAACACCCCTGTTTATCATAAAGCCATGCAAGAACACGATCTAATAAAACTGATCATAGGATAGCATGCATATGCATCATCGCATCTAGTTTAAAGTTTGTGCATGGTATCGATTGTTCTGAACCTTGTATGTGCGTGATCCTGTATAGAAGGACAAGCTCAGGGAGCTGTCTACGACGAGCTGCAACAACAAGGTTTTGAGATCCAAGAGCAACCGGAACCACAAGAACAAGGCAAGTGCTCCTTGACCATATTGATCCTATGTTTTGGGTAAAACTGTTTTGTTTTGCAAATAGGTGTGCGTGCTGAGTCAAACATGATGGGAAAACCCTTCTATAGGAGTTTACTAGCTTTGGTTAAACCACCCTTGTCGCCTGGGAAGTTTATGAGTCGGGTATGGTTTTTACTTTTATGCTTCGCTGAGTCCATGGGAATGGGAAGCGAGATAGATGTGTCTAGCTAACTGCACTCGTAATGATAATGAGAAATTGATGTTAATAATGGACATGGATCGGAGGGAGATCTAGGCAAGACTGGGTTTGTGAATGAGGTAGCATGAGATGGTGGTTTACTTGCCGTAGATCTAAGGACAGGTTCATGCATGCACATGCCAGGATAACAGTGCCACCACAAGGCCAAGTATGGGTGCGACTTAGCTGAGTAATTAGGTAAGTTGCTAGAGTGTTATGGACTGCGGAAGGCGTGGGGAATGGGAGTCGAGTGAGAACTGCCCTGGGAACTGCATGGCACAAGAGGGGGCCCGTGGGAGGGAGAATTAGAGAATCTAGCCTGCCGGTGAAACCTTAGTGAGTCCATACATCTAGTAGCCCCTTTGTAAAGGCTATTTTGTGACCTCTTGGCCATACACCGACGGTTGTGTACTGGTATAATGGAGGTTCTGCAGTCGCCGACGGGTGACAAAATCACAAACTTGTGGGTAAAGAGGTGCAAACTCTGCAGAGTTCTTAAAACTATCATGATAGCCGAGCATATGGTCACGAGCGACTGGCCAACTGCCATGATTAGTTGGGATGGTTATTGGATATGGTTACTGGTTATGGTTTGGATGGTTTGGTTTTGATTTTTGGGACCGTTGAGTCCGGGTGATAAGATGGGTTGCATGTCTGTTGAGTCATGGCAGCGAGATTGGTCTCGGTGGGAGACGAAGTTGTTTATGAGATGAAATGGTAGCGAATACGAGATGGTATTTGTGAGATGGTAGCGAATACAAGGAGGTATTCGTGAGAATGAGGTTGATTGATGGCTGGTTGTGACATGGAACGGTAATGAACATAATGGAGGTATGATTGGTATTTTAATATAAGTTGGGATTACATTCACTTAAGATGAGTTACTGTTTTATTATGGTTTTGATAAATAACTTTGCTTTCTGCAATGAGCCTTTTTATACCTACCTTGCTATAAGCTTCATATCATATTTTCCAGAACTTGCTGAGTACATCATTGTACTCAAACTTGCATTATTATTTCATCATCAGCAGCAGGAGAAGACCAAGTGGAGCATTAAGGCGTGTGATCTGTTCCTAACTTTGCCTGTGGGGATGGAAATAGAGATGGAGTCATTGCTGCATAGAAATTGCTTCCGCATTAGTTAAATTTCTTCCGCATTAGAATAAAGACTTCCGCTGCGTAGAAATAAAGACTTCTGCTGTGAGCATGAGTCCAAGACTCATGAGATATTGTAGTAAACTCTGTTATTCGTAGTAATATATAATCTGAATTCAGTTTGTGGAACATATGTGTATGTGTGATGAACATCCTGGGCACAAATATGCATTAGTTCTCGGTTCCGTGGTTTTCCACAGAATTGAGGGCGTCACAGATTGGTATCAGAGCCACGGGTTGACAGTAGGTTACACGCCTAGATAGAAATCATAGATTGATATTAGAGCCACGGGTTGACAATGGGTTAAATAGGAAACACAGAGTGGTATTAAAAACCACAGACAGGGGTAGATTACACACCTAGATACAATCACAGATTAGTATTGGACACAGATTGGTAGCTAAGCCACGCTGACCAAAGGAAGCATCCTAGGACACTTAGATTGGCCTTGAAACTACCTTGACATAGGAAACCACCCTTGAATAGGAGTTGTGTGAGCCCTTGTGGTGATTATTTGTGATTATGTGCTTAGTGTGAGTTGTGGGACGTCTCAAAACGTTGTCCATATCCACACGTAAGTCGAAGGAGGTGTGAAATGTTTCGGCACTTGTTCACATCCTCACATGGGCTAATATATATAGTCCTACTCACCTTGATGCATATAGTTGTGGGAATCTACCTAACCTTCTAACATTCTATTCTATTTCGATCTCTCTCACAGATGGTGAGAGGAAACGCCAGTCGAAGGAACGTCCGTGACAACCAAGAGGACGGTCACGAGGAAGTTCCTGTTAACCCCGGAGCTGGCAAGAACCACCTGGAACGGTTGATGGCCATGTAGAATCAACTTATGCAAACTATGATCCAAACTTTGGATCAATTGCAGGCCAACAACAACAACCCTGTTCCGGCACCACCGCCACCACCACCACCGGCTCATAACAGGCTGGAGAGTTCATGAGGACTCGACCACCCACCTTTGCTCAAGCTAACGACCCCATGGAGGCCGACGACTGGTTGAAATCCATGGAGAAGAAGCTTGCCATAGTGCAGTGCAATGACCGAGAGAAGGTCCTCTTTGCGTCGCATCAACTTATGGGAGCCGCCGCTGACTGGTGGGATGCCCTAAGCAACGCTCATGTCGACCCGGAGACGATCACTTGGACTGAGTTCAAGGAAAGTTTCCGCTCTCATTACATCCCTGCTGGTGTAATGATGCTCAAGAGATAGGAGTTCGAAGGTCTCCGCCAAGGACAGAGAAGTGTGAATGAGTACCTCAACAAGTTCACACAACTATCCCGGTATGCCCCCGAAGATGTCAACTCAGACCAGAGGAAGCAATACCTGTTCATGAGAGGGTTGAACAACGAGATCCAGGTTCAGCTCCTCAACAATGACTACGCAAGCTTTCAAAAGCTGGTTGACAAGGCAATAGTGGTTGAAAACATGATCTGAGAGATCGAGCGAGAGTGCAAGAGGAAGATGCCATACCAGCCTCAAGGGAGCAACGTACGACCTCGGTACATGCCCCCAGCTGCACCGCAGTATGGATCGACCACTCCTGCATACCGCCCTAGTCAGCCACCACAGCAACGACCCGTTGCACCAGCACCTCGTATGCCCATGCCTCCTGTGCTCTGACCCAACATGGGCGCTCCTGTTCAAAACCCCCGCCCCAACTTACCTGCTGCCGTAGGCAACAAGGCATGTTTTGCATGCGGGGAAATAGGACACTTCACGAACCAGTGCAAGAGGAGAGGTCCTGGACAGCATGGCAACGTGCCCAAACAGAACCCGCGACCAAACGGAGGGGACAATCAAGGAAACCGGGGACAGCAGAACTATGCTCGCAGCAACGTGAACCATGTCTCTGCTGAAGAAGCACAACAGGCTAAGGACGTCGTAATTGGTATGTTCCTTGCCAACTCCAACCCAGCCACCATCTTATTTGATTCGGGAGCATCACATTCCTTCATATCATCCGAGTTTGTTGCGAAGCATAATCTACCCATATCACACCTAAAATGTGCTATGTTAGTTAATTCTCCCGGTGGAGAGATGAGGACTAATATAGTATGTCCGAAAGTAAGCCTTAAAATAAGGGGGGTAGACTTCCTTGCCAACCTTACTGTATTGGATTCCCAAGGGATTGACATAATACTCGGGATGGATTGGTTAAGCAAGCACAACGGGGTAATCCAATGTGCTGAAAGAAGCGTGCAGTTGACAAATGAGCACGGTATTCGTGTCGAGTTTGAGTCAGTACAACAAACAACCGAAAATGCAATCTTGAACCACATTGAAGGAGCAACATTGGACAGCATTCCAGTGGTTCAAGAATTCTCGGACGTGTTTCCAGAGGAACTTCCATGTATGCCCCCTGATCGGGACATTGAGTTTGCCATTGATTTGGTACCAGAAACTGCACCCATAGCCAAGAGACCCTATAGGATGCCCGTCAATGAACTGGTAGAACTCAAGAAGCAAATTCAAGAGCAGTTGGAGAAGGGTTTTATACGTCCAAGCTCGTCACCATGGGGAGCTCCTGTGCTCTTCGTAGACAAGAAGGATGGAACCCAAAGGATGTGCTTGGACTATAGGTCTCTCAACGAGGTGACAATCAAGAACAAATACCCTCTGCCCCGTATAGAGGACCTGTTCGACCAAATGAAAGGAGCCCGAGTGTTCTCCAAGATTGATCTTCGGTCGGGATATTTACAGCTGAAGATTAAGCCCTCCGATATACCCAAGACTGCCTTCCGAACACGGTATGGTTCGTATGAATATACCGTCATGTCTTTTGGGTTAACAAATGCACCCGCACACTTCATGTACCTCATGAACAAGGTTTTTATGGAGTACTTGGATAAGTTCATCGTGGTTTTCATCGACAACATTATGGTGTATTCAAAAAGTGAGGAGGAGCATGAAGAACATTTGAAATTAACCTTGCAGAAAATGCGTGAGCATCAATTGTATGTCAAGCTTAACAAGTGTCAATTCTGGCTAAAGGAGATATCGTTCCTAGGCCACATTATCTCTGAGGAGGGGGTATTGGTTGACCCCGGTAAGGTGAGAGATGTTCTGAAGTGGGACCAACCGCAAAACGTGAGGGATATTCGGAGTTTTCTTGGGATGACTGGATACTATCGAAGATTCATCAAAGACTTCTCTAAGATAGCAAAGCCCATGACGGAGTTGCTAACGAAGGGAAAAGCCTTTCGATGGACACCAGCACGCCAAGAAAGTTTTGAGGAGCTCAAGAAAAGGCTAACCACAGCGCCGGTTTTGGTATTGCCGGACGTAAGCAAGAGCTTTGACATATATTGTGACGCATCCAGACAGGGGCTCGGATCTGTGCTCATGCAAGAAGGACAAGTGGTAGCCTATGCCTCACGACAATTAAAGAAGCACGAGCTTAATTACCCTACACATGACTTGGAGCTAGCAGCAGTAGTGCATGCGTTGAAGATTTGGAGACATTACATCCTTGGTCATTGATGTGAGATCTATACGGATCATAAAAGCCTCAAGTACATATTTACCCAAATGGACTTGAATTTGAGGCAACGTCGATGGTTGGAACTCATCAAGGATTACAATGTTGGAATCAACTACCACCCCGGGAAGGCCAATGTAGTAGCTGATGCATTGAGCCGGAAGGGAGCATGTCACCAACTCACGGTTCGGGAGCTACCACCCGAACTACGTAAGGAGTTCGAACGGTTACACCTCGGATTCTTGAACAACATGGAAATGATGGAAATCCACTCTTCATTGGAGCAAGAGATAAGAGATGGCCAAGCAACAGATGAGGAGATCAAGGAGATCAAGGAAAGAATCCGACAAGGAATAGAGAAGGATTTCAAAGAAGATGAGAAGGGTACGCTTTGGCTAGGAAAAAGGATTTGTGTGCCTAACGGGGAGCACCTCCGCGACATGATATTGAAGGAGGCACATGATTCACCCTATTCCATACATCCCGGAAGTACCAAAATGTACAAGGACTTGAAAACTTGTTATTGGTGGGATGGTATGAAAAGGGACATAGCCGAATACATTGCCCTATGCGACACATGCCAACGGGTGAAGGCCGAACATCAAAGATCCGCTGGTTTGTTGCAACCTTTGAAGGTACCAAAATGGAAGTGGGAGGACATCAGTATGGATTTCATCGTCGGATTGCCACTTACTCAGTCGGGTTATGACTCCATCTGGGTTATCGTGGACCGATTGACGAAAACCGCCCATTTTCTCCCTGTAAGGGCCAATTACAACGTTGCACAATTAGCCGAGTTGTACATGGAGCAGATCGTGTGCCGTCACGGAGTTCCGAGGAGGATAGTCTCAGATCGAGGTTCTCAGTTTACCTCTAGATTCTAGAGGAAGCTGCAGAAAGCATGGGTACACGACTGGATTTTAGCTCCGCCTATCACCCACAAACTGATGGGCAAACCAAAAGGACAAACCAAATTTTGGAGGACATGTTGAGAGCTTGCGCCTTGAAACGTGGGCGTAGTTGGGATAGGAGTTTACTGTACGCCGAATTCTCCTATAACAACAACTATCAAGCTAGCTTGAAGATGTCGCCTTTCAAAGCATTATATGATAGACGGTGTAGAACGCCGCTGTTCTGGAACGAGACCGGAGAGAACCAGGTGTTTGGACCCGAAGTGCTACAAGAGGCTGAAAAGCAAGTCCAAACGATACGGGAGAACTTGAAGGCTGCTCAGTCACTACAGAAAGGCTATGCGGACAATAGGCGAAGGGAGTTGACCTTCGAAGTAGGAGACTTCGTATACCTTAAGGTATCGCCTATTCGAGGCCAACGACGTTTCAACGTCAAAGGCAAGCTAGCACCTCGCTATATCGGACCATTTAAGATTTTGGACAAGCGAGGAGAAGTAGCCTATCAACTAGAGCTTCCAACATATCTCTCCGACGTACATGACGTGTTTCATGTATCCCAACTCAAGAAGTGCTTGAGAGTACTAGAGGAGCAAATACCAATGGAAGAGCTTCAACTTCAAGAAGACCTAACTTATGCGGAGCACCCTGCCGAATTTTGGATGTAAAAGAAAGGGTCACCAGGAACAAAGTGATTCGATTGTGCAAGGTGCAATGGAGCCATCACATCGAAGCTGAAGCCACATGGGATCGTGAAGACATCAAAGCAGAATTTCCTCATCTATTCTCTATCAACGAATCTCGAGAGTGAGATTCAATTTAAGGGGGTATATTTTTGACACCCTCATTTCTGGTGTCAGCATATATTCATGTTTTATGAAGAGAAAACATTTTAAGAAAAGTAGGAACGGAGAAAAATATCAAAAGGATAGCCAATAAGAACCGAATCCAGTTCACAGAGAGCACCAAGACAACTTCCATGGCTCGCTGACCACGTGGCGTATTTGGAGCTCATCCCTGCGAAGTGGGGAGAGGTCCGCCGCTAAACTAGCTACGTGGCAGGCTCGGGGCTCATCTCCGCAAAGGGGGAGAGGTCCGACCCTGTGGGACACGTGTTGCCCCCGGAGCTAGCCTCTGCGGAAGAAGCAAAGGCATTTCCGCAGGACACATGTCACCTTCGGAGCTAGTCACCGCGGGAATCAGAGGACCAGTCACGCGAGATACGTGTCGATCTCGGAGCTCACCTCCGAGAGGTCCGGTTCTATTGAACACATGTCGCCACCGGAGCTTATCTCCGGGAGGTCTGTCACTGTTGGACATGTGTTAACCTCGGAGCTCGTCTCTGAGAAAAAAAGGAAGTCTGGTGCTGGAGCCACCTCCGGAGAGAGGGAAGGTCCGACACTGACACGTGGCGTGCGCGGAGCCACCTCCGAGTAGAGAGGAGGTCCCGACCACCAGGATACGTGGCGCACGCGGAGTTCACCTCCGAAGGAGAAGGGTGGTCTCACTCGTTTGATACACGGCACGACCGGAGCTCGTCTCTGCGGAAAGGGAGAGACCAGGCCCAGCGGACATGTGGAGCTTCCGGAGCTCATCACCGTGAAGGTAACGGGTTCTGAAGCGGTTTTGGAATCTGTACGCGTAAGAATACCGGTACGGAAAAGAAACCGACCTGAATTCCACAATGTTACCGCACCAAATCAACTAAAGATAAGATGTTAGGATCCAATGACGATTGAATAGGACTCTTATTCGGGATACAATCAGATTAGGACTCTTCTCTTCCCGATTATAAATAGAACCCAGAACCTTTGGTCGAAACCACAAACTTCTTTTCCAACTCCTAAGCTGACGACTTAGAACCCTAGCCTCAACTCACCGAAAAAGCCATCGCCGGAGTTGAGCAAGAAAGATCACCGAAAGAGAGCCCAACGATCTGAGAAGGACCCGAAGACCGAGAAGAACGTAAGGTAGGTCTCCAATACCACCTTACGACATCATCGTGTTTTCTTTGCATCTGTTCTTCGAACAGAAGCTTTCTCGTGGACAGATCACTTGTTGATCGGGTTGATCTAAAAGACAAGGTCATCGCCACGTCCACATCTGATCTGAACACCCCTGTTTATCATAAAGCCATGCAAGAACACGATCTAATAAAACTGATCATAGGATAGCATGCATATGCATCATCGCATCTAGTTTAAAGTTTGTGCATGGTATTGATTGTTATGAATCTTGTATGTGCGTGATCCTGTATAGAAGGACAAGCTCAGGGAGCTGTCTACGACGAGCTGCAACAACAAGGTTTTTAGATCCAAGAGCAACCAGAACCGCAAGAACAAGGCAAGTGCTCCTTGACCATATTGATCCTATGTTTTGGGTAAAACTGTTTTGTTTTGCAAAGAGGTGTGCGTGCTGAGTCAAACATGATGGGAAAACCCTTCTATATGAGTTTACTAGCTTTGGTTAAACCACCCTTGTTGCTTGGGAAGTTTATGAGTCGGGTATGGTTTTTACTTTTATGCTTCGCTGAGTCCATGGGAATGGGAAGCGAGATAGATGTGTCTAGCTAACTGCACTCATAATGATAATGAGAAACTGATGTTAATAATGGACATGGATCGGAGGGAGATCTAGGCAAGCCTAGGTTTGTGAATGAGGTAGCATGAGATGGTGGTTTACTTGCCGTAGATCTAAGGACCGGTTCATGCATGCACATGCCAGGATAACAGTGCCACCACAAGGCCAAGTATGGGTGCGGCTTAGCTGAGTAATTAGGTAAGTTGATAGAGTGTTATGGACTGTGGAAAGCGCGGGGAATGGGAGTCAAGTGAGGACTGCCCTGGGAACTGCATGGCACAAGAGGGGGCCCGTGGGTGGGAGAATTGGAGATTCTAGCCTGCCGGTGAAACCTTAGTGAGTCTATACATCTAGTAGCCCCTTTGTAAAGGCTATTTTGTGATCTCTTAGCCATACACCGACGGTTGTGTACTGGTATAATGGAGGTTCTGCAGTCGCCGACGGGTGACGAAATCACAAACTTGTGGGTAAAGAGGTGCAAACTCTACAGAGTTCTTAAAACTATCATGATAGCCAAGCTTACGGTCACGAGCGCCTGGCCAACTGCCATGATTAGTTGGGATGGTTGTTGGATATGGTTACTGGTTATGGTTTGGATGGTTTGGTTTTGATTTTTGGGACTGTTGAGTCCCGGTGATAAGATGGGTTGCATGACTGTTGAGTCATAGCTACGAGATTGGTCTCGGTGGGAGACGAAGTTGTTTTTGAGATGAAATGGTAGCGAATACGAGATGGTATTCGTGAGATGGTAGCGAATACAAGGAGGTATTTGTGAGAATGAGGTTGATTGATGGCTGGTTGTGACATGGAAAGGTAATGAACATAATGGAGGTATGATTGGTATTTTAATATAAGTTGGGGTTACATTCACTTAAGATGATTTACTGTTTTATTATGGTTTTGATAAATAACTTTGCTTTCCGCAATGAGCCTTTTTATACCTACCTTGCTATGAGCTTCATATCATATTTTCCCGCACTTGCTGAGTACATCATTGTACTCAAACTTGCATTATTATTTCATCATCAGCAGCAGGAGAAGACTACTATGAAGACCAAGTGGAGCATTAAGGCGTGTGATCTGTTCTCAACTTTGCCTGTGGGGATGGAAATAGAGATGGAGTCATTGCTGCCTAGAAATTGCTTCCGCATTAGTTAAATTGCTTCCGCATTAGAATAAAGACTTCCGCTGCGTAGAAATAAAGACTTCCGCTGTTAGCATGAGTCCAAGACTCATGAGATACTGTAATAAACTCTGTTATTCGTGGTAATATATAAAATCTGAATTCAGTTTGTGTAACATATGTGTATGTGTGATGAACATCCTGGGCACACATATGCATTAGTTCTCGGTTGCGTGGTTTTCCACAGAATTGAGGGCGTCACACGAACGGTGCAACTTGATGGTTTTGCATGCGCTGATTGCCACCTGGGTAAAAATTGGTAAAGTAAGGAAAACTCATGAACTCAGGTCCCGGAATGCCGAACTGGACCTTGATGGAATACATGTTCGGATGGTGCAACTGGAAGGTTTTCCATGTGTGGATGGCCATCTGAGTAAAAATCGAGAATGTTGGTAAAACTCACTAACTCGGGTCCCGAGCGGCCAGAGGGGAGGTTGACTGATACACGTTCGGATTGTGCAACTTAATGGTTTTGCATGCGCGTATGCCCATCTAGGTCGAAATCAGGAAGGTCGGTAAAACCCACGAACTCGAGTCCCGGTCGGCCGGACAGGACCTTGATGGAATACACGTTCAGATGGTACAACTTGATGGTTTTGCATGCGCGGATGGCTATCTGGGTCGAAATCGAGAAAGTCGGTAAGACTCGCGAACTCGGGTCCCTGGTGGTCGGACGGAACCTTGATGGAATAAACGTCCGGACGGTGCAACTTGATGGTTTTGCATGTGCAGATGGCCATCTGGGTCAAAATCAAGAAAGTCGAGAAAGTCAGTAAAACTCACGAACTCGAGTCCGGGGGCCGGACGGAACCTTGATGGAATACAGGTTTGAACGGTGTAACGTGATGGTTTGACATGCACGGATTGCCATCAGGGTTGAGATCAGGAAAGTCGATAAAACTCACGAACTCAGGTCCTGGGCGGCCACACGGGAATTGTTACGGAATACACGTTTGGATGGTACAACTTGATGGTTTTGCATGTGTGGATGGCCATCTGGGTCGAAATCGAGAAAGTCAGGAAAGTTGAGGAAGTCGGTAAGACTCATGAACTTAGGTCCCGTGCGGTCAGACGGAACATTGATGGAATACAGGTCCGGACGGTGCAACTTGATGGTTTTGCATGCGCGGATGGACATCTGGGTCGAAATCGGAAAAGTCGGTAAAACTCACGAACTCGGGTCCGTGGTGGCTCGACGGGACCTTGATGGAATACACTTATGGATGGTGCAACTTGATGGTTTTGCATGCACGGATGGCCGTCTAGGTCGAAATCGAGAAAGTCGGTAAAACTCACAAACTCGGGTGTCGGGCGACCGGATGGGGCCTTGACGGAATACACGTCCGGAGGGTGGAACTTGATGGTTTTGCATGCACGGATCGCCATCTTGGTCAAAATCGAGAAAGTCAGGAAAGTCGGTAAAACTCACGAACTCAGGTCTCGGGCGGCCAGATGGGGCCATGACGGAACACACGTCCGTACGGTGCAACTTGATGGTTTTACATGCGCGGATGGCGACCTAGGTCGAACTTGGGAAAGTCAGGAAAACTCATGAACTCGGGTCCCGAAACGCCGAACTGGACCTTCACGGAATACAGGTTCGGATGGTGCGAATGGAAGGTTTTCCACACGTGGATGGCCATCTGAGTAAAAATCGGGAAAGTCAGTAAAACTCACTAACTCGGGTCCCGAGCAGCCGGACAGGACGTTGACAGAATACACGTTCAAATGGTACAACTTGATGGTTTTGCATGCGCGGATGGCCATCTAGGACAAAATCGAGAAAGTCAGGAAAGTCGGTAAAACTCACGAACTCGGGTCCTGGAAGGCCGGACGGAACCTTGACGGAATACACATCCGGACGGTGCAACTTTATGGTTTTGTATGTGCGGATGGCCATCTGGGTCAAAATCGAGAATGTCGAGAAAGTCGGTAAAACTCACGAACTCTGGTCCCGGGGACGGACGGGACCAAACGGTGCACTTTGATGGTTTGGCATGCGCAAATGGCCATCTGGGTTGAAATCCGGAAAGTCGGTAAAACTCAAGAACTCGGGTCCCGGGCGGCGAGACGGGATCTTTACCGAATACACGTTCGAATGGTACAACTTGATTATTTTGCATGCGCGGATGGCCATCCGGGTCGAAGTCGAGAGAGTCGGTAAAACTCACAAACTCAGAAAATGGGAGGCTGGATGAAACCTTGACGGAATACACGTCCGTACGATGCAACTTTATGGTTTTGCATGCTCGGATGGCCATCTGGGTCGAAATTGGGAAAGTCAGGAAAACTCATGAACTTGGGTCCCAGAACGACGAACTAGACCTTTACGGAATACACGTTCGGATGGTGCAACTGGACCTTGACGGAATACATGTTCGGATGGTGCAACTAGAAGGTTTTCCATGTATGGATGGCCATCTGAGTAAAAATCGGGAAAGTTGGTAAAACTCACAAACAGGGATTCCGGGAGGCCGTACGGGACCTTGACGGAATACACGTCCGGACGGTAGAACTTGATGGTTTTGCATGCGCGTATGGCCATCTGGATCAAAATTGAGAAAGTCAGGAAAGTTGTAAAACTTACAAACTCGGGTCACGGGGCCGGACGGGACCTTGATGGAATACACATTCGGATGGTGCAAATTGGTGGTTCTGCATGCGCGGATGGCCATCTGGGTTGAAATGGAGAAAGTCGGTAAAAGTCATAAACTTGGGTCCCGCGCGGCTGGACAGAACACTGATGGAATACTGGTCCAGATGGTGCAACTTGATGGTTTTGCATGCGCGGATGGACATCTGGGTCGACATCGGGAAATTTGGTAAAAATCATGAACTCGGGTCCCGGGTGGCCGGAAGGAATATTGATGGAATACATGTTCGGACGGTGCAACTAGATGGTTTTGTATGCGCGGATGAACATCTGGGTCGAAATCGAAAAAGTCGGTAAAACTCATGAACTCGAGTCCCGGGCGGTCGGAAGGGACCTTGATGGAATACACTTCCGTATGGTGCAATATGATGGTTTTGCATGCGCGGCCATCTAGGTCGAAATCGAGAAACTCGGGAAAGTCGCTAAAACTCACGAACTCGGGTCTCGGGCGACCGCACAGGGCCCGAACGGTGCAACTTGATGGTTTTGCATGCGCTGATGGCCATCTTGGTCAAAATTGGGAAAGTCAAGAAAACTCATGAACTCGGGTCCCGAAACGCCGAACTGGACCTTGACGGAATACACGTTCAGATGGTGCAACTGGAAGGTTTTCCATGCGTGGATGGCCATCTGAGAAAAAAATCGAGAATGTCGATAAAACTCACTAACTCGGGTCCCAAGCGGCCGGAGGGGAGGTTGACAGAGTACACATCGGATTGTGCAACTTAATGGTTTTGCATGCGCGGATGTCCATCTAGGTCGAAATTGGGAAAGTGAGGATAACTCATGAACTCGGGTCCCAGAATGCCAAACTGGACCTTGACGAAATACAGGTTCGGATGGTGTAAATGGAAGGTTTTCCACGCGTGGATGGCAATCTGAGTAAAAATCGGGAAAGTCAGAAAAGCTCACTAACTCGGGGCCCGAGCGGCCGGACGAGACGTTGTCGAAGTGTTCCGTCGACACTTTCCCCGGGCCTGCTTCAAGGGCAACCCACGGAGGTTCTTTTTCGGAGGGGCTAGTTCTCTCGAGAGGGTCACATTGTTGTAAGAGGATTGACACAAGGATTTTTACGTGGTTCGGGCCGCCGGAGCATAAAACCCAACGTCCACGGGAGTTGTGTTACTCGGGGCTTAGAACCGGAGTTCTAAGCTTGGTGATGAACTGAGTGTGTAGTCGAGGTTGGAATGAGCCAACCCTTTGCAACGTTGCCTACGTCTTTTATACTTCAAGGCTCGGGCGGCTTACAAGGTGGGCCCCGGGGCGTGACAGGTGGCCCCGGGGTGATTTCCTGCCATCTACCAAGTCTTGTTGTGAATGCTGGTAGCTGTCTTCTGGCGATGGCTCCTTGGTCGTCGTCCTGCCCTCCTGCCCATGCCGCAAGCTAGGCGTAGTGGTTGCTGATGGCAAGGACGGCAGGGCATGTCTTGTCACTGTATTTATTGGTCTACAGCTCCTGACGTGGTGCGCCTGTCTTGACTGTGACTGGTCACAGTGCCTCCTGACAGGCGTGTGCCGCGCCTTCGCATCTTGGGAAGGTGCGGGTCTTGAATGTTTTGATCGGACAAGGCACGCCGTGCCTTTACTCCTGCTGCCTACCGAGCTGGGGTGGGCAGCGCGGTACTGCTGGCACGTGGCAGGCCCGGGACTCACTTCTGAGGAGAGGGGAGGCCCGGCCTGTAAAAGTCCCAAAAATGTGTATGAATAAAACCGAGGTTTGAGTTCATATGTGTGGCGAAGACATGAAAAATGGGACTTGCTAAAACTTTTCTTCATGCAAAGTAATACATGGATGAGCATCCAAAAATGTGGCTCACATTTTTATTTGAAAGTGTTGAACCAATAAGGATTTAAATACCTCTTTGTATGCAAGTTTAAAAATCAGATTTGAAATTCAAAGTTCACACTATGGTGGCCAAAACTTTGAATGAACATGCAGCCCTATGGATGAAAATTGTGGGAAAAGTGTATCACAAACTTTTCATTTGTAGGGTGGGCTCAAAAGGGAGTTTAAAGAGAAGCATTTTCAAATTCTAACCAAATTCAAATTTTGTCATGCAAATTCGAACTGAATTTGGAGAATTCGAATTCTAGCCACCTTTCAAAACTCAGAATTGTGGAGTTTGAGAAGATCAACATGAGGAGATCTTTTGGGGAGAATGTTGGGTGGAGCCCACATATCATAGACTGAAAATGGGAGAAACTTGCACACTAACCATAGCCCTGTCTTCAGTCAACCGAGCTGTTTTCACCGTGGAGCCACCGGGAGCATCGGCAGCGCCACCAGCTGCTTCAATTTTCCACGCACTGGCACCCAGGGCGGTTTCCTCGTGCCTCAACGTGGTCCTTACCGCCTCAGACCGAAGCAAAGATCATTTGCCTTCTCCTCCTCGTGGGCGATGCTGAACAGAGCCGCTTCCTCCCCTCCGCTGCTTGGCCTGATCGGAAGAACGGCAAAACACTCGCGCCCTTCCCTTCCCGAGCTGATAAACCACACCCTGAGCTCCGCACACACCTTCCCGACCCGGAAACAAGCGAGCTCCGGCCTCCTTTGCCCAAGAACAGCTCCCCCGCCGCGACCTAACTCAAAATCGGCGATCGGCTTCACGTGGACAGACTACTATGGTGGTTTTAAAGCTCGATCAAGCACGGCCAAGGGAGCACGCTGTGGTGGCGCTGCTCTCAACCGAAGCTCAAGCCACACCGTGAAGCATCGACAGGGAATTTCAAGATTTTCCTCTGGCGAGTTCAACCCGAGCGGCCGGTACGGTTTCTTAAAATTCCCCCTCTCTGATCCTCCGTAGGTCATCAAATCTTGCACATAGACGCTGGACTAGCCGGCGATCATTTTCCCTTTAGCATCCGTTGCATGAAACCGGCTAGAAGCGACGGATTTTGAGCTCGATCAAAGGCGTTCATGGCGGACACGATCGGTCACACGATGCCGACCAACTTGCAGCCATTTTGGAACATCTTTGAGGCCTTGTCGAGCTTCCTAGAGGTGTACTGATGCTGTAGAGCTATTTGGTCGAGGTTTTAGCGGGTTAGAACCCACGGCGACGGCGCCGAACCTCAACCGAGGCTGCCGCACGTCGCCGGGGTATTTTCGGTCACCAGCAGCTCGAACTGACCCCACAGCCGTGTTCCTTGATGTAAATCATGCACTGGCGGCGATTTTTAGCTCGGGTGGTGGCCGAGAACGGCCGGCCGGCGAGCTGAGCGCGCGGGCGCGGGAAGAAGGCCGGAGGAAGAAGAAGCCCGGGTGGGGACCGTCTGTCAGCGGCTCAATTTTAAATCCGGGATCGGCTTGTGGCTGGATCCGGTGTGCTGGTGCACGAAAGAACTGTGACCCCGGTGTGGCCCTTTCTTATTGGCTGGGATTTAAAATAGCGGGCCCAGTGGAGTCTTCAATAGGAAAACAATTCCAGTGATGGCTCAAATTTTGGAAAATCATAGCTCCTTGTAGAAACCTCCAAATTGAGTGATTCCAATTGGGTTGGATTCCTTGTTCAAAGATCTATCCAAATATGGACTCAGATTTTCATGAAAGTCAATATATAATTCTGGAAAATTCTGTGAATACTTTCTGAAAAAGAATTATTGAGGGAGTTTGGGTTATCTAAAAATCCTCAAATTTTGGCAGAATATTCTTTAGCATAGTGTGGATCTTCTAGCAAATTTTCTGCTCATTTGAAGATCATTTGAGTGGGAATTTGCCAAAAACAATCTGCTGTGTTCATAAGAGTCCAGAAACATTTTCAGAAAATGTTTCCCACTTCAAAAATCTATTCTGGGCAATCCATAGCTCCAAAAATCATAGGAAAATTTAGGCAAGCTCTATGAGACATACTTGAAATTATAGTTCACTTAATTGAGCATGAAAATGGACATTACTTCAGAATTAATTCTTTAGAGTAGAAATGCTTAAAGAATTGTTCTGGAGGAACTACTCAAGTTAAAGGTCCGAATTTTGGACCAAATTACTTTCATGTGACCAGGAACTCACATGTAAATTATCAGCTCAAGTTAAGCCCTTGAACCCCCTGTGCTTGCTCTCCATACTTATGTATATGTGGAAATACGTGAGGGACATTATGGGAATTATGGAGAACACAATTTCACTTCACATTAGCTGCAATTTGGCAAGTTAAATCCTTAGGTGGTATAGAATCTGCTGTAAAAGTTTTGAGGCCATTGGAGTTCTTGTTCTTCAGTTGCATTCAAATCTTTTCAGCTCATCTATTATGTTCATTAGGGAAAGTAGTTAGTGTATAGCTAAAACATTAACACCAAGTAGATCATTTCTGTTTCTTTGCACAACAGGGGCAAACCAAGCCATTCTTGGCTTTTCCATACAACCTCTGTCCTAAGAAATTAATTCTATAACATCTTTCCATTACATTCTATAAAACATGTGCATATGCATTTTAATAGGAACCACAACGAAGGGGATTCAAAGGAGTGATTCATTGAAGTGGATCAAGCTCCGGAGAATCAAGGGTGGATCAGCAAGGACACTAACTGATTATATACGACTACCCTACAAAACAGGCAAGCTCCGGTTTGCATTTAACAACTGTTAAGTTTTTATTTTGTATTCACTTCGGATAAGATATGAATTGTGCATTAGGTCTAGTGTTTGATATTCCTCTTGCATAGACAAATGACCCATGGAGTATTGGGCAGGTGTCTTTCACTGTGTAGAACTGCCATGCTTAAGGACGGTTCGGTAGAAGTCGAGTGGTGAGATGCTACTCGCATGTTCAGGAACGACAAGGGCATACGGGATTGGTTCATAAATGAATTAGCAAGTTAGAGTTGAGACCGGAAGGTTGTAGGGGCAACAGGACATAGGGGCCTGGGTGCTATAGACCTGTCCGTGTCGGTCAAGGACCGATCCGTATGCGGCCCTGTTGAACAAGTTTGAGTTGTGTACCGGACTCATGCTGGTATTATGGGACCCAGTAAACCGATGTACCTCGGGAAGCTGTCGTTGGGACTTTTCGGGTCGCCTCAGGCGGATGGCCGGTGTGCAGTATGTGGGGAACATTCTCATGACATCTCATGTCGGTAGGTGCACCATGAGAGTGGCTACTGTACGGGGTGACTTGATCGATTCAACGGGGGTGAAACGGAGGAAAGGCTGACGCGTAGGACGTCAGTGATGGTTTCTGTAGGCAACGTCAAGTACGGGCGTACGTGTCGTGTAGTCCGGGTGTTGTTGATTCGAATTACCATCGCTCGCGGAATGGACCGAGCATACTTGTTCTCACAGTCGTGACGTAGTAATAACTTGCATGAGAAAGGAACTAATCACATTGGTCTGAAATTTTATACTAGCTTTGTATTGAATCTTGATGAATAGGCTAGTGCAAACTCGATTCTTTTATGCCGTGAGCAATTTACATCGGGGGATAGCGTTTCTTGTTTGATTGTGGACTCCCGATGTGGCGTGCCTAAGGTTACTTAAAATGCTGCAATTAATACCTGAAAGTAAGGATTCACTTTTAGGCGAGTTTAGTTATGCTTATGCCATCCTACTTTAGGTGCATAACCTCACATAGTGTTTCATGTTTGGGGTGACGGTTAAGTCCTACTGAGCGTTATGTTCACGGATGCTATCCGAGCTGTTTTGCAGGTAATTGACTTCATGCTTATGAGAAGGGATGCCGATGAGACTCGGGGACCTCCGAGTGTTTACTCAAAGAGCATCCTCGCCGCTGTAGATTGTTCTTCGTGTTGCTAGTAAGAAACGTCCGTGGGCTGGACTGTTTCTTTGTTGCTAGCTAGAAATGAATCATGAGGGTGATAGTCTTTCGCTGTAGTTTACTTTGATATAATTATTTGTAAAACATTCTTGTACGCTTCCGCAAACTATTTATGTAATATGATGTGTTTCTTCGACCCATGTGCTTTTGGGTGTCGCATATCATGGCACCACCCGACGAGGTCCTGTCGAGGGGCGGTCCCTCACAGACGTGGTATCAGAGCCGCGTTGGGAACAGAGCACGGATTGAACATCATATTACGTTAAAAACTTACGATACGGTGAGGTAACGGTATTAGGCCCACATAAGGACTACTATTAGCATATTAAGAAGGTGACAATCTAACCTAATTGTTATGTCAAAAAATCGTGCATCTCGGGATGTCTATGTCTTGGGGGGTGCACGTAAGCGCTGTCCACCAGTGCGCACAAGCTGAAGGGTGGAGCCCCACGGTTGGCAGGTAACCCGACTCGCTTTAGTATCCTCTACGACTCTTCATGTTGTTTGGGGTATTCAAGCAACGTCATTCCCTAGCGTGCTTTGGGCTAGTATGGGAGACCCCATCACGTGGTCAGTAACGTGAACACGTAGCTCAAGGCGTGTTTGGCTTGAGAACACCTGGGCGAGTGATGACGGCCGGGTGTACGAACTGTATGGATACCGGGTTCGGTGTGCAGCCGGACCTGATGATTGAGTGTGGCTTATGTAGGTACTAACCACGAAAACCTTAGTGCATGTAGAACACGTTTGCGAGTGACCGTTTTAGTGCCACCTAATGATACATATATGCCGGTGTAATCCGGTTAGGTTTTTCTTTGGTGAGGCAACGTAGTACCGTCATATGTCTTACGGTGCATCGCTACCATACTACACTTGATAGTATTCTTTCCTATGAAGAAATCACTCATGACTAACTTTCAAAATTAAAAATTGATGTTGGAAAGCACATATTAGTTACTGAGATCTTCATTTGAACTAAGTTTCAATGAAGAGAATTGCTAGTCTTCTTTTGATCTAAGAAACAGAGTGCTCTGTTCTGGCAGAAATTTTTGCTGGATTTTGACAGAGCATAACTCTGAGTAGCTTGAACCAATGGAGGTGTATGATACATTTCTGGAAAGGTTTTTAAGTGCTCTACAACTTTTATGTAGACCTCCAGAGCAAAATCAGACACCAAATTGGTTGAATGTCCAGTGTAATGCAAACTGTTTAGAAAACAGAACAGCTGCAACCTTCTCTGGATGTTTCTGTAAATTAGACATAACGGTCTGTAGAAAAATCTCTAAGGGTCATATGAGGAGAGGTCGGCATCGGAGCTCGCCTATGAGGAGAGGGCGAGGGCCGGCATCGGAGCTCGCCTCTGAGGAGGGGGCGAGGGCCGGCATCGGAGCTCGCCTCTGAGGAGAGGGCGAGGGCAGGCATCGGAGCTCAGCCTTGTGGAGAGGGTGAGGGCTGGCATCGGAGCTTGCCTCTGAGGAGAGGGTGAGGGCCGGCATCGGAGCTCAGCCCTGTGGAGAGGGCGAGGGCTGGCATCGGAGCTCACCCCTGCGGAGGGGATGAAGTCCGGCACTACCGGCCACGTGTCAGGCCCGGGGCTTGCCTCTGAGGAGAGGGGAGGCCCGGCCCTGTTGGACACGTGGCGCCTTCAGAGCTCACCCCTGCTGAGGGGGTGAAGTCTGGCACTGTCAGCCACGTGTCAGCCCCGAGGCTTGCCTCTGACGAGAGGGGAGGCCTGACCCTGTTGGACATGTGGCACCTTCGGAGCTCACCCCTGCGGAGGGGGTGAGGTCTGGCTTCGGAGTTCACCCTTGCGGAGGGGGTGAAGTCCGTCACTGCCGGCCACGTGTTAGGCCCAGGGCTTGCCTCTAAGGAGAGGGGAGGCCTGACCCTGTTGGACACACGGCACCTTCGGAGCTCACCCCTGCGGAGGGGGTGAGGTCCGGCTTCGGAGTTCACCCCTGCGGAGGGGGTGAAGTCCGGCACTGCCGGCCTCGTGTCAGGCCCGGGGCTTGCCTCTGAGGAGAGGGGAGGCTCGTCCCTGTTGGACACATGGCGCCTTCGGAGCTCACCCCTGTGGAGGGGGTGAGGTCCGGCTTTGGAGTTCACCTTTGCGGAGGGGGTGAAGTCCGGCACTGCCGGCCACGTGTCAGGCCCGGGGCTTGCCTCTGAGGAGAGGGGAGGCCCGGCCCTGTTGGACACGTGGCGCCTTCAGAGCTCACCCCTGCGGAGGGGATGAGGTCCGGCTTCGGAGTTCACCCCTGCGGAGGGGGTGAAGTCCGGCTTCGGAGTTCACCTCTGCGGAGGGGGTGAGGTCCGGCACTGCACCCGAGTAGGAATCAGTAATCCTGCTCAGAGGTCCTCTCTTCCCTGTCCCTTAGTCTTATTTGGCTTACAGTCCTACACCGGTACACGGGGCTTGGGCAATCCAGTGCACTCGGTACCGGAGGCCTGGCTCCCCCCTTGGTCAGGGTGTAACCGTCCGACTCCTAGTACTTGGACCGTAGCGCTGGGGAGGCAGAGTGTGCATGCTTTGATTGCAGGACCGGGCAAAGCAAGGCTCCTGGACCTCCCGCTCTGGCGTAGGTCTTTTCCTGGAGGAGACCAACTGGCGTGACAGTACCCTAACAGGGGGAGGTCTGAGAGGCCCCCAGGTCTTTAGCAGGTACTTCAAGCACGACCGCCTTCGGCAGGATGGCAAATGCTGACTACGCATGAGAGTGGGAAAGGAGAACCGAGTGTACGATGGGCGTACACTGTCTAGAGCTCGGGGAGGTGATCAAAAAAATTAACGCGTAATTTAAATGAACACATAAGTAAGCGTGGTAGGACATGGTTCTTTTCATTCATGTAAGTCCATAGGAGGAAAACAGGCCGTACATGGAGGCAACGATCCGCCCCATTGTGAAGGGGGGCAGAGCCTACGCGCTTAGGGTACAGGACCGGGCTAAGCCGGATGTAGTCCTGGACCACCCCCTAGGGCTTAGTTGCTCCGAGCGCTGCTCCTAGACTCTACGGGATCTGTTACAGAAAGAATAAACCTGTCCTACCACTGCTCTAGGGGTAGAACTTACGGAGGTAGCGCCGGAGCGTCTTCCTTGAGCTCCCATGCACGGATCTCTGGTGGCAGCGCCGGAGCGTCTACCGGTACCTTGCGCTTCGGAGCGTTGCTTGCCATCTTGCCTCATCGACGAGGTAGATGTCCTCACGCAGGAGCGGGTCCTGCATGGATTCGTCGTATGCTCGGACACGAGGAGACCCCCATGGTGATCTCCGGGGGAAGCACGGCTTTGGCCCGGCATCACATGAAGAAGGGTGATTCCCGTGACCCGGCCCTTGGATGTCCGGCTGGCCCCCGACGTAGAGGAGCCGGTGTCCCCTGACGGCTTCTGGGGCAGGGCCCCAGGATGTGCAGCGTCTGCACCGGTGTGTGGATCTGCTCGGTATGGATCCGGCACGCCTTGCATCTCTTAACCGGCTTGACGGTGTCTAGGGGGCTGTTGGTCAGTAGAGGCCATGCCAGAAGGCTTTACCGACCAGCGTGCGGGACGATGCGCAGTTCCCGTACTCGCCTCCGTGGATTGCTCTGAGCAGGTCGCAGCCTTCCTCCTGGGTTATGCACCGCAATAGAATGCAGTTGGCGCCACGCCGGTAAAGATACCAGCGTGTAGTTCTTAGCTATCCGCACAATCCGTTCAGCGGATACATGTTCATTAGGAAGGATGTTGTCTTTCAAGCAGTCCCGGACCTCCGTGGTCCATGCATCAGGGCTACTTGAGCTTCTGGATCTTGGGCGCTGGGTAGCATGGAGTCCCCAGTGGTGGATACAATCCTTGGCGGGCACCATGGCTGCAGGGCCGCTAGGACCGCCAGCTTCGAGGTGCTGGTCTCGCCCCCTTTGCCCGGTTCGACAGGCCGGGCTGTGGGTCGCGGCAACGTCCCTTCACAGGCTCCTTCGGGCACCAGGGCTCCGGTAGAGGCCTTCATTGACAGGTTGTTGGCGACGGTGTCGTCGGCGCGTGGTACATGGCAGGTCCAAGGCCACGTTGTTGGTTGCCTTGAAGTTGAGGCACACCACATACCCGAACTGCTCCCCCGTTGGCATGAGAAGCAGCATGCCGGCTCCGGCCCCCCTCTTCCGTGAGGGGCCGTCGAAGTAGAACTTCCAGTGAGGCTTGGTGAAGGCCGGTGCTCGGGGCTCCGGTTCTCCACTTTCAGGGCCCCCTGGGTTGCTTGGTGATGGCGTCCACTTGGCCACGAAGCCTGCCAGTGCTTGGCTCTGGACTGCATGATGTGGTTGGAAGTCCAGCTTAAACTCCGCCATCTCCGGGCTGCCCTGCTGCTTCACAGGCTGGCTGTGAGTGCCAGTTGTGCCCTTCTGCTGCTCTGGCGCACTTGTCCGCCAGGCTGAAGAGCTCTGAGACGTCTCGCACCTCCCTGGTGGCCAACTTCTCGAGCATCTTTTTGTCCCTCACCGCCTGTTGGAATGCGACCACAACTGATGCGTTCTGGATGTGAGGGATGGTGTTCTGTACTTTGGAGAATCGCTAGATGAAGGAGCGCAGTGATTCCCCTGGTTGCTGTCGCACGGCATGGAGGTCTAGCTCCGTGCCGGGACGCGTGTAGGAGCTGCCGAAGTTCACCGTGAACTGTCGCCATAGCTCCCCCAGGAAGTTATGGAACCCTGGGGCAGGTTCATGAAGCATGACCGAGCCGGGCCGGTCAAGGCGACGGGGAAGTAGTTGGCCATGATGGCCTCATCCCCTCCTGCCGCGAGGACGGCAGTAGAGTAGATCTGCAGGAACTCTGCAGGGTTGACGCTTCCGTCATACTTCTCCAGCAGGTGTGGCCAAAACTTGTGTTACCAACACTGCAAAGCGGAGGTGTGGCGCCAGGGCTGCACACCCCGTCCCTGCTGCTGCAGATCCTGGTGCCGCGAGCCCTTAGTCCGCTGCTGGCACGATGTACCCCGGCACGGGCAATGGTGCACCATATACCGGGGGCGCCGACTGCAGGGCATATGGCTGCTGCATATGCTGCGTGGCGTACGCCTGGGGCAGAGGTTGCATGGCGAATGTCTGAGGCCCAGGCTGAGTCGAGGCAGTCGACATGCTCTAGTCGGCCTCGTGGATGCGACGCCTTTGCCACTGTCGCTCGATGGTCAAACGAGCATCTTCCCCCAAGCGGCGTCGCTCCAGCTCCGTCCTCAGGTCTGCCGTTGGGAGCCTGGTAGAACGGGAGTCTGCCGTCTGCATGTCAACCGTGGGTGTGCGTGACAGCAACACATCTGGTTGACCGGGGCGTCGTCCCTGCCGCAGCGGAGGGTTGACGGCGGTAGTGACGAGGTGGTTGACGTTGCGGATCCACTGCTGGGCGGCCCCCTGTGGAGCGTCCACCGCAGGTGGATTGTCCAGGAGCGCTTGTGCGGCGGCTAGTGCACTTGCTTGAGTGGCACTCTGCATCACGGCAGATCTTGAGGTTGTTGTTCACCGGGAATGATGGCGCGAAGAGCCAGCCATTGAAGGAAGCTTGGACATCTTCGTTGGGGCAGACCCATCGTGAGAGAAAAAAGCCCCCTATCTGGCACGCCAAATGTCGAAGTGTTCCGTCGACACTTCCCCCGGGCCTGCTTTAGGGGCTGCCCACGGAGGTTCTTTTTCGGAGGGTCTAGTTCTCTTGAGAGGGTCACGTTGTTGTAAGAGGATTGACACAAGGATTTTTACGTGGTTCGGGCCGCCGGAGCATAAAACCCTACGTCCACGGGAGCTGTGTTGCTCGGGGCTTACAACCGGAGTTCTAAGCTTGGTGATGAACTCAGTGTGTAGTCGGGGTTGAAATGAGCCAACCCTTTGCAACGTTGCCTACCCGAGCCTTTTATACTTCAAGGCTCGGGCGGCTTACAAGGTGGGCCTCGGGGCCCGATAGGTGGCCCCGGGGTGATTTCCTGCCATCTACCAAGTCTTGCCGTGAATGCTGGTAGCTGTCTTCTGGCGATGGCTCCTTGGTCGTCGTCCTGCCCATGCCGCAAGCTAGGCGTAGTGGTTGCTGATGGCAAGGACGACAGGGCATGTCTTGTCGCTGTATTTATTGGTCTACAGCTCCTGACGTGGTGCGCCTGTCTTGACTGTGACTGGTCACAGTGCCTCCTGACAGGCGTGCGCCGCGCCTCCGCGTCTTGGGAAGGTGCGGGTCTTAAATGTCTTGATCAGACAAGGCACGTCGTGCCTTTACTCCTACTACCTACCGAGACGGGGTGGGCAGCACGGTACTGCTGGCCACGTGGCAGGCCCGGGGCTCACCTATAAGGGGAGGGGAGGCCTGGCCCCGCCGGACACGTGTCGCCTTTGAAGCTCGCCCCTGCGGAGGGGGTGAGGTCCGGCTCTTCTGGCCACGTGGCAGGCCCAAAGATGGAATATTGATGGAATACTGGTCCGGACGGTGCAACTTGATGGTCTTGCATTCGCGGATAAACATCTGGGTCAAAATCGAGGAAGTCGGAAAAGTCGATAAAACTCACGAACTCGAGTCCTGGGCGGTCGGAAGGGATCCTGACGGAATACACTTCCGTATGGTGCAACATGATGGTTTTTCATGCACGGATGGCCATCTGGATCGAAATCGAGAAACTTGGGAAAGTCGGTAAAACTCACGAACTTGAGTCTCGCGTGACCGGACGGGGCCTTGACAGAATACACGTCTGAACGGTGCAACTTGATGGTTTTGCATGCGCTGATGGCCATCTGGGTCGATAATGGGAAAGCCAGGAAAACTCATGAACTCGGGTCCCGGAACGCTGAACTGGATCTTGACGGAATACACGTTCGGATCGTGCAACTGGAAGGTTTTCCATGCGTGGATGGCCATCTGAGTAAAATCGGGAAAATCTGTAAAACTCACTAACTCAGGTCCCGAGCGGCCGGAGGGGAGGTTGACAGAATACATGTTCGGATTGTGTAACTTCATGGTTTTGCATGCGCGGATGGCCATCTGGCTCGAAATCAGGAAGGTCGGTAAAACCTACTCGGGTCCCGGTCGGCCGGACGGGACCTTGACGGAATACAAGTTCCTATGGTACAACTTGATGGTTTTGCATGCGCGGATGGTATCTGGATCGAAATCAAGAAAGTCCGGAAAGTCGGTAAAACTCACGAACTCGGGTCCCTGGAGGTCGGATGGAACCTTCATGGAATACACGTCCGGACGTTGCAACTTGATGGTTTTGCATGTGCGGATGGCCATCTGGGTCAAAATCAAGAAAGTCGGGAAACTCGGTAAAACTCACGAACTCGGGTCCTGGGGCCGGACGGAACCTTGATGAAATACAGGTTCAAACGGTGTAAGTTGATGGTTTGGCATGAGCAGATGGTCATCTGGGACAAAATCGAGAAAGTCGGTAAAACTCATGAACTCGGGTCCCGGGCGGCCGGACAAAACATTGATGGAATACAGGTCTGGATGGTGCAACTTGATGGTTTTGCAAGCGCCGATGAACATCTGGGTCGAAATCAAGAAAGTCGGAAAAGTCGGTAAACCTCATGAACTCGGGTCCCGGGCGGTCGGACGGGACCTTGACGGAATACCTTCCGGATGGTGCAACTTGATGGTTTTGCATGCGCGGAAGGCCATCTGGGTCGAAATCGAGAAGCTCAAGAAAGTCGGTAAAACTCACGAACTTGGGTATCTGGCAACCGGACGGGGCCTTGATGAAATACACGTCCAAACGGTGCAACTTGATAGTTTTTGCATGCGCTGATGGCCATCTGGGTCGAAACTGGGAAGTCAGGAAAACTCATGAACTTGGGTCCTAGAACGCCGAACTGGACCTTGATGCAATACACGTTCGGATGGTGCAAATGGAAGGTTTTCCATGCGTGGATGGCCATTTGAGGAAAAATCGGGAAAGTCGGTAAAACTCACTAACTCGGGTCCCGAGTGGCCGGAGGGGAGGTTGACATAATACACGTTCGGATTGTGCAACTTAATGGTTATGCATGCACGGATGGCCATCTGGGTCAAAATCAGGAAGGTTGGTAAACCTATTCGGGTCCCAGTCGGCCGGACGGGACCTTGATGGAATACAAGTTCAGATGGTATAACTTGATGGTTTTGCATGCGCGGATGGCTATCAAGATCGAAATCGAGAAAGTCCGAAAAGTCGGTAAAACTCTCGAACTCGGGTCCCGGGAGGCCGGACAGAACCTTGACGGAATACACGTCCGGACGGTGTAACTTGATGGTTTTGCATGTGCGGATGGCCATCTGGGTCAAAATCGAGAATGTCAAGAAACTCGGTAAAACTCACGAACTCGGGTCCCGGGGCAGGACGGAACATTGATGGAATACAGGTCCGAACGGTGTAAGTTGATGGTTTGGCATGCACTGATGGTCATCTGGGTCAAAATTGAGAAAGTCGGTAAAACTAATAAACTCGGTTCCCGGGCGGCCGGACGTGACATTGATGGAATACAGGTCCGGATGGTGCAACTTGATGGTTTTGCATTCGCCAATGAACATCTAGGTCGAAATCGAGAAAGTCGATAAACCTCACGAACTCGGGTCCCGGGCGGTCGGACGGGACCTTGACGGAATACACTTCCGGATGGTGCAACTTGATGGTTTTGCATGCGCAGAAGGCCATCTGGGTCGAAATCGAGAAAGTCGAGAAAGTCAGTAAAACTCACGAACTCGGGTCTCGGGCGACCGGATGGGGCCTTGACGGAATACACGTTCGGACGGTGCAACTTGATGGTTTTGCATGCGCAGATGGCCATCTGGGTCAAAATTGGGAAAGTCAGGAAAACTCATGAACTCAGGTCCCGTAACGCTGAACTGAACCTTGATGGAATACATGTTCGGATGGTAAACTAGAAGGTTTTCCATGCGTGGATGCCCATCTGAGTAAAAATCGGGAAAGTCGGTAAAACTCACTAACTCGGGTCCCGAGCGGCTGGACGGGACCCTGACAGAATACACATTCGGATTGTGCAACTTAATGGTTTTACATGCGCGGATGGCCATCTGGGTCGAAATCAGGAAGGTCGGTAAAACCCACGAACTCGAGTCCCGGGCGGCCAGACGAGGCATTGATGGAGTACATGTTCAGATGGTACAACTTGATGGTTTTGCATGCGCGGATGGCTATCTGCATCCAAACCGAGAATGTTTGGATAGTCGGTAAAACTCATGAACTCAGGTCCCGAGAGGCCGTACGGAACCTTGATGGAATACACGCACAGCGGTGCAACTTGATGGTTTTGCATGTGCGGATGGCCATGTGGGTCAAAATCGAGAAAGTCGGTAAAACTCACAACCTCGGGTCCCGGGGCCGGACGGAACCTTGATGGAATACAACTCGAACGGTGTAACTTGATGGTTTGGCATGCGATGATGGCCATCTGGGTTGAAATCGGGAAAGTTGGTAAACTCATGAACTCAGGTCCTGGGGGGCCAGATGGGACCTTTTACGTAATACACGTTTGGATGGTACAACTTGATGGTTTTGCATGCGTGGATGGCCATCAGGCTTGAATCGAGAAAGTCGGGAAAGTCGATAAGACTCATGAACTCGAGTCCCACACGGCCGGACGGAACAATGATGGAATACAGGTCCGGACGATGCAACTTGATGGTTTTGCATGCGCGTATGTACATCTGGGTCGAAATCTGGAAAGTCGGTAAAACTCACGAACTCGGGTCCCGGGCGGCCGGACGGGAACTTGATGGAATACACTTACGGATGGTGCAACTTGATGGTTTTGCATGCGCGGATGGCCATCTGGGTCAAAATCGAGAAAGTCGGGAAAGTCGGTAAAACTCACGAACTCGGGTCTCAGGCGGCCGGATGGGGCCTTGACGAAATACACGTCCGGACGGTGGAACTTGACGGTTTTGCATGCACGGATGGCCATCTGGGTCGAAATTGGGAAAGTCAAGAAAACTCATGAACTCGGGTCCCGGTGTGCCGAACTTGACCTTGACGGAATATAGGTTCGGATGGTGTAAATGGAAGGTTTTCCACGCGTAGATGGCCATCTGAGTAAAAATCAGGAAAGTTGGTAAAACTCACTAACTCGGGTCCCGAGCAGCCGAATGTGTTGACAGAATACACGTCCAAATGGTACAACTTGATGGTTTTGCATGCGAGGATGGCCATCTGGTCGAAATCGAGAAAGTCGGGAAAGTCGGTAAAACTCACGAACTCGGGTCTCGAGAGGCCGGACGGAACCTTGACGGAATACACGTCCGGACGTGGCAACATGATGGTTTTGCATGTGCGGATGGCCATCTGATGGAATACATGTTCGGACGATACAATCTGATGGTTTTGCATGCGCGGCTGGCCATCTGGGTCAAAATCGAGAAAGTAGGGAAAGTATGTAAAACTCACGAACTCGGGTCCTAGGAGGCCGAACGGAACCTTGACGGAATACACCTCCGCATGGTGCAACTTGATGGTTTTGCATGTGCGGATGGCCATCTGGGTTGAAATTGGGAAAGTCGATAAAACTCACAAACTTGGGTCCCGAGTGGCCGGACGGGACCTTTACGGAATACAGGTTCGGATGGAATAGCTTGATGGTTTTGCATGCGCGGATGGCCATCTGGTTCGAAATCAAGAAAGTCAAGAAAGTCGCTAAAACTCACGAACTCGGGTCCCAGGAGGCCGAACGGAACCTTGACGGAATACACGTCCGAACGGTACAACTTGATGGTTTTGCATGCGCGGATGGCCATCTAGGTCAAAATCGAGAAAGTCGGGAAAGTCGATAAAACTCAAGAAGTCGGGTGCCGGGAGGCCGGACAGAACCTTGATGGAATACCCGTCCGGACGGTACAACTTGATAGTTTTGCATGCGCGGATGGCCATCCGGGTCAAAATCGAGAAAGTTAGTAAAGTCGGTAAAACTCATGAACTCGGGTCCCGGGGCCGGACGTCACCTTGATCGAAGACACTTTCGGATGGTGCAAGTTGATGATTTTGCATGCGCGGATGGCCATCTGAGTTGAAATCCAGAAAGTCGGTAAAGTCGGTAAAACTCATGAACTCGGGACCCGGGCGGCCGGATGGAACATTAATTGAATACAGGTCCAGACGGTGCAACTTGATGATTTTTCATGCGCGGATGAATATCTAGGTCAAAATCTAGAAAGTCGGGAAAGTCGGTAAAACTCACGAACTCAGGTCTCGGGCGGCCGGACGAGGCCGTGACGGAATACACGTCCGGACGGTGCAACTTGATGGTCTTGCATGCGCGGATGGCCATCTGGGTCGAAATTGGGAAAGTTAGGAAAACTCATGAACTCGGGTCCCGGAACGCTGAACTGGACCTTGATGGAATACACGTTCGGATGGTGTAACTGGAAGATTTTCCATGCGTGGATGGCCATCTGAGTAAAAATCAAAAAAGTCGGGAAAGTCGGTAAAACTCACGAACTCGGGTCCTGTCACACCCGGTTTTTCCGAAGAAACAACCAAGTGAATATCACATGTATGCCAGGATCATTTTCTCATACATGTGATGACAAATAGTGAAGCATCATTTATTACAAGCCAGGTGTCGAATATAAATAAGTCTTACATTGCAAATGTCTCAATGGACACTAATGCTTCATCACAAATAAATAAACTAGCAGCGGAATATTATTCTTTAGGGCTCCATCACAGGCGTTGCCCGGGGGTCTTCATGAACCTAAAAACCTTCCTCGGGTCCAAAGTCTTGGTCATTATACACCACCTCATTATCTTGACCTGAGCAGCAATATAAACCAACAAATATGCAAGGTTGAGTACCAATGGTACTCAGCAAGTGTGGGAAAATTATATCATGCATGGCTAGAACAAGGAAAGGTTGAACTCATGGTTAAAGCACTACGCAATTAATACCTATCACCTTAGCTTATTAAGCACCTACATTACTACACAGGTGAAATGGTCCCAATCTCCCATCCCATCATCATAATCCAATAACCATAACCATCATTTCCAATGTTAAGCTCCCCGCTTAACTTCCAAAACCATCAATCCTCTAATCATGAATAAGTCCAGGCCGCTCTTAACCGTGAGCACGGCTGTCAAGACAGTTTTGACTCTGCAGAGTTTGTACCACTGTACCCACAAGTAGTGATTTCATCCCCCGTTGCCGGGTGGACTAAAAGAACCTCCATTATGCCAGTGGCTACGTTCCACATTCACACTTCCCAGGTGTGCAGCCAGGAGATCACTACGAAGCCTTTACAAAGGGATTCCCGACGAGCGTGGGCCCACTGAGGTTTCACCCCTAACAGCATACAAGAGGCTCCAACCCCGCTGCAGTGGCCCCCTCTTGAGCCTTGCGGTTCATATGGTAGTCCAGCTGACACCTACTCCCCGCACCATCCAACACACCCATACTACGCCGGGGATACACCTAATTAATTGGCCAAGCTGCCCCATCTCAGCATGTGGTTGGCACTGTAAAGCCGGGTTACATGCTCCATGAACCGGTCCTTAGGATCCAGGCAAGTACTAAACACAAACCCAAGTCTCGTGCACCCAACACACAACCAAAACATCCAACTTGCCTTGATCCCTACCTCTACATAACTCCCAATATCTCATTCAAGAGTATGGTAATATAAACTGATGATCTCATTTCCCAAATATCCCATTCTAAGCATGGCTGAGCAAATGCATGTAAATAAATGACATGACAAATTAAATCCCAACCCAAGCTACAAGGAAACAAGGTAATGCAATTCTAGGGAAACTTTCCTAGCATGGGTTTCATATTTCATTTGACAATGCAAATAATTCTATCTACACATCCTAGCATAGGATCAAAGTGGTCAAGGACACTTGCCTCCTTCTTGCTGCTCTTGAAATGGGTAGTCCTGATCTTGAAAAGGAATAACTTGCTCTTGAACAGGTTCTACTTCATACCATCACACATAGCAAAAGAAAAACAACAATCCATAAGACATAGTTCACACTTCTTACTTCATACAAACCACACATTCATATTTATGAAATTCATTCACCTTTATATGTGTTGTGGTCACTTTGTGTGTTGATCTGTGGCTTGCACACACTTTTATTTATATGTATATGATTCCTACTTTGGTGTTCATATTTACACTTACATACTATATATATATATATATATATATATATATATATATATATATATATATATATGTGTGTTTCAGTTTTAAATAAATTCCTTATATTAAACTACTACACCTTTTCACTACCAAGTATGTATGAAAAGTATTTTTCTTCTCCATATGTGCCTTCAGAATTTCTACCAACCCTAAACTGAATTCTTTGTATTTTAGAAACTCCATTTATCATTTACTAGTTGCTATATTTTCAGATTTATATTCCTATGCATAATTGTGTATTTTATTATGAAAATAGTAATACACATCATCTAAACAGTATAGGTTCTGGTCCTAAATGATTTAATAACCTATTTTGACCTTGGCTTCTGATGTAGACTATTTCATAATTATTTTCCCTATTTTTCTATAACTATTCTTTACTTAAAAATGTGTCCCTATACTAATAAATGTGAATAATAGATGAAACAGATTCATTTCAGCCCAAAAATATATTTTTGTCTCACTCCAAAGTTTTCTAAGTACTGAGAAAGTTTTTAATTAATTTTGACAATTATGTTTGTCCCCCTTTTTAATTTTTAAACACTAGTTACATATTCAATTTTCTAAATTAAATACTAAACAGGGCTAAAATAATGAATTCACCCCATTACAGGGTCTATAATATTATTTTCATAATTTCCAGGGGTCTAGCTACACTTATCAGAGGTGTTTTTTCCAAATTTTTATTAAGTCCAGGGGCTAAAACTGATTTTTAAATGAATTTACATGATTTTCTGGAGTTCCAGGGGCTAGATCTGAAGTTTCCGGGGCTAGCTCTCAATTCCAGAGAACCCCAGGGGGTAGCACGTAAGAATTCCAGTCTTTATAATGCGGGGCTGACGTGGACCGTCCGATTTTAAACCGACGGCTGAGATTATAACATCGAACCGGTACGCGGGGTTTTAAAGTCTACCGTGCGATTTAAAATAAACGGCGCACAAGCGGCCACGTCGCTCTGATCGAGCGCGGGCGGCGCTGCCGGCGGCGCACGGCGGCGGGAAGCGGCAATCTCGCCGGAAAGTTTCGGATCCGCGAGAATTCTGCCTAGAACTGTGATCTTATGGCATAGATCGGTAGAGGAGAGGTCAAGGATCTCACCTCGGGGGTTTTCTCGAGCTCGGGGGTCCTGGAAAGTGATCGGCGGCGAGGTCCGAGGCAAAACCACGGCGAAGCTCGTCGGCGCTGTGTTTACACCGTAAGTCTCCGAGTTTTCTGCACCTGCAAAGCTCCCCGGAGGCGGTGGATCAAGACCAGCGAGTTAGATCAGAGTTTCCGAGCTTAGATCGGCCAGAATTCATCGGCGAAGTCTCGGTGCTCACCGGAGTAAAAATCGGCGATCGCGTGGGAAAAACTGATCGGGGCTGGGGTTTTTATAGCCGGGGGAGGGCGGTGGGTCTGTTGTGATCGAGTTGGAGTCCTCTGGGACCAGAATTCGGGCGGCAGAACGATTTTTCCGATCGGTTAAGATCGCGCGCGCTCGGGGAAAAGTCCGGGGTCGCGGGGTTAGGGATGACAGGCGGGTCCCACCTGTCTGTGTGAGAGAGCGCGGCGCGCGCGGGGGCGGGCAGGCGCGGGGAAGCTGGGCCGGCTGGCGGGTTTCGGCCCACTGGCCGGTTTTTTTTCCCGTTTCTCTTTTTCTTTTTCCTTTTCTTTTCTGTTTTGAGTATAATTTGAATTCCAGTTTGAATTTGAATTTTTGCAAAACATGCAATACGTCCAAAAATTTTTAAATTCCCCTCTGAACATGGTTTTGGGTTTTGAATAAAAATTTGGGGTGTTACAGCTCTACCCCCCTTAAAAGAAATCTCGTCCTCGAGATTGGTGTTTCTAAGAAAACAATTCCGGAAATTGTGCCTTGAGCTCATCTTCCCGTTCCCAGGTGGCTTCCTCTTCTGAGTGATGCTTCCACTGCATCTTGCACATCCGGATTCTCTTATTTCTGGTGAGGCGTTCCATTGTCTCCAAAATCTTGTATGGTTGCTCGGCATAAGACAAATCCTCAGCTACATCCACTTCATTCATAGGTAACACCTCTTCAGGCGTCCTCAGACATTTCTTGAGTTGTGACACATGGAATACATCGTGCACATCCGATAGATGAACCGGTAACTCTAGTTGGTACACCACTTCGCCTTTCCTTTCCAAAACCTGGAAGGGTCCGATGTATCGAGGTGACAACTTCCCTTTCACCTTGAACCGACGAAGTCCTCTGATAGGGGACACCTTGAGATAAACATAGTCTCCCACGTTGAAAACGAGTTCTCTTCTTCGTACATCAGCATAACTCTTCTGGCGTGTTTGTGCTATCCTCAAGTTGTTGCGAATCTCCCTCACCTTCGCCTCGGCTTCTTGTAGCACTTCTGGACCAAACACTTTACTTTCTCCTGTTTGGTTCCAAAATAGGGGAGTTCTGCACTTCCTTCCATACAAAGCTTCAAACGGTGACATCTTCATACTAGTTTGATAACTGTTGTTATAGGAAAACTCCGCATACGGTAAGTTCTTGTCCCAACTCCTATTGTTTTTGAGTGCACATGCCCTTAACATATCTTCAAGGATCTGATTGGTTCTCTCCGTCTGCCCGTCAGTTTGGGGATGATAGGCAGAACTAAAGTTCAGATGGGTTCCCATGGTTTCATGCAACTTCTGCCAGAACCTTGAGGTGAACTGTGTCCCTCGATCCGACACAATCTTCTTTGGCACTCCATGGTAACACACGATCCTTGACATGTACAACTCTGCCAATTTGGATCCGCTGTAGCTTTCTTTCACAGGAATGAAATGAGCTACCTTGGTTAGCCTATCAATAATGACCCATATTGAATCATACCCGGATTGGGTCCTAGGCAATCCCACGACAAAATCCATGCTGATTTCTTCCCACTTCCATTCAGGCACTTTGAGTGGTTGCAATAATCCCGCGGGCCGTTGATGTTCAGCTTTCACCAACTGACATGTGTCACATAGGGCAACATGTTCCGTGACATCTCGCTTCATGCCATACCACCAATACCTGCTTTTGAGGTCCTGGTACATCTTCGTACTCCCAGGATGAATGGAATAGTCGGAATCGTGAGCCTCCTTCAAAATTAATTCACGGATCTCTTTTACTTCTGGCACACAGATCCTTTTCCCGTGCCACACCGTTCCTTGTTCATCCTCTCTAAAACCAGGAGCTTTATTTTCCTTGATGAGCTGTCGGATCTCTTGTATCTTCTCATCATTCTTTTGGCCCTCGCGTATGTCTTGCTCGAGTGTGGAGTCCACTTCCATGGCGATGGCTTCACCACTATTTACTAGACATAGATTGAGTCTTATAACCTCGTCCTTCAATTCTGCAGGCATGTCCTTCAAACTCAACTTATTGACCTGCACTTTCCAACTCAAAGCATCGGCCACGACGTTTGCTTTCCCAGGATGATAGTTGATGCCCACATCAAAGTCATTGATTAGCTCTAACCATCTCCTTTGTCGGAGATTGAGATCTGGCTGTGTGAATATGTACTTCATACTCTTATGATCCGTATATATCTCTGTCCTCTTCCCCATCAAATAGTGCCACCAAATTTTCAACGCGTGTACCACTGCGGCTAGTTCTAGGTCATGTGTAGGATAGTTCTTCTCATGCTTCCGAAGCTGCCGGGATGCATATGCCACGACATGTCCTTCTTGCATGAGAACACATCCCAACCCATTTCCAGAGGCATCGCAGTACACTGTGAAATTCTTCTGCATATCTGGCATAACCAACACTGGGGCTGTTGTCAGTCTCTTCTTTAGCTCCTGAAAGCTTGTCTTGCACTGTGGCGTCCAGGTGAATGTGATTCCCTTTTCCAACAGTTTGGTGAGAGGTCTCGAGATTTTGGAGAATCCCTCAATAAACCGTCGATAGTATCCAGCCAATCCCAAAAAGCTTTGAACTTCCCCGACATTTTCAGGGGTTTTCCACTTCTGGATATCTTCGATTTTGGCGGGATCTACGGAGATTCCTCCCTCCGAGATATATGTCCTAAAAAGGGAACTCTCTTCAGCCAAAACTCACACTTGCTCAACTTGGCATATAGTTGGTGTTCTCTCAGCCTCTGTAACACCAACCTTAGATGTTTCTCATGTTCTTCTTCATCTTTGGAGAAGACGAGAATATCATCTATGAAAACCACCACAAATTTGTCCAGATATTCCATGAATACCTTGTTCATGAGGTACATGAAATATGCCGGGGCATTGGTTAGCCCGAAAGGCATGACAGTGTATTCATACAGTCCGTACCGAGATACGAAAGCTGTCTTGGGAATATCAGATTGCCTTATCTTGAGTTGGTGGTATCCCGACCTGAGATCAATTTTCGAGAACACACAAGCTCCCCTCAACTGATCAAACAAGTCTTCAATGCGGGGTAATGGGTACTTGTTCTTAATGGTTACCTCATTCAAGGCACGGTAATCCACGCATAACCTTTGGGTTCCGTCTTTCTTAGGCACAAATATCACCGGAGCTCCCCATGGTGAGGAACTAGGGCGAATATACCCCTTCTCCGTCAATTCTCTCAAATGATCCTTGAGCTCTTCTAACTACTTGGAGTCCATTCGATAAGGTCTCTTGTATATCGGGGCTGTTCCCGGTACTAGCTCAATTGCGAATTCCACGTCACGGTCGGGAGGCATGCCTGGCAATTCCTCCGGGAAAACATCTGGATATTCCCTGATAGTCCTGATTTCCTCAACTTTCACCTCCACTTGATTTAATTTAATGTCCCTCCTAGGCTCGTGTATCATTATGAACTTTACTTTGGTACCACTGGGGTGAGTTAGTTCCACCGTTCTGGTCGAACAATGGATGATTCCTTTATGTTTGGTCAACCAATCCATACCCAAAATAATATCTATCCCTCGTGAATCTATCACTATGAGGTTAGCAGTAAATACTACCCCATTAATGTCTAGGCTCACTTTGGGACACACTTGTCTTGTCCTTATTTCTCCACCCGGAGAGTTTACGGCTAGCATATGGTTCATTTGTGTGGTTGCTAGGTCATGCTTCTTAACAAACCCTTGAGCAATGAACGAGTGGGTAGCACCAGAATCAAACAGTAGAGTTGCAAGGTGTAAATTGGCAGGAAACTTACCAACTACCACGTCGGATGCCTCTTGTGCTTCCTCCATAGTGACATGGTTCACCCGTCCTCTCACTATATTCTGCTGTTGTGGCAGCGCAGGCTTCTTCTTTGGGCATTTATGGGCGTAGTGCCCCACTTCGCCACAGCTGAAACATTGCACCCCAATCTTAGATGCTTGGCCCTTGTTGTCTTGGGGTTGGTTTGGGGGTCCTTGCACTGCTGGTCGAGGTGGATATGCGGGGCGAGGCTGCTGCACAAACTGACGTGGCGGCTGTGCAGGTGCTGCGGGTGGCCTGTAGTTTGGGTTGTACCCTCTTGGTGCTGAATAGGGTACCGCAGCACGGCTCGTCTGCCCCGTAGGTTGCTGCATCATACGTGGGCGGGTGTTGCTCCCTGAGGCTTGATGTGACCATCCCGCCTTCCTCTTATTCTCATTTTCCAGGGCCTTTAGCTTCCTTTCCACCACAAACGCTCGATCCACCATCTTTTGGAAGCTTTCATACTCATTGGAGGACATTGCACACTGCATTTCTGCGGTAAGTCCTTCCACGAAACAATCTTGTTTCTGCTCATCAGTCTCTATGTCTCGTGGAGCATAACGGGATAGTTGAGTAAATTTAGTGAGGTATTCCCTCACCGTCATGTTTCCCTGCTGCAGTCCCAGAAACTCTTTCCTCTTGTTTTTGAGTTCACCTCTTGGGATGTAGTGGTTGCGGAAGCTACGCTTGAACTCTTCCCAAGTGATGTTCTCAGGGTCATGATGGGCGGCCACGTAAGCGGTCCACCAATCAGCAGCAGGTCCATGCAATTGATGAGAGGCAAACAGCACCCTCTCATACCCTTGGCATTGTATTATCCTCATCTTACTTTCAATGGTCTTCAGCCAATCATCTGCCTCCAGAGGTTCAGCAGCACTTGCAAACTTTGGAGGTTGAGTTCCTAGAAACTCACTCAACCTTGGTTGGCGTGGTGCCGCTTGTGGAGGTGGAACTTGATGCAAGTTGGCCACCACTTGAGTCAAGTTCTGGATGAGCCGATTTTGATTCTCCAGCATTTGGTGGAGAGGATCAACTTCTTCACGGCGACCACCCCGGTCCTGGCCTCCAGAAAGATGAGGGTTGCATGCCTCATCGTTGTTGTTGGCGGGGTTGGCAGCACGTCCTTTTCCTCTTCCGGCCATCTGGCAGAATCAACAAATGTTAATTTGATACCATTTAGTATCATCTTACTACCTTCATTTGTTGGTACTTTAAGGTGTTGAGAGTTTGTTAAAATTTTACGAGGGTTTATATCTCACACCAAATAAATGCACTATTATTTCCTGTGGGTTCACACACCAAAGCAAAGCAATCTGAAGACGAGGCTGTGGACAATTGCTCATGGCTTCCACAACTCACGTCACACACCAAGCATCATCACACCATTAACTACGTAACGACTCGACTACTCGACCTCTTGCTAGCTAGGGGAAAGACTCTACACTACTAGTCCTCTTGAGCTGGCTCCTCGGGATCTTCTTCCTCATTTCGGGTACCTTCTGACTCTGCTTTGGGTGGGGAGGCTGCTGGTGGAGAAGTGCGACGACGCCTGATCGCTCGGCGATCCGGGGAGTCAGGAGTCCATGGATCACTCACGGTGACACACAGTTCATTCCCATCTCCTCTTTCTCTCGCCTTTAAGCAAGCTCGCAGCAACGCCTCCGTTTCCTTCAGGGTGTCTCGGACGTCCTGAAGCTCTTGTTGACACTCCTGCAGTCGAGTGCTGAGCATAGCAGCATCCTCCAAGCACAAGTCCATGTGCTCATGGGAAGTCCCTTGCTGCACCGGTGGGTACTTGTACTCCGTGGTACCACTCTCACGTTGGAGGACATACATGTACTCAGTTTTGTCCAAGTGGCGACGATAGATGTGACTCTGGCAGGTGATGGCCTCCCAGGTGACATCTTTCTCCGCGTCAACTTGTGTTTCTCGACAAGCTGGAGAGTGGTGAATCTTAAGCAGCTGATTCTCGTGTATAATCCTCATCTCCGAACTCCATTCTTCCCTCTTCTCACGGATGGTCCTGGTGGAGTTATAGTGGATGATTAGCTTGCCCGTGTTGCCGGCGGCTTCGAGCATACGTCGAAGACGGCGCAACAAATCTCCTACTGCCAATCCGTAGGAAAGGTACGTCACTGGACGACTCTCCTCTCTTTCGGCAAGGGCAACTACGGGAACTCTCCCTCCTGTGGACTTACGAGCGGTGCGAATCATACGAACCATCTAAAACAAAAGAATTTAAAATTAGGTTAGATAAATTCTCAAATAAAAATCCTATTTTGAATGAAAGTTGGGGTAAGATGAAGAAAATGACTCCTTTAATAACACTTTTTCCACCCACACCTTGGAAAATAGTTTTTAAGAAAATAGGGCCCTTAAATACGTCCATTTCTACCTAGGTCCACGTTCCTACGGGCAACCTTGGCTCTGATACCACCTCTTGTCACACCCGGTTTTTCCGAAGAAACAACCAAGTGAATATCACATGTATGCCAGGATCATTTTCTCATACATGTGATGACAAATAGTGAAGCATCATTTATTACAAGCCAGGTGTCGAATATAAATAAGTCTTACATTGCAAATGTCTCAATGGACACTAATGCTTCATCACAAATAATAAACTAGCAGCGGAATATTATTCTTTAGGGCTCCATCACAGGCGTTGCCCGGGGGTCTTCATGAATCTAAAAACCTTCCTCGGGTCCAAAGTCTTGGTCATTATACACCACCTCATTATCTTGACCTGAGCAGCAATATAAACCAACAAATATGCAAGGTTGAGTACCAATGGTACTCAGCAAGTGTGGGAAAATTATATCATGCATGGCTAGAACAAGGAAAGGTTGAACTCATGGTTAAAGCACTACGCAATTAATACCTATCACCTTAGCTTATTAAGCACCTACATTACTACACAGGTGAAATGGTCCCAATCTCCCATCCCATCATCATAATCCAATAACCATAACCATCATTTCCAATGTTAAGCTCCCCGCTTAACTTCCAAAACCATCAATCCTCTAATCATGAATAAGTCCAGGCCGCTCTTAACCGTGAGCACGGCTGTCAAGACAGTTTTGACTCTGCAGAGTTTGTACCACTGTACCCACAAGTAGTGATTTCATCCCCCGTTACCGGGTGGACTAAAAGAACCTCCATTATGCCAGTGGCTACGTTCCACATTCACACTTCCCAGGTGTGCAGCCAGGAGATCACTACGAAGCCTTTACAAAGGGATTCCCGACGAGCGTGGGCCCACTGAGGTTTCACCCCTAACAGCATACAAGAGGCTCCAACCCCGCTGCAGTGGCCCCCTCTTGAGCCTTGCGGTTCATATGGTAGTCCAGCTGACACCTACTCCCCGCACCATCCAACACACCCATACTACGCCGGGGATACACCTAATTAATTGGCCAAGCTGCCCCATCTCAGCATGTGGTTGGCACTGTAAAGTCGGGTTACATGCTCCATGAACCGGTCCTTAGGATCCAGGCAAGTACTAAACACAAACCCAAGTCTCGTGCACCCAGCACACAACCAAAACATCCAACTTGCCTTGATCCCTACCTCTACATAACTCCCAATATCTCATTCAAGAGTATGGTAATATAAACTGATGATCTCATTTCCCAAATATCCCATTCTAAGCATGGCTGAGCAAATGCATGTAAATAAATGACATGACAAATTAAATCCCAACCCAAGCTACAAGGAAACAAGGTAATGCAATTCTAGGGAAACTTTCCTAGCATGGGTTTCATATTTCATTTGACAATGCAAATAATTCTATCTACACATCCTAGCATAGGATCAAAGTGGTCAAGGACACTTGCCTCCTTCTTGCTGCTCTTGAAATGGGTAGTCCTGATCTTGGAAAGGAATAACTTGCTCTTGAACAGGTTCTACTTCATACCATCACACATAGCAAAAGAAAAACAACAATCCATAAGACATAGTTCACACTTCTTACTTCATACAAACCACACATTCATATTTATGAAATTCATTCACCTTTATATGTGTTGTGGTCACTTTGTGTGTTGATCTGTGGCTTGCACACACTTTTATTTATATGTATATGATTCCTACTTTGGTGTTCATATTTACACTTACATACTATATATATATATGTGTGTGTGTTTCAGTTTTAAATAAATTCCTTATATTAAACTACTACACCTTTTCACTACCAAGTATGTATGAAAAGTATTTTTCTTCTCCATATGTGCCTTCAGAATTTCTACCAACCCTAAACTGAATTCTTTGTATTTTAGAAACTCCATTTATCATTTACTAGTTGCTATATTTTCAGATTTATATTCCTATGCATAATTGTGTATTTTATTATGAAAATAGTAATACACATCATCTAAACAGTATAGGTTCTGGTCCTAAATGATTTAATAACCTATTTTGACCTTGGCTTCTGATGTAGACTATTTCATAATTATTTTCCCTATTTTTCTATAACTATTCTTTACTTAAAAATGTGTCCCTATACTAATAAATGTGAATAATAGATGAAACAGATTCATTTCAGCCCAAAAATATATTTTTGTCTCACTCCAAAGTTTTCTAAGTACTGAGAAAGTTTTTAATTAATTTTGACAATTATGTTTGTCCCCCTTTTTAATTTTTAAACACTAGTTACATATTCAATTTTCTAAATTAAATACTAAACAGGGCTAAAATAATGAATTCACCCCATTACAGGATCTATAATATTATTTTCATAATTTCCAGGGGTCTAGCTACACTTATCAGAGGTGTTTTTTCCAAATTTTTATTAAGTCCAGGGGCTAAAACTGATTTTTAAATGAATTTACATGATTTTCTGGAGTTCCAGGGGCTAGATCTGAAGTTTCCGGGGCTAGCTCTCAATTCCAGAGAACCCCAGGGGGTAGCACGTAAGAATTCCAGTCTTTATAATGCGGGGCTGACGTGGACCGTCCGATTTTAAACCGACGGCTGAGATTATAACATCGAACCGGTACGCGGGGTTTTAAAGTCTACCGTGCGATTTAAAATAAACGGCGCACAAGCGGCCACGTCGCTCTGATCGAGCGCGGGCGGCGCTGCCGGCGGCGCACGGCGGCGGGAAGCGGCGATCTCGCCGGAAAGTTTCGGATCCGCGAGAATTCTGCCTAGAACTGTGATCTTATGGCATAGATCGGTAGAGGAGAGGTCAAGGATCTCACCTCGGGGGTTTTCTCGAGCTCGGGGGTCCTGGAAAGTGATCGGCGGCGAGGTCCGAGGCAAAACCACGGCGAAGCTCGTCGGCGCTGTGTTTACACCGTAAGTCTCCGAGTTTTCTGCACCTGCAAAGCTCCCCGGAGGCGGTGGATCAAGACCAGCGAGTTAGATCAGAGTTTCCGAGCTTAGATCGGCCAGAATTCATCGGCGAAGTCTCGGTGCTCACCGGAGTAAAAATCGGCGATCGCGTGGGAAAAACTGATCGGGGCTGGGGTTTTTATAGCCGGGGGAGGGCGGTGGGTCTGTTGTGATCGAGTTGGAGTCCTCTGGGACCAGAATTCGGGCGGCAGAATGGATTTTCCGATCGGTTAAGATCGCGCGCGCTCGGGGAAAAGTCCGGGGTCGCGGGGTTAGGGATGACAGGCGGGTCCCACCTGTCTGTGTGAGAGAGCGCGGCGCGCGCGGGGGCGGGCTGGCGCGGGGAAGCTGGGCCGGCTGGCGGGTTTCGGCCCACTGGCCGGTTTTTTTCCCGTTTCTCTTTTTCTTTTTCCTTTTCTTTTCTGTTTTGAGTATAATTTGAATTCCAGTTTGAATTTGAATTTTTGCAAAACATGCAATACGTCCAAAAATTTTTAAATTCCCCTCTGAACATGGTTTTGGGTTTTGAATAAAAATTTGGGGTGTTACAGGTCCCGAGCGGCAGGACGGGACCTTGATAGAATACACTTGCGGGTGATACAACTTGATGGTTTTGCATGCGTGGATGGACATGTGGGTCAAAATCAAGAAAGTCGAGAAAGTCAGTAAAACTCACGAACTCGGGTCCCGGGGCCTGACGGGACCTTGATGGAATACACGTTCAGATGGTGCAACTTAATGGTTTTGCATGCGCGGATGACCATATTGGTTGAAATTGGGAAAGTCGGTAAAACTCACGAACCCGGGTCCCGGGCGGCCGGACGGGACCTTTACGGCATACACGTTCAGATGGTACAACTTGATGGTTTTGCATGCGCGGATGGCCATGTGGGTCAAAATTAAGAAAGTTGAGAAAGTCGGTAAAACTCACGAACTCGGGTCCCGGGAGGCCGGTCGGAACCTTGACGGAATACACATCCGGACAGTGCAACTTGATGGTTTTGCATGCGCGGATGGCCATCTAGGTTGAAATCGGGAAAGTCGGTAAAACTCACGAACTCGGGTCCCGGTCGGACGCACAGGACCTTTACGGAATACACGTTCATATGGTACAACATGATGGTAAAACTCACGAACTGAGGTCCCGGGAGGCTGGATGGAAACTTGATGGAATACACGTCCGGACGGAGCAACTTGATGATTTTGCGTGCGTGGATGGCCATCTGGGTTGAAATCAGGAAAGTCGGTAAAACTCACGAACTCGGGTCCCAGGCGGCCGAACGGGACCTTTACGGAATACACGTTCAGATGGTACAACTTGATTGTTTTGCATGCGCGGATGGCCATCTGGGTCAAAATCGAGAAAGTCAGTAAAACTCACGAACTCAGGTCCTGGGAGGCCGGACGGAACCTTGATGGAATGCACGTCCGGACGGTGCGACTTGATGTTTTTGCAGGCGCGGATGGCCATGTGGATCAAAATCGAGAAAGTTGGTAAAACTCACGAACCCGGGTCCCGGGCGGCCGCACGGGACCTTCACGGAATACAAGTTCGGATGGTATAACTTGATGGTTTTGCATGCACGGATGGATATATGGGTCGAAATCGAGAAAGTCAGAAAAGTCAGTAAAACTCACGAACTCAGGTCCCGGGAGGCCGGACGGAACCTTGACAGAATACACGTCCAGACAGTGCAACTTGATGGTTTTGCATGCGCGGATGGCCATTTGGATTGAAATCGGGAAAGTCGGTAGAACTCACGTACTCGGGTCCCGAGCGGCCGGATGGGACCTTGACGGAATACACGTTCAGGTGGTGCAACTTGATAATTTTGCATGCGCGGATGGCCATCTAGGTTGAAATCGGGAAAGTCGGTAAAACTCACGAACTTGGGTCCCGGGCAGACGCACATGACCTTTATGGAATACACGTTCGGATGGTACTACTTGATGGTTTTGCATGCACGGATGGCCATCTGGGTCGAAATTGAGAAAGTTGGGAAAGTCTCTAAAACTCATAAACTCAGGTCCCAGAAAGCCGGACGGAACCTTGACGGAATACACGTCCGGACAGAGAAACTTGATGATTTTGCATGCGCGAATGGCCATCTAGGTTGAAATCGGGAAAGTCGGTAAAACTCATGAACTCGGGTCCCGGGCGGCCGGACGGGACCTTTACGGAATACACGTTCAGATGGTACAACTTGATGGTTTTGCATGCGCGGATGGCCATCTGGGTCAAAATCGAGAAAGTCGAGAAAGTCGGTAAAGTTCACGAATTCATGTCCTGGTAGGCCGGAGGGAACCTCGACGGAATACACGTCCAGACGGTGCGAGTTGATGTTTTTGCAGGCGCGGATAGCCATCTGGATCAAAATCGAGAAAGTTGATAAAACTCACGAACCCGGGTCCTGGGCGGCCGCACGGGACCTTCACGGAATACACGTTCGGATGGTATAACTTGATGGTTTTGCATGCACGGATGGCTATCTGGGTCGAAATTGAGAAAGTCGGGAAAGTCGATAAAACTCACGAACTCAGGTCCCAGGAGGCCGGACGGAACCTTGACAGAATACACGTCCGGACGATGCAACGTGATGGTTTTGCATGCGCGGATGGCCATCTGGATTGAAATCAGTAAAGTCGGTAAAACTCACGAACTCGGGTCCCGGGTGGCCGGATGGGACCTTGACGGAATACACGTTTAGATGGTACAACTTGATGGTTTTGCATGCGCGGATGGCTATCTCGGTCGAAATCGAGAAAGTCCGGAAGTCGGTAAAACTCACGAACTCGGGTCCCGGGGCCGGATGGAACCTTAATGGAATACAGGTTCAAACGGTGTAACTTGATGGTTTTGCATGCGCTGATGGCCATCTAGGATGAAATCGGGAAAGTCGGTAAACTCACGAACTCGGGTCCTAGGCGGCCAGACAGGGCCTTTTATGGAATACATTTTCGGATGGTACAACTTGATGGTTTTGCGTGCGCGGATTGCCATCTGGGTCAAAATCGAGAAAGTCGGGAAAGTCGGTAAGACTCGTGAATTTGGATCCCGCACGACCGGACGGAACATTGACGGAATACGGGTCTGGACGGTGCAACTTAATGGTTTTGCATGCGCGGATGGACATCAGGGTCGAAATCGGAAAAGTCGGAAAAACACACGAACTCGGGTCCCGGGCTGTCGGATGGGACCTTGATGGAATACACTTACGGATGGTGCAACTTGATGGTTTTGAATGCGTGGATGGCCTTCTGGGTCGAAATCGAGAAAGTCGGTAAAACTCACGAACTCGAGTCTCGGGCGGTCGGATGGGGCCTTGACGGAATACACGTCCAGACGGTGGAACTTGATGGTTTTGCATGCACGGATGGCCATCTGGGTCGAAATTGGGAAAGTCAGGAAAACTCACGAACTCCGGTCCCGGAACGCCGAACTTGACCTTGACGGAATACAGGTTCAGATGGTGTAAATGGAAGGTTTTCCACGCGTAGATGACCATGTGAGTAAAAATCAGGAAAGTCGGGAAAGTCGGTAAAACTCACTAACTCGGGTCCCGAGTGGCCAGACGTGTTGACAGAATACACGTTCAAATGGTACAACTTGATGGTTTTGCATGCGCGGATGGCCATCTGGTCGAAATCAAGAAATTTGGTAAAACTCACGAACTTGGGTCCTGGGAGGCCCGACGGAACCTTGATGGAATACACGTTTGGACGGTGCAACTAGATGGTTTTGCATGTGCGGATGGCCATCTGGGTCAAAATCGAGAAAGTCGGTAAAACTCATGAACTCGGGTCCCGGGGCCGGACGGGACCAAACGGTGCACTTTGACGGTTTGGCATGCGCGGATGGTCATCTGGGTTGACATTGGAAAAGTCGATGAAACTCACGAACTCCGGTCCCGGGCGGCCGGACGGGAACTTTACTACACGTTCGGACGGTACAACTTAATGGTTTTGCATGCGCGGATGGTCATCTGGGTCAAAATCGAGAAAGTCAGGAAATTCGATAAAACTCACGAACTCTGGTTACGGGAGGCCAGACGGAACCTTGACAGAATACACATCCGAACAGTACAACTTGATGATTTTGCATGCGCGGATAGCCATCTACGTCAAAATCGAGAAAGTCAAGAAAGTCGGTAAAACTCATGAACTCGGGTCCCGGGCGGTCGGAGGGAACATTGATGGAATACAGGTCCGGACAGTGCAACTTGATGGTTTGGCATGGGCGGATGGACATCTGGGTCGAAATCGAGAAAGTCGGGAAAGTTGATAAAACTGACGAACTCGGGTCCCGGGCGGCCGGACAGGACCTTGATGGAATACACTTGCGGATAGTGCAACTTGATTGTTTTGCATGTGCGGATGGCCATCTGGGTCAAAATCGAGAAAGTCAGGAATGTTGGTAAACTCACGCACTCGTGTCTCGGGCGGCCGGACGGAGCCTTGACGGAATACATGGTCGGACGATGCAACTTGATGGTTTCGCTTGCGCGGATGGCCAATCTGGGTCCAAATTGGGAAAGTCAAGAAAACTCATGAACTCGGGTTCCGGAACGCCGAACTGGACCTTGACGGAATACACGCTCGGATGGTGCAACTGGAAGGTTTTCCATGCATGAATGGCCATCTGAATAAAAATCGGGAAAGTCGGGAAGTCGGTAAAACTCACGAACTCGGGTCCCGGGCGACCGGATGGAACCTTGATGGAATACACTTGCGCATGGTACAACTTGATGGTTTTGCATGCACGGATGGCCATATGGGTCAAAATCAAGAAAGTCAGGAAAGTTGGTAAAACTCACGAACTTGGGTCCCGGGGCTGGACGGGACCTTGATGGAATACACGTTCGGATGGTGCAACTTGATGGTTTTGCATGCAGGGATGGCTATATGGGTTTAAATTGGGAAAGTCTGTAAAACTCATGAACTCGGGTCCCGGGCGGCTAGACGGGACCTTTACGGAATACATGTTCAGATGGTACAACTTGATGGTTTTGCATGCGTTGATGACCATCAGGCTTGAAATCAAGAAAGTCAAGAAAGTCGGTAAAACTCACGAACTCGGGTCTTGTGAGGCCGGATGGAACCTTGACGGAATACACGTTCGGACGATACAACTGGTTTTGCATGCGCGAATGGCCGTATAGGTTGAAATCAGGAAAGTCTGTAAAACTCACGAACTTGGGTCCTGGACGACTGCACGGGACCTTTACGCAATACGCGTTCGGATGGTATAACTTGATGGTTTTACATGCACGGACGACCATCTGGGTCGAAATCGAGAAAGTGGAGAAAGTCGGTAAAACTTACGAACTCAGGTACCGGGAGGCCGGACGGAACCTTGACGGAATACACGTCAAGATGGTGCAACTTGATGGTTTTGCATGCGCGGATGGCCATCCGGGTTGAGATCGGGAAAGACGGTAAAAGTCACGAACTCGGGTCCCGAGCGGCAGGACTAGACCTTTACGGAATACACATTTGGATGGTACAACTTGATGGTTCTGCATGCACGTATGGCCATCTGGGTCGAAAACGAGAAAGTCAGGAAAGTCCGTAAATATCACGAACTCGGTTCCCGGGAGGCCAGACGCAACCTTGACGGAATACACGTTCGGATGATACAATGTGATGGTTTTGCATACGTGGATGGCTATCTGGGTCAAAATCAAGAAAGTCGGGAAAGTCGGTAAAACTCATGAACTGGGGTCCTGGGAGGCCGAATGGAACATTGACGGAATACACGTCTGGATGGTGCAACTTGATGGTTTTGCATGCGCGGATGGCCATCTGAGTTGAAATCGGGAAAGTCGGTAAAACTCACGAACTTGGGTCCCGGGCGGTCAGACAATTCCTTTACGGAATACACGTTCCTATGAAACAACTTGATGGTTTTGCATGCGCGGATGGCCATCTGGGTCGAAATCGAGAAAGTCGCTAAAACTCACGAACTCGGGTCCCGGGAGGCCGAACGGAACCTTGACGGAATACACGTCCGGACGGTACAACTTGATGGTTTTGCATGCGCGGATGACCATCTAGGTCAAAATCGAGAAAGTCGGTAAAACTCATGAACTCGGGTCCCGGGGCCGGACAGGACCTTGATGAAATACATGTTCGAATGGTGCTACTTGATGGTTTTGCATGCGTGGATGGCCATCTGGGTCAAAATTGGGGAAGTCAGGAAAACTCATGAACTCGGGTCCCGGAATGCCGAACTGTACCATGACGGAATACATGTTCGGATGGTGCAACTAGAAGGTTTTCCATGCGTGGATGGTCATCTAAGTAAAAATCAGGAAAGTCGGTAAAACTCACGAACTCGGGTTCTAGGAGGCCGGACGGGACCTTGACGGAATACACGTACGGACGGTACAACTGGATGATTTTGCATGCGCGGATGGCCATCTGGATCAATATTGAGAAAGTCGGGAAAGTTGTAAAACTTACAAGCTCGGTTCACGGGGTCGGACGGGACCTTGATGGAGTACACGTTCGGATGGTGCAACTTCATGGTTTTGCATGTGCAGATGGCCATCTGGGTTGAAATCGAGAAAGTCGGTAAAACTCATGAACTCGGGTCCCGCGCGGCCGGACAGAACATTTGTAAAAGTCCCAAAAATGCATATGAATGAACAATGGTTTGAATTCACATGTGTGACAAAGGCATGAAAAATTGGACTTGCTAAAACTTTTCTTCATGCAAAGTGATACATGGATGATCAACTAAAATGAGGCTCACATTTTTATTTGAAGGTGTTGAACCAATAAGGATTTGAATACCTCTTTGCATGAAAGTTTAAAAATCCGATTTCAAACTTCAAAGTATCTTGGAAGTATGGAAGTTTAGGGTGGCAAACTTTTCAGTTTTAGGGTGGGCTCAAAAAAGAATCAAATAGAAGCATTTTCAACTTCCAACCAAATTCAAACTTGCTATGCAAATTCAAACTGAATTTGGGGAAATTCAAATGCTAGCCCACATTTAAACTTCAAAATTGTGGAATTTCAACAGATCAACATGAGAAGATATTTTGGGAGGATATTTTGGGTGGACCCACATGTCATGGAGTTGGATTAGTGACTTGCACACAAAGGAATTGAGGTAAAGTGTCTCTGTTTTTCCACTCCACCGAAGACTTGCGGTTCCAGTCGAAGCAGCCAAGGGGCTCTCACCGTGTGCCACCGAGGGGCAGCGGCGCCACCTCCTGCTCCCTCCTCCCACGCACTGGCGACCGATTGAATGCTCCTCGTGCGCTCGACGTGATCCTCCTCTCACAGACCAAGCCACTCGCCCTTTGCTACCTCCTCACTCACGAACAGCGCCGACAGAGCCTTCCCTCACCGCCGTGCTTCGAGAGCAACTGGGGGACCGGGAGAAAACCCTGCACTGCCTCCAAGCTGCAAAAATACCACGGCGCAACCGTTGCTCACTTCCCTGACCCAAAAACCACCGAGTCCCGGCGTTCCCGAGCCCTCAAACAACCAATCCGCGGCGACCTAACGCGAAACGGTGATCGGGCGCTCGTGGACCGCTCTCCACAGGAGCTTTCACGGCTGAGCAAGGGAGGCCATGGGAGCGTGCTGCTGTGGTGCTGCTCTCACCAAAAGCTTGGAGCAAACCGTGGAGCGTAGCCGGCGAATTTGAAGTTTTTGCTCCGGCGGCTTCAACCCGAGCATCTGGTACGGAAACCCCGAATTCTCCACTTCTATTCATTCTTAGCGCGTCAGATTTTGCACATAGATGCTGGACTAGCCGGAGATCAATTCTCCTTTAGCAACCCTAGCATGAAAACACCTCGGAGCGACGGATTTTGAGGTCTATCAAACACTTCTTTGGCGGGACCGATCGGGTGCACGGTGCCGACCCATTTACCGCCGCTTCTGAGCTAGTTCGAGGTCATGCCGAGCCTTGCGATCATCCACTGATGCTGTAGAGCTCATTGGTTGAGTGTTTGGCGGGCTAGAAACCTCGGTTGATGATGCCGAACTCCAACCGAGCCCACCACACGTCGCCGAGGTATTTCCGGTCACCGGCGGTCCTAGCAAACCCCACAGTCATGTTCCCCGGCCTCCATAAACCCCTGGCGGCGAGTTTCAGCTCGGGCGGTGGCCTGCAGCGGCGATCCAGTGAGCTGCAGTTCGCTCCGGCGAGGTGGAGGCGGCGCGCGCGAAACAGGGGGGAGGAAGAAGAAGGTGCTGGCCCCGGCGGTCAGCGACGGAAAAATTTAAAATGGGATTGGCTGTGGCCCGGATCCTCTGTGCTGGCGCACTGGGAACTGTGTGACCCGGTGTTGCTTCAATTCTATTGGCTGAGGTTTAAACACATGGACCCAACTGATTTTCGGTAGCAAAATATTTCCAAAGAATGTTCCAACTTTGGAAAATCATACCTTTGTGTAGGAATCTCCAAATTGAGTGCACTTGTTTTGATCTACGAAGAGTTGAGTTGCTACCTCGATTCAAATTTGGTTGGATTCCTTGTTCAAATATCTATCCAAATATGAACTCCAATTTGTATGAAAGTCAATATTAAATTCTGGAAAATTATTTGAAGGTTTTCTGAAAAAGAATTATTGAGGGAGTTTGGTTCATCCAAAAATCCTCAAATTTTGCCAGAATATTCTTTAGTATATTGTTGACCTTCTAGCAACTTTTCAGCTCATTTGAAGATCATTTGTGTAGGAATTTGCTAAATACAAACTGTTGTGTTCATAAGAGTCCAGAAACATTTTCAGAAAATGTTTCCCACTTATAAAATCTATTATAGGCAAGTTATAGCTCCAAAAATCATAGGGAAATTTAGTCAAGCTCTCTGAGACATATTTGAAATTGTATTTCACTTAATTGGGCATGAAAATGCACATTACTTCAGAATTAATTCTTTTGAGTAGAAATGCTTAAAGAATTGTTCTGGGAGAACTACTCAAGTAAAAGGTCTGAATTTTGGATCAAATTACTTTCATGTGACCAGGAATTCACATGTAAATTTTCAGCTCAAGTTGAGCCTTAGATCTCCCTGTTCTTGTTCTTCATTCTTATGTATGTGGGAAAAATACATAAGAGCATTGCGGGAATTATGGAGAACACATTTGTATTCCACATTAGCTGCAATTTGACAAGCTAAATCCCTAGGTAGTATAGAACCTTCTGTAAAAGTTTTGAAGCCATTGGTGTTCTTGTTCTTCAGTTGCATTCAAATCGTTTCAGCTCATCTCTTATGTTCATTAGGGAAAATTAGTGAGGGTATAGCTTAAAACACTAAGATCAATTTAGTTCTTTCATAATTCTTTGCACAACAGAGGCAAACCAAGCCATTCTTGGCTTTTCCACACAACCTCTGTTTCTAAGAAATCAAGTCTTAATTTCCTTCCATTGCATTCTATAAAACTTGTGCATATGCAATTCAATAGGAATCACAACAAAGGGGATTCAAAGGAGTGATTCATTGAAGTGGATCAGACTCCGGAGAATCAAGGGTTGATCAGAAGGGATCACTAACTGCTTATGTACGACTACCATGCAAAACAGGCAAGCCCCGGTTTGCATTTAAGTACCCTTTTGCAAAGTTTTCATTTGTATCACTTATATCTAGGTTGAAATGTTTGTATTAGAGTTAAGGTGTTTGAAACCCCACTTGCATGATTTTAAATCCTATAAAGGGTTGGGTAGTTTACAGACTCGGCAAGTAGAGAATGCCATGCTAATGTGCTTAGGATCTTGGTAGAAGTCGAGTAGTTGAAATCTACTCGCGAGGTAAGGTTTTATCACACGGTATGGAATAGAGTAGAAAATAGCTTAAGAGTTGTGAAACTGAGACCCAGCAGGGGGGATAGGATGCAGTGAGTGGAGGTCTCACGTGCGTAGCCCTGTTGGTGTCGATTAAGGACCGAGTCGTGTGCGGGCCTGCTGAACAAGTATCGAATAGTACCGGATGGCATACTGACATAAGCAAGAAATCGATGTAATTGGTTAACCTAGGTGCCGAGGCTTACCCAACTGTTTTATAGAGTGGGTTGAGGGTAGCAAGGTGTAAATCTGACGGTGGGCACAGTCACGCTCCATGCAGGGACCTCCTTCCCGCTATGGATGGACGGGATCGGCATTTGGGTTTCCTTTGAAAGGTTGTTGCATACAACAGAGTAGGAAGGGGTGTGGAATCACACTTCTGAAAGTGGGTATATGTGATGTGTTGTCCGGGTGTCTCCTGATTGCAATCACCGTCCCTTGCGGTTATTTGAGTACCGCTTGTTCACTATTCTGTGACGTAGTAAGAAGTGAAATAAGCCAGATGAATGATAATATGCTGTGATGAACTATTACTGTTTTGGAAACCATGTCTGCTGTAGATGTAGAGCTAATTAAGTTTATTTTCCACTTTGGGCATCACCACATCGGAGGAAAGCGTTTCTTGTTTGATTGTGTACTTCTGATGTGAGGGCTGCCTAAGGCTCATTAAACTGCTGCTATAAAACTGAAAGGAGTAACATCTAGGCGTGTATTTAATGCAAAGTCCTTTTCCTATATTACACATCCCTGCATGTAGAGTTCCATGACTAGGGTGTCGGTTAAGTCTTGCTAAGCGTTATGCTCACGGATGCTATCCGAGTTATTTTGCAGGATCGACTTCATGTTTATGAGAAGGGATGTCGATGAGACTCAGAAACAACCGAGTGATTACTCAAGAGCATCCTCGCCGTTGCGGTCTGTTCTTTGTGTTGCTAGTAAGAAACATCCGCGGGCTGGACTGTTTCTTGTTGCTAATTTAGAAAATGAGTCATGAGAGTTATAGTCTTCCGCTGTAGCTTATTTTGAAATAAGTATTTATAAAATACTCTTGTACACTTCCGCAAAAGATTTATGTAATGTGATGTGTTTCCTCAACTCATGTGCTATTGGGTGCCGCATATCATGGCACCACCCGACGAGGTCCTGTCCGAGGCGTCGTTCGTCGGCGGTCCCCCATAGCGTGGTATTCACCATGGTGCTGTTCTTGACATTATTCCACATGTAGTTCGTTTAAACTCTCCACTTCATGAACCACATGTTCTTATTCTTGACCGTTCGGTTCAAGAAGCTCCATCCACATATAACACGGAAGCCACAAAACTTGAGAATATTTGTGTGGTCCGTGAATACCCGAATGTCTTTCCGGATGATCTCCTGGGCATGCCACCCGAAAGGGATGTCGAAGTCAAGATCAAACTTGTTCCCGGAACGACACCAATATCACGGAGACCGTACAAGATGGCTCCAACTGAGCTGGCTGAACTGAAGGAGCAGCTCAACGATTTAATGAAGAAGGGTTTCATTCGACCGAGTTCCTCTCCATGGGGATGCTCAGCGCTATTTGTGAAGAAGAAGGATGAAACCTTGAGGTTGTGTGTGGACTACCGACCTCTCAACGCCGTCACCATCAAGAATAAATATCCACTGCCCCGCATCGATATTCCCTTCGATCAACTTGTGGGTGTAAGTGTATTTTCAAAGATGGATCTTCGCTCCAGATATCATCAAATCAAGATCTGAGTGGAGAATATTCTGAAGACGGCCTTCTCGACGAGATATGGGTTGTATGAATACCTCGTCATGTCCTTTGGTCTCACCAACGCCCCGGCACACTTCATGTATCTCATGAACTCAGTGTTCATGCTGGAGTTGGACAAGTTTATGGTGGTATTCATAGACGACATCTTGGTTTATTCCAAGTCTGAAGAAGAACACGCCGCACACCTACATATCATGCTTTAACAATTGCGACACCATAAGCTTTATGCCAAGTTCAGCAAGTGAGAGTTTTGGATCAGCCAAGTGCCATTTCTGGTTCGTATTATTTCTGCAGAAGGTATTGCAGTCGATCCAAGCAAAATCGATTAAGTGCTGAAATGGAAGTCCCCCACATCAGTCCACGAAGTCAGGAGTTTCCTTGGGTTAGCAGGATATTATCGGAGAGATTTTTTTATTTTTGGCACTGTTGTTAAAGAAATTAATATTAATAACATCCAAATTTTTTTTGCAAAAATAACCACCGAGTCGTCCACGGTGTGGACGATTTATCCATGTGGACGTCCTGTCGTCCACACCGTGGATGACAGGACGGTGTAGTCCACAACGTGGACGACAGGAGACCACGTGGACTCCACGTCGGCCCAACGGTCACGGGTCCGTTGGACCGACGTGTCCTGTCGTCCACGCCACGGACGACATGATCTTGTCGTCCACGCCCCCTCCCCCCCCCCCCCACGAGGGGACCATCTCCACACAAAAACACCACAAAGAGAGGGGAAGGGGAAGGAGAGGAGGAAGAGGAAGAGAAGAAAGAGAAAGAGAAGAGGAAGAGAAGAAAAGAAAAGAAGAAAGAAAAGAAGAAAAGGAAAAAGAAAAAGGAAACAGTAGAAAATTGTAGAAATAAATAAAATATATGAAATTACTTATTTTAATGATGCATTTTAGATAGTTTATACTTAAATACTAGTTTATTCTTAGTTAGTTTCATATTAGGACTTAGTTAGATTGTTTTTAGATTAAGTTAGATTGTAATATAATTCATTAGTTAGTTTGCAATCTAAATTTTATATTAGTCATCAATTTTAGTTTATGTTATCTTTTATAGTTTTCTAGCTTAGTTTATTTTGTTTATTACGTTTAGTTAAGTTATACTGTTCACTAGGTAAAATTAATTTCTGTTAATTTAGTTGAAACTTTAAATTTTAATTTTAGCATTACTATTAGATTTAAACAATTTTTAATTCAGTTTATAGTTTAGTTAAGTTATCCTGTTGATTAGATTAATTTACTTTATAGTTCAGTATATATTATTATTTTAATATAATTTGTTTTAATTCAATTATGGTTACTCTTATTGTGGAAATTATTAAATTACGTATATATGTATGCTAGGTATGTCAAATAAAGTAGAATTTCAAATATTTTATGGATGTGACAAAATTAGCTACAATTCGAGTGGAGTAGATCTATCAGGACTCCCTTTTATAAATTGGAGAATACCTAGTCCAACGGAACGGACGTCTATGAGTATATACAGATGGTTGTTGAAAGTTTTTAAACTGAGTGAGGATGAATATGAGTTTAAAATAAGCAGAGTTATCAGTCATTCAAGTGACGTTCATTTTTGGGAACTACTGCCGCTAAACGGAACACTCGTGTGGCGTGCTTATGTTTCAAGAGCTATGCAATATGGCTGGCCTCTCATACTTCTTATTCGGGTTGAAGCCAAGGAAGTAGTCGATGAGACGCAGGATCAAAATGATGATGGGGAAGATAATAATAGTGGTGAAGCTGAAGAGGATGATTATAATGAATTGTCACATATGGTTGTTACTGAGGCAACTGGTCAAGAGATGAAGAAGAGCATATAGAACATATAGTTCATCAGATGGTTGTTGAGGATAGGGATTATAATAATGTTTCTGATTATGATTCATCTGACGAAGAAGTTCAACCTCCTGTCCCTACCGATTGGAGTAATCCAAATTTTGAAAATCTAAGAGTAACCCAAGGTTATCATTTGCCGTTGGATTACCACGGCAATACGATAACAGCGGGGTCTCTTTTCAAAAATAAAGAAGCTTTGCAAGATGCTGTGAAATATTGGTCTCTTTCAATGAAAAGATCATTTAAACTTTCTCGATCCACTAAGAAACTTTATGATGTCGGATGCTTATCAACCAGTTGCCCGTTTCGTGTTTACGGATATGCAGAGAAATGGAGTAGCCTTTGGAAGTGTTCTATTATGATTGATCATTCTTGCGAGTTGCAACATCTTGAAAAATGCAATACTGCTCTAACATCAAAGTTTGTTGCAAATCACATGTATGCTCGTATCGTTGATAATATTTCTTTTGAGACTAAATCTATTATCAACACAATTGAGCAAGATTTTAAGTACACAATAAGTTACTCTAACGCTTGGAAGGCAAAACGGAAGGTTATTGAGGCAAGATTTGGTACTTATGAAGCATCTTATGATAATCTTCCGAAATTACTTAATACTATCAGAAGTTGGAATGTTGGCACAGCCGTGGATATCGTGGATGTTCCAAACCCTCGATATGCAGGGAAACTTATTCTTCACCGTGCATTCTTTTCACTAGGTCAATGCATAAATGCATTTCGATATTGTAGGCCCGTTCTGTGTATGGATGGCACATTCCTAACCGGAAAGTACAAATGTCAAATTCTCACAGCTATTGGAGTTGATGGCGATAATCAAATTTTACCTGTGGCCGTTGCATTTGTGGAGAGTGAAAATGCTGACAGTTGGTACTGGTTTTTAAAACGGATTAGAGTTGATGTAGTTCAAGACCGAGAAAATATATGTGTTATACACGACCGTCACGCTGGCTTGTTGAAGGCAATAACGGATATTAAATACGGCTGCGTAGAGAGCTCTCTCACACCAGTTTGGCTGGATATACAATCAAGGTGGTGCATGAGGCACTTGGGTGCAAATTTTTATAGTCACTTCAAGAACAAACAGCTCATGAACATGTTTAAGCGTCTCTGTAGTCAAAATTAAGAGGGAAAGTTCAATGCTTTATTGCGTCGTCTTGATAAGCTCACTAATAAACAAACCGATGATTTACTTGGAAGGGATAGTAATGAAGACGCTTCTGATCCACTCTCCACCGTTCCTTCAACCGAACAGACTATATCCCGTAGGGTTGGATCATCTATCAAATGTTTCTCACATTGGATTCATAATGAGCCGAAAGAGAAATGGTCATTGTTATATGACACACATGGTGCTAGGTACGGAATTATGACAACTAATTTAGCAGAGGTATGTAATTATTTGTTATACTTTAAATATATCTTAGCAATGGTAAGACTACAAACTAATGCAACTTTCATATAGGTCTACAACTTTGTACTACGTGGGTCAAGAGTTTTACCACTAGTTGGTATCGTTGAAGGAATATTGAATGGAACGATGAAATACTTCCGTGAGTGTTTTGCAAAAGCTTCTCTATTAATGGCTGATCCTAATTTAGTCTTCTCAAGATGTGTTTGTGACTACATGGACGAGAAGATTAAAAAGGCTCATTTGCACAGTGTTAAACAAACTGGAACTGTGCAGAACAGGTTTGAGATCACATGCAGAGACAGAGGCAGACGTTGTGCCACGAGTGAACGGACTGTGCATGAATGCGTTCTTCGTGAGAACTCTGCCATATGTACATGTATGAAGCCAAAGCTACTGCATAGACCTTGTTCTCATGTCATTGCTGCCTGCAGTCGGAGTCAATTATCTCCAACTATTTTTTGAAAGAGACTTTGCACATAACCTGGCACGCAGAGATATTTGGTTACCGTATTTTTGGTGCATTCACCAACGATCCTGGACCACAATTTGAAAGAGGCCCTGATTATCTGAGGTTGAAGCAGACTCGTGGCCGTCGTAAGACTCGACGTATAAGAAATGATATGGATGAGTGCTCATCATCGCAACAAGTGAGATGTAGCAACTGTAACGAAGTTGGCCATAGTTATAAGAATTGCGTTCGGCGTAATGTTCCTGGAGCAGCAAAAGCGGGACCTTCAGGAAATCCATATGACAGGCGGCGTCCTCGTGCTCGTCGCTCGGCCGGATGATCAATAATTGGAATTGTAATATTTTCGTTTTAACGTCACCATGTATTACAAATTTTGTTGTTTAAGAACAATATTGTTCGTTAAGATTTTACATAAGTTAATAATGAATAACAATTTCATGTATTTCAACCCTGCAGCCATGGCTGTGAGTGACAGTGGCACTTACGAGCTCCTGGATGCTCAGTTCGACTCTCGACACCGCTCGATTTGGGAGTCTCCTTTGACTAGGAAGCGTATGTCGCCGATGCTATGGCGGACACGCTTCCTCAGACGCAAGAAGCTCTGGAGCCGACACAGTCAACACAGCCGATGGACGATGCGACCCCGCCAGCACCTCCTAGGCCCGGGAACCCTCCTGGTCCACTGACTTACGATGCGGACCACGTACGAGCGGTGCGTAGGGCTGCTGGGGGGCACGTGGAAAGCGTGCTAGGCATTGATTTTATTGTGTAATTTATTTTTTATTTTTGTTTCACTCTATGTATCATATATTTTACGATAATGAATTTATATCTCTACTTTCGCACGTTACTTTATGTCACAAATAATAAATCTTTTAATATCAAAACACCCAACTACAAATGAAAAAGTGTTCCTGATAACCGATTCAAAATCGTCCACGAGTTGGACGAGTAGCACACGACGTGTACGACTCGTCTATATAATAAAGGAGTCGTCCATGACGTGGATGACTCTTCCATATAACAAACGAGTCATCCACGACATGGATGACTCGTCCATATAATAAACGAGTCGTCCACGGGGTAGACGACATTAGCCCTATAAAAGTCGTAGCGCCATGAAGAGTCACTGTAACACCCCAAAATTTTGATTCAAAACCTTAAATCATGTTAAGAGGGGAGTTTAAAAATTTTTGGACGTGTTGCATGTTTTGCAAAAATTCAAATTCAAATTGGAATTCAAATTAAACTCAAATCAGAAAAGAAATGGAAAAAGAAAAAGAGAAAACAGAAAAAACCGGCCAGTGGGCCGAAACCCACCAGCCGGCCCAACCTGCCCCCGCGCCAGCCCGCAGCCGCGCGCCCGCGCTCTCTCTCTCAGACAGGCGGGACCCACCTGTCATCCCTAACCCCGATCGTCTGAAACTCGGACTGTTCACCCGCGCGCGCGCGATCGCAACCGACCGGATTTCCGGCCGAATTCTGGTTCCGGAGGACTCCCACTCGATCTAAACAAACCCACCGCCCTCCCCCGTCTATAAAAACCCCGGCCTCGTTCTGTTTTTCCCACGCGATCGCCGATTTTTCCTCCGGTGAGAACCGAGACTTCTCCGGCGAATTCTGGCTGATCTAAGCTCGGAAATTCTGATCTAACTCGCTGGTCTTGATCCACCGCCTCCGGGGAACCTTGCAGGTGCAGAAAACTCGGTGACTTGCGGTGTAAACACAGCGCCGACGAGCCTCGCCGTGGTTTCACTTCGGACCTCGTCGCCGATCACCTTCCAGGACCTCCGAGCTCAAGAAAACCCCCGAGGTGAGATCCCCGACCTCCCCTCCACCGATCTATGCCATAAAATCACAGTTCTAGGAAGAATTCTCGAAGATCCGAAAGTCTCCGGCGAGATCGCCGCTTCCTGCTGCCGTGCGCCGCCGGCAGCGCCGCTCGCGCTCGATCAGAGCGACGTGGCCGCTTGTGCGCCGTTTATTTTAAATCGCACGGTAGGGTTTAAACCCCCGCGTACCGGTTCGATGTTATAATCTCGGCCGTCGGTTTAAAATCGGACAGTCCACGTCAGCCCCGCGTTATAAAGACTGGAAATCTTACGTGCTACCCCCTGGGGTTCTCGGGAAATAAGAGCTAGCCCCGGAAACTTCTGATCTAGCCCCTGGAACTTCAGAAAATCGTGTAAATTCATTTAAAAATCAGTTTTAGCCCCTGGACTTAATAAAAATTAGGAAAAACACCTCTGATAAGTGTAGCTAGACCCCTGGAAATTCTGAAAATAATATTATAGACCCTGTAATGGGGTGAGTTTACCTTTTTAGCTTTGTTTAGTAATTAACTTAGGAAATTGAATATGTGGCTAGTGTTTAAAAATTAAAAAGTGGGACAAACATATTGTCAAAATTTAATTAAAGACTTTCTCAGTGTTTAGGAAACTTTGGAGTAAAATAAAAACATATTTTGGGCTGAATTGAACCTGTTTAATTTATTATTCACATTTAGGGACAAATTTTTAAGTAATGAATAGTTTTAGAAAATAGGGAAAATAATTGTGAAATAGTTTACATCAGAGGCAAAGGTCAAAATATGTTATTAAATTATTTAGGACCAGAAACTATTCTGTTTAGACGATGTGCATTACTAATTTCATAATAAAGTACACATTTATGCATAAGAAAATAAATCTGAAAATATAGCAACTAGTAAATGATAAATGGAGTTTCTAGAATCCAAAGAATTCAGTTTAAGGTTGGTAGAAATTCTAAAGGCACATATGGAGATGAAAACTACTTTTCATACGTACTTGGTAGTGAAAAGGTGTAGTAATTGAATATAAGGAGTTTATTTAAATTGGAAACTCATATATATAGCATGTAAGTATAAATGTGAACACAAAAGTAGGAATCATATACATATGATCAAAAGTGCATGCAAGCCACAAATCAACACACATGGAGTAACCACAACCCATATAATGGTGAATGACTTTCATAAATATGAATGTGTGGTTTGTATGAAGTAAGAAGTGTGAACTATGTCTTATGGATTGTTGTTTTTCTTTTGCTATGTGTGATGGTGTGATGTAGAACCTGCTCAAGAGCAAGTTATTCCTTTCCAAGATCAGGACTACCCATTTCAAGAGCAGCAAGAAGGAGGCAAGTGTCCTTGACCACTTTGATCCTATACTAGGATGTGTAGATAGAATTATTTGCATTGTCAATTGAAATATGAAACCCATGCTAGGAAGTTTCCCTAGAATTGCATCACCTTGTTTCCTTGTAGCTTGGGTTGGGATTTATTTTATTATGTCATTTATTATTATGCATATGCTTAGCCATGCTTAGAATGGGATATTTGGGATATGAAATCATCAGTTTATTTTACCATACTCTTGAATGAGATATTGTGAGTTATGTAGAGGTAGGGATCAAGGCAAGTTGGATGTTTTGATTGTGTGCTGGGTGCACGAGACTCGGGTTTGTGTTTAGTACTTGCCTGGATCCTAAGGACCGGTTCATGGAGCATGTAACCTGGCTTTACAGTGCCAGCCACATGCTGAGATGGGGCAGCTTGGCCAATTAATTAGGTGTATCCCCGGCGTAGTATGGGTGTGTTGGATGGTGCGGGGAATAGGTGTCAGCTGGACTACCATATGAACCGCAAGGCTCAAGAGGGGGCCACTGCAGCGGGATTGGAGCCTCTTGTATGCTGTTAGGGGTGAAACCTTAGTGGGCCCACGCTCGTTGGGAATCCCTTTGTAAAGGCTTCGTAGTGATCTCCTGGCTACACACCTGGGAAGTGTGAATGTGGTTCGTAGCCACTGGCAAAATGGAGGTTCTTTTAGTCCACCCGGCAACGGGGGATGAAATCACTACATGTGGGTACAGTGGTACAAACTCTGCAGAGTCAAAACTGTCATGACAGCCGTGCTCACGGTTAAGAGCGGTTTGGACTTGTTCATGATTAGAGGAATGATGGTTTTGGAAGTTGAGAATGTTAAGCGGGGAGCTTAACATTGGAAATAATGTTATGGTGATTTGGTTATGATGATGGGATGGGAGATTGGGACCATTTCACCTGTGTAGTAATGTAGGTGCTTAATAAGCTAAGGTGATAGGTATTAATTGCGTAGTGCTTTAACCATGAGTTCAAACTCTCCTTGTTCTAGCCATGCATGATAAAATTTTCCCACACTTGCTGAGTACCATCGGTACTCAACCTTGCATATTTGTTGGTTTATATTGCTGCTCAGGTCAAGATAATGAGGCGGTGTATATTGACCAAGACTTTGGACCCGAAGAAGGTTTCTAGGTTCATGGAGATCCCCGGGCAACGCCTGTGATGGAGCCCTCAAGAATAATATTCCGCTGCTAGTTTATTTACTTGTGATGAACTTATTATTGTCCATCGAGATATTCGCTATGTAAGACTTATTTATATTCGACACCTGGCTTGTAATAAATGATGCTTCACTATTTGTCATCACATGTATGAGAAAATGATCCTGGCATACATGTGATATTCACTTGGTTGTTCTTCGGAAAAACCGGGTGTGACAGAGGTGGTATCAGAGCCAAGGTTGCCCGTAGGAACGTGGACCTAGGTAGAAATGGACGTATTTAAGGGCCCTATTTTCTTAAAAACTATTTTCCAAGGTGTGGGTTGAAAAGTGTTATTTAAGGAGTCATTTTCTTCATCTTACCCCAACTTTCATTCAAAATAGGATTTTTGTTTGAGAGTTTATCTAACCTAATTTTAAATTCTTTTTGTTTTAGATGGTTCGCATGATTCGCACCGCTCGCAAGTCCACAGGAGGGAGAGTTCCCATAGTAGCCCTTGCCGAAAGAGAGGAGAGTCGTCCGGTGACGTATCTTTCCTACGGATTGGCAGTAGGAGGCTTATTGCGCCGTCTTCGGCGTATGCTCGAAGCCGCCGGCAATACGGGCAAGCTAATTATCCACTATAACTCCACCAGGACCATCCGTGAGAAGAGGGAAGAATGGAGCTCAGAGATGAGGATTATACACGAAAATCAGCTGCTTAAGATTCACCACTCTCCAGCTTGTCGGGCAACACAGGTCGATGCGGAGAAAGATGTCACCTGGGAGGCCATCACCTGCCAGAGTCACATCTATCGTCGCCATTTGGACAAAACTGAGTACATGTATGTTCCTCCAACGTGAGAGTGGTACCACGGAGTACAAGTACCCGCCAGTGCAGCAAGGGACTTCCCATGAGCACATGGACTTGTGCTTGGAGGATGCTGCTATGCTCAGCACTCGACTGCAGGAGTGTCACCAAGAGCTTCAGGATGTCCGGGACACCCTGAAGGAAACGGAGGCGTTGCTGCGAGCCTGCTTAAAGGCGAGAGAAAGAGGAGATGGGAATGAACTGTGTGTCACCGTGAATGATACATGGACTCCTGACTCCCCGGATCGCCGAGCGATCAGGCGTCGTCGCACTTCTCCACCAGCAGCCTCCCCACCCAAAGCAGAGTCAGAAGGTAGCCGAAATGAGGAGGAAGATCCCGAGGAGCCAGCTCAAGAGAACGAGTAGTGTAGAGTCTTTCCCTTAGCTAGCAAGAGGTCGAGTAGTCGAGTCGTTACGTAGTTAATGGTGTGATAATGCTTGGTGTGTGACGTGAGTTGTGGAAGCCATGAGCAATTGTCCACAGCCTCGTCTTCAGATTGTTTTGCTTTGGTGTGTAAACCCACATGAAATAATAGTGCATTTATTTGGTGTGAGATATGAACCCTCGTAAAAGTATAACAAAGCCTCAACACTTCAAAGTACAAACAAAATGAAAGTAGTAAGATGATACTAAATGATTTCAAATTGACATTGGTTGATTCTGCCAGATGGCCGGAAGAGGAAAAGGACGTGCTGCCAACCCCGCCAACAACAACGATGAGGCATGCAACCCTCATCTTTCTGGAGGCCAGGACCGGGGTGGTCGCCGTGAAGGAGTTGATCCCCTCCACCAAATGCTGGAGAATCAGAATCAGCTCATCCAGAACTTGACTCAAGTGGTGGCTAACTTGCATCAAGTTCCACCTCCACAAGCTGCACCACGCCAACCAAGGTTGAGTGAGTTTCTAGGAACTCAACCCCCAAAGTTTGCAAGTGCTGCTGAACCTCTGGAGGCAGATGATTGGCTGAAGACCATTGAAAGTAAGATGGGGATTATACAATGCCAAGGGTATGAGAGGGTGCTGTTTGCCTCTCATCAATTGCATGGACCTGCTGCTGATTGGTGGACCGCCTACGTGGCCGCCCATCATGACCCTGAGAACATCACTTGGGAAGAGTTCAAGCGTAGCTTCCGCAACCATTACATCCCAAGAGGTGAACTCAAAAACAAGAGGAAGGAGTTTTTGGGACTGCAGCAGGGAAACATGACGGTGAGGGAATACCTCACTAAATTTACTCAACTATCCCGTTATGCCCCACGAGACATAGAGACTGATGAGCAGAAACAAGATTGTTTCGTGGAAGGGCTTACCGCAGCGATGCAGTGTGCAATGTCCTCAAATGAGTATGAAACCTTCCAAAAGATGGTGGACAGAGCATTTGTGGTGGAAAGGAAGCTAAAGGCCCTGGAAAATGAGAATAAGAGGAAGGCCGGGTGGTCACATCAAGCCTCAGGGAGCAACACCTGCCCACGTATGATGCAGCAACCTACGGGGCAGACGAGCCGTGCTGCGGTACCCTATTCAGCACCAAGAGGGTACAACCCAAACTACAGGCCTTCCGCAGCACCAGCACAGCCGCAACGTCAGTTTGTGCAGCAGCCTCGCCCCGCATATCCACCTCGACCCGCAGTGCAAGGACCCCCAAACCAACCCCAAGACAACAAAGGCCAGGAATCTAAGATTGGGGTGCAATGTTTTAGCTGTGGTGAAGTGGGGCACTACGCCCGTAAATGCCCAAAGAAGAAGCCTGCGCCGCCACAACAGCAGAATGTAATGAGAGGACGGGTGAACCACGTCACTATGGAGGAAGCACAAGAGGCACCCGACGTGGTAGTTGGTAAGTTTCCTGCCAATTTACACCTTGCAACTCTGCTGTTTGATTTTGGTGCTACCCACTCGTTCATTGCTCAAGGGTTTGTTAAGAAGCATGACCTAGCAACCACACAAATGAACCATATGCTAGCTGTAAACTCTCCAGGTGGAGAAATAAGGACAAGACAAGTGTGTCCCAAAGTGAACCTAGACATTAATGGGGTAGTATTTACTACTAACCTCATAGTGATAGATTCACAAGGGATAGATATTATTTTGGGTATGGATTGGTTGACCAAACATAAAGGAATCATCCATTGTTCGACCAGAACGGTGGAACTAACTCACCCTAGTGGCACAAGAGTAAAGTTCATAACGATACACGAGCCTAGGAGGGACATTAAATTAAATCAAGTGGAGGTGAAAGTTGAGGAAATCAGGACTATCAGGGAATATCCAGATGTTTTTTCCGGAGGAGTTGCCAGGTATGCCTCCCGACCGTGAAGTGGAATTCGCAATTGAGCTAGTACCGGGAACAGCCCCGATATACAAGAGACCTTATCGGATGGACTCCAAGCAGCTAGAAGAACTCAAGGATCATTTGAGAGAATTGACGGAGAAGGGGTATATTCGCCCTAGTTCCTCACCATGGGGAGCTCCGGTGATATTTGTGCCCAAGAAAGACGGAACCCAAAGGTTATGCGTGGATTACCGTGCTTTGAATGAGGTAACCATCAAGAACAAGTACCCATTGCCTCGCATTGAAGACTTGTTTGATCAGTTGAGGGGAGCTTATGTGTTCTCGAAAATTGATCTCAGGTCGGGATACCACCAACTCAAGATAAGGCAATGTGATATTCCCAAGACAGCTTTCGTATCTCGGTACGGACTGTATGAATACACTGTCATGCCTTTCGGGCTAACCAATGCCCCGGCATACTTCATGTATCTCATGAACAAGGTATTCATGGAATATCTGGACAAATTTGTGGTGGTTTTCATAGATGACATTCTCGTCTTCTCCAAAGATGAAGAGGAACATGAGAAACATCTAAGGTTGGTGTTGCAGAGGCTGAGAGAACATCAACTATATGCCAAGTTGAGCAAGTGTGAGTTTTGGCTGAAGAGAGTTCCCTTTTTAGGACATATAATCTCGGAGGGAGGAATCTCCGTAGATCCCGCCAAAATCGAGGATATACAGAAGTGGAAGACCCCTGAAAATGTCGGGGAAGTTCGAAGCTTTTTGGGATTGGCTGGATACTATCGACGGTTTATTGAGGGATTCTCCAAGATCTCGAGACCTCTCACCAAACTGTTGGAGAAGGGAATCACATTCACCTGGACGCCACAGTGCGAGACGAGCTTTCAGGAGCTAAAGAAGAGATTGACAACAGCCCCAGTGTTGGTTATGCCAGATATGCAGAAGAATTTCACAGTGTACTGCGATGCCTCTGGAAATGGGTTGGGATGTGTTCTCATGCAAGAAGGGCATGTCGTGGCATATGCATCCCGGCAGCTTCGGAAGCACGAGAAGAACTATCCTACACATGACCTAGAACTAGCCGCAGTGGTACACGCATTGAAAATTTGGCGGCACTATTTGATGGGGAAGAGGACAGAGATATATAAGGATCATAAGAGTTTGATGTACATATTCACACAGCCAGACCTCAACCTCAGACAAAGGAGATGGCTAGAGTTAATCAATGACTTTGATGTGGGCATCAACTATCATCCCGGGAAAGCAAACGTCGTGGCCGATGCTTTGAGTCGGAAAGTGCAGGTCAATAAGTTGAGCTTGAAGGACATGCCTGCAGAATTGAAGGACGAGGTTATAAGGCTCAATCTATATCTAGTAAATAGTAGTGAAGCCATCGCCATGGAAGTGGACTCCACACTCGAGCGAGACATACGCGAGGGCCAAAAGAATGATGATAAGATACAGGAAATCAGGCAACTCATCAAGGAAAATAAAGCTCAAGGTTTCAGAGAGGATGAACAAGGTACGGTGTGGCACGGGAAAAGGATCTGTGTGCCAGAAGTAAAGGAGATCCATGAATTAATTTTGAAGGAGGCTCACGATTCCGACTATTCCATTCATCCTGGGAGTACGAAGATGTACCAGGACCTCAAGAGCAGGTATTGGTGGTATGGCATGAAGCGAGATGTCGCGGAACATGTTGCCCTATGTGACACATGTCAGTTGGTGAAAGCAGAACATCAACGACCCGCGGGATTATTGCAACCACTCAAAGTGCCTAAATGGAAATGGGAAGAAATCAGCTTGGATTTTGTCGTGGGATTTCCTAGGACCCAATCCGGGTATGATTCAATATGGGTCATCATTGATAGGCTAACCAAGGTAGCTCATTTCATCCCCGTGAAGGAAAGCTACAGCGGATCCAAATTGGCAGAATTGTACATGTCAAGGATCGTGTGTTACCATGGAGTGCCAAAGAAGATAGTGTCGGACCGAGGGACACAGTTCACCTCGAGGTTTTGGCAGAAGTTGCATGAAACCATGGGAACCCATCTGAAATTCAGCTCTGCCTATCATCCCCAAACTGACGGGCAGATGGAAAGAACCAATCAGATCCTTGAAGATATGTTAAGAGCATGTGCACTCAAAAACAATAGGAGTTGGGACAAGAACTTACCGTATGCGGAGTTTTCCTATAACAACAGCTATCAAGCTAGTATGAAGATGTCACCGTTTGAAGCTTCGTATGGAAGGAAGTGCAGAACTCCCCTATTTTGGAACCAAACAGGAGAAAGTAAAGTGTTTGGTCCAGAAGTGCTACAAGAAGCCGAGGCGAAGGTGAGGGAGATTCGCAACAACTTGAGGATAGCACAGACACGCCAAAAGAGCTATGCCGATGTACGAAGAAGAGAGCTCGTTTTCAACGTGGGAGACTATGTTTATCTCAAGGTGTCCCCTATCAGAGGACTTCGTCGGTTCAAGGTGAAAGGGAAGTTGTCACCTCGATACATCGGACCCTTTCAAGTTTTGGAAAGGAAGGGCGAAGTGGCATATCAACTAGAGTTACCGGTTCATCTATCGGACGTGCACGATGTATTCCATGTGTCACAACTCAAGAAATGTCTGAGGACGCCTGAAGAGGTGTTACCCATGAATGAAGTGGATGTAGCTGAGGATTTGTCTTATGCCGAGCAACCATACAAGATTTTGGAGACAATGGAACGCCTCACCAGAAATAAAAGAATCCGGATGTGCAAGGTGCAGTGGAAGCATCACTCAGAAGAGGAAGCCACCTGGGAGTGGGAAGATGAGCTCAAGGCACAATTTCCGGAATTGTTTTCTTAGAAACACCAATCTCGAGGACGAGATTTCTTTTAAGGGGGGTACAGCTGTAACACCCCAAAATTTTGATTCAAAACCTTAAATCATGTTAAGAGGGGAGTTTAAAAATTTTTGGACGTGTTGCATGTTTTGCAAAAATTCAAATTCAAACTGGAATTCAAATTAAACTCAAATAAGAAAAGAAATGGAAAAAGAAAAAGAGAAAACAGAAAAAAACCGGCCAGTGGGCCGAAACCCACCAGCCGGCCCAACCTGCCCCCGCGCCAGCCCGCAGCCGCGCGCCCGCGCTCTCTCTCTCAGACAGGCGGGACCCACCTGTCATCCCTAACCCCGATCGTCCGAAACTCGGACTGTTCACCCACGCGCACGCGATCGCAACCGGCCGGATTTCCGGCCGAATTCTGGTTCCGGAGGACTCCCACTCCATCTAAACAAACCCACCGCCCTCCCCTGTCTACAAAAACCCCGGCCTCGTTCTGTTTTTCCCACGCGATCGCCGATTTTTCCTCCGGTGAGAACCGAGACTTCTCCGGCGAATTCTGGCTGATCTAAGCTCGGAAATTCTGATCTAACTCGCTGGTCTTGATCCACCGCCTCCGGGGAACCTTGCAGGTGCAGAAAACTCGGTGACTTGCGGTGTAAATACAGCGCCGACGAGCCTCACCGTGGTTTCACTTCGGACCTCGTCGCCGATCACCTTCCAGGACCTCCGAGCTCAAGAAAACCCCCGAGGTGAGATCCCCGACCTCCCCTCCACCGATCTATGCCATAAAATCACAGTTCTAGGAAGAATTCTCGAAGATCCGAAAGTCTCCGGCGAGATCGCCGCTTCCCGCCGCCGTGCGCCGCCCGCGCTCGATCAGAGCGACGTGGCCGCTTGTGCGCCGTTTATTTTAAATCGCACGGTAGGGTTTAAACCCCCGCGTACCGATTCGATGTTATAGTCTCGGCCGTCGGTTTAAAATCAGACGGTCCACGTCAGCCCCGCATTATAAAGACTGGAAATCTTACGTGCTACCCCCTGGGGTTCTCGGGAAATAAGAGCTAGCCCCGGAAACTTCTGATCTAGCCCCTGGAACTTCAGAAAATCATGTAAATTCATTTAAAAATCAGTTTTAGCCCCAGGACTTAATAAAAATTAGGAAAAACACCTCTGATAAGTGTAGCTAGACCCCTGGAAATTCTGAAAATAATATTATAGACCCTGTAATGGGGTGAGTTTACCTTTTTAGCTTTGTTTAGTAATTAACTTAGGAAATTGAATATGTGGCTAGTGTTTAAAAATTAAAAAGTGGGACAAACATATTGTCAAAATTTAATTAAAGACTTTCTCAGTGTTTAGGAAACTTTGGAGTAAAATAAAAACATATTTTGGGCTGAATTGAATCTGTTTAATTTATTATTCACATTTAGGGACAAATTTTTAAGTAATGAATAGTTTTAGAAAATAGGGAAAATAATTGTGAAATAGTTTACATCAGAGGCAAAGGTCAAAATATGTTATTAAATTATTTAGGACCAGAAACTATTCTGTTTAGACGATGTGCATTACTAATTTCATAATAAAGTACACATTTATGCATAAGAAAATAAATCTGAAAATATAGCAACTAGTAAATGATAAATGGAGTTTCTAGAATCCAAAGAATTCAGTTTAAGTTTGGTAGAAATTCTAAAGGCACATATGGAGATGAAAAATACTTTTCATACATACTTGGTAGTTAAAAGGTGTAGTAATTGAATATAAGGAGTTTATTTAAATTGGAAACTCATATATATAGCATGTAAGTATAAATGTGAACACAAAAGTAGGAATCATATACATATGATCAAAAGTGCATGCAAGCCACAAATCAACACACATGGAGTAACCACAACCCATATAATGGTGAATGACTTTCATAAATATGAATGTGTGGTTTGTATGAAGTGGAAGTGTGAACTATGTCTTATGGATTGTTGTTTTTCTTTTGCTATGTGTGATGGTGTGATGTAGAACATGCTCAAGAGCAAGTTATTCCTTTCCAAGATCAGGACTACCCATTTCAAGAGCAGCAAGAAGGAGGCAAGTGTCCTTGACCACTTTGATCCTATACTAGGATGTGTAGATAGAATTATTTGCATTGTCAATTGAAATATGAAACCCATGCTAGGAAGTTTCCCTAGAATTGCATCACCTTGTTTCCTTATAGCTTGGGTTGGGATTTATTTTATTATGTCATTTATTATTATGCATATGCTTAGCCATGCTTAGAATGGGATATTTGTGATATGAGATCATCAGTTTATTTTACCATACTCTTGAATGAGATATTGTGAGTTATGTAGAGGTAGGGATCAAGGCAAGTTGGATGTTTTGGTTGTGTGCTGGGTGCACGAGACTCGGGTTTGTGTTTAGTACTTGCCTGGATCCTAAGGACCGGTTCATGGAGCATGTAACCTGGCTTTACAGTGCCAACCACATGCTGAGATGGGGCAGCTTGGCCAATTAATTAGGTGTATCCCCGGCGTAGTATGGGTGTGTTGGATGGTGCGGGGAATAGGTGTCAGCTGGACTACCATATGAACCGCAAGGCTCAAGAGGGGGCCACTGCAGCGCGGTTGGAGCCTCTTGTATGCTGTTAGGGGTGAAACCTCAGTGGGCCCACGCTCGTCGGGAATCCCTTTGTAAAGGCTTCGTAGTGATCTCCTGGCTACACACCTGGGAAGTGTGAATGTGGTTCGTAGCCACTGGCAAAATGGAGGTTCTTTTAGTCCACCCGGCAACGGGGGATGAAATCACTACATGTGGGTACAGTGGTACAAACTCTGCAGAGTCAAAACTGTCATGACAGCCGTGCTCACGGTTAAGAGCGGCTTGGACTTGTTCCTGATTAGAGGAATGATGGTTTTGGAAGTTGAGAATGTTAAGCGGGGAGCTTAACATTGGAAATGATGTTATGGTGATTTGGTTATGATGATGGGATGGGAGATTGGGACCATTTCACCTGTGTAGTAATGTAGGTGCTTAATAAGCTAAGGTGATAGGTATTAATTGCGTAGTGCTTTAACCATGAGTTCAAATTCTCCTTGTTCTAGCCATGCATGATAAAATTCTCCCACACTTGCTGAGTACCATCGGTACTCAACCTTGCATATTTGTTGGTTTATATTGCTGCTCAGGTCAAGATAATGAGGCGGTGTATAATGACCAAGACTTTGGACCCGAAGAAGGTTTCTAGGTTCATGGAGACCCCCGGGCAACGCCTGTGACGGAGCCCTCAAGAATAATATTCCGCTGCTAGTTTATTTACTTGTGATGAACTTATTATTGTCCATCGAGACATTCGCTATGTAAGACTTATTTATATTCGACACCTGGCTTGTAATAAATGATGCTTCACTATTTGTCATCACATGTATGAGAAAATGATCCTGGCATACATGTGATATTCACTTGGTTGTTCTTCGGAAAAACCGGGTGTGACAGTCACCATTACAAACTCAGAGTGAGCGAAGGGAGTACTAAAAAAATGGTGAGCAGAGGTCGTGGTAGGACAGAGGTGGAAAACATTAGATCGGTGCATCCCGACTACTTGGTGGTTGGTCCTGATTGGTATGAACCACCGGTAGATAGATTCCCTGAAGCAAGAGTGATTTTGGTGTGTTCAATCCTCTTCGTCCATATGATAGCACGAAAGAAGAGTGGCCCAAATGCCACTGTGGCATTGATTGTGTTGTGCAAATGAAGGATGGAAGGGAGGGCAGTGGTCGTCGATTCTTTCGTTGCCCTAACGGTGGAGTAAGTTTAAAATATATATTAATTTTTCAGTAAATTATTGTCATTTTTGACCATATTTTTCTTTTTAACTAGTGTTACTTCGATGATGATAATTGCGGATACACACTCTGGGTTGACCCACCTCAATCAAGCCAACTGAAGATTACATTAAATATTTACAAGATCGAAACCGAGAGATGGTTGGTGAACTAGCGGAAATGGAGTCACAGCTATTTGAGTACATAGGTGCTACGCCCGTCTGCGACAACAAGAATTACGAATGTCCTCACCACAAGCCAAACCATAACCGTTAGAACTAGGTTTCACTAATGTAGAGCAACATGTATGCTCGCAATGTATCCTTGTAATGTATGATCTTGTACTAAGAATTTTAATAAATATGGACCAGAGTAACTATTATTGTTTTATAATTTTCATACTATAGTGCAATGAACCGTTGATGCACGAGAGTAACTATTATTTTCCACCTAATAGACAAGTCATACAACTAATAGACGAGTCGAACAATTGATGGACGAATAGTACAAGTGATGGACTAGTCGTCCACCTACTGGACAACTCGTCCACATGGTGGACGACTCGTGCACCTGATGGATGAGTCATACAAATAATGGACTTGTCATCGACATAGTGGACGACTAGTCCACCTGTTCGACGAGTCATACAACTGATGTACTAGTCGTCCACGTACTGGACGAATCGTCCACCTCGTGGACGAATCATCTATCTTCGATTGTCTATTTAAGACCACTTCGAACATTCGCCACAACCACACTTCACATACCCAACTCTTGCGGACATGGACTCACCGTACTCACCACTAAATCAAAAAGAGAGAGTTCGCGTTCCAGAGGGATTACAACCGCCAATGTGTCTATGTGGCACTGATTATCGGTTCGTGAAATATTTAAGGCTGGGAGTCACTTACGGTTTGAGACTATGGATGGGCAACAACTATGAATATGACCTCCCGCATAGGACCACGCCATTTTTCCCAAATGGTAGACATCAGGTAACATGTTTACTTCACGTATTCGTATTTTAGCTCTAATATTGATAACAACACATAACTAATCATGCAGTCTCTACCGCCCCTTTGTGAGTTCACCCTGTGACACCCTCATCTCGGGTGTCAGCATATGTTCATGTTTTATGAAGAAAAAAACATTTTAAGAAAGAAGGAACAGAGACAAGTATCAAAAGGATGGCCAACAAAGCTCTCCGAGAACACCGAAGGCAATTTCCACGGCCATCAGACCACGTGGCGTGTTCGGAGCTCATCCCCGAGAAATTGGGAGAGGTCCGCCGTTAAACTAGCTACATGGCAGGCTCGGGGGTCACCTCCACAATTGGAAAGAGGTCCGACCCTGTGGGATGCGTGTTGCCCGTGGAGCTAGCCTCTGCGGAAGAAGCAAAGGCATTTTTCATGGGACACATGTCACCTTCGGAGCTAGTCCTCGTGGAAGTCAGGGGACCGGTCGCACGGGATACGTGTTAATCTCGGAACCTATCTCCGAGAAGTCCGGATCTATTGAACACGTGTCGCCACCGGAGCTTATCTCCGGAGGTCCGTCGCTGCTGGACACGTGTCGACCTCGGGGCATGTCCCTGAGGGAAGGAAAGGCGGAAAGACCGGCACCCACACGTGGCGTGCGCGGAGCTCGTCTCCGAAAAAGAAGGAGGTCTTGATCAATTGACACGCGGCACAACCAGAGCTCGTCTCTGCGGATGAGGAGATACCAGGCCCGGAGAACACATGGAGCTTCCGGAGCTCATCGTCACGGAGGTAACGAATTCTGGAGCGGTTTTTACGCGTAAAGATACCGGTACGCAACATAAACCGATCTAAATTCCACGATGTTACCAAAGATAAGACGTTAGGATCCAACAAAGATCTGAATAAGACTCTTATTCGGGATCCAATCAGATTAGAACTCTTCTCTTCCCGATTATAAGTAGAACCCAAAACCTCTGGCCGAAACCACAAACTTCTCTTTCAAATCCTGAGCCGACGACTTAGAGCCTAGCCCTAACTCGCCGAGCAAACCATCGCTGAAGTGCAAAAAGGGAGATCATCGGAGAAGAACCAAACGGTCTGAGGAGGACCTCGAAGTCAAGAAAAACGTGAGGTAGGACTCCAATACCACCTTACGACATCATGTTGTTCATCTCTTTGCATCTGTTCTTCGATTCCTTTCGAACAGAAGCCTTTTCGTGGACAGATGACTCGATGATCAGTTTGATCTAAAAACTAGATCATCGCCACGACCACCTTTGATCCGAATACCTCTGACCATGCAAGCCATGCAAGAACACGTACAGATCAATCTAATCATAGGATAGCATGCATGTGCATTATCGCATCTAGTTTAGGGTTTTGCGCATGATATTGATTGCTGTGAATCTTGTATGCACGTGAATCCTACAATAGCAGGACAGGTTCAGGAAGCTGTCTACGACGAGCTGCAGCAGCAAGGTTTTGAGAATCAAGAACAACCGGAACCGCAAGAACAAGGCAAGTGCTCCTTGACCATGTTGATCCTATGTTTTGGGTAAAACTATTTTGTTTTGCGAAAAGGTGTGTGTGCTGAGTCAAACATGATGGGAAACCCTTTTATAGGAGTTTACTAGTTTTGGTTAAACCACCCTTGTCACCTGGGAAGTTTTATGAGTCGGGCATGGTTTTTGTTTTATGCTTCGCTGAGTCCATGGGATTGGGAAGCGAGATAGATGTGTCTAGCTAACTGCACTCGTAATGATAATGAGAAACTGATGTTAATAATGAACATGGATCGGAGGGGGATCTAGGCAAGCCTCGGTTTGTGTATGAGGTAGCATGAGATGGTGGTTTTGCTTGCCGTAGATCTAAGGACCGGTTCATGCATGCACATGCCAGGATAACAGTGCCACCACAAGGCCAAGTATGGGTGCGGCTTAGCTGAGTAATTAGGTAAGTTGCTAGAGTGTTATGGACTGTGGAAGGCGCGGGGAATGGGAGTCGAGTGAGGACTGCCCTGGGAACTGCATGGCACAAGAGGGGGCCCGTGGGTGGGAGAATTGGAGATTCTAGCCTGCCGGTGAAACCTTAGTGAGTCCATACATCTAGTAACCCCTTTGTAAAGGCTATTTTGTGATCTCTTGACCATACACCGACGGATGTGTACTGGTATAATGGAGGTTCTGCAGTCGCCGACGGGTGACGAAATCACAAACTTGTGGGTAAAGAGGTGCAAACTCTGCAGAGTTATTAAAACTATCATGATAGCCGAGCTTACGGTTACGAGCACCTGACTAAACTGCCATGATTAGATGAGATGGTTATTGGGATGGTTATTGGGATGGTTATTGGGAAGGTTCTCGGTTATGGTCATTAGTTTGGAACTGTTGAGCCCGGATGATGAGATGTTTGCATGACTGTTGGGTCATGACATGAGATTGGTCTCGGTGTGAGACGAGGTTGATTTGTGAAATGAGATGGTAGCGAATATGAGGAGGTATTCGTGAGTATGAATAAAGGATTGGTTAATGTTTGGATGGAACACGGGAAGTGATGAAGGTATGTTGGTAATTTCATACATGCTAGGAATACATTCATCTAAAGTTAAGTTGCTGTTTTATCACGGTTTTATAAATCTGCTTTTCTGCAAATAAGCCTTTTATACCTACCTTGTTTATGAGCTGCATGTCATGTGTTATTCCCGCACTTGCTGAGTACATCATTATACTCAAACTTGCATTATTATTTCTTCATCAACAGCAAGAGAAGGCTACTATGAAGACCGAGTAGAGCATTATGGCGTGTGATCTGTTCTCAACCTTGCCTGTGGAGGGAGTAGAGATGGAGCCACTTCTGCTTAGTTTTGCTTCCGCATTAGTTTTTGCTTCCGCATTTAAATAAGATTTCCGCTGCGTAGAAATAAGGACTTCCGCTGTGAGCATGGGTCCAAGACTCATGAGGTGTTGTAATAAACTATGTTATTCGTGGTAATATATATAATCTGAATTCAGTTTGTGGAACATATGTGTATGTGTGATAAACATCCTGGGAACACATATGCATTAGTTCTCGGTTCCGTGGTTTTCCACAGAATTGAGGGCGTCACACACCCGGTACATCGACAACGAGCAAACACCGGAAGACGTCGAGTACGTACACGCGATGCACAGAGCTGCTTGGGACAAGTTCCACTACGAGATGGAGTTCAAAAAGCGGGTTGAGCAAGAGAGGAAAGATGCGGCTAAACAGGTGGAGCGTCGGCGCAAACGTCAGGAATAACTTCAAAGAATCGATGAAAAGTATCGTCGCCAGGCTCAGGAGGAAGAACGCATTGCTTGCTAGGCGAGAGAGGATGAACGGGAGCGCTTACGCGAGAGACCACGTCGCGTAAGGGATGCCGGGCCAGATGCATTGTGCAAGGGAAAATATCCCCGTAGCACTCGGTAGAATCTATCACTACAGGAATTCGTCAATAGGGCGTCGGCCATATGAGCGTCGGATGGTTACAGAAACCGACACACATAAGATAAAGGCGTCGGTCAACCGACGCACTTAGCCGACGAAATATATTGGACAACTTTACCATCTAAGTGCATCGGGGCCGACACATTTAGGGAGTATGTGCGTCGGTTTCTCTCAGCCGACGCACTTAGGATTAAATGCGTCGGCCCAGTGAACCGACCCACTTAAGTCACTTATATGCGTCGGTTTCTAGAGGACCGACGCACATAAAGTGACACGTGGCGAACGCACCGAGCGCGTTTGTGTGCATCGGTCCTGCAGGAACTGACACATATAATCCACTTAAGTGGGTCGGTTATGAGGAGACCGACGCACATAACGTGTTTTGTTTTTTAAAAAAACTGCTTAATTTCTCTCCCTCCCCGGATGGGGAGCCTCCATTTTACACACAAAACAACAATATATACAGCAGAACAGATATAATTCAACAACATTTCAAACACAGCATTGTACACAAGTTTTCAAACGTTTCAAACACAAGCACAACAGTACGAAAATGAGTAAACAAAATTCAAATGTCGTTGTGGGAGCCTCCACTCGCACGTCCTGCGCTCCCATCTCCTCCACTCGCACCTCTGTCGTTGATGTTAAAGAAAGCATCGACACCTTCGGGGGTTCCATGACGAGATCCCTGCGATAAACAAATAAAATAGAAACTTAATAATGTAACATGTTAACTTCGACTAACTTAATAACATAACTTTTAAAAAGAGAAGCATGTTGGTTTGAACTCAAACTTATCAACACTCTCGTATTTCCTCTCACTCTCCCTAACTCCCTCGCCCTCACTCGCTCTCCCACTCTCTCTATCTCTTCTCCTCTCCCTCTATCTCTTTCTCTCTAGCTCCCTCTCTATCTATCTCGTCTTTTCTCTCTATCTCTTCCTCTCTTCCTCTATATATTTCTCTTCCTCTCTATCTATCACTTCTTTTCTCTCTCTGTGACACCCTCATTTCTGGTGTCAGCATATATTCATGTTTTATGAAGAGAAAACATTTTAAGAAAAGTAGGAACAGAGAAAATATCAAAAAGATAGCCAGTAAGAGCCGAATCCAGTTCACAGAGAGCGTCGAAGAACAATTTCCGTGGCCCGCTGGCCACGTGGCGTGTTCGGAGCTCATCCCTGCGAAGTAGGGAGAGGTCCGCCGCTAAAATGGCTACGTGGCAGGCTCGGGGCTCATCTCCGCAAAAGGGGAGAGGTCCGACCCTGTGGGACACGTGTTGCCCTGAGCTAAGCCTCTGCGGAAGAAGCAAAGGCATTTTCCGCAGGACACATGTCACCTTCGGAGCTAGTCACCACGGAAATTAGAAGACCAGTCGCACGGGATACGTGTCGATATCGGAGCTCACCTCCGAGAGGTCCGGTTCTATTGAACACATGTCGCCACCAGAGCTTACCTACGGGAGGTCCGTCACTGTTGGACACGTGTCTACCTCGGAGCTCGTCTCTGAGGAAAGAAGAGAGAAAAGGTCCGGCACTGACACGTGGCGTGTGCGGAGCCACCTCTGAATAAGAGAGGAGGTCCCGACCGTCAGGATACGTGGCGCACGCGGAGCTCACCTCCGAAGGAGAGGGAAGTCTTGCTCGCTTGACACGCGGCACCACCGGATCTCATCTCTGCGGAAAAGGAGAGACCAGGCCCGATGGACACGTGGAGCTTCCGGAGCTCATCACCGAGAAGGTAACGAGTTCTAAAATGGTTTTGGAATCTGTACGCGTAGAAATATCGGTACGGAGAAGAAACCGACCTGAGTTCCACAATGACACCGCAGCACATCAACTCGAGATAAGTTGTTAGGATTCAACGACGATCTCAATAGGACTCTTATTCGAAATCCAATCAGAATAGGACTCTTCTCTTCCCGATTATAAATAGAACCCGGAACCTCTAGCCGAAACCACAAACTTCTTTTCTAACTCCTGAGCCGACGACTTAGAGCCCTAGTCCCAACCCGCCGAGTAAACCATCGCCAGAGTGCAGCAAGGAAGATCGCCGGAGGAAAGCCCAATGATCTGAGGAGGACCTCGAGACCGAGAAGAACGTAAGGTAGGTCTCTAATACCACCTTACGACGTCGTTGTGTTTTCTTTGCATCTGTTCTTTGATTCCATTCGAACAGAAGCGTTCTCGTGGACAGATCACTTGATGATCAGGTTAGACAAGATCATCGCCACGTCCACCTTTGATCCGAACACCTCTGTTCATCATAAAATCCATGCAAGCCATGCAAGAACATGTACAAACCAATCTAATAAAACTAATCATAGGATAGCATGCATACGCATCATCGCATCTAGTTTAAGGTTTGTGCATGATATTGATTGCTGTGAATCTTGTATGCACGTAATCCTACATAGCAGGACAAGCTCAGGGATCTGTCTACGACGAGCTATAGCAACAAGGTTTTGAGATCCAAGAACAACCGGAACCGCAAGAACAAGGAAAGTGCTCCTTGACCATACGGATCCTATGTTTTGGGTGAAACTGTTTTGTTTTGCGAAAAGGTGTGTGTGCTGAGTCAAACATGATGGGAAACCCTTTTTATAGGAGTTTACTAGTTTTGGTTAAACCACCCTTTTCGCCAGGGAAGTTTATGAGTCGGGTATGGTTTTTGCTTTATGCTTCGCTGAGTCCATGGGATTGGGAAGCAAGATAGATGTGTCTAGCTAACTGCACTCTTAATGAAAATGGGAAAACTGATGTTGTTAATGAACATGGATCGGAGGGAGATCTAGGCAAGCCTGGGTTTGTGAATGAGGTAGAATGATATGGTGGTTTACTTGTCGTAGATCTAAGGACCGGTTCATGCATGCACATGCCAGGATAACAGTGCCACCACAAGGCCAAGTATGGGTGCGGCTTAGCTGAGTAATTAGGTAAGTTGCTAGAGTGTTATGGACTGTGGAAGGCGCGGGGAATGGGAGTCGAGTGAGGACTGCCCTAGGAACTGCATGGCACAAGAGGGGGCCCGTGTGTGGGAGAATTAGAGATTCTAGCCTGCCGGTGAAACCTTAGTGAGTCCATACATCTAGTAGCCCCTTTTTAAAGGCTATTTTGTGATCTCTTGACCATACACCGACGGTTGTGTACTAATATAATGGAGGTTCTGCAGTCGCCGACGGGTGATGAAATCACAAACTTGTGGGTAAAGAGGTGCAAACTCTGCAGGGTTCTTAAAACTATCATGATAGCCGAGCTTACGGTCACGAGCGCCTGGCCAACTGCCATGATTAGTTGGGATGGTTATTGGTTATGGTTTTGGATGGTTTGGTTATGGTTTGGTTTTTGGGACTGTTGAGTCCGGGTGAAAAGATGGTTGCATGACTGTTGAGTCAAGGCAACGATATTGGTTTCAGTTTGAGACGAAGTTGTTTATGAGATAAGATGGTAGCGAATACGAGAAGGTATTCGTGAGATGGTAGCGAATACGAGGAGGTATTTGTGAGCAAGAATGAAGTTGGTTAATGTTCGGGTGGAACATGGAAAGTGATGGAGGTATGTTGGTAATTTAATACATGCTGGGATTACATTCATCTAAAGTTAAGTTGCTGTTTTATCACGGTCTTATAAATCTGCTTTTCTGCAAATGAGCCTTTTTATACCTACCTTGTTATGAGCTACATATCCTGTTTTTCCTGCACATGCTGAGTACATCATTGTACTCAAACTTGCATTATTATTTCATCATCAGCAGCAGAAGGAGATTTCTATGGAGACCAAGTGGAGCATTAGGCGCGTAATTTGTTCTCAACCTTGCCCGTGGAGGGAGTAGAGATGGAGCCACTTCTGCTTAGATTTGCTTCCGCATTAGTTAGCTTGCTTCCGCATTAGAATAAAGACTTCCGCTATGAGCATGAGTCCAAGACTCACGAGATATTGTAATAAATTCTGTCATTCGTGGTAATATATAATCTGAATTCAGTTTTTGGAACATATGTGTATGTGTGATGAACATCCTGGGCACACATATGCATTAGTTCTCGGTTCTGTGGTTTTCCACTAAATTGAGGGCACCACAGATTGGTATCAGAGCCACGGGCAGTAGGTTACACGCCTAGATAGAAATCTCAGATTGATATTAGAGCCACGGGTTGACAGTAGGTTACACACCTAAATAGGAATCAAAGATTGGTATCAGACACAGATTGGTAGCTAAGCCACACTGACCATAGGAAGCACCCTAGGACACTTAGATTGGCTTTAAAACTACCTTGGCATAGGAAACCCGCCTTGAATAGGAGTTGTGTGAGCCATTGCAATCATTGTTTGTGATTGTGTGCTTAGTGTGAGTTGTGGGACGTCTCCAAACGTTGTCCATATCCACACGTAGGTAGAAAGAGGTGTGAGATGTTTCGGCACTTGTTCACATCTTCATATAAAGTCCAACTCACCTTGATGCATATAGTTGAGGAAAACTACCTAACTTTCTAACCCAATCTCTCTCACAGATGGTGAGAGGAAACGCCGGCCGAAGGAACGCCCGTGACAACCAAGAGGATGACCACGATGAAGTTCCTGTTAACCCCAGAGCTGGTGAAAACAACCTGGAACGGCTGATGGCCATGCAAAATCAGCTTATGCAAACCATGATCCAAACTTTGGGTCAGTTGCAGGCCAACAACAACCCCGTTCCGGCACCACCGCCACCACCACCGCCGGCTCACAACAGAGTGGGAGAGTTCATGAGGACTCGACCACCCACCTTTGCTCAAGCTAGTGATCCCATGGAGGCCGATGATTGGTTGAAATCCATGGAGAAGAAGCTTGCCATTGTTCAGTGCAATGACCGAGAGAAGGTTCTCTTTGCGTCGCACCAACTTATGGGAGCTGCCGCTAACTGGTGGGATGCCCTATGCAACGCCCATGTCGACCCAGAGACAATCACTTGGACTGAGTTCAAGGAGAGTTTCCGCTCTCATTACATCCCTGCTGGTGTAATGATGCTCAAGAGACAGGAATTTGAAGGTCTCCGCCAAGGACAGAGAAGTGTGAATGAGTACCTCAACAAGTTCACGCAACTGTCCTGGTATGCCCCCGAGGATGTAAACTCAGACCAGAGGAAGCAGTACCTGTTCATGAGAGGGTTGAACAATGAGATCCAGGTTCAGCTCCTCAACAATGACTACGTAAGCTTCCAGAAGCTGGTTAACAAGGCTATAGTGGTCGAAAGCAATATTAAAGAGATCGAGCGAGAGGGCAAGAGGAAGATGCCATACCAGCCCCAAGGGAGCAACGTACGACCTCGGTACATGCCCCCAGCTGCACCGCAGTATGGATCGACCACTCCTGCATACCGCCCTGGTTAGTCACCACAGCAACAACTCGTTGCACCAGCACCTCGCGTGCCCATGCCTCCTGCGCCCCGTCCCAACATGGGCGCCCTGCTCAAAACCCCCGCCCCAACATACCTGCTGCCGTGGGCAACAGGGCATGCTTTGCCTGCGGGGAACTGGGACACTTTGCGAACCAGTGCCCGAGGAGAGGCCCTGGACAGCAAGGTAACGTGCCCAAACAGAACCCGTGACCGAACAGAGGGGACAATCAAGGAAACCGTGGACAACAGAACTATGCTCGCGGCAACGTGAACCATGTCTCTGCTGAGGAAGCACAACAGGCTGAGGACGTCGTAATTGGTATGTTCCTTGCCAACTCCAACCCAGCCACCATCCTATTTGATTCTGGAGCATCGCATTCCTTCATATCATCCAAGTTTGTTGCCAAGCATAACCTACCCATATCCCACTTAAAATGTGCTATGTTAGTTAATTCTCCCGGTGGAGAGATGAGGACTAATATAGTATGTCCGAAAGTAAGCCTTAAAATAAGAGGGGTAGACTTCCTTGCCAACCTTATTGTCTTGAATTCCCAAGGGATTGACATTATACTCGGGATGGATTGGTTAAGCAAGCACAATGGGGTAACCCAATGTGTTGAAAGAAGTGTGCAGTTGACAAATGAGCACGACATCCGTGTCGAGTTTGAGTCAGCCCAACAAATCACTGAAAAGACAAATTTGAACCACGTTGAAGGAGCAACATTGGACAGCATTCCGGTGGTTCAGAAATTTTCGGACGTGTTCCCGGAAGAGCTTCCAGGTATGCCTCCTGATCGGGACATTGAGTTTGCCATTGATTTGGTACCCGGAACTGCACCCATAGCCAAGAGACTCTATAGGATGCCCGTCAATGAACTAGTAGAACTCAAGAAGCAAATTCAAGAACAGTTGGAGAAGGGTTTTATACGTCCAAGCTCGTCACCATGGGGAGCTCCTGTGCTCTTCGTAGACAAGAAGGATGGAACCCAAAGGATGTGCGTGGACTATAGGTCTCTCAACGAGGTGGCCATCAAGAACAAATACCCTCTGCCCCATATAGAGGACCTATTTGACCAAATGAAAGGAGCCCGAGTGTTCTCCAAGATTGATCTTCGGTCGGGATACTTCCACCTGAAGATTAAGCCCTCCGATATACCCAAGACAGCCTTTCGAACACGGTATGGTTCGTATGAATATACCGTCATGTCTTTTGGGTTAACAAATGCACCTGCATACTTCATGTACCTTATGAACAAGGTTTTCATGGAGTACTTGGATAAGTTCATCGTGGTTTTCAGCGACGACGTTATGGTGTATTCAAAAAGTGAGGAGGAGCATGAAGAACATTTAAAATTGACCTTGCAGAAATTGCGTGAGCATCAATTGTATGCCAAGCTTAATAGTGTCAATTTTGGCTAAAGGAAATATCATTCCTAGGCCACATTATCTCCAAGGAAGGGGTATCGGTTGATCCTGGAAAAGTGAGAGATGTTCTGAAATGGGACCAACCGCAGAGCGTGAGGGATATTCGGAGTTTTCTTGGGATGGCTGGATACTACCGACGTTTCATTAAGGACTTCTCTAAGGTAGCAAAGCCTATGACGGAGTTACTAACGAAGGTAAAAGTCTTCCAATGGACACCAGCTTGCCAAGGAAGTTTTGAGGAACTCAAGAAAAGGCTAACCACAGCACCGGTTCTGGTATTGCCGGACGTAGGTAAGAGCTTTGACATATATTGTGACGCATCCAGATAGGGGCTCGGATGTGTGCTCATGCAAAAGGGACAAGTGGTAGCCTATGCCTCACGACAATTAAAGAAGCACGAGCTCAATTATCCTACACATGACTTGGAGCTAGCAGCAGTAGTGCATGCATTTAAGATTTGGAGACATTATATCCTTGGTCATCGATGTGAGATCTATACGGATCATAAAAGCCTCAAGTACATATTTACCCAAACGGACTTGAATTTGAGGCAACGTCGATGGTTGGAACTCATCAAGGATTACGATGTTGGAATCAACTATCACCCTGGGAAGGCCAATGTAGTAGCTGATGCATTGAGCCGAAAGGGAGCATGTCACTAACTCACGGTTCGGGAGCTACTACCCGAACTACGTAAGGAATTCAAACGGTTGCACCTCGGATTCTTGAACAACATGGAAATGATGGAGATCCACTCCTCATTGGAGCAAGAGATAAGAGATGGCCAAGCAACGGATGAGGAGATCAAGGAGATCAAGGAAAGAATCCGACAAGTAATAGAGAAGGATTTCAAAGAAGATGAGAAGGGTACGCTTTGGCTAGGAAAAAGGATTTGTGTGCCTAACGGGGAGCACCTCCGCAACATGATATTGAAGGAGGCACATGACTCACCCTATTCCATACATCCCGGAAGTACCAAAATGTACAAGGACTTGAAGACTTGTTATTGGTGGGATGGTATGAAAAGGGATATAGCTGAATATGTTGCCCTATGCGACACATGCCAATGGGTGAAGGCCGAACATCAAAGACCCGCTGGATTGTTGCAACCCTTGAAGGTACCCGAATGGAAGTGGGAGGACGTCAATATGGATTTCATCGTTGGATTGCCACGTACTCAGTTGGGTTACGACTCCATCTGGGTTATCGTGGACCGATTAACAAAAATCACCCATTTTCTCCCTTTAAGGGCCAAGTACAACGTTGCACAATTAGCCGAGTTGTACATGGAGTAGATCGTGTGTCATCATGGAGTCCCGAAAAGGATAATCTCAGATCGAGGTTCTCATTTTACTTCTAGATTCTGGAGGAAGCTGCAGAAAGCTATGGGTACACGACTGGATTTTAGCTCCGCCTATCACCCACAAACCAATGGGCAAACCGAAAGGACAAACCAAATTTTGGAGGACATGTTGAGAGCTTGCGCCTTGAAATTTGGGCGTAGTTGGGATAGGAGTTTACCGTAGGCCGAATTCTCCTATAACAACAGCTACCAAGCTAGCTTGAAGATGTCGCCTTTCGAAGCATTATACGGTAGACGGTGTAGAACACCGTTGTTCTGGAACGAAACCGGAGAGAACCAAGTGTTTGGACCCGAAGTGCTACAAGAAGCTGAAAAACAAGTCCAAACAATACGAGAGAACTTAAAGGCTGCTCAGTCACGACAGAAAGGCTATGCGGATAATAGGCGAAGAAAGTTGACCTTCGAAGTAGGAGACTTCGTATATCTTAAGGTGTCGCCTATCCGAGGCCAAAGACGTTTCAACGTCAAAGGCAAGTTAGCACCTCGCTACATCGGACCATTTAAGATTTTGGACAAGCAAGGAGAAGTAGCCTATCAACTAGAGCTGCCAATGCACCTCTCCGACGTACATGACGTGTTTCATGTATCCCAACTCAAGAAGTGCTTGAGAGTACCAGAGGAGCAAATACCAATGGAAGAGCTTGAACTTCAAGAAGACCTGACTTATGCGGAACACCCTGTCAGAATTTTGGACGTGAAGGAAAGGGTCACCAGAAACAAAGTAATTCGATGGTGCAAGGTGCAATGGAGCCATCACACCGAAGCTGAAGCCACATGGGAGCGTGAAGAAGACATCAAGGCAGAATTTCCTTATCTGTTCTCTACTAACGAATCTCGAGGGCGAGATTCAATTTAAGGGGGGTAGATTTGTGTCACCCTCATTTCTGGTGTCAGCATATATTCATGTTTTATGAAGAGAAAACATTTTAAGAAAAGTAGGAACAGAGAAAATATCAAAAAGATAGCCAGTAAGAGCCGAATCCAGTTCACAGAGAGCATCGAAGAACAATTTCCGCGGCCCGCTGGCCACGTGGCGTGTTCGGAGCTCATACCTGCGAAGTAGGGAGAGGTCTGCCGCTAAAATGGCTACGTGGCAGGCTCGGGGCTCATCTCCGCAAAAGGGGAGAGATCCGACCCTGTGGGACACGTGTTGCCCTGAGCTAAGCCTCTGTAGAAGAAGCAAAGGCATTTTCTGCAGGACACATGTCACCTTCGGAGCTAGTCACCACGGAAATCAGAAGACCAGTCGCACGGGATACATGTCGATCTCGGAGCTAACCTCCGAGAGGTCCGGTTCTATTGAACACATGTCGCCACCAGATCTTACCTACGGGAGGTCCGTCACTGTTGGACAGGTGTCTACCTTGGAGCTTGTCTCTGAGGAAAGAAGAGAGGAAAGGTCCGGCACTGACACGTGGCGTGTGCGGAGCCACCTCTGAATAAGAGAGGAGGTCCCGACCGTCAGGATACGTGGCGCACGCGGAGCTCACCTCCGAAGGAGAGGGAAATCTTGCTCGCTTGACACGCGGCACCACCGGAGCTCGTCTCTGCGGAAAAGGAGAGACCAGGCCCGATGGACACGTGGAGCTTCTGGAGCTCATCACCGAGAAGGTAACGAGTTCTAAAACGGTTTTGGAATCTGTACGCGTAGAAATATCGGTACGGAGAAGAAACCGACCTGAGTTCCACAATGACACCGCACCAAATCAACTCGAGATAAGTTGTTAGGATTCAACAACGATCTGAATAGGACTCTTATTTGGAATCCAATCAGAATAGGACTCTTCTCTTCCCGATTATAAATAGAACCTGGAACCTCTGGCCGAAACCACAAACTTCTTTTCCAACTCCTGAGCCGACGACTTAGAGCCCTAGTCCCAACCCGCCGAGTAAACCATCACCGGAGTGAAGCAAGGAAGATCGCCGGAGGAAAGCCCAACAATCTGAGGAGGACATCGAGACCGAGAAGAACGTAAGGTAGGTCTCCAATACCATCTTACGACATCGTTGTGTTTTATTTGCATCTGTTCTTTGATTCCTTTCGAACAGAAGCCTTCTTGTGGACAGATCACTTGATGATCAGGTTAGACAAGATCATCGCCACGTCCACCTTTGATCTGAACACCTCTGTTCATCATAAAATCCATGCAAGCCATGCAAGAACATGTACAAACCAATCTAATAAAACTAGTCATAGGATAGCATGCATACGCATCATCGCATCAAGTTTATGGTTTGTGCATGATATTGATTGCTGTGAATCTTGTATGCACGTTGTCGGTACCCTCGATATGGGGTACCCCCGCGCACAGGGGAAAATGCCTAAGGACCTCGCCCTTCTCCGCAGGGAGAGCTCTGAAGGCGCCACGTGTCCAACGGGGCCGGACCTCCCTCTCCTCAAAAGAGAGCTCCGGACCTGCCACGTGGCCAACTGCAGCCGGACCTCCCCCTCCACGGGGAGAGCTCCGAAGGCTGCACGTGTGCCGCGGGGCCGGACCTCCCTCTCCTCAGAGGAGAGCTCCGGGCCCGCCACGTGGCCAGCAGCAGCAGGACCTCCCCCTCCGTGGGGAGAGCTCCGAAGGCTCCATGTGTCCCGCGGGGCCGGACCTCCCTCTCCTCAGAGGAGAGCTCCGGGCCCGCCACGTGGCCAACAGAGCAACGCTGCCTGCCCCCGCGTGGTAGGCAGCAGGCGTAAAGACGCGCCATACCTTGCCCGTACAAGGTATTCAAGGCCCGCGCCTTCCCAAGACGCGGAGACGCGGAGCACGCCTCTGTCAGGTGTCGTTGCGACCAGTCACATCGCAGACTGACGCGTCACGTCAGAGCCTACCCGCCAATAAACACAGCAACAAGACATCCCCTGCCACCCCTGCCATCATCAACCACTACGACTAGCTTGCAGCATGGGCAGGGCGGCAGAATGAAGACTCGGAAGCCTTCACTAGAGACAACTACCGGCATAACTGCAGATACGGTAGACGGCAGGCAATCTCCCCGGGACCACCTGTCGGGTCCCGGGCCCACCTTGTAAGCCACTCGAGACATGGACTATAAAAGGCTCGGGTAGGCGACGTTAGCAAGGGTTCGAACTCTGTTGACTCACACTCTAGACATCACTCACACTCAAGCTCAGGACTCGGGTTCTGAGTAGCAAGCAATACAGCGAGCACCTCTGCTCACTGTGGACGTAGGGTTTTACGCTCCGGCGGCCTGAACCACGTAAAACTCCCCGTGTCAAGATTCTTCCTCAATCGTCCCTATGCTGAAGCTCTCCACGGGTGACTAGCCCCTCTGAAAAAGAACCTCCGCGGGCTGCCCAGTGCAGGCCCGGGGGAAGTGTCGGCTACACACTTCGACATTTGGCGCGCCAGGTAGGGGGCTTTTCCCTTGCGCGACGAGCTTTTGCCGGCGTAGATGACCAAGCTTCCTTCAGCGGCAAGCTCTCCTCCCCCGCGTTCACGACGGACCGTGACTAGCGGGGACTACATCTCGACACACTCTGGACGGAGTGTGTCGGCACAAGCTGGAAGCCAGCAGCCGACTCCGGCAGCGCCGACTCCGGCAACGCAGGCTCCAGCGAGTGTGAGATCCTCTGCAGCGCTGAGCGTCCCCCACGGGGGCGCGCTAGCTGCAGCAAGAGCGCTATTGCGCAATCCACCTGCTGGGGACACACCTCAGTCAGCGACCCAGCAGTGGATTCGCGAGGTAGACTGTCTCGTAGTCGCCGCCACAAACCCTCGACTTCGGCGGGGACGACGCCCCGGCCAACCGGCTATGTCGCTGGTGCGCACGCCAACGGTTGATGGGAAGAAGGCAGATTCCAGCTCCACCAGGCTCCCATCGACGGACCTGAGGACAGAGCTGGAACGATGCCATTTGGGCAAGAATGCCCGAGTGTTCATTGAGCGACGGCGAGAAAGGCGTCGCAACCAAGAGGCCGGCGTCAGCATGACGTCTGCCTCAACCCTGCCTGAAGCGCAGACGTTCGCTACGCAATCTCTGCCCCAGGCATACGCCGCGCAGCATGTGCCCCAGCCATATGCCCTACAAGCGGTGCCCCCGGTCTATGGCGCAGCCTTGCCCATACTGGGGTACACAGTGCCAGCAGCAAACCAAGCGTTCACGGCACCAACGCCTGCAGCAACAGGAGCAGGATGTGCAGCCCTGGCGCCACACCTTCGCTTCGCGAGGTGGCCGCGCAAGTTTCGGCCGCACCTGCCCGAGAAGTACGATGGCAGCGTCAACCCGGCGGAGTTCCTCCAGATCTACTCCACTGCCGTCCTTGCTGCAGGAGGGGACGAGGCCGTCATGGCCAACTACTTCCCGGTCGCCTTGACCAGCCCAGCACGGTCTTGGCTCATGAACCTCCCCCAGGGTTCCATAACCTCTTGGGGAGAGCTCTGCCGGCAGTTCACTGCCAACTTCGGCAGCTCTTACACCCGGCCTGGCACGGAGCTCGACCTCCACACCATCCAGCAACAACCTGGAGAGATGCTGCGCTCCTTCATCCAGCGGTTCTCCCAGGTACGCAACACCATCCCGCACATCCAAAGTGCTTCTATGGTGGTGGCGTTCCGGCAGGGTGTCTGGGATGAGAAGATGCTTGAGAAGCTCGCGACCAGAGAGGTTCGCGACGTCTCAGAGCTCTTCAGCCTGGCGGACAAGTGCGCCAGGGCAGCTGAAGGGCGGAACTGGCACTCTCTGCCAGCCTCCGAGTCAGGAGGACAGCCCGGATCTGGCGCTGCTTCCTATGGAGGCGGCAAGAAGATCAAGAACCGGGGTGGTGGCAAGATGAAACCACCGGCTGCGGCTCCAGTTGCTGCAGCAGCAGCACCCAGTGGGGCTCGGGGGCCACGCCCTGACAAAAGGCAGTGACAGTCACCAGCTCTAGAGGGAAACCAAGGTGAACTGTGCCCCGTGCACGGCACCAGCTACCATACTGCTGCTGAGTGCCGGGACATCCAGAGGCTCACAGAGCGCTTCTGCAAAGGGAGGCAGCTGCGAGCTGATGCCCCGCCCTTCCGTCAAAGGGAGGGCAAGCAGAAGGTCGACGCCCCAGACAACATCGGCCACCAGGTGGGGTTTTAGGAGCCTCAGCGCGCCATAAAGACGGTGCACAACGGTGAGGACTCCAGCTCCAGTGATGACGAGCCGGGGCAGTAGCCGACTACGGCTGCCCCGAAAAATTAGTGGAGACTGCACTGCTGCGATATCAGCCTTGGAGAAGCTCCAAGCAGTTGCAGCAGCCCAAGCACCAGCCCCGGCGGTGCAGAACCGGGCCTGCTCCACCCGAGTGCACGTCTCTGTGCCTCGGCGTCACCTACCGGGGGCCACCCAGGATCTGTCAACCTCTTGACGGCCTTAGCCAAAAGGGGAAAGACATCTTGGGTCTCCCAAGAAGAGTTCGGGTCCTCCTACCTCTTGATGGCCTTAGCCAGAAGGGGAAGGTACCCCGGGGCTCCCGGGAGAAGCCGCGCTGGATCTGCTCCAGCATGAAGATATCTAACTCGTCGGCGAGGCACGAGTGCAGGTAACACCCCACAACGCACGGCCCGGCTGGTGCGCTAGCACTACCGCCAAAGGACCAAGCGCGTCAGGGACCTGCGAGAAGGCAACCTGGTGCCGCGGCACACACTTTCCCGCGAAGGACCTATAAACTCTCCCCCAGCCGGGAAGGTCCCTTCCAACTCACGAAAGTTGCCGTCCCAGGTGCACACGCCTTTCAACCGAGGATGGGATCCGTTCCTGAACCCTTGGAGCATGGAACATCACAGTAAGTTCTACCTCCTGAGCATTAGTAGAACAGGCCTTTACCTTTCTGTAATAAATCACATAGAGTTCAGGAACAGCGCTCAGAGCAGCTAAGCCTCAGGGGACGGTCCAGGACTACATCCAGCTTGGCCTGGTTCTGACCCCAAGCACGTAGAGTCTTGCTTCCCTTCTTAATGGGGTGGGTCATTGCCTCCATGTACAACCTGCCTTCCTCCTATGGGCATTTACACAGAAACCTATTCTACCTCGCTCTCACTTATGTGCTCATTTAAATTACGCATTAATTTTTATGACTGCACTTTCTATGTATGCTCATCGTACATTTAGCTCCCCTTTCCCGCTCTCATCCATAGTCAGCATTTGCTATCCTACCGAAGGCGTTTGCGCTTGAGGCACCTGCCAATGGCCAGGGGGCCTCTCGGGCCTCCCCCAGGCAGGTGTTGCGGTGCCAGTTGGTCACCTCCAGGAAAGGCGTGAGCCGTGCATGGGGGGTCCAGGGTGCGTATCCCTCTTAGCCGGCTCTGTACCCAAAGCGTGTGCATCCTGCCCTCTAGAGGTCCAGGGGAGTACAGCCGCTTTGCCTGGTTTTGTACCCAAAGCCTGTGCACTTTGCTTCCCCGGTGTATGGTCCGGTACTAGGGGCCGGATGGTCGTACCCTGACCTCGGAGGGAGCCGAATCCCCAGTGCCTCGCGCACAGAATTGCCCAAGCCCCGTATACCGGACTAGGACCGTAGCCGAATAAGACTAAGGGACGGGGAGGGGTGAACCCCCCGAGGAGAATTACGTTTCCTCTACCTGTATGCTAAACCTCCAGGTTCTAGCTACGGGGACCGCGTGAAGGGGGGAACAAGGAGCTATCGACTACTCCAGCGCAAGACCGAAGGATCCGGGTTTCGCCCCTTCCGCAGGGACGAGCCCCGAAGACCCCACGTGTACAGCGGGGCTGGAACTCCCCTCTCCTCAGGAGGAGCTCCGGGCCCGCCACGTGGCCGGCAGAAGCCGGACCTCCCCTTCCACCGGGAGAGCTCCGAAGGCTCCACGTGTCCCACGGGGCCGAACCTCCCTCTCCTCAGATGGGAGCTCCGGGCCCGTCACGTGGTCGGCAGATCCGGACCTCCCCATTCTCATGAGGCGAGTTCCGGAGACCTCCGGGGCCCTAAATACAGGACCCAGGGAAGGTGTCTGTGCAAAGCTTCAAGATTGGTGAAGGCCTCTGAGTACCTTGCGGAGCTGAGGGCTCGGCCAGGCAAAACCAAGAAGAAGACAAAAGCGCAACAGACACAAAAAGTCACAAGAGTCTATTTGTTCATGGCTCCATGAGCTGGACTACAAACTCAATAAAAAAAAGATGATACAAGTCCTAGGGTTCCCCAGGCTCGCGTCGGAACCTAGAGGCTACAAGGGCGGCCACATCCCCGACTTCATCCCTGGCAGTCTCCTCCCACTCCGTGGCAGGGCCCTATCCCGCTGGCTCTAGTGAGAAGGATGGGTCCCAGCTCCTGAAGCATGCCAACACGTGCGTGGCAACCTCCACGGCCTGACCCCGTCCCTCTGCCTCGAGCTCGCCGGCGACCACCGCATCTAGCCTGCTCAGCTTGGCGCCGATTGACTCCAGCGCGGGGATCACTTCGGCCACCTTCAGCGCAGGGGCCGCCGTCTTCACCGGGCTGAAGCCAAGGGGGACCATGGCGGACCCTGCCTGGTCGACAAAGCTCGAGACCGCAGGGGCCTCAGAAGACCGTGAGGCCAAGAGCTCCTCTACCTCGCGGCAGGCTGCCAGCAAGGCATCGTGGCTCCCCTCGAAGAATTCCTTCTCCTTGGCCGCCAGGGAGCTTTCCTAAAGGCGGAGAGTCTGGGCAAGCCGCTCCAACTCTGAAGCCCGGAAGTCGGCAGCCAGCTCCTAATCCAGGATCGCCTGGCGCTCCCGGGAGACCTGCTCCTCCCTCGAGGAAAGGTCTGCCTTCCAGGCCTCTAGCTCCGTAGCCCAGGCCCGCAGGTCGCCCTCGCCCGCCTCCAGCCGTGCGGCGACTCTCTCTGCCTCGGTCGCCACGGAGCGCTCCTGATCCGCAATGGCGCACTCACGGCGCCCCAGCCTCCGCCGCACCTCTTCCAGGGCAGAGAAGTTCTCCTCGGCCCGGGCATGCGCCTCAAGGGCCTCCCTATGGAGCCTCCACGTCTCGGAGTCCAGACGGTTGACAGCCGCTTCTGTCGGTCGAGGAGCGCCTCCATGATATCAAGCGACTCCCGCCTGGAGTCGAGCTCCCCCTTGACCTTCGCGGTCCGCTCCCGCAAAAGGTTCCCCCCAGCTGAGGAGGCGATCCCTCTCAACAACCTGCTCCTCTCGCTCGCGACCGAGCACGACCAAGACCTGCCAGACGCTCGTCTGGGTGAGCACGAGAGTGTCTGCTAGGGGCAGTGGGGCAGCAGAGGCCGGAGCGGCGCCCCCGACCTCCTCCATCACGTCGTCTTCACGAGAAGACGACGCACCGGCAACCGGGATGAGACGCCGGTCAGGAGAAGCCGGCGCCGGGGCTTCGACAGCCGGACCCGCCAAACCCTCACCGACAGCGGGTTCCTGAGCCGGTGGAGAAGGACGAGTGGAGGGAGTCGACGCTGCCATAGAAGCCGGGCCGCCTGATACAGGAGGAACCTGCGCTGGCTAAGGGGCCGCGGCAACCGTCTCGGCAAGGGGAGTCGACGCTACCATAGAATCCGGGCAGACTGGTACAGGAGAAACTTGCGCTGGCTTGGGGGTCGCGGCAACCGTCACGGTTTCCAAGCGCTGCGGCGCAGACTCCCCATCAGTCGGGGATGGCCGAGAAACACGAGCACTCCAACGGGCTCTGAACCCCGCTTCCGAGCCGGGGTAGGACCACTATAGCCCACCGTCGCTGCCGATGGCTGCCCCGCAGTTGCCCGGACTGACGGAGCAAGGGATGCTTCTGAAGCACCCCTCGACGCGTCAGCAGTTTCCTTGGAGACTCCACCGCCTGAGGAGGGAGGACACGACACCCGGGAACCTTCAGCCCGTTGTCGCTCAAGAGGAGTCCCGTCGGGATGATGAGCCCGAGACCTCTTGGGGTCGCCACCAGACGGGGCGCCACCTCCAGAAGCAGGGCGTGCAGGCGCCCTGGATCCCTGACTCGGCGCAGACGCCGCCGCTGGAGGAGATCGAGCGCGCTTCTTCTCTGGAGGCGGGTTGGAAGCCATGGTAGAAGACAAAGGCGCGAGAACTCAAGGAAGGTATAAGCGCTGGGAAGTGCGAAGGGAAGCCGCAATGCAGGTAAGATCCCTTTTAAAACTTCCCAGGTGCGATTCAAAGCGATTCGAAACTCTTTGAATACGCCGCTTGGGCAACCGCTTTGGCTCCAAGACCAAGCGTCGATGATAAGTGGACCCAAGTCATCCATTTGAAGTGGTGGGCTAAGAAGTCAGTCCCCCAAGGAGACGAGCCGGCAAGGCGCTTCGGCGGTTCCCGAAAAAAGCGCCACAACGTGCAGAAGTGGCAGCCTTGGGAACCGCCGTAGTAAAAGCAACCATCAAGTGGGCTCACGCTCCCACAATCCTGCGACTGTTCGCGCTCCGGCAACGGTCAATGCAGGACTTAGAGAAGGTGCGCGGAATGGAAGAGATGGAGGCCCCACATCGGGCTCGCTATCTCCCCCGAGATGGTCCCGGGGGCCACTGTCGGTACCCTCGATACGGGGTACCCCCGCGCACAGGGGAAAATGCCTAAGGACCTCACCCTTCTCCGTAGGGAGAGCTCCGAAGGCGCCACATGTCCAGCGGGGCCGGACCTCCCTCTCCTCAGAGGTGAGCTCCGGACCCGCCACGTGGCCAACTGCAGCCGGACCTCCTCCCTCCGTGGGGAGAGCTCCGAAGGCTCCACGTGTCCCGCGGGGCCGGACCTACCTCTCCTCAGAGGAGAGCTCTGGGCCCGCCATGTGGCCAGCAGCAGCCGGACCTCCCCCCTCCGCAGGGAGAGCTCCAAAGGCTCCACGTGTCCCGCGGGGCCGGATCTCCCTCTCTTCAGAGGAGAGCTCCGGGCCCGCCACGTGGCCAGCAGAGCAACGCTGTCTGCCCCCGCGCGGTAGGCAGCAGGCGTAAAGACGTGCCATACCTTGCCCATACAAGGTATTCAAGGCCCACGCCTTCCCAAGACGCGGAGACGCGGAGCACGCCTCTGTCAGGTGCCGTTGCGCCCAGTCACATCGCAGACTGGCGCGCCGCGTCAGAGCCTACATGCCAATAAACACAGCAACAAGACATCCCCTGCCGCCCCTGCCATCATCAACCACTATGACTAGCTTGCGGCATGGGCAGGGCGGCAGAACAAAGACTCGGAAGCCTTCGCCAGAGATAACTACCGGCATAACTGCAGATACGATAGACGGCAGGCAATCTCCCCGGGACCACCTGTCGGGTCCCGGGCCCACCTTGTAAGCCACTCGAGCCTTGGAATATAAAAGGCTCGGGTAGGCGACGTTAGCAAGGGTTCAAACTCTGTTGACTCGCACTCTAGACATCACTCACCCTCAAGCTCAGGACTCGGGTTCTGAGCAGCAAGCAATACAGCGAGCACCTCTGCTCACCGTGGACGTAGGGTTTTATGCTCCGGCGGCCTGAACCACGTAAAACTCCCCGTGTCAAGCTTCTTCCTCAATCGTCCCTACGCTGAGGCTCTCCGCGAGTGACTATCCCCTCCGAAAAAGAACCTCCGTGGGCTGCCCAGTGCAGGCCTGGGGGGAGTGTCGGCTACACACTTCGACACACGTAATCCTACATAGCAGGACAAGCTCAGGGAGCTGTCTACGATGAGCTGCAGAAACAAGGTTTTGAGATCCAAGAACAACCGGAACCGCAAGAACAAGGCAAGTGCTCTTTGACCATATTGATCCTATGTTTTTGGTGAAACTGTTTTGTTTTGCGAAAAGGTGTGTGTGCTGAGTCAAACATGATGGGAAACCCTTTTTATAGGAGTTTACTAGTTTTGGTTAAACCACCCTTGTCGCCAGGGAAGTTTATGAGTCGGGTATGGTTTTTGCTTTATGCTTCGCTGAGTCCATGGGATTGGGAAGCAAGATAGATGTGTCTAGCTAACTGCACTCGTAATGAAAATGAGAAAACTGATGTTGTTAATTGTCACACCCGGTTTCTCCGAAGAACAACCGAGTGAATATCACATGTATGCCAGGATCGTTTTCTCATACATGTGATGACAAATAGTGAAGCATCATTTATTACAAGCCAGGTGTCGAATATAAATAAGTCTTACATAGCATACGTCTCGATGGACGATAATAAGTTCATAATATGTAAATAAAACAGCAGCGGAAATATTATTCTTGTGGGCTCCGTCACAGGCGTTGCCCGGGGGACTCCATGAACCTAGAAACCTTCTTCGGGTCCAAAGTCTTGATCATTAAACACCACATCATTCTCTTGACCTGAGCAGCAATATAAACCAGCAAATATGCAAGGTTGAGTACCGTTGGTACTCAGCATGTGTGGGAAAGTTATGTCATGGATGGCTAGAACAAGGAGAGGTTGAACTCATGGTTGAAGCACTACGCAATTATTGCCTACCACCTTAGCTTATTAAGCACCTACATTACTACATAGGTGAAATGATCCCAATCTCCCATCCCATCATCATAATCAAATAACCATAACATCATTTCCAATGTTAAGCTCCCCGCTTAACATCCACAACTTCCAAAGCCAATCACCCTCTAATCATGAATAAGTCCAAGCCGCTCTTGACCGTGAGCACGGCTGTCATGACAGTTTTGACTCTGCAGAGTTTGCACCACTGTACCCACATGTAGTGATTTCATCCCCCGTTGCCGGGTGGACTAGAAGAACCTCTATTATGCCAGTGGCTACGAACCACATCCACACTTCCCAGGTGTGTAGCCAGGAGATCACTACGAAGCCTTTACAAAGGGATTCCCGATGAGCGTGGGCCCACTGAGGTTTCACCCCTAACAGCATACAAGAGGCTCCAACCCCGCTGCAGTGGCCCCCCCTTGTGCCTTGTGGTTCATATGGTAGTCCAGCTGACACCTATTCCCCGCACCATCCAACACACCCATACTACGCCGGGGATACACCTAATTAATTGGCCAAGCTGCCCCATCTCAGCATGTGGTTGGCACGGTAAAGCCAGGTTACATGCTCCATGAACCGGTCCTTAGGATCCAGGCAAGTACTAAACACAAACCCGAGTCTCGTGCACCCAGCACCAACCAAATCATCCAACTTGCCTTGATCCCTACCTCTACATAACTCATAACATCTCATTCAAGAGTAAAGTAAATAAATTGATGATCTCATATCCCAATTATCCCATTCTAAGCATGGCTAAGCATATGCATAATAATAAATGACATGATAAAATAAATCCCAACCCAAGCTACAAGGAAACAAGGTAATGCAATTCTAGGGAAACTTCCTAGCATGGGTTTCATATTTCAATTGACAATGCAAATAATTCTATCTACACATCCTAGCATAGGATCAAAGTGGTCAAGGAAACTTGCCTTCTTCCTACTGCTTTGGGAATGGAAAGTCTTGTTCTTGGAAGGAAAGAACTTGCTCTGGGGTAGGTTCTATTTATGTCAACACACATAGCAAAAAGAAAACAACAATCCATAAGACATAGTTCACACTTTCACCTCATACAAACCACACATTCACATCTATGAAAGTCATTCACATTTCTCTGTGTTGTGGTTACTCTATGTGTGTTGATTTTTGGCTTACATGCACTTTTAAACATGTTCATATGGTTTCTAACTTTTGTATTCAGATTTATGTTTGTACACTATATATAAATTCCCAATTTAAACAAATTCTTTAATACCCTCTTTAGCTACAAGAGTGCATGCAAGGTAATTTCCTACTCCAAATGGTTTTCAGGCCTTCTACCAACCCTAAACTGAATTCTTTGGATTTTGGAAACTTCATTTATCATTTTCTAATTATTCACACCTAGCTTGCTATATTTTCAGATTTATTTCCTATGCCTAAATGTGAACTTTATTAGGAAAATAGTAAGACACCTCATCTAAACATAATAGGTTCTGATCTAAAATATTAAATAATATATTTTTGAACTTCTCCTCTGATGTGAACTATTTTACATTTATTTTACCAATTTTCAGAGTTATTCTCTAACCTAAAAATGTGTCCCTATAACTAATAAATGTGAATTATCAATTAGACAGATTCATTTCAGCTTAAAATCTATTTTTAACTCACTCCAAAGTTTTCCAAGTGCTATGAGAGTTTAAATTTGAATTTACAATGTGTTTGTCCCATCTTATTCAAATTCCTAAATTTAATACCATATAGGGTTAAAAAGGTAAACTCACCCCACTACAGGGTCTATTATATTATTTCATAAATTTCCAGGGGCCTAACTATGCATAACAGAGGGGTTTTCCAAATTTTTATTAAGTCCAGGGGCTAAACCCCACTACAGGGTCTATTATATTATTTCATAAATTTCCAGGGGCCTAACTATGCATAACAGAGGGGTTTTCCAAATTTTTATTAAGTCCAGGGGCTAAAACTGATTTTTAATTGAATTTACATGAATTTTTGAAGTTCTAGGGGCTAGATCAGAAGTTTCCGGGGCTAGCTCATATTTTCCGAGATCCCCAGGATGTAGCGCGTAAGAATCCTGGCCTTTATAATGCGGGGCTGACGTGGACCGTCCGATTTAAAACAGACGGCTGAGATTATAACGTCGAACCGGTACGCGGGGATTTAAATTCTACCGTGCGATTTAAAATAGACGGCGCACAAGCAGCCACGTCGCTCTGATCGAGCGCGGGCGGCGCTGCCCGATGGCGCGCGGCGGCGGAAGGTGGCGATCTCGCCGGAAAACTTCGGATCTTCGTCAATTCTTCCTAAAACTGGGATTTCATGGCATAGATCGGTAGAGGGGAGGTCGGGGATGTCACCTCGTGGTTTTTCTTGAGCTTGGAGGTCCTGAAAGGTGGTCGGCGACGAGGTCCGAGGTGAATTCACATCGATGCTCGTCGGCGCTGTGTTTGGAGCGCAAACCACCGAGTTTTCTGCACCTGCGTGATTCCCGGGAGGCGGTGGAACACGATCGGCGCGTTAGATCAGAGAACCCGAGCAAAGATCGAGAGAAAACGGTGATCGGAGCTTCGGTTCTCACCGGGAGGAAAAACAGCCGATCGCGGGTGAAAATCGGGACGATGCCGGTGTTTGTATAGCCGGGTGAGGGCGGCGGGTTTGTTTAGATTGAGTTTGAGTCGTCTGGGACCGGGAGTCGGGCTGGGGGACGCGGAATTCCGGGTTGGTTACGATCGCGCGCGCGCCGAAGAGTTTGGCAGTTGGCGCGAGCGGGAGGTCGGGGATGACAGGAGGGCCCCGCATGTCAGTGAGAGGGAGAGGGGGCGCGCGGCTGTGGGCTGGCGCGGGGGGGGGGGGGTGGGTGGGCCGGCTGGTGGGTTTCGGCCCACTGGCCGGGGGGTTTGTTTTTTTTCTTTTTCTTTTTCTTTTCTGTTTTGAGTTTAATTTGAATTCCAATTTGAATTTGAATTTCTGCACCACATGCAAATACGTCCAAAAATTTTTAAATCCCCCTCTTAACAGGTTTTGGGGTGTTACATTAATGACCATGGATCGGAGGGAGATCTAGGCAAGCCTGGGTTTGGGAATAAGGTAGAATGAGATGGTGGTTTACTTGCCGTAGATCTAAGGACCGGTTCATGCATGCACATGCCAGGATAACAGTGCCACCACAAGGCCAAGTATGGGTGCGGCATAGCTGAGTAATTAGGTAAGTTGCTAGAGTGTTATGGACTGTGGAAGGCGCAAGGAATGGGAGTCGAGTGAGGACTGCCCTGGGAACTGCATGGCACAAGAGGGGGCCCGTGGGTGGGAGAATTGGAGATTCTAGCCTGCCGGTGAAACCTTAGTGAGTCCATACATCTAGTAGCCCCTTTGTAAAGGCTATTTTGTGATCTCTTGACCATACACCGACGGTTGTGTGCTGGTATAATGGAGGTTCTGCAGTCGCCGACGGGTGACCAAATCACAAACTTGTGGGTAAAGAGGTGCAAACTCTGCAGGGTTCTTAAAACTATCATGATAGCTGAGCTTACGGTCATGAGCGCCTGGCCAACTTCCATGATTAGTTGAGATGGTTATTGGGATGGTTATTGGTTATGGTTTTGGATGTTTTGGTTATGGTTTGGTTTTAGGACTGTTGAGTCCGGGTGACAAGATGGTTGCATGACTGATGAGTCAAGGCAACGAGATTGGTTTCGGTGTGAGACGAAGTTGTTTATGAGATAAGATGGTAGCGAATACGAGAAGGTATTCGTGAGATGGTAGTGAATACGAGGAGGTATTCATGAGCAAGAATGAAGTTGGTTAATGTTCGGGTGGAACATGGAAAGTGATGGAGGTATGTTGGTAATTTAATACATGCTGGGATTACATTCATCTAAAGTTAAGTTGCTGTTTTATCACGGTTTTATAAATCTGCTTTTCTGCAAATGAGCCTTTTTATACCTACCTTGTTATGAGCTACATATCATGTTTTCCCGCACTTGTTGAGTACATCATTGTACTCAAACTTGCATTATTATTTCATCATCAGCAGCAGAAGGAGATTTCTATGGAGACCAAGTGGAGCATTAGGCGTGTAATCTGTTCTCTATCTTGCCTGTGGAGGGAGTAGAGATGGAGCCATTTCTGCTTAGATTTGCTTCCGCATTAGTTAGCTTCCTTCCGCATTAGAATAAAGACTTCCGCTGTGAGCATGAGTCCAAGACTCACGAGATATTGTAATAAACTCTATTATTCGTGGTAATATATAATCTGAATTCAGTTTGTGGAACATATGTGTATGTTTGATGAACATCTGGGCACACATATGCATTAGTTCTCGGTTCCGTGGTTTTCCACATAATTGAGTTCGTCACACTCTCTATGTACCCCTCTCTCTCTATGTCTTTCTCTCCCTCTCTATCTATCTCTGCCTCTATCGCTCTCTCACTTGTTCTCTCTTTCACTTCATATCTCTGCTAGTATTTCCCTTTTCTTCTTAATATTGTGCTAATTAATATATGATGTTATAATGAAAATATTGTAACAAGTATACAAGTCATACATACCGCTGCATCTCCAACTTGTGATGGGTGAGTCTGCACCGGAGGGAAAGGCATCGGTGGGAAAACTGCTTCAAGTTGTTAGATTATAATTAGAATCATTTTGGAATCGAGTAAAGTGGTCAAATGCAAAAATTACAGTTTACCTGGATTATTTAGCTGCAATCCAGAAGCCAACAGTGACATGAATCCTTAAGGTTGTGGAACACATGGTTGACCACTCTCGGAACCCTGCAACACAAATGGTTACGATATTGCATTATATAACCCAAGTCAATAAGATAAGCAGTTTTACCTGTGAGGAGGAGCCAATCTGTAGTGTTGGCTGCATTGGTCGAGGCATCATGTCGAGGTAAGGTTGCTACGGCGGACCAAACTGAGAACTAGAGCTACCTTGACTCACTAACCGCATAAAGTAAATTAGTTGTGATATCTTGAGTAGAAACATTTGTAAATCGAATAATAAATTTAAATACGAAAATTACATGTTACCTGAGACATATACAAATAATGCATCTGTTGTTGCAGCATCTGTGTCTGTTGCTGTTGTTGTTGCAGTAACATCTGTGTCTGTTGCTGTTGTTGTTGCATCTCCTCCTTTGTGTGTCTCAATTCTTCTCGTAATTCAGCCTCTGTAGAAGATTGAAATCGACTACCACTAACATTGGACGGTCGTCGTCTAGCATAAGCCTCACACTCTACGTACCCGTCGCCCAACCCAAGTCTACAAAAAATACAAGTGTGAATAATCGACATTCATTAACATACAAATTATCATTATCTTCACACATACCTCCCATGCGGTAGACCTCCACCGGCATCGTACGCCGCAGCAACATCCAATGGCTCTCTCAAATAGTCTGAATCAGGTCCATGGTTCTTCTTAAAACTCTCAACATACTTTTGCTGTGATACATTTAGTTAACAGATTAATGTAATACAAGATAAATTGAGTTGATGGATAAAAGCAACAAAGAATCAACATACGTACCAATTTCTGCGTTGATGCCTTGTCACACAACACCTCCGGGCAATTCGGGTCTGGACCTTTGTGCCCCTTAAGATAAACCTCGAAAAACGTAGGAGGCGTACCAGTTTCAGCTGTCTGCACTATCAAAATTCAACAATTTAATCAATACAACTAATTGAAGCAATCTAAGTATGAATGTAAGAATTCATACCATCCTTTGTTCCATCCGAACATAACCATCCGGCCTGAAGAAGTGCTTTCCTAGCTTGCTCTTCCGGTTTCTTCGGTGTCTATCAGAAATATTTTTGAACTTAGCTGAACCCCAATACCCGCATAACCACTCCCAAGCCTCCATATTAGCACAAATCCAATCCACATGACTCTGCAAGTACTCCTCCCTAGTGAGGTGAATTTTGGATGCTTCTTTGTTTGTCATAGGCTGGAACATCACCGTCTTGTAGTAGACGGTCACAGCTTTGATCCGTGCCTTAGAGAAGAAGTCCTTGACATGTCTTTTTGCTGCATTATGAAAAACTGAACAAGCATATGCTTGACTCACACCCTCCTCCAAACGAAACATACCCTGCATACAAGTAACAATTAATGTCAAATAACAATAAGATGTAATGTAATGGAAACAATCAAAACAAACTTACCCAGAAGATCTCCCAAACTCTATCCTGACATGTACCCGAATCGCCATACTCTTGAAGCACATAGTGATCCCAACTATGCACTGCAATCCTTTGACCATCTACTAAAACCATCCCGGGATAGCAAAACCGGACGACGTTTCCCAACTCGGTGTTAACAACTCGTCGATGCCCCTTTCCACTCCATCCAAGCTCCACCCAGCACCTAGTACCCTTCGGCCTTATAATCGTCCGCTCGTCCATGCTTTTACTTACACCACGTAAAAGGTGCCTCCGCAGCCTGTACATAAAAAGTACATAAAATTAGTTAATTGAAAAGATATAATGAACTTATTAATTAATCAGAAATATTACCTAAAGGGGTACCGATCGGGGTGTCCTAACTCTTCTAGCTCTGCCCTTCTTGCAATCCTAGCATCTCGCTCGGGATCCTCAGGCTCTTCACCTTCGTCCTCATCATCCCCCTCATTGCCACCATCAGAAGAGGTCCACCGCCCAACAGTATCTGAGCCTCCTCCTGAGCCTCCTCTTGAGCCTCCTCTTGAGCCTCGTCCTGAGCCTCCACCTGAGCCTCGACCTGAGCCTCCTCCTGAGCCACCTTCCTACTCCGACGTCTGCCTGACAGCCTCTGGTTCCTCCCCGTACAACTCCTCGTACGTCAGGCAACGATCTATCACCTGTGTTGGACTCGAACCTCGTGCAGGCTCGCTTGACGTCAGCTCTGCCACACAACTCAAAAACTGCCTCTTTCTCTGCCCACTGTAAGTAGTACCCTAAAAATATAAATAAAGAAGTATGTAAATAAGCAAGAAACAATAGACAGTTAATATTAATATTGAAATGTATGTAAAAACAAGTACCTGAAACGGGTCTGGCTGGCTCGAAGTAGAACTGGGAGTGGAGGACGAAGATCCACTACCCTTCTTGCTCTTCTTCTTCCCCAAACTTGGCGAAAGCTTAAACATCTGCATACATTTTTATAGAAATGATTAGTATACAACATTAGATAATAAATAAAGAATGTATACAATAATAATAAAGATCTAGAAAATGCGTACAATATAAATAAAAAATCATCAGCATCAGAATCTGCTTCTGTCACGCGTGCATTAGGATATTCACGTATCTCTTCTTCCATCTCTTCCTGTTCACTCTCTTCCATCTCTTCCTCTTCTTCATCATATCTCTCCCCTTCTTCCAAAATCCTTTTCTTCTTTTCCATAATTCTTTGTTATTGTCGAACACGTTTTCTTGAAGAGCCAACTTGTTCTTCAGACATCAACTCTAGCGTATCACTGGCTATTTCTACGAGTCCTATCCCAGAAGATATCATAAAATCTTCTGCTTCCTCGATTTCATCTTGATAGATAATACCGTCATCTTCTTGAATCTCTATATGCTCATCATAACGATGAGGGTGCACTTCAGGGTTAACTGTATACACAACCGACCAATTTTTCAAACTTGGGTGAGGATAACTTAAATAGTACACTTGTACCACTTGATTCGCAAGTACAACATTGTTGTTATGGGCTGTGTATCGTGACTTGTGGTTGACCTCCACCATTCCAAAATCATCAACTCGTGTGCCCGATGTTGGATCAAACCATTCACAGTCAAAAATCACAAGTTGAAGTGTTTTTGGACCGCCAAATGTGTACTCTATTATTTTTTAAGAACACCGTAGTATACTGTCACTTTTCCACTACCCTCTGTGGCAGTTATCATTACTCCACTGTTTGTAGTGGCAGCAAGTGGACGACTTGCTTCTAAACTTGCCGTCCAAAAATGATATCCGTTGATATCGTACCTGCTAAATTCTGTTGCTCTCAATTGACCATGCGACATCTGTCGCAAGTAATCGAAGATGTTGACATCTTTCATACACCACATAAATAAACAAAGTTAGCATCTTATGATAAATATGTGAACTAATATTGAAAGAAAAAACGGATAGAAAAATTACATGTTCATGGAACCAGTCCACAAAGCTTTTTCCACCATTTATGCCATGCTGACGCATCTTATCCAATTGACTTTGTATAGGTTTTCGTGAAGATTTCCAATACAACGTCAAACATTTCAAAATATGGTAACACCTCCTCCATGTTGAAAAATATGTAAAGCATGGTGTAGTTCCTCTCTTGCGCAGAAATATAATGAGAATTAGCAGCCCCAACACCTTTACCCTTCCATTGAAAAATCTTAAGCTCACTCGTAGATTGCTCTTCTACATTATGATATCGTGTGACACATGCATTCACGTTGTTGGCACGTGAAAAATATTTGCTAGAGAAGTTAGTAATCTCTTTAGCTGCAAATGCTTCTGCAATACAACCTTCAACTCTTGCCTTGTTGCGCATTGTAGCTCTAAGTTTCTTCAATTCTCTTTCTTGGCTATACATCCACCTGAATTGTGCAGGACCTGATACAAATGCTTCATAAGGTAAATGCACCAGCAAATGTTGCATAACATTCATAAATCTAGGCGGGAACACTTTTTCCATCTTACATACAAGCACAACAATTTCTTTCTCCCACCGCCGCATCATCTTTTTCGACACTTCCTTAGCACAGATATGTCTATAAAAGTAGCTAAGTTCAGCAAACATCTTCCACAAATCAGGTTTGAAATAGCCACGGAACATTTCCGGTATTAGTCTCTCCATCATAATTTGGTAATCATGGCTCTTCGACCCATTCAGTTTACCGGTGTTGAGATTAACACATCCTTTTATGTTTGCTGCATAGCGGTCTAGAAACTTTAGTGTTTTCAACCAACTAAGTATTTGCTTTCTTTCTTTTGGTCTAACACAGTATGGAGCTCGTGGCCTACTTTCATTTCCGCTTGCATTTGTTATAACTTCAAGCCCAGGACGATCGCAAATATCAGCTAAGTCTTTCCTCGCACTCAAATTATCTTTAGTTTGCCCGGTAAAATCAAAACACGTGCTTATGATGCTTTCAGCGACATTACGCTCCTGGTGCATCAAATCTATGTTGTGCGGTAAAAGAAACACCTTTGCATATGGTAGCTCCCAAAGAAAAGAAATATGAGTCCAGTTGTGTTCTGTACCATACCCTTTGAAACCACCTTCAGCAGACTCTTTTGACTTTGCATGCCATGCTATTTTTTGTTCGCTTGTCAATCGACGAGGGGGTCCTTCTGTAACACTTTTGCCTTTTCAGAATGATTGTGTATCACTCCTATAAGGGTGATTTGAAGGAAGGAATCGTCGATGGCAATCAAAGAAGCTGACTTTTCTTCCATACTTCAACCTGAAGGCATCAGTGTCAGCCATACATATGGGGCAACACAATTTTTCATGGACACACCAGCCAGCCCAAATGCCATATGCCAACAAATCATGTATAGACCATAGATACGCGGCACGTAAAGTAAATTCACATTTCAGATGACTGTCATATGCCTTTACACCTGGCCATAACTCTTTCAACTCCTCAATCAACGGTTGCATAAACACATTAATTTTCGTCCCGGGATGTTTAGGACCAGGAATGATGGCCGTGAGGAATATGTATCCTTCTTTCATACACATGTTGGGAGGGAGATTGTAAGGCATGATGAAAACAGACCAACAAGAGTATGGACTGTTACTTGTGCTGAAAGGAGTGAAACCATCTGTTGACAACCCAAGACGCATATTTCTTGGATCTTTACCAAACTCTGGATCGAAACGGTCTAGAGCTTGCCATGCCACGCCATCCGAAGGATGCACCATAATATCTTTGTCATCGCTCTCACGTAACCCTTCTGAATGCCACCTCATCTGCTTTGCTATTTCTTGAAAAAGGAACAACCGTTTAAGCCTGGACGTGATAGACATGTACCGAAGCTGTTTGACCGGTACCTTTGTACTTATTTCCTCTCCATCATCATTCAAAACCTTCACATGTCTAGATGCTTTGCAATGCATACAATGAGTATCGTTCTGGTGTTCCTTCCAAAACAACATGCAATTATTCTCGCACGCATCAATTTTCTCATAACTCATGCCTAGACCTTCCAAAATCAACTTCAGGATACCATTGTAGCAATTGTTTGCAAAATTGAACTTAGACTTCAACCCCATAAGTCGTGTGACTGCCTGCAGAACGGTCACATTGGTGCCCTCATATAATTTTTCTTCCGCGGCGGCAAGAAGCTTGTAAAACTTCTTCACCTCCTCTGGCAGTGACTGCTCTTCGTACTCTCGACCAACATCCGCTATCATCTCATCCATCCGATCTTCATTCTCGTTTCCGTCCGACTCACTAGCATGATCCATCTCTCCATGCTCACGCCACACTAGATAGTCTTGCATAAATCCGTGCTTACAAAGGTGAAGCATCATTTCAGACCTCTCCAAACGTCGACGATTCTGGCATCTGCTACACGGACACTTCACAAAATGAGCACCACTAGGAAATGCTTGGTTCATAAACACATTTGCAATTTGTGCCCGTTCCAAAGTGTACACACCATCTGAACTTCATCCATCATACATCACCTTACGGTCGTCACCCATTTTTCAGCTTATACCTTCAAAGCAGAAAATTCATTATAATTAGTTTATTTTCATATTATGTGACGGTCACTACAATTAGGCAGATAGGTCCTAAACCCACCCAAGAGTGGCCGAGTGGGGCGTGCTTATGACGACACGCGTGGTCCGGATCCAGACGAAATTTCGGCAGCATAACCCCGCTGTTCTCCACTGCACGCTCGAAAATGGTGCAGCAGAGAACATCAGGGTTATACCGTCGAAATCTTGTCCAGATCCAGTCTCGCGTCTCGTCACAAGCCACGTCCCCCCGATCCACTCCCAGGCTGTCCAAAAAGAGACAATTCCGAACCTTCACGTCTCACATGCCAATAGCATGTGATACGTGCCGATTCGAAACGGTACTCAAATTCTATAGGTTACGTTGCTCATTTTCATTTTTTCAATCATTTACGAGAGAGGAAAGAACAAGATAGAGGAGGAAAGTTGGTCAGAGTTGAAAGTTCTAAGTCCGGATCCACCGTGTAGACACGGTTAATTGGTCGTCCTCATTGTCGCCGTACGCATCTGTGCTCATCTTAACGCATACTTCACAACTACAATCATCTTTCACTACAGTCCTCTAAATCTACCAAAATTATAAAGATAATTACTATATTACAAACATATAATTAGTCATCATATCGCAAATGCCAAAAAGAAGCAATCACATGCATGATACGAACTTTTAATCCATTTAGATGAAAAAACTATAAGCCTTTTTTAATTCATATCTAAAAGAAGTAATCACATAATATAAGCTTGAACATTCAACTTCACACAATATGACATGATATGAATCACATTCAATTCATATAGCATAATGGATATGAATCACATTCACGAGTTAGCAACTATATAATATGAATCACATACACGAGTTAACTCTAATCACATGATATGATAAAGCATTACTTTCACGAGTTAGCAACTATATAATACAACATTCAACTCTAATCACATTCAACTCTAATCACGTATTTGCAATACACCTAATATTTTACCTTCACTTAGAGTTGAACCGGATGAAAGTGGTCGGGATGACGGGTGCGCCGGCCACAAGGAGGCGCCGACGCAGGAGTGGACGGGAGCGCCGGGGTGCCGGCGGGCGAGGCGGACGGGGACGCCGTGGGCGCCGGTGGCCGAGGCGGACGGGGGCGCCGGACAGGGTGTAACACCCCAAAATTTTGATTTAAAACCCTAAATCATGTTAAGAGGGGAATTTAAAAATTTTTGGAAGTGTTGCATGTTTTGCAAAAATTCAAACTCAAACTGGAATTCAAATTAAACTCAAATCAGAAAAGAAAAAGAAAAAGAAAAAGAAAAAACAGAAAAAAACCGGCCAGTGGGCCGAAACCCACCAGCCGGCCCAGCCAGCGCCCGCGCCAGCCCGCAGCCGCGCGCGCCGCTTCCTTCCGCTGACAGGTGGGACCCACCCGATCGTCGTCTACCTCGCGCCAGCGCCGGACTCCCTCTCACCCGAATCAAAACCGATCGGGATTTCGGCGTATCCCCGCTGAATTCTGTTCGTAGGCGACGCGGACATGATCTAAACCACCCCGCCGCCCTCCCCGTCTATAAAAACCCCGGCCTCGTTCTGTTTTTCCCATGCGATCGGCCGATTTTCCTCCGGTGAGAACCGAGACTTCTCCGGCGAATTCTGGCCGATCTACGCTCGGAAACTCCGATCTGACTCGCTGGTCTTGATCCACCGCCTCCGGGGAACCTTGCAGGTGCAGAAAACTCGGTGACTTGCGGTGTAAACACAGCACCGACGAGCTTCGCCGTGGTTTCGCCTCGGACCTCGTCGCCGATCACCTTCCAGGACCTCCGAGCTCAAGAAAACCCCCGAGGTGAGATCCCCGACCTCCCCTCCACCGATCTATACCATAAAATCACAGTTCTAGGAAGAATTCTCGAAGATCCGAAAGTCTCCGGCGAGATCGCCGCTTCCCGCCGCCGTGCGCCTCCGGCAGCGCCGCCCGCGCTCGATCAGAGCGACGTGGCCGCTTGTGCGCCATTTATTTTAAATCGCACAGTAGGGTTTAAACCCCCGCGTACCGGTTCGACGTTATAATCTCAGCCGTCGGTTTAAAATCGGACGGTCCACGTCAGCCCCGCGTTATAAACACTGGAAATCTTACGTGCTACCCCCTGGGGTTCTCGGGAAATAAGAGCTAGCCCCGGAAACTTCTGATCTAGCCCTTGGAACTCTAGAAAATCATGTAAATTCATTTAAAAATCAGTTTTAGCCCCTGGACTTAATGAAAATTAGGAAAAACACCTCTGATAAGTGTAGCTAGACCCCTGGAAATTCTGAAAATAATATTATAGACCCTGTAGTGGGGTGAGTTTACCTTTTTAGCCCTGTTTAGTATTTAATTTAGGAAATTGAATATGTGGCTAGTGTTTAAAAATTAAAAAGTGAGACAAATATATTGTCAAAATTAAATTAAAGACTTTCTCAGTATTTAGGAAACTTTGGAGTGAGATAAAAACATATTTTGGGCTGAATTGAATCTGTTTAATTTATTATTCACATTTAGGGACACATTTTTAAGTAAAGAATAGTTCTAGAAAATAGGGAAAGTAATTGTGAAATATTTTACATCAGAGTAAAAGGTCAAAATATGTATTAAATTATTTAGAACCAGAACCTATTCTGTTTAGATGATGTGTTTTACTATTTTCCTAATAAAGTACACATTTATGAATAGGAAAATAAATCTGAAAATATAGCAACTAGTAAATGATAAATGGAGTTTCTAGAACCCAAAGAATTCATTTTAGGGTTGGTAGAAATTCTAAAGGCACATATGGAGAAGAAAAATACTTTTCATACATACTTGGTAGTGAAAAGGTGTAGTAGTTGAATATAAGGAATTTATTTAAATGGGAAACTCATATATATACAGTAGGTAAGTATAAATGTGAACATAAAAGTAGGAATCATATACACATGACTAAAAGTGCATGCAAGCCACAAATCGACACACATAGAGTAACCACAACACATATAATGGTAAATGACTTTCATAAATGTGAATGTGTGGTTTGTATGAAGTGGAAGTGTGAACTATGTCTTATGGATTGTTGTTTTTCTTTTGCTATGTGTGATGGTATGATGTAGAACCTGCTCAAGAGCAAGTTATTCCTTTCCAAGATCAGGACTACCCATTTCAAGAGCAGCAAGAAGGAGGCAAGTGTCCTTGACCACTTTGATCCTATACTAGGAGGTGTAGCTAGAATAATTTGCATTGTCAATTGAAATATGAAACCTATGCTAGGAAGTTTCCCTAGAATTGCATTACCTTGTTTCCTTGTAGCTTGGGTTGGGATTTGTTTTATCATGTCATTTATTATTATGCATATGCTTAGCCATGCTTAGAATGGGATATTTGGGATATGAGAACATCAGTTTATTTTACCATACTCTTGAATGAGATATTGTGAGTTATGTAGAGGTAGGGATCAAGGCAAGTTGGATGTTTTGGTTGTGTGCTGGGTGCACGAGACTCGGGTTTGTGTTTAGTACTTGCCTGGATCCTAAGGACCGGTTCATGGAGCATGTAACCTGGCTTTACAGTGCCAACCACATGCTGAGATGGGGCAGCTTGGCCAATTAATTAGGTGTATCCCCGGCGTAGTATGGGTGTGTTGGATGGTGCGGGGAATAGGTGTCAGCTGGACTACCATATGAACCGCAAGGCTCAAGAGGGGGCCACTGCAGCGGGGTTGGAGCCTCTTGTATGCTGTTAGGGGTGAAACCTCAGTGGGCCCACGCTCGTCGGGAATCCCTTTGTAAAGGCTTCGTAGTGATCTCCTGGCTACACACCTGGGAAGTGTGAATGTGGTTCGTAGCCACTGGCATAATGGAGGTTCTTTTAGTCCACCCAACAACGGGGGATGAAATCACTACATGTGGGTACAGTGGTACAAACTCTGCAGAGTTAAAACTGTCATGACAGCCGTGCTCACGGTCAAGAGCGGCTTGGACTTATTCATGATTAGAGGAGTGATGGTTTTGGAAGTTGTGGATGTTAAGCGGGGAGCTTAACATTGAAAATGATGTTATGGTTATTTGGTTATGATGATGGGATGGGAGATTGGGACCATTTCACTTGTGTAGTAATGTAGGTGCTTAATAAGCTAAGGTGATAGGTATCAATTGCATAGTGCTTCAACCATGAGTTCAACCTCTCCTTGTTCTAGCCATGCATGACATAACTTTCCCACACTTGCTGAGTACCAACGGTACTCAACCTTGCATATTTGTTGGTTTAAATTGCTGCTCAGGTCAAGGGGATGAGGTGGTGTTTAATGACCAAGACTTTGGACCCGAAGAAGGTTTCTAGGTTCATGGAGACCCCCGGGCAACGCCTGTGACGGAGCCCTCAAGAATAATATTCCGCTGCTAGTTTATTTACCTGTGATGAACTTATTATTGTCCATCGAGACATTTACTATGTAAGACTTACTTATATTCAACACCTATCTTGTAATAAATGATGCTTCACTATTTGTCCTCACATGTATGAGAAAATGATCCTGGCATACATGTGATATTCACTTGGTTGTTCTTCGGAAAAGCCGGGCGTGACACAGGGGGCGAACGGGGGGCCGGACGGGGGAGGCGGAGGAGACGCCGGCCGACCGACGGGCAGGGGCGCTGGAGAGGCGGCGCGCTGGCGGCGGGCGAGGCGGACGGGGGCGCCGTGGGCGCTGGCGGCCGAGGCGGACGGAGGCACCAGACAGGGGGCGGACGGGGGGCCGGACGGGACGCCGGTCGGCCGACGGGCAGGGGCGCCGGCGAGGCGGCGGGCTGGCGGCGGGCGAGCGGACTGCGGCGCCGGGGGCGCCGGCGGCCAAGGCGGACGGGGCCGCCAGACAGGGGGCGGAACGGGGGCCGAACGGGGGAGGCGTAGGGGACGCTAGCCGGCCGACAGGCAGGGGCGCCGGCGAGGCGGCGGGCGAGGCGGACTGCGGCGCCGGGGGCGCCTGTGGCCGAGGCGGACGTGGGCGCCGGGCAGGGGGGTGGACAGGGGGCCGGACGGGGAGGCAGAGGCGATGCCGGCCGGCCGACGAGCAGGGGCGTCGGCGAGGCGGCGGGCTGGCGGTGGCGGCGGGCGGAGGCGCGGGCGAGAAGGCGCGCGGGCGGGGGCGAAGCGATTAGGTTTTGAGTGGGGCCCACTTAAGAGCGTCGGTTTTGCTAGGGCCGACGCTCTTAGAGCCTGACACATTTCACATAAACGTCGGTTCGGACGACGCATTTAATATGTGCGTCGGTTGGATCTAGAAAAATCGACGCCTCTAACTTATGGGTGTCGGTTCGCTTAAACCGACACCCCTAGACGTGTTAAATGCATCGGGGCCGACACATATAGATAAACCGACACCCTATTCGTCATTTCCTGTAGTGTATATTTTCAATTTAATAAATTTCATAATGTATCCGAATGTTTTAAATGAAGTGCTGTTGTTATTTTGCTAAATTTAGTTACATTTACATCCATAACAATAATAAAATTTGTGATCGTGTTACATAATTCAAAATTCCATAACATAGAATCTATTAAACAAAAATCAAATTGAACAACTTACATAAAAACATAACACAATATACTACATTAAATTCTATAAAAACATTTTGTAAAAATGTCTCTAAGTATTTTTAAATGGATGCTAAAAACTAATCTTATAATATTTGCTGCAGAGAGCAATCAGGTCTCCCTGTCCTGTCATCCACGGCGTGGACGACAGGATGGTCCACGTGGCCTAGTCGCCCATGCATACGTGGCCTAATCGTCCACGGCGTGGACGACAGGACGTCCACGTGTACAAATCGTCCACGCCGTGGACGATTGGGTGGCTAGTTTTGCAAAAAAATGGATGTTATTAATATTAAGTTCTTTAACAACAGTGCCAAAAATAAAAAATTCTTATCGGAGATTCATACCGAACTTCTCCAAGCTTGCTAAACCGATGAGTGAACTGTTGAAGAAGGGGATCAAATATGTTTGGAACTTAGCCCGTGAAGGAGCTTTCCAAGCCTTGGTAAAGCATCTTACAACAGCCCCGCTGTTAGCTCAACCGGATACAACCAAGCCCTTCAACGTATATTGTGATGCGTCCGGTATCGGGCTTGGCTGTGTATTGATGCAAGGAGGAAGAGTGGTCGCCTATGACTCACGTCAACTTCGTAACCATGAGCAACACTATCCGACTCATGATCTTGAGCTCGTTGCTGTGGTGTTGGCCTTAAAAATGTGGAGACACTATTTACTCGGGAACTTAGTGCACCTCTACACCGACCACAAGAGTTTGAAGTATATATTCACTAAAAAGGAGTTGAATATGCGGCAACGGAGATGGCTAGAACTGATCAAATACTATGAGATCGAGATTCACTACCATCCCGGTAAGGCAAACGTGGTTGTCGATGCCTTAAGCCGCAAATCTCATGTCAACAATCTGTCCATCACCCCACTTGAAGAGGAGGAGCCGAGTCTGTACTTGGTTCCACATGGGGCATTATATAATCTTGGTCTCATCCCTACCATAAGAGAGGGGATTATGGAAGCTCAGAAGAAAGACATGGGGATGTCGCACATTTGGAGAAGAATGAAGAATGGCGAAATGAAATGTTTCCGAAGGGATGAACACGGCACTCTATGGTTTAAAGACTGTATAGTGGTGCCCCGTGACATGAAGCTTCGGAAGAAAATCTTGGACGAAGGTCATTTGTCCAAGTATTCTACTCATCCGGGCAGCAACAAGATGTACCAGGATCTGAAAACCAAGTTTTGGTGGACACAGATGAAGAGAGAAATCGCAAAGTACGTATCCGAATGTGATACGTGTCGGCGGGTGAAAGCCGACCATATGCGTAAAGCCGGACAGCTGCAACCCTTGAATATTCCAGCGTGAAAGTGGGAGGATATCAGTATGGACTTCATAGTCGGGTTACCTCTCACGTCTCACAAGCATGACTCGATTTGGGTAATATTCGATCGACTAACCAAGTCAGCACATTTATTCCCGTACATACGGGCTACGTGGCCAAGAAATATGCAGAGCTCTATATTGCAAGGATCTTGTGCTTGCACGGTGTTCCCCACTTCATTATTTCAGATCGCGGTGCGCTGTTCATTGCTCGGTTTTGGGAACAGCTGCACGCATCATTGGGGACCAAACTGATCCGAAGCTCCACGTATCACCCGCAAACGGATGGTCAAAATGAACGGGTGAATCAAGTGCTTGAAGACATGCTACGCACTTGTGCCATCCACCACGGCAAAAATTGGGACGATCATTTGCCGTTTGCGGAGTTTTCCTACAACAATGGCTATCAAGCTAGCATCAAGATGGCGTCGTATGAAGCTCTCTACGGCCAGAAATGCCGCACACCCCTCAACTGGTGCGAGTCCGACGAGCGAGTTATCTACGGTATCAAACTTGTGAATGAGGCTGAAGAACGAGTGCGAGTAATACAAGCCAATCTCAAGGCTGCTCAATCTCGTCAGAAGAGTTATACGGATAAAAGACGCCGTCCTCTTCACTTTGACATCGGGGACCATGTTTATGTCCGTGTGTCTCTGATGAAGGGAGTTCATCGTTTCGGAGTGAAGGGCAAACTTGCACCACGATTCATTGGTCCGTTCGCCGTCATTGAAAAATGAGGACCCGTGGCCTATCATCTGAATTTATCGGCATCGCTCGTAGGAATTCACAATGTCTTCCATACCTCTCAGCTGAGGAAGTGTCTCAAACCCTCGGCTGAAATCCGCACAGAAGACATCGAAGTTCTTCAACCGTACCTCACGTACACGGAGTATCCAATCCGGATTATCGATGAAAAGACTCGCGCCACAAGAAACTGGACCTTATGGTTCTACAAGGTCTTGTGGAGTAACCATACCGCTGATGAGGCGACATGGAAAAGTGAGGAATATCTATGAACTAATTATCCGGACTTGCTATCATCATATACCCAGTAAAGTTTCCCCACTTCGCATTTCTTTTGGAATCTCGGGGCGAGATTCTTTTTAAGGGGGGGTGTAAAATCCCCAAAAAGTGGTAGCAAGAAAAAAATCAGCTCATGTACACTTAGGAAAAATGAGGGGAATTAAAACTGTGAATTATAACGGTGTAAGTTCAAAGTGAGGATTTAGACTTCACAAAAACTTCCAAACATGGAGATCTAAATGCATAACTTGGATCTTCATATTCCAAATATTCAACCTTCCAAATTTCAGCTCATTTGGAGGGGTTTTAGTATTTGTTTGGGATTAAAAGAGGAAGCCCTCTAATCTGAATTTAAATTTCAGTTTCAAATCCTAGATTTCTCAATTTGGTTCCACGAATGTGTTCTCCACATTTGAATTAGCAGCCATGCCAAAAATCAGAAACATTGGAGTTGGTTTGCTATGTTTTTGAAACAATGCAAAAGGGAGAATTTAAATACCATTTCAAATTCAAATGATCAAACACAATTCAAACTCCACACCAGAATTCAAACCATTTGAATTCAGCAAATTTAAACCATGACTTGGGGTGGAAGTATGGACTTTAATTCTGAGTAGCTGGGGTAAAAATATCAGAGAAAAATTTGATTAAAAGAGGAGGAGGTGGGACACAGTAGTCAGCCTCACAACAGGGCTACCGCCTCTGTTTTGCTTCAGCCGATCGCCGAGACGCCGCTAGCTCCCGCGCAACCCACTCCCGAGGCCCTCCCCCGCGCCACCTCCTGGTTTCATCGCGGCTGCTTGTCCTGATCACCTCACCCCGAGTGCCACAGCACTACTTCCTTTTCCCCAGCTCGTGTTTGCGCCGCAGTTGCTTTCCTCGGTTGCTCGAGCCTTCCGCAGCAAAAACCATCACCCACAGCATGGTATCAGTGCTGCATTGGGGATAGTGCACGGATTGAGCATCATATTACGATAAAAATTTAGGATACGGTGAGATAACGGTACTAGGCCCACATAAGGACTACTATGTTAGCAAATTATGAAGGTGGCAATCTAACCTATTTGATATGTCGGAAAATCGTGCATCTCAGGACGTTCTATGTCTTGGGGGTACACGTAAGCGCTGTCCACTAGTGCACATAAGCTGAATGGTGGAGCCCCACGGGTGGCAGGTAACCCGACCCGCTTTAGTATCCTCTACGACTCTTCATGTCGTTTGGGGTATCCGAGCAACGCCCTTCCATGGCGTGCTTCGGGCAAGTATGGGAGACCCCGTCACGTGGGCAGTAACATGAACATGTAGCTCAAGGCGTGTTTGGCTTGAGAACACCTGTGCGAGTGATGACGGACGGGTGTACAAACTGTATTGGGACCGGGTTCGATGTGCAGCCGGACCTGACGATTGTCTGTGACTAATGCAGGATTAACCATGAAAACCATAGTACGAGTAGAACACGTTTGCGAGTGACCATTTTAGTGCCACCTAAGTATATGTATATGCCGGTGTAATCCGGTTAGGTTTTTCTTTTGTGAGGCAACGTTGTACCATCATATGTCTTACGGTGCATCGCCACCGTACTACACTGGATAGTCCTCTTTTCTATGAAGAAATCATTCATGACTAACTTTCAAACTAAAAATGGATGTTAGAGGGCACATATTAGTTACTTAGCTCTTCATTTGAACTAAGCTTCAATGAAGAGACTTGCTAGGCTTCTTTTGATCTCAAAAACAGAGTGCTCTGTTATGGCAGAAATTTTTGCTGGATTTGACAGAGCATAACTCTGAGTAGATTGACCCAATGGAGGTGTATGATACAGTTCTGGAAAGGTTTTTAAGTGCTATACAACTTTTCTGTAGAACTCCAGAGCAAAATCAGACACCAAATTGGTTGAATGTGCAGTTGAATGCAAACTGTCTAGAAAACAGAACAGATGCAACCTTCTCTGGATATTTCTGTAAATTAGCCATAACATTCAGTAGAAAAATTTCTAAGGGTCATATGATATACCATTGAAAAGGTTATGAAATTTTCAATAATTTTGTAGTTCATAGTTTGTTCAGAATTGTACTCAATTTTAGGTACAACTGTGATGAAAACAGCCACATACAAAGGAGATGCTGGCAAATTTTATCCAGAAATTCTGTCAACTTTGAGCAATCATAACTTTTGGTCCAGAAATGGTCTAGGGGCATATGAGTACTTGTTGAAACGATACTGAAGTTAACTTTAACTTTGGTATTCAACTTGAGTTATGAAAATGCTGGTAACTGGATCAAAATCTGGGTTATGTACAGATAGGTCGGTTCTGTACAGAATAGGGGATTGATTATGTTGGCTTTAGGAAGATGTGTAAACATGAAATTTTGTTATGCTTTCGTAAAGTTTAGCATGTTCATGTTTTACTTACTTTCACATACTGCTGAGATCAAGTACCACAACTTGCACCACCTCCACAACAGCAGCAGCAACCAAAGGTCAGCGAGGCACTGAAGAGACATCCGTGCTTCACTTGTGGTCGGATGGGCTATTATGCTAGGTATTGTCTGGAAGGAATTCAAGGATGCGGGTCATAATATTTTCAATATTCAGACCTGTACCTATATCTGCAAAAAAGAGGGCAGACAAGGAGCAACATTCACGACATAGTGATTGTGGATGTTTCGGAAGGAGAAGCCGCGATAGCAGAGATGCTCTCTCTTAATTAGCTACCGGTATTAATTCTCTTTGATGTCAGTGCCACACCTAGCTTTATTAGTCAGTCTTTTGTGGCTCAACATCAGCTCCAAACTACTTTTACAAAAAGGCAATACCTCATGTCTTCGCCCAGGGCAGCATTACAACAACTGATGATGTCTTCCGAGCACCTCTTTGTGTGGGGGTTAGACTATAACCCACGACCCTCATTTTTCTCGGGGGTCTGAAGATCGATATTATTTTGGGGATGTCGTGGTTGAATTACCGCAATGCGGTTTTCAACATCAGTTCTTGAACCGTTAAATTCAACTCCCCTCAGCACGGTCTTCATACATTAGTTCTGGGCGCCAGTCGGCAACAGATTGCAATATTGACCCACTCGGAAACTGTTAAGATAAAGGACATTCTGGTGGTACATGAATATCAGGATGTGTTTCCCAATTGTTACCGGGCATGCTGCCCGAACGGGACGTAGAGTTCCAGATGGAACTTGCGCTGGGAACACCACCGAGTCCATGAAGGACGTACAACATGGCACCCAATGAATGGACAGATTGAAAGACACCGCTGAATAACCTTAGGAGCAAGGGTTGTATACGATGAAGTTCATCACCTTGGGGTTGTTCAACATTGTTTGAAAGGAAGAGGAACGAAACACTATGACTGGGGTGATGTTCGTCCGCTTAACACTGTCACAACCAAGAATAAGTACCCGTTGCCACGGATCAACATTTTGTTTGATCAGTTGGTCGAAACGAGGATCTTGTTCCAAGATTGACTTAAGATCTGGGTACCATCAGATTAAGATAGGGGCTGAGGATATTTCGAAGACAGCTTTTCGATGAGGTACGGGCTTTTATAAATACCTTGACATGTTCTTTGGCCTCCCCAACTCTCCAGCTCAGTTCATGTACTTGATGAACTCGATATTAATGCCGGAGCTGGACAAGTTTGTCATGGTCTTCATCGATGACCTACTGGTTTATTCCAAGTCGGAGGAAGAACACGAGAAGCATCTGCGTATAGTCTTGCAAAGGCTGCGGGATCACAAGCTATACGCGAAATTCAACAAGTGCGAATTCTAGATATCGCAAGTACCTTGTCTTGGGCATATTATCTCAGCGAAGGGCATTGCTGTAGACCCGAGCAAGATCGCACAAGTGCTGCATTTGAAAGTCCCCGGGGTCCATTCACGAGGTACGGAAATTCCTCGGACTCGCGGGGTAAAGATGGTTGGATTTGATAAAGGATTACGAAATAGAGATCCATTATCACCTCGACAAAGTAAACGTGGGGTAGATGCGTTGAATCACATGTCACACTTTCATAATCTGACCATCACACCGTTGGAAGAGAGCGAGCCACCATTACATGTGGTTTCCCATAGAGTTCTCTACAATTTAGCTTTTATCCCCAGCATTCATGAAGAGAGGGTGGCAGTCCAGAAACATGACAAGGGCATGTCACATTTGCGGAGACGTATAGACAGTGGGGAACTGAAATGTTTCCGGATGGACGGAGACGGTGTCCTGTGGTTCAAGAACAGGATAGTTGTACCCCGTAACCCGGAGTTATGGAGGAAAGTGTTGCACACCGCTGAATTGGTGTGAGTCCGATGAAAGAGTTCTGTTTGGGGTTGATCTTGCCAACGAAGCCGAAGATCGAGTTTGTTTGATACAAGAGAATTTAAAGGCTGCACAATCCCGATAGAAGAGCTACGCTGATCAAAGGCGTAGGCCATTGAAGTTTGATGTCGGAGAGCACGTTTACCTTCGTGTATGTCCGATGAAGGGAATTCACTGGTTCGGTGTAAAGGGGAAACTCGCTCCCCGCTTTATAGGTCCTTTTTGCTATCACGGAGAAGTGCGGACCCGTAGCCTACCGGCTGGAATTGCCGGCAAGTCTTACGGGTATTCATGATGTATTTCATGTGTCACAGCTGCGGAAGTGCCTCAAATTTACCGCTGCTGTCCGCACCGAAGAAATCGACGAATTGAAACCGGACCTCACCTACACCGAATGAGCAGTTCAGATTATAGATGAAAATACCTAGGTAACCCAGAACCGGATGATCAGATTTTACAAGGTGCTATGGAGTAATCATACCGCAGAAGAGGCAACGTGGGAAAGTGAAGATTACCTCCGCACCAACTATCCAGAAATTTTAGCTTTGTACAGTTTATAATTACCTCTCCCGTCTCGTTCTTCTTTTTGGAATCTCAGGACGAGATTCTTTTAAGGGGGGGGGAATGTAAAAGTCTCAAAAATGCATATGAATAAACCATGGTTTAAATTTATATGTGTGACAAAGGCACGAAAAATGGGACTTGCTAAAACTTTTTTCATGCAAAGTGACACATGGATGATCATCCAAAATGAGGCTCACATTTTTATTTGAAGGTGCTGAACCAATAAGGATTTGAATACCTCTTTGCCTTGAAAGTTTAAAAATCAGATTTTAAACTTCAAAGTTCACACAAATTTGTGGCTAAAGAATTTGAAGACTTATGCAGCCCTATATCTTGGAAGTATGGAAGTTTAGGGTGGCAAACTTTTCATTTTTAGGGTGGGCTCAAAAAGGAATCAAATAGAAGCATTTTCAACTTCCAACCAAATTAAAACTTGCTACGCAAATTCAAACTGAATTTGGGGAAATTCAAATGCTAGCCCACATTTAAACTTCAAAACTGTGGAATTTTGAGAGATCAACATGAGAAGATATTTTGGAAGGAGATTTTGGGTGGACCCACATGTCATGGAGTTGGATTAGTGACTTGCACACAAAGCAATTGAGGTAAAGGGTCTCTGTTTTTCCACTCCACCGAAGACTTGCGGTTTCAGTCGAAGCAGCCGAGGGGCTCTCACCGTGTGCCACTGAGGGGCATCGGCGCCACCTCCTGCTCCCTCGTCCCACGCACTGGCGACCGATTGAATGCTCCTCGTGCGCTCGACGTGATCCTCCTCTCACAGACCGAGCCACTCGCCCCTTGCTACCCCCTCTCTCACGAACAGTGCCGACAGAGCCTTCCCTCACCGCCATGTTTCGAGAGCAACCGGGAGACCAGGAGAAAACCCCGCTCACTACCTCCAAGCTGCAAAAATACCACGGCGCAACCGTTGCTCACTTCCCTGACCCAAAAACCACCGAGTCCCGGCGTTCCCTAGCCCTCAAACAACCACTCCGCAGTGACCTAACGTGAAACGGTGATCGGGTGCTCGTGGACAGCTCGCCACAGGAGCTTTCACGGCCGAGCAAGGGCGGCCATGGGAGCGTGCTGCTGTGGTGCTGCTCTCACCCAAAGCTTGGAGCAAACCGTGGAGTGTAGCCGGCGAATTTGAAGTTTTTGCTCCGGCGGCTTCAACCCAAGCATCCGGTATGGAAATCCTGAATTCTCCACTTCTATTCGTTCTTAGCGTGTCAGATTTTGCACATAGATGCTGGACTAGCTGGCGATCAATTCTCGTTTAGCAACCCTAGCATGAAAACACCTCGAAGCGACGGATTTTGAGGTCTACCGAACACTTCTTCGGCGGGACCGATCGGACGCACGGTGCCGACCCATTTACCGCTGCTTCTGAGCTAGTTCGAGGTCATGCCGAGCCTTTCAATCATCCACTGATGCTGTAGAGCTCATTGGTTGAGTGTTTGGCGGGCTAGAAACCTCGGCTGATGATGCCGAACTCCAACCGAGGCCGCCGCACGTCGCCGAGGTATTTCCGGTCACCGGCGGTCCTAGCGAACCCCACAGTCGTGTTCCCCGGCCTCCATAACCCCCTGGCTGTGAGTTTCAGCTCGGGCGGTGGCCGGCAGCGGTGATCCGGCGAGGTGCAGTTCACTCCGGCGAGGTGGAGGCGGCGCGAGCGCGAAACAGGGGCGGGAGGAAGAAGAAGGTGTGGACCCTGGCAGTCAGCGACGGAAAAATTTAAACTGGAATCGGCTGTGGCCCGGATCCTCTGTGCTGGCGTGCTGGGAACTTTGTGACCCGGTGTTGCTTCAATTCTATTGGCTGAGGTTTAAACACGTGGACCCAGCTGATTTTCGGTAGCAAAATATTTCCAGAGAATGTTCCAACTTTGGAAAATCATACCTTTGTGTAGGAATATCCAAATTGAGTGATTCAAATTGGGTTGGATTCCTTGTTCAAAGATCTATCCAAATATGAACTCCAATTTGTATGAAAGTCAATATTAAATTCTGGAAAATTATTTGAAGGTTTTCTTAAAAAGAATTATTGAGAGAGTTTGGTTCATCCAAAAATCCTCAAATTTTGCCAGAATATTCTTTAGCATACTGTTGACCTTATAGAAACTTTTCAGCTCATTTTAAGATCATTTGAGTAGGAATTTGCTAAATACAAAATGATGTGTTCATAAGAGTCCAGAAACATTTTCAGAAAATATTTCCCACTTATAAAATCTATTCTAGGCAAGTTATAGCTCCAAAAATCATAGAGAAATTTAGGCAAGCTCTCTGAGATATATTTGAAATTGTAGTTCACTTAATTGGGCATGAAAATGCACATTACTTCAGAATTAATTCTTTTGAATAGAAATGCTTAAAGAATTGTTCTGGGAGAACTACTCAAGTAAAAGGTCTGAATTTTGGACCAAATTACTTTAATGTGACCAGGAACTCACATGTAAATTTTCAGCTCAATTTGAGCCTTAGATCTCCCTGTTCTTGTTCTTCATACTTATGTATTTGGGAAAAATACATAAGAGCATTGTGGGAATTATGGAGAACACATTTGTATTCCACATTAGCTGCAATTTGGCAAGCTAAATCACTAGGTAGTATAGAACCTGCTGTAAAAGTTTTGAAGCCATTGGAGTTCTTGTTCTTCAGTTGCATTCAAATCTTTTCAGCTCATCTCTTATGTTCATTAGGGAAAATTAGTGAGGGTATAGCTTAAAACACTAAGATCAATTTAGTTCTTTCACAATTCTTTGCACAACAGAGGCGAACCAAGTCATTCTTGGCTTTTCCACACAACCTCTGTTCCTAAGAAATCAAGTCTTAACTTCTTTCCATTGCATTCTATAAAACTTGTGCATATGCAATTCAATAGGAATCATAACGAAGCGAATTCGAAGGAGCGATTCATTGAAGTGGATCAGACTCCGGAGAATCAAGGGTTGATCAAAAGGGATCACTAACTGCTTATATACGACTACCCTACAAAACAGGCAAGCCCCGGTTTGCATTTAAGTACCCTTTTACAAAGTTTTCATTTGTATCACTTATGTCTAGCTTGAAATGTTTGCATTAGAGTTAAGGTTTTTGAAACCCCACTTGCATGACTTTAAATCCTATGAAGGGTTGGGTAGTTTACAGACTCGACGAGTAGAGAATGTCATGCTAATGTGCTTAGGATCTCGGTAGAAGTCGAGTAGTTGGAATCTACTCGCGAGGTAAGGTTTTATCACATGGTATGGAATAGAGTAGAAAATGGCTTAAGAGTTGTGAAACTGAGACGCAGTAGGGGGGATAGGATGCAGGGAGCGGAGGTCTCACGTGCGTGGCCCTGTTGGTGTCGATTGAGGACCGAGTCGTCTGCGGGCCTGATGAACAAGTATCGTACAGTACCGGATGGCATACTGACATAAGCAGGAAACCGATTTAACTGGTTAACCTAGGTGCTGAGACTTACCCAACCGTTTTATAGGAGTGGGTTGAGGGTAGCAAGGTGTAAATCTGCCGGTGGGCACAGTCACGCTCCACGCGGGGACCTCCTGCCTGTTACGGATGGACCGGTTTGGCATTTGGGTTTCCTTTGAAAGGTTGTTGCATACAACAGAGTAGGAAGGGGTGTGGAATCACGCTTCTGAAAGTGGGTGTATGTGACGTGTTGTCCGGGTGTATCCTGATTGCAATCACCGTCCCTCCCGGTTATTTGAGTACCGCTTATTCACTGTTCTGTGACGTAGTAAGAAGTGAAATAAGCCAGATGAATGATAATATGCTCTGATGAACTATTACTGTTTTGGAAACCATGTCTGCTGTAGATGTAGAGCTAATTAAGTTTATTTTCCACTTTGGGCATCACCAAATCGGAGGAAAGCGTTTCTTGTTTGATTGTGGACTTTCAATGTGCGGGTTGCCTAAGGCTCATTAAACTGCTGCTAGAAAACTGGAAGTAAGGACACATCTAGGCGTGTCCTTAATGCAAAGTCCTTTTCCTATATTACACATCCCTACATTAAGAGTTCCATGACTAGGGTGTCGGTTAAGTCTTGCTGGGTGTTATGCTCACGGATGCTATCTGAGTTGTTTTGCAGGATTGACTTCATGCTTATGAGAAGGGATGTCGATGAGACTCGGAAACCTCTGAGTGATTACTCAAGAGCATCCTCGCCGCTAAGGTCTGTTCTTCGTGTTGGTAGTAAGAAACATCCGCGGGCTGGACTGTTTCTTTTTTCTAATTTAGAAATGAGTCATGAGAGTTATAGTCTTCTGCTGTAGTTTATTTTGAAATAAGTATTTGTAAAATACTCTTGTACGCTTCCGCAAAAGATTTATGTAATGTGATGTGTTTCCTTGACTCGTGTGCTATTGGGTGCCGCATATCTTGGCACCACCCGACGAGGTCCTGTCCGGGGCGTCGTTCGTCGGCGGTCCCCCACAACATTGACGGAATACATGTCCGGACGGTGCAACTTGATGGTTTTGCATGCGCGGATGGACATCTGGGTCGACATCAGGAAAGTCGGTAAAACTCACAAACTCGAGTCCACGGTGGCCGGATGGAACCTTGACGGAATATACATCCGGACGGTGCAAATTGATGGTTTTGCATGTGCGGATGACCATCTGGGTCAAAATCAAGAAAGTCGGGAAAGTCAGTAAAACTCACGAACTCGAGTCCCGGGGCCGGACGAAACCTTGATGGAATACAGGTTCGAACAGTGTAACTTGATGGTTTGGCATGCGTAGATGGCCATCGGAGTTGAAATCGGGAATGTCGGTAAAACTCACAAACTCGGGTCCTGTGCGGCCAGACGGGAACTTCTACGGAATACACGTTCGGATGGTATAACTTGATGGTTTTGCATGCGTGGATGGCCATCTGGGTCAAAATCTAGAAAGTCAAGAAAGTCGGAAAAGTCGGTACGACTCCTGAACTCGGGTCCCACGCGGCCGGACGAAACATTGATGGAATACAGGTCCGGACGGTGCAACTTGACGGTTTTGCATGCATGCATGGAAATCTGGGTCGAATTCGGGAACGTCGGTAAAACTCACGAACTCGGGTCCCGGGCGGCCGGACGGGGCCTTGACGGAATACACTTTCAGATGGTGCAACTTGATGGTTTTGCATGCGCGGATGGCCATCTGGTCGAAATCTCGAAAGTCGGTAAAACTCACGAACTCGGGTCTCGGGCGGTCGGACGGGCCTTGACGGAATACACGTCCGGGCGATGGAACTTGATGGTTTTGCATGCACGGATGGCCATCTGGGTCAAAATCGAGAAAGTCAGGAAAGTCGGTAAAACTCACAAACTCAGGTCTTGGGCGGTCGGATGGGGCCTTGATGGAATACGCGTCCGGACGGTGCAACTTGATGGTTTTGCATGCGTAGATTGCCATCTGGGTCGAAATTGGGAAAGTAAGGAAAATTCATGAACTCGGGTCCTGGAACGCCGAACTGGACCTTGACGAAATACAGGTTCGGATGGTGCAAATGGAAGGTTTTCCACATGTGGATGGCCATCTGAGTAAAAATCAGGAAATTCGACAAAGTCGGTAAAACTCACTAACTCGGGTCCCGAGCGGCCGGACGGGACGTTGATAGAATACACGTTCAAATGGTATAACTTGATAGTTTTGCATACGCGGATGGCCATCTGGGTCGAAATCGAGAAAGTCGGGAAAGTCGGTAAAACTCATAAACTCGGGTCCCGGGCGTCCGGACCATTGATGGAATACAGGTCCGAACGGTGTAACTTGATGATTTTGCATGCACAGATGAACATTTGGGTCAAAATCAAGAAAGTCGATAAAACTCACGAACTCAGGTCTCGGGCGGCCGGACGGGGACTTGACGGAATGCACGTCCGGACGGTGCAACTTGATGGTTTTGCATGCGCGTATGGCCATCTAGGTTGAAATTGGGAAAGTTAGGAAAACTCATGAACTCGAGTCCCGGAACGCCGAACTAGACCTTGATGGAATACACGTCCGGATGGAGCAACTGGAAAGTCGGTCAAACTCACGAACTCGGGTCCTGGGCGGCCGGACGGGAACTTGACGGAATACACTTGCGCGTGGTACAACTTGATGGTTTTGCATGCGTGGATGGATGGCCATTTGGGTAGAAATCAAGAAAGTCGAGAAAGTCGGTAAAACTCACGAACTCGGGTCCCGGGAGGACGGTCGGGTCCTTGACGGAATACACATCCAGACGGTGCAACTTGATGGTTTTGCATGCGCGGATGGCCATCTAGGTGTAAATCGAGAAAGTCGGTAAAACTCACGAACTTGGGTCCCGAGCGGACGCACAGGACCTTTACGGAATACACGTTCAGATGGTACAACTTGATGGTTTTGCATGCACGGATGGCCATCTAGGTCAAAATCGAGAAAGTCGGGAAAGTCGGTAAAAATCATAAACTCAGGTCACGGGAGGCCGGACGGAACCTTGACAGAATACACATCCGAACGGAGCAAGTTGACGATTTTGCATGCGCGGATGCCCATCTCGGTTGAAATCGGGAAAGTCGGTAAAACTCATGAACTCGGGTCCCGAGCGGCCGGATAGGATCTTTACGGAATACACGTTCGGATGGTATAACTTGATGGTTTTGCATGCGCGGATGGCCATCTGGGTCGAAATCGAGAAAGTCCAAAAAGTCGGTAAAACTCACGAACTCAGGTCCTGGGAGGCCGGACGAAACCTTGACGGAATACACGTCCGCACGGTGCGACTTGATGTTTTTGCAGGCGCGAATGGCCAACTGGATCAAAATCGAGAAATTTGGTAAAATCTCACGAACTTGGATCCCGGGCGGCCGCACGGGACCTTCACAGAATACATGTTCGGATGGTATAACTTGATGGTTCTGCATGCACGGATGGCTATCTAGGTCAAAATCGAGAAAGTCGATTAAACTCACGAACTCAGGTCCCGGGAGGCCGTACGGAACCTTGACGAAATATACGTCTGGACGGTGCAACTTGTTGATTTTGCATGCGTGGATGGCCATATGGATTGAAATCGGGAAAGTCGGTAAAACTCACGAACTCGGGTTCTGGGTGACCGGACGGGACCTTGACGGAATACACGTTCAGATGGTACAACTTGATGGTTTTGCATGCGCGAATAGCTATCTATGTCAAAATCGAGAAAGTCCGGAAAGTCGGTAAAACTCACGAACTCGGGTCCCGGGAGGCCGGACGGAACCTTGACGGAATACACGTCCAGACGGTGCAACTTGATGGTTTTGCATGCGCGGATGACCATCTGGGTTAAAATCGGGAAAGTCGGTAAAACTCATGAACTCGGGTACCGGGCGGCAGGATTGGACCTTTACGGAATACACGTTTAGATGGTACAACTAGATGGTTTTGCATGCACGTATGGCCATCTAGGTCAAAATTGAGAGAGTCGGGAAAGTCCATAAAACTCAAAATCTCGGGTCCCGGAGGCCAGACGCAACCTTGACGGAATACACGTCCGGACGGTACAACCTGATGGTTTTGCATGCACGGATGGCCATTTGGGTCAAAATCGAGAAAGTCGGGAAAGTCGGTAAAACTCACTAACTCGGGTCCCGAGCGGCCGAACGGGACGTTGACGGAATACATGTTTAAATGGTACAACTTGATGGTTTTGCATGCATGGATGGCCATTTGGGTCGAAATCGAGAAAGTCGAGAAAGTGGGTAAAACTCACGAACTCGGGTCCCGGGAGGCCGGACGGAACCTTGATGGAATACACGTCCGAACGGTGGAACTTGATGGTTTTGCCTCTGCGGATGGACATCTGGGTCAAAATCGAGAAAGTCGGAAAAACTCACGAACTCGGGTCTCGCGGCCGGACGGGACCGAACAGTGCACTTTGACGGTTTGGCATGCGCGGATGGCCATATGGGTTGAAATTGCGGAAGTCGGTAAAACTCACAAACTCGGGTCCCGGGCAGCCAGAGGGGACCTTTACCGAATACACGTTCCGATGGTACAACTTGATGGTTTTGCATGCGCGGATGGCCATCTGGGTCGAAGTCGAGAAAGTCGGGAAAGTCGGTAAAACTCACGAACTCGGGAAATGGGAGGTCGGACGGAACCTTACGGAATACATGACCGAACGGTGCAACTTTATGGTTTTGCATGCTCGGATGGCCATCTGGGTTGAAATCAAGAAAGTCGAGAAAGTCGGTAAAACTCATAAACTCGGGTCCCGGGCGTCCGGACAGAACATTGATGGAATACAGGTCCAGACGGTGCAACTTGATGATTTTGCATGCACAGATGAACATCTGGGTTGAATTTAAGAAAGTCGGTAAAACTCACGAACTCAGGTCTCGGGCGGCCGGACGGGGCCTTGACGGAATACATGTCCGGACGGTGCAACTTGATGGTTTTGCATGCGCGTATGGCCATCTGGGTTGAAATTGTGAAAGTTAGGAAAACTCATGAACTCGGGTCCCGGAACACCGAACTGGACCTTGATGGAATACACATTCGTATGGTGCAACTGGAAGGTTTTCCATGCGTGGATGGCCATCTGAGTAAAAATCGGGAAAGTCGAGAAAGTTGGTCAAACTCACGAACTCGGGTCCCGTGCGGCCAGACGGGAACTTGACGGAATACACTTGCGGGTGGTACAATGTAACACCCTCAAATTTATATGCATGCATTGCATATATAAAAACATTATAAAAGAAAAAGAAATGGGAAAGAATCATAAAGATGGGAGAAAGATAGCTGAAAGGAGCCAATTCCAATTCGCCGAGGAGCACTGTCGACACTTCCCATGGCCGCTGGCCACGTGGCGTCTTCGGAGCTCATCCCTACGGAGGGGGTGAGGTACGGCACTACTGGCCACGTGCAAGGCTCGGAGATCGCCTCAGGAGAAGGGGCGAGGTCCGACCCCGCTGGACACGTGTTGCCTTCGGAGCTAGTCTCTGCGGAAGAAGCGAGGCTCAGCCCCGCGAGACATGTGTTGACTACGGAGCTAGTCCCTGCGGAGAAGCAAGGCTCAGCCCCGCGGGACACGTGTCGACTTTGGAACTCACCCCTACGGAAGGGATGAGGTCCGCCCCACAGTACACGTGTCACTCTCGAAGCTCGCCTCCAAGAGGTCCGACCCCACGAAACACGTGTCACCCTCGGAGCTCGCCTCCGGGAGGTCCGACACTTCTGGACACGTGTCACCCTCGGAGCTCACCTCCGGGAGGTCCGACGCTGTTGGACACGTGGCACTCTCAGAGCTCGTCTCCGAGATGTCCACCCCGCTGGGCACGTGTCATCCTCAGAGCTCACCTCCGAGGAAAAGGTCCGACACAGATGGACACGTGTCGACCTCGGAGCTCGTCTCTGAGGAGAAAGGAAGTCCGACGCTACTGGACACGTGACATTCTCGGAGCCCACCTCCGAGGAGAGGGGAGGTCTGGCACTGACACGTGGCACCCCCAGAGCTCGCCTCTATGGAAAGGGGAGGTCCGCCCGCTAGACGCGTGGCGCACACGGAGCTCGCATCTGAGGGAGAGGGAGGTCCCGCCCGCTAGACACGTGGCGCATCGGGAGCTTGTCTCTGCGGAAAAGGGAGGCCAGGCCCCCGCTGGACACGTGGAGCCTCCGGAGCTCATCCCTGCGGAAGGACGAGATCCTTAAGCGGTTTTTCCCTGGGCGTGAGTACCCGGTACTGAGGAAACCGACACGATTTCTTCCACGCTGCTACTGCAACCAAACCTATTGAAGATAAGTCGTTAAGATCCAAAAACAAATCAAACAGAACTCTTATTTTGAAATCCAATCAGAGTAGGACTCTTCTTTTTCCGGTTATAAATAGAACCCAAAACACCCCTTGGTCGTAACACCTTCCCAAGCCGACAATTTAGAGGCCCTAGCTCCCAACTCGCCGAGTTAAACCCCTTCGCCGGAGTTCAGCCACCGTTGAGACCGCCGACGAGCCCCGGCACGCTCGCCGTCGCCGGAAGAGAGCCGACAATCTGTCTTGCTAGGAGGAAGGCCCTGACATCAAGGAGAAGTGAGGTAGGTCTTTGTTACCACCTTACGACATCATCACGGTTTTCTTCGCATCTGTTTCTTCGATCCCTTCGAATAGAAGCTTTTTCTTGTGGACAGATCATGTGCTGATCGGTTTGATCTAGATCTTGAGACAAGATCATCACCACGTCCACATTTGATCCTTACACCCTTGTTCATCGTAAAACCCCATGCAAAGCCATTAAAACATGCAAGAACACGTGCAAACTGAATTAATGAAACTGCACCATAGGATCAGCATGCACCTGCACCATTGCATCTTAAGTAAAGTTTGTGCATCATGATTGATTGCTGTGAATTTTGGTATGTGCGTGATCGTGAGTAGAAGGACAAGCTCAAAAAGCTATCTACGAAGGACTACAACACCAAGACATCGAGACGCCTGAGCAACAAAAGCCACAGGAACAAGGCAAGTGCCCCTTGACCATATTGATCCCATGTTTTGGAAACTGTTTTGTCTGCAAAAACATGAATGCTTGAGTCAACTTGATGGGAAAACTTTTATAGGAGTTTACTAGTTTTGTTAACCACCATTGTCGCCAGGAAAGTTCATGAGTCGGGTATGGTCGTTTTGCTTTTTGCTTCGCTTAGCTTACGGATTATGGGAACCCGAGATAGAACATGTCTAGCTACTGCACTCATATGAATAACGTTAATAAGAACTTTATGATGATAATGAACATGAATCGGGGGAGATCTAGGCAAGCTTGGTTTGAGGATGTGGTAGAATGAGATGGTGGTTTACTTGTCGTAGATCTAAGGACCGGTTCATGCAAGCACATGCCAGGAAAACAGTGCCTCCACAAGGCCAAGTATAGGTGCAGCTTAGCTGACTAATTAGCTAAGTTGCTAGATTGTTATGGACCATAGAAGATGCGGGGAATGGGAGTCGAGAGAGGACTGCCCTGGAAACTGCATGGCACAAGAGGGGGCCCGTAGGTGGGAGAATGGTGATTCAAGCCTGCTGCTGAAACCTTAGTGAGTCCATACATCTAGTAGCCCCTTTGTAAAGGCTATTTTGTGATCTCTTGGCCATACACCGACGGTTGTGTACTGGTATAATGGAGGTTCTGCAGTCGCCGACGTGTGACGAAATCACAAACTTGTGGGTAAAGTGGTGTCACCTCTACAGATTGTAAAACTATCATGATAGCCGTGCTTACGGTCACAAGCGCCTGGCTAACTTCCATGATTAGGGGATGGTTATTGGGATAGTTATTGGGATGGTTATCGGTTTGGTTATTGGTTTGGTTATGGTGTGGTCATTAGAAATTGGTTTCGGGACTGTTGAGTCTTGGTAATGAGATTGGTTTCGGGACTGTTGAGTCTAAGTAATGAGATTGGTTTCGGGACTGTTGAGTCATGACAATGAGTTTGGTTTTCAGTTATATGATTATGAGTTGGATATGACCATGAGATGGTTATCTTGAGAATGAGATAAAGTTGAGAAAGATTAATGGTTGGTTGAGACATGAAAAGTGGTGAATCATGAAGGAGGTATGTTGTTGTTTTACTTAAATATATGTTGGTATTAAATTCACTTAAAGAGAGTTGCTGTTTTTATCATGTTTGTAAAATAAACTTTGCTTTCTGCAATGAGTTTTTTTATTCCTACCTTGTTGTAACCTACATGTTATACTTTTCCCACACTTGCTGAGTACGACATGTACTCACCCTTGCATTATCATACGAACATCAGCAACAGGATAGGAGTACTTCGGAGATCACGTGGAGTATTAGGCGTGCAGACTACCGTCAACTTGCCTGTGGAGTTGGAGATGGAGCCGCTGCTGTTTAGTTGCTTCCGCTATCGTTTAGAGACTTCCGCTGCAAGAACAAGTTAGAGATTGATGTAACAAAGTATTTAAACCCTATGACTGTGGTTATATTCTGAATTCAGTTTGTGGATTACATGTGTATGTGTATTAAACATCCTGGGCACACATATGCATTAGCTGGGTTCCGTGTTTTATGGGACCGGGCGTCACATACAACTTGATGGTTTTGCATGCGTGGATGGCCAACTGGGTCGAAATAAAGAAAGTCGAGAAAGTCGGTAAAACTCACGAACTGGGGTCCCGGGAGGCCGGTCGGAACCTTGACGGAATACAGATCTGGACGGTGCAACTTGATGGTTTTGCATGTGCTGATGGCCATCTAGGTTGAAATCGGAAAAGTCGGTAAAACTCACGAACTCGGGTCCCGGGCGGACGCACAGGACCTTTACGGAATACACGTTTGGATGGTACAACTTGAAGGTTTTGCATGCACGGATGGCCATCTGGGTCGAAATCGAGAAAGTCGGGAAAGTAGGTAAAACTCACGAACTCAGGTCCCGGGAGGCCGGACGGAACCTTGACGGAACAAACGTCTGGACGGAGAAACTTGATGATTTTGCATGCGCGGATGGCCATCTGGGTTGAAATCAGGAAAGTCAGTAAAACTCATGAACTCGTGTCCCGGGCGGCCGGACGGGACCTTTACGGAATACACGTTCGGATGGTACAATTTGATGGTTTTGCATGCACGGATGGCCATTTGGTCGAAATCGAGAAAGTCGGTAAAACTCAAGAACTCAGGTCCTTGGAGGCCAGATGGAACCTTGACGGAATACACATCCGCGCGGTGCGACTTGATGTTTTTGCAGGCGCGGATGGCTATCTGGATCAAAATCGAGAAAGTCGGTAAAACTCACGAACTCGAGTCCTACGTGGCCACACGGGACCTTCACGGAATACACGTTCAGATGATATAACTTGATGGTTTTGCATGCACGGATGGCTATCTGGGTCGAAATCGAGAAAGTCGGGAAAGTCGGTTAAACTCACGAACTTAGGTCCCGGGAGGCCGGGCGGAACCTTGACGGAATACACGTCCGGACGGTGCAACTTAATGGTTTTGCATGCGCGGATGGCCATCAGGATTGAAATCAGGAAAGTCGGTAAAACTCACGAACTCGGGTCCCGGGCGGCCGGACAGGACCTTGACGAAATACACATTCAGATGGTACAACTTGATGGTTTTGCATGCGTGGATGACTAGTTGGGTCAAAATCGAGAAAGTACGGAAAGTCGGTAAAACTTACGAACTCGGGTCCCGGGAAGTCGGACGGAATCTTGACGGAATACACGTCCAGACGGTGCAACTTGATGGTTCTGCATGCGCGGATGGCCGTCTGTGTTGAAATCGGGAAAGTCGGTAAAACTCATGAACTCCGGTCCCGGGCGGCAGGACGGGACCTTTACGGAATACACGTTCGGATGGTATGACTAGATGGTTTTGCATGCACGTATGGCCATCTGGGTCGAAATTGAGAGAGTCGGAAAAGTCCGTAAAACTCACGATCTCGGGTCCCGGGAGGCCAGATGCAACCTTGATGGAATACACGTCCGGACGGTACAACCTGATGGTTTTGCATGCGCGGATGGCCATATGGGTCAAAATCGAGAAAGTCGGTAAAACCCACGAACTTGAGTCTCGGGTGGCCGGACGGAACCTTTACGGAATACACGTTCGGATGGAACAACTTGATGGTTTTGCATGCGTGGATGCCCATCTGGGTCGAAATTGAGAAATTCGGGAAAGTCACTAAAACTGACGAACTCGTGTGCCGGGAGGCCAGACGGAACCTTGACGGAATACAGTTCCAGACGGTACAACTTGATAGTTTTGCATGCGCAGATGGCTATCTTGGTCAAAATCGAGAAAGTTGGGAAAGTCGGTAAAACTTACGAACTCGGGTCCCGGGGCCGGACGGGACCTTGATGGAATACACGTTCGAATGGTGCAACTTGATGGTTTTGCATGCACGGATGGCCATGTGGGTTGAAATCGAGAAAGTGGGGAAATTCGGTAAAACTCACGATCTCGGGTGGCGATTGGCCGGACGGACCGTTGACGGAATACACGTCCGGACGGTATAACTTGATGGTTTTGCATGCGCGGATGGCCATCTAGGTCAATGTAACACCCCAAATTTTGATTCAAAACCCTAAACCATGTTCAGAGGGGAATTTAGAAATTTTTGGACGTGTTGCATGTTTTGCAAAAATTCAAATTTAAACTGGAATTCAAATTAGACTCAAAACAGAAAAGAAATGGAAAAAGAAAAAGAAAAACGGGAAAAAAACCGGCCAGTGGGCCGAAACCCGCCAGCCAGCCCAGCTTTCCCCGCGCAGCCCGCCCCCGCGCGCGCCGCGCTGCCTCTCACAGACGGGTAGGACCCGCCTGTCATCCCTAACCCCGCGACCCCGGACTTTTCCCCGAGCGCCCGAATTTTGGTCCCAGAGGACTCCAACTCGATCACAACAGACCCACCGCCCTCCCCCGGCTATAAAAACCCCCGATCCGATCAGTTTTTCTCACGCGATCGCCGATTTTCACTCCGGTGAGCACCGAGACTTCGCCGGTGAATTCTGGCCGATCTAAGCTCGGAAACTCTGATCTAACTTGCTGGTCTTGATCCACCGCCTCCGGGGAACTTTGCAGGTGCAGAAAACTCGGAGAGTTACGGTGTAAACGCAGCGCCGACGAGCTTCGCCGTGGTTTTGCCTCGGACCTCGCCGCCGATCACTTTCCAGGACCCCCGAGCTCGAGAAAACCCCCGAGGTGAGATCCCTGACCTCCCCTCTACCGATCTATGCCATAAGATCACAGTTTTAGGCAGAATTCTCGAGGATCCGAAACTTTCCGGCGAGATCGCCGCTTCCCGCCGCCGTGCGCCGCCGGCAGCGCCGCCCGCGCTCGATCAGAGCGACGTGGCCGCTTGTGCGCCGTTTATTTTAAATCGCACGGTAGACTTTAAAACCCCGCGTATCGGTTCGATGTTATAATCTCAGCCGTCGGTTTAAAATCGGACGGTCCACGTCAGCCCCGCGTTATAAAGACTGGAATTCTTACGTGCTACCCCCTGGGGTTCTCTGGAATTGAGAGCTAACCCCGGAAACTTCAGATCTAGCCCCTGGAACTCCAGAAAATCATGTAAATTCATTTAAAAATCAGTTTAGCCCCTGGACTTAATAAAAATTAGGAAAAACACCTCTGATAAGTGTAGCTAGACCCCTGGAAATTATGAAAATAATATTATAGACCCTGTAATGGGGTGAGTTCATTATTTTAGCCCTGTTTAGTATTTAATGTAGAAAATTGAATATGTAACTAGTGTTTAAAAATTAAAAAGTGGGATAAACATAATTGTCAAAATTAATTAAAGACTTTCTCAGTACTTAGAAAACTTTGGAGTGAGGTAAAAATATATTTTTGGACTAAAATGAATCTGTTTCATTTAATTATTCACATTATTTATTATAAGGACACATTTTTAAGTAAATAATAGTTATAGAAAAATAGGGAAAATAATTATGAAATAGTCTACATCAGAAGCCAAGGTCAAAATATGTTATTAAATTATTTAGGACCAGAACCTATACTGTTTAGGTGATGTATATTACTAATTTCATAATGAAATACACAATTATGCATAGGAATATAAATCTGAAAATATAGCAACTAGTAAATGATAAATGGAGTTTCTAAAATACAAAGAATTTAGTTTAGAGTTGGCAGAAGTTGTGAAGGCACATATGGAGAAGAAAAATACTTTCCATACATGCTTGGTAGTTTAATGTAAGGAATTTATTTAAAACTGAAACACAACACATATAATGGTGAATGAATTTCATAAATATGAATGTGTGGTTTGTATGAAGTAGAGGTGTGAACTATGTCTTATGATTGTTGTTTTTCTTTTGCTATGTGTGATGGTATGAAGTAGAACCTGTTCAAGAACAAGTTATTCATTTCCAAGATCAGGACTACCCATTTCAAGAGCAGCAAGAAGGAGGCAAGTGTCCTTGACCACTTTGATCCTATGCTAGGATGTGTAGATAGAATTATTTGCATTGTCAAATGAAATATGAAACCCATGCTAGGAAAGTTTCCTTAGAATTGCATTACCTTGTTTTCCTTGTAGCTTGGGTTGGGATTTATTTTACCATGTCATTTATTTACATGCATATGCTTAGCCATGCTTAGAATGGGATATTTGGGACATGAGATCATCAGTTTAAATTACCATACTCTTGAATGAGACATTGTGAGTTATGTAGAGGTAGGGATCAAGGCAAGTTGGATGTTTTGGTTGTGTGCTGGGTGCACGAGACTTGGGTTTGTGTTTAGTACTTGCCTGGATCCTAAGGACCGGTTCATGGAGCATGTAACCCGGCTTTACAGTGCCAACCACATGCTGAGATGGGGCAGCTTGGCCAATTAATTAGGTGTATCCCCGGCGTAGTATGGGTGTGTTGGATGGTGCGGGGAGTAGGTGTCAGCTGGACTACCATATGAACCGCAAGGCTCAAGAGGGGGCCACTGCAGCGGGGTTGGAGCCTCTTGTATGCTGTTAGGGGTGAAACCTTAGTGGGCCCACGCTCGTCGGGAATCCCTTTGTAAAGGCTTCGTAGTGATCTCCTGGCTGCACACCTGGGAAGTGTGAATGTGGATCGTAGCCACTGGCATAATGGAGGTTCTTTTAGTCCACCCGGCAACGGGGGATGAAATCACTACTTGTGGGTACAGTGGTACAAACTCTGCAGAGTCAAAACTGTCTTGACAGCCGTGCTCACGGTTAAGAGCGGCCTGGACTTATTCATGATTAGAGGATTGATGGTTTTGGAAGTTAAGCGGGGAGCTTAACATTGGAAATGATGTTATGGTTATTGGATTATGATGATGGGATGGGAGATTGGGACCATTTCACCTGTGTAGTAATGTAAGTGCTTAATAAGCTAAGGTGATAGGTATTAATTGCGTAGTGCTTTAACCATGAGTTCAACCTTTCCTTGTTCTAGCCATGCATGATATAATTTTCCCACACTTGCTGAGTACCATTGGTACTCAACCTTGCATATTTGTTGGTTTATATTGCTGCTCAGGTCAAGATAATGAGGTGGTGTATAATGACCAAGACTTTGGACCCGAGGAAGGATTTTAGGTTCATGAAGACCCCCCCGGGCAACGCCTGTGATGGAGCCCTAAAGAATAATATTCCGCTGCTAGTTTATTTACTTGTGATGAAGCATTAGTGTCCATTGAGACATTTGCGATGTAAGACTTATTTATATTCGATACCTGGCTTGTAATAAATGATGCTTCACTATTTGTCATCACATGTATGAGAAAATGATCCTGGCATACATGTGATATTCACTTGGTTGTTTCTTCGGAAAAACCGGGTGTGACAGAGGTGGTATCAGAGCCAAGGTTGCCCGTAGGAACGTGGACCTAGGTAGAAATGGACGTATTTAAGGGCCCTATTTTCTTAAAAACTATTTTCCAAAGTGTGGGTGGAAAAGTGTTATTAAAGGAGTCATTTTCTTCATCTTACCCCAACTTTCATTCAAAATAGGATTTTTGTTTGAGAATTTATCTAACCTAATTTTAAATTCTTTTGTTTTAGATGGTTCGCATGATTCGCACCGCCCGTAAGTCCACAGGAGGGAGAGTTCCCGTAGTTGCCCTTGCCGAAAGAGAGGAGAGTCGTCCAGTGACGTACCTTTCCTATGGATTGGCAGTAGGAGATTTGTTGCACCGTCTTCGACGTATGCTCGAAGCCGCCGGCAATACGGGCAAGCTTATCATCCACTATAACTCCACCAGGACCATCCGTGAGAAGAGGGAAGAATGGAGTTCGGAGATGAGGATTATACACGAGAATCAGCTGCTTAAGATTCACCACTCTCCAGCTTGTCGAGCCACACAAGTTGACGCGGAGAAAGATGTCACCTGGGAGGCCATCACCTGCCAGAGTCATATCTATCGTCGCCACTTGGACAAAACTGAGTACATGTATGTCCTCCAATGTGAGAGTGGTACCACGGAGTACAAGTACCCACCGGTGCAGCAAGGGACTTCCCATGAGCACATGGACTTGTGCTTGGAGGATGCTGCTATGCTCAGCACTCGACTGCAGGAGTGTCAACAAGAGCTTCAGGATGTCCGAGACACCCTGAAGGAAACGGAGGCGTTGCTGCGAGCTTGCTTAAAGGCGAGAGAAAGAGGAGATGGGAATGAACTGTGTGTCACCGTGAGTGATCCATGGACTCCCGACTCCCCGGATCGCTGAGCAATCAGGCGTCGTCGCACTTCTCCACCAGCAGCCTCCCCACCCAAAGAAGAGTCAGAAGGTAGCCGAAATGAGGAGGAAGATCCCGAGGAGCCAGCTCAAGAGGACGAGTAGTGTAGAGTCTTTCCCCTAGCTAGCAAGAGGTCGAGTAGTCGAGTCGTGACATAGTTAATGGTGTGATAATGCTTGGTGTGTGACGTGAGTTGTGGAAGCTATGAGCAATTGTCCACAGCCTCGTCTTCAGATTGTTTTGCTTTGGTGTGTGAACCCACAGGAAATAATAGTGCATTTATTTGGTGTGAGATATGAACCCTCGTAAAATTTTAACAAAGCCTCAACACCTCAAAGTACCAACAAATGAAAGTAGTAAGATGATACTAAATGGTATCAAATTAACATTTGTTGATTCTGCCAGATGGCCGGAAGAGGAAAAGGACGTGCTGCCAACCCCGCCAACAACAATGATGAGGCATGCAACCCTCATCTTTCTGGAGGCCAGGACTGGGGTGGTCGCCGTGAAGAAATTGATCCTCTCCACCAAATGCTGGAGAATCAAAATCAGCTTATCCAGAACTTGACTCAAGTGGTGGCCAACTTGCATCAAGTTCCACCTCCACAAGCGGCACCACGCCAACCAAGGTTGAGTGAGTTTCTAGGAACTCAACCTCCAAAGTTTGCAAGTGCTGCTGAACCTCTGGAGGCAGATGATTGGCTGAAGACCATTGAAAGTAAGATGAGGATTATACAATGCCAAGGGTATGAGAGGGTGCTGTTTGCCTCTCATCAATTGCATGGACCTGCTGCTGATTGGTGGACCGCCTACGTGGCCGCCCATCATGACCCTGAGAACATCACTTGGGAAGAGTTCAAGCGTAGCTTCCGCAACCATTACATCCCAAGAGGTGAACTCAAAAACAAGAGGAAGGAGTTTCTGGGACTGCAGCAGGGAAACATGACGGTGAGGGAATACCTCACTAAATTTACTCAACTATCCCGTTATGCTCCACGAGACATAGAGACTGATGAGCAGAAACAAGATTGTTTCGTGGAAGGACTTACCGCAGAGATGCAGTGTGCAATGTCCTCCAATGAGTATGAAAGCTTTCAAAAGATGGTGGACAGAGCGTTTGTGGTGGAAAGGAAGCTAAAGGCCCTGGAAAATGAGAATAAGAGGAAGGCGGGGTGGTCACATCAAGCATCAGAGAGCAACACCCGCCCACGAATGATGCAGCAACCTACGGGGCAGACGAGCCGTGCTGCGGTACCCTATTCAGCACCAAGAGGGTACAACCCAAACTACAGGCCACCCGCAGCACCAGCACAGCCGCAACGTCAGTTTGTGCAGCAGCCTCGCCCCGCATATCCACCTCGACCAGCAGTACAAGGACCCCCAAACCAACCCCAAGACAACAAGGGCCAAGCATCTAAGATTGGGGTGCAATGTTTCAACTGTGGTGAAGTGGGGCACTACGCCCATAAATGCCCGAAGAAGAAGCCTGCGCCGCCACAACAGCAGAATGTAATGAGAGGACGGGTGAACCACGTCACTATGGAGGAAGCACAAGAGGCGCCCGACGTGGTAGTTGGTAAGTTTCCTGCCAATTTACACCTTGCAACTCTGCTGTTTGATTCTGGTGCTACCCACTCGTTCATTGCTCAAGGGTTTGTTAAGAAGCATGACCTAGCAACCACACAAATGAACCATATGCTGGCGGTAAACTCTCCAGGTGGAGAAATAAGGACAAGACAAGTGTGTCCCAAAGTGAGCCTAGACATTAATGGGGTAGTATTTACTGCTAACCTCATAGTGATAGATTCACAAGGGATAGATATTATTTTGGGAATGGATTGGTTGACCAAACATAAAGGAATCATCCATTGTTCGACCAGAACGGTGGAACTAACTCACCCCAATGGCACAAGAGTAAAGTTCATAACGATACACGAGCCTAGGAGGGACATTAAATTAAATCAAGTGGAGGTGAAAGTTGAGGAAATCAGGACTATCAGGGAATATCCAGATGTTTTTCCGGAGGAATCGCCAGGCATGCCTCCCGACCGTGATGTGGAATTCGCAATTGAGCTAGTACCGGGAACAGCCCTGATATAAAGAGACCTTATCGAATGGACTCCAAGCAGCTAGAAGAGCTCAAGGATCATTTGAGAGAATTGACGGAGAAGGGGTATATTCGCCCTAGTTCCTCACCATGGGGAGCTCCGGTGATATTTGTGCCCAAGAAAGACGGAACCCAAAGGTTATGCGTGGATTACCGTGCCTTGAATGAGGTAACCATCAAAAACAAGTACCCATTACCCCACATTGAAGACTTGTTTGATCAGTTGAGGGGAGCTTGTGTGTTCTCGAAAATTGATCTCAGGTCAGGGTACCACCAACTCAAGATAAGGCAATCTGATATTCCCAAGACAGCTTTCGTATCTCGGTACGGACTGTATGAATACACTGTCATGCCTTCTGGGCTAACCAATGCCCCGGCATATTTCATGTACCTCATGAACAAGGTATTCATGGAATATCTGGACAAATTTGTGGTGGTTTTCATAGATGATATTCTCGTCTTCTCCAAAAATGAAGAAGAACATGAGAAACATCTAAGGTTGGTGTTGCAGAGGTTGAGAGAACACCAACTATATGCCAAGTTGAGCAAATGTGAGTTTTGGCTGAAGAGAGTTCCCTTTTTAGGACATATAATCTCGAAGGGAGGAATCTCCGTAGATCCCGCCAAAATCGAGGATATCCAGAAGTGGAAAACCCCTGAAAATGTCGGGGAAGTTCGAAGCTTTTTGGGATTGGCTGGATACTATCGACGGTTTATTGAGGGATTCTCCAAGATCTCGAGACCTCTCACCAAACTGTTGGAAAAGGGAATCACATTCACCTGGACGCCACAGTGCGATACGAGCTTTCAGGAGCTAAAGAAGAGATTGACAACAGCCCCAGTGTTGGTTATGCCAGATATGCAGAAGAATTTCACAGTGTACTGCGATGCCTCTGGAAATGGGTTGGGATGTGTTCTCATGCAAGAAGGACATGTCGTGGCATATGCATCCCGGCAGCTTCGGAAGCACGAGAAGAACTATCCTACACATGATCTAGAACTAGCTGCAGTGGTACACGCGTTGAAAATTTGGCGGCACTATTTGATGGGGAAGAGGACAGAGATATATACGGATCATAAGAGTTTGAAGTACATATTCACACAGCCAGATCTCAACCTCCGACAAAGGAGATGGTTAGAGCTAATCAATGACTTTGATGTGGGCATCAACTATCATCCTGGGAAAGCAAACGTCGTGGCCGATTCTTTGAGTCGGAAAGTGCAGGTCAATAAGTTGAGTTTGAAGGACATGCCTGCAGAATTGAAGGACGAGGTTATAAGACTCAATCTATGTCTAGTAAATAGTGGTGAAGCCATCGCCATGGAAGTGGACTCCACACTCGAGCGAGACATACGCGAGGGCCAAAAGAATGATGAGAAGATACAAGAGATCCGACAGCTCATCAAGGAAAATAAAGCTCCTGGTTTTAGAGAGGATGAACAAGGAACGGTGTGGCACGGGAAAAGGATCTGTGTGCCAGAAGTAAAAGAGATCCGTGAATTGATTTTAAAGGAGGCTCATGATTCTGACTATTCCATTCATCCTGGGAGTACGAAGATGTACCAGGACCTCAAGAGCAGGTATTGGTGGTATGACATGAAGCGAGATGTCACGGAACATGTTGCCCTATGTGACATATGTCAGTTGGTGAAAGCAGAACATCAACGACCCGCGGGATTGCTGCAACCACTCAAAGTGCCTGAATGGAAGTGGGAAGAAATCAGCATGGATTTTGTCGTGGGATTGCCTAGGACCCAATCCGGGTATGATTCAATATGGGTCATTATTGATAGGCTAACCAAGGTAGCTCATTTCATCCCCGTGAAAGAAAGCTACAGCGGATCCAAATTGGCAGAATTGTACATGTCAAGGATTGTGTGTTACCATGGAGTGCCAAAGAAGATAGTGTCGGACCGAGGGACACAGTTCACCTCGAGGTTTTGGCAAAAGTTGCAAGAAACCATGGGAACCCATCTGAACTTTAGTTCTGCCTATCATCCCCAAACTGACGGGCAGACGGAGAGAACCAATCAGATCCTTGAAGATATGTTAAGGGCATGTGCACTCAAAAACAATAGGAGTTGGGACAAGAACTTACCGTATGCGGAGTTTTCCTATAACAACAGTTATCAAGCTAGTATGAAGATGTCACCTTTTGAAGCTTTGTATGGAAGGAAGTGCAGAACTCCTCTATTTTGGAACCAAACAGGAGAAAGTAAAGTGTTTTGTCCAGAAGTGCTACAAGAAGCCGAGGCGAAGGTGAGGGAGATTCGCAACAACTTGAGGATAGCACAAACACGCCAGAAGAGTTATGCTGATGTACGAAGAAGAGAACTCATTTTCAACGTGGGAGACTATGTTTATCTCAAGGTGTCCCCTATCAGAGGACTTCGTCGGTTCAAGGTGAAAGGGAAGTTGTCACCTCGATACATCGGACCCTTTCAAGTTTTGGAAAGAAAAGGCGAAGTGGCGTACCAACTAGAGTTACCGGTTCATCTATCGGATGTACACGATGTATTCCATGTGTCACAACTCAAGAAATGTCCGAGGACGCCTGAGGAGGTGTTACCCATGAATGAAGTGGATGTAGCTGAAGATTTGTCTTATGCCGAGCAACCATACAAGATTTTGGAGACAATGCAACGCCTCACCAGAAACAAGAGAATCCGGATGTGCAAGGTGCAGTGGAAGCATCACTCAGAAGAGGAAGCTACCTGGGAAATGGAAGATGAGCTCAAGGCACAATTTCCGGAATTGTTTTCTTAGAAACACCAATCTCGAGGACGAGATTTCTTTTAAGGGGGTAGAGCTGTAACACCCCAAATTTTGATTCAAAACCCTAAACCATGTTCAGAGGGGAATTTAGAAATTTTTGGACGTGTTGCATGTTTTGCTAAAATTCAAATTCAAACTGGAATTCAAATTAGACTCAAAACAGAAAAGAAATTGAAAAAGAAAAAGAAAAACGGGAAAAAAACCGGCCAGTGGGCCGAAACCCGCCAGCCGGCCCAGCTTTCCCCGCGCAGCCCGCCCCCGCGCGCGCCGCGCTGCCTCTCATAGACGGGTGGGACCCGCCTGTCATCCCTAACCCCGCGACCCCGGACTTTTCCCCGAGCGCGCGCGATCGCAACCGACCGGAAACCGCGTCCCGTCGCCCGAATTCTGGTCCCAGAGGACTCCAACTCGATCACAACAGACCCACCGCCCTCCTCCGGCTATAAAAACCCCCGATCCGATCAGTTTTTCTCACGCGATCGCCGATTTTCACTCCGGTGAGCACCGAGACTTCGCCAGTGAATTCTGGCCGATCTAAGCTCGGAAACTCTGATCTAACTTGCTGGTCTTGATCCACCGCCTCCGGGGAACTTTGCAGGTGCAGAAAACTCGGAGAGTTACGGTGTAAACGCAGCGCCGACGAGCTTCGCCGTGGTTTTGCCTCGGACCTCGCCGCCGATCACTTTCTAGGACCCCCGAGCTCGAGAAAACCCCCGAGGTGAGATCCCTGACCTCCCCTCTACCGATCTATGCCATAAGATCACAGTTTTAGGCAGAATTCTCAAGGATCCGAAACTTTCCGGCGAGATCGCCGCTTCCCGCCGCCGTGCGCCGCCGGCAGCGCCGCCCGCGCTCGATCAGAGCGACGTGGCCGCTTTTGCGCCGTTTATTTTAAATCGCACGGTAGACTTTAAAACCCCGCGTACCGGTTCGATGTTATAATCTCAGCCGTCGGTTTAAAATCGGACGGTCCACGTCAGCCCCGCGTTATAAAGACTGGAATTCTTACGTGCTACCCCCTGGGGTTCTCTGGAATTGAGAGCTAGCCCCGGAAACTTCAGATCTAGCCCCTGGAACTCCAGAAAATCATGTAAATTCATTTAAAAATCAGTTTAGCCCCTGGACTTAATAAAAATTAGGAAAAACACCTCTGATAAGTGTAGCTAGACCCCTGGAAATTATGAAAATAATATTATAGACCCTGTAATGGGGTGAGTTCATTATTTTAGCCCTGTTTAGTATTTAATGTAGAAAATTGAATATGTAACTAGTGTTTAAAAATTAAAAAGTGGGACAAACATAATTGTCAAAATTAATTAAAGACTTTCTCAGTACTTAGAAAACTTTGGAGTGAGGTAAAAATATGTTTTTGGACTGAAATGAATCTGTTTCATTTAATTATTCACATTATTTAGTATAAGGACACATTTTTAAGTAAATAATAGTTATAGAAAAATAGGGAAAATAATTATGAAATAGTCTACATCAGAAGCCAAGGTCAAAATATGTTATTAAATTATTTAGGACCAGAACCTATACTGTTTAGGTGATGTATATTACTAATTTCATAATGAAATACACAATTATGCATAGGAATATAAATCTGAAAATATAGCAACTAGTAAATGATAAATGGAGTTTCTAAAATACAAAGAATTTAGTTTAGAGTTGGTAGAAGTTGTGAAGGCACATATGGAGAAGAAAAATACTTTCCATACATGCTTGGTAGTTTAATGTAAGGAATTTATTTAAAACTGAAACACAACACATATAATGGTGAATGAATTTCATAAATATGAATGTGTGGTTTGTATGAAGTAGAGGTGTGAACTATGTCTTATGATTGTTGTTTTTCTTTTGCTATGTGTGATGGTATGAAGTAGAACCTGTTCAAGAACAAGTTATTCATTTCCAAGATCAGGACTACCCATTTCAAGAGCAGCAAGAAGGAGGCAAGTGTCCTTGACCACTTTGATCCTATGCTAGGATGTGTAGATAGAATTATTTGCATTGTCAAATGAAATATGAAACCCATGCTAGGAAAGTTTCCTTAGAATTGCATTACCTTGTTTTCCTTGTAGCTTGGGTTGGGATTTATTTTACCATGTCATTTATTTACATGCATATGCTTAGCCATGCTTAGAATGGGATATTTGGGACATGAGATCATCAGTTTAAATTACCATACTCTTGAATGAGACATTGTGAGTTATGTAGAGGTAGGGATCAAGGCAAGTTGGATGTTTTGGTTGTGTGCTGGGTGCACGAGACTTGGGTTTGTGTTTAGTACTTGCCTGGATCCTAAGGACCGGTTCATGGAGCATGTAACCCGGCTTTACAGTGCCAACCACATGCTGAGATGGGGCAGCTTGGCCAATTAATTAGGTGTATCCCCGGCGTAGTATGGGTGTGTTGGATGGTGCGGGGAGTAGGTGTCAGCTGGACTACCATATGAACCGCAAGGCTCAAGAGGGGGCCACTGCAGCGGGGTTGGAGCCTCTTCTATGCTGTTAGGGGTGAAACCTCAGTGGGCCCACGCTCGTCGGGAATCCCTTTGTAAAGGCTTCGTAGTGATCTCCTGGCTGCACACCTGGGAAGTGTGAATGTGGATCGTAGCCACTGGCATAATGGAGGTTCTTTTAGTCCACCCGGCAACGGGGGATGAAATCACTACTTGTGGGTACAGTGGTACAAACTCTGCAGAGTCAAAACTGTCTTGATAGCCGTGCTCACGGTTAAGAGCGGCCTGGACTTATTCATGATTAGAGGATTGATGGTTTTGGAAGTTAAGCGGGGAGCTTAACATTGGAAATGATGTTATGGTTATTGGATTATGATGATGGGATGGGAGATTGGGACCATTTCACCTGTGTAGTAATGTAAGTGCTTAATAAGCTAAGGTGATAGGTATTAATTGCGTAGTGCTTTAACCATGAGTTCAACCTTTCCTTGTTCTAGCCATGCATGATATAATTTTCCCACACTTGCTGAGTACCATTGGTACTCAACCTTGCATATTTGTTGGTTTATATTGCTGCTCAGGTCAAGATAATGAGGTGGTGTATAATGACCAAGACTTTGGACCCGAGGAAGGATTTTAGGTTCATGAAGACCCCCCCGGGCAACGCCTGTGATGGAGCCCTAAAGAATAATATTCCGCTGCTAGTTTATTTACTTGTGATGAAGCATTAGTGTCCATTGAGACATTTGCGATGTAAGACTTATTTATATTCGATACCTGGCTTGTAATAAATGATGCTTCACTATTTGTCATCACATGTATGAGAAAATGATCCTGGCATACATGTGATATTCACTTAGTTGTTTCTTCGGAAAAACCGGGTGTGACAGTCAAAATCGAGAAAGTCGGGAAAGTCGGTAAAACTCATGAACTCGGATCCCGTGGCCAGACGAGACCTTGATGGAATACACGTTCCGATGGTGCAACTTGATGGTTTTGCATGCGCGGATGGCCTTCTAAGTTGAATTGAGAAAGTCGGGAAAGCGGTAAAACTAATGAACTCGGGCCCCTGGCGGCGAGACGAAATATTGATGGAATACAGGTCCCGATGGTGCAACTTGATTGTTTTGCATGCACGGATGAACATCTGGGTCAAAATCGAGAAAGTCGATAAAACTCACGAACTCAGGTCTCGGGCGGCTGGACGGGACCTTGACGGAATACACGTCCGGACGGTGCAACTTGATGTTTTTGCATGCGCGGATGGGCATCTAGGTCGAAATTGGGAAAGTTAGGAGAACTCATGAACTCGAGTCCCGGAACGTCAAACTGGACCTTGACGGAATACACGTTCGGATGATGCAACTTGAAGGTTTTCCATGCGTGGATGGCCATCTGAGTAAAAATCAGAAAAGTCGGGAAAGTCGGTAAAACTCACGGACTCGGGTCCTGGGTGGCCGGACGGGACCTTGACGTAATACACTTGCGGGTGGTACAATGTAACACCCTCAAATTTATATTGATGGTTTTGCATGCTCGGATGGCCATCTGGGTTAAAATCAAGAAAGTCGGGAAAGTCGGTAAAACTCATGAACTCGGGTCCTAGGGCTTGACGGGACCTTGATGGAATACACGTTCAGATGGTGCAACTTGATGGTTTTGCATGCGCGGATGGCCATATAGGTTGAAATTAGGAAAGTCGGTAAAACTCATGAACTCGGGTCCCAGGCGGCCGGACGGGACCTTTACGGAGTACATGTTCAGATGGTACAACTTCATGGTTTTGCATGCACGGATGGCCATCTGGGTCGAAATCAAGAAACTCAAGAAAGTCGGGAAAACTCACGAACTTGGGTCCCGGGAGGCCGGTCGGAACCTTGACGGAATACACGTCCGGACATTGCAACTTGATGGTTTTGCATGCGCAGATGGCCGTCTAGGTTGAAATTGGGAAAGTCGGTAAAACTCACGAACTCGGGTCTTGGGCGGACGCACAGGAACTTTACGGAATACACGTTTGGATGGTACAACTTGATGGTTTTGCATGCGCGGATGGCCATCTGGATTGGAATCGGGAAAGTCAGTAAAGTTCACAAACTCGGGTCCCGGGCGGCTGGATGGGACCTTGACGGAATACACGTTCAGATGGTACAACTTGATGGTTTTGCATGCGCGGATGGATATCTGGGTCAAAATCAAGAAAGTCTGGAAAGTCGGTAAAACTCACGAACTCGGGTCCCGGGAGGCCGGACGGAACCTTGATGGAATACACGTTCGGAAGGTGCAACTTGATGGTTTTGCATGCGTGGATGGCCATCTGGGTTGAAATAGGGAAAGTCGGTAAAAGACATGAACTCGGGTCCCAGACGGCAGGACGGGACCTTTACGGAATGCACGTACGAATGTATAACTAGATGGTTTTGCATGCACGTATGACCATCTGGGTCAAAATTGAGAGAGTCGGGAAAGTCCGTAAAACTCACGATCTCGGGTCCTGGGAGGCCAGATGCAAACTTGACGGAATACACGTCCGGACGGTACAACCTGATGGTTTTGCATGCGCGTATGGCCATTTGGGTCAAAATCAAGAAAATCGAGAAAGTCGGTAAAAACTCACAAACTCGGGTCCCGGATGTCCGGATGGGACCTTTACGGAATACACGTTTGGATGGAACAACTTGATGGTTTTGCAAGCGTGGATGCCCATCTGGGTTGAAATCGAGAAAGTCGGGAAAGTCGCTAAAACTGACGAACTTGTGTGTCGGGAGACTAGATGGAACTTTGACGGAATACACGTCCGGACGGTACAACTTGATGGTTTTGCATGCGCAGATGGCCATCTGGGTCAAAATCGAGAAATGGAAAGTCGGTAAAACTCACGAACTCGGGTCCTGGGGCCAGACGGGACCTTGATGTAATACACGTTCGAATGGTGCAACTTGATGGTTTTGCATGCACGGATGGCTATCTTGGTTGAAATCGAGAAAGTTGGGAAAGTCGGTAAAACTCACAAACTCGGGTGACGATTGGCCGGATGGACCCTTGAAGGAATACACGTCCAGACGGTACAACTTGATGGTTTTGCATGCGCGGATGGCCACCTGGGTCAAAATCGAGAAAGTCAGGAAAGTCGGTAAAACTCATGAACTCGGGTCCCGGGGCCGGACGGGACCTTGATGGCATACACGTTCGGATGGTGCAACTTGATGGTTTTGCATGCGCGGATGGCCATCTGAGTTGAAATCGAGAAAGTCGGGAAAGTCGGTAAAACTAATGAATTCGGGTCCCGGGCGGCCGGATGGAATATTGATGGAATACAAGTCCGCATGGTGCAACTTGATGGTTTTGCATGCGCGGTTGAACATCTGGGTCTTAATTGGGAAAGTTAGGAAAACTCATGAACTCGGGTCCCGGAACGCCGAACTGGACCTTGACGGAATACACGTTCGGATGATGCAACTTGAATGTTTTCCATGCGTGGATGGCCATCTGAGTAAAAATCGGGAAAGTCGGTAAAACTCACGAACTCGGGTCCTGGGTGGCAGGACGGGACCTTGATGGAATACACTTGCGGATGGTACAACTTGATGGTTTTGCATGCGCAGATGGCCATCTGGATCAAAAACAAAAGAGTCGGGAAAGTCGGTGAAACTCACAAACTCGGATCCCGGGGCCGGACGGGACCTTGATGGAATACACGTTCAGATGGTGCAACTTGATGGTTTTGCATGGGCGGATGGCCATATGGGTTGAAATTGGGAAAGTCGGTAAAACTCATGAACTCAGGTCCCGAGCGGCCGGACAGGACCTTTACGGAATACACGTTCGGATGGTACAACTTGATGGTTTTGCATGCGCGGATGGCCATCTGGGTCGAAATCGAGAAAGTCGAGAAAGTCGGTAAAACTCACGAACTCGGGTCCTAGGAGGCCGGATGGAACCTTGACGGAATACATGTCTGAAAGGTGCAACTTGATGGTTTTGCATGGGCGGAAGGCCATCTAGGTTAAAATTGGAAATGTCGGTAAAACACACAAACTCGGGCCCCGGTCACCGCATGGGACCTTTACGGAATATATATACTTTTGGATGGTACAACTTGATGGTTTTGCATGCAGAGATGGCCATCTGGGCCTAAATCAAGAAAATCCGTAAATTTGGTAAAACTCACGAACTCGGGTACCGGGAGGCCGGACAGAACCTTGACGGAATACACGTTCGGATTGTGCAACTCGATGGTTTTGCCTGCGCGGATGGTCATCTGGGTTGAAATTGGGGAAGTCGATAAAACTCACGAACTTGAGTCCCGGGCGGCTAGACGGGACCTTTACGGAAACATGTTCGGATGGTACAACTTGATGGTTTTGCATGCGCGGATGGCCATCTAGGTCGAAATCGAGAAAGTCGGTAAAACTCACGAACTCAGGTCCTGGGAGGCCGGACGGAACCTTGACGGAATACACGTCCGGACGGTGCAACTTGATGGTTTTGCATGCGCGGATGGCCATCTGGGTTGAAATCAGGAAAGTCGGTAAGACTCATGAACTTGGGTCCCGGACGGCAGGACGGGACCTTTACGGAATACACATTCGGATGGTATAACAAGATAGTTTAGCATTCACGTATGGCCATATGGGTCAAAATTGAGAGAGACGAGAAAGTCCGTAAAGCTCACGATCTCGGGTCCCGGGAGGCCAGACGCAACCTTGATAGAATACACGTCCGGACGGTACAACTTGATGGCTTTGCATGCGCGGATGGCCATTTGGGTCAAAATCAAGAAAGTCGGGAAAGTCGGTAAAACTCACGAACTCGGGTCCCGGGTGGCCGGATGGGACCTTTACGGAATACACGTTGCGATGGAACAAGTTGATGGTTTTGCATCCGCGGATGCCCATCTGGGTCGAAATCAAGAAAGTCGGGAAAGTCGCTAAAACTGACAAACTCGTGTGCCAGGAGGCCAGACGGAACCTTAACATAATACACGTCCAGACGGTACAACTTGATGGTTTTGCATGCGTGGATGGCCATCTGGGTCAAAATCGAGAAAGTCGTGAAAGTCGGTAAAACTCACGAACTCGGGTCCCGGGGCCGGACAGGACCTTGATGGAATACACGTTCGAATGGTGCAACTTGATGGTTTGCATGCACGGATGGCCATCTGGGTTGAAATCGAGAAAGTCTGGAAAGTCGGTGAAACTCACGAACTCGGGTGACCATTGACCTGACGGACGACGGAATACACGTCCCGACGGTAAAACTTGATGGTTTGCATGCGCGGATGGCCATCTGGGTCAAAATCAAGAAAGTCGGGAAAAAATGTAAAACTCAGGAACTCGTGTCCCGGGGCCAGACAGGAGCTTGATGGAATACACGTTCGGATGGTGCAACTTGATGGTTTTGCATGCGTGGATGGCCATGTGAGTTGAAATCGAGAAAGTCGGGAAGTCGGTAAAACTAATGAACTCAGGTCCCGGGCGGCCGGATGGAATATTGATGGAATACAGGTCTGGAAGGTGCAACTTGATGGTTTTGCATGCGCGGATGAACATCTGGGTCTAAATCAAGAAAGTCGGTAAAACTCACAAACTCAGGTCTCGGGCGGTCGGACGGGGCCTTGACGAAATACACGTCCGGATGGTGCAACTTGATGTATCTGCACGCGTGGATGGCCATCTGGATCAAAATTGGGAAAGTTAGGAAAACTCATGAACTCGGGTCCCAGAACTCCAAACTGGACCTTGAGGAATACACGTTCGGATGATGCAACTTGAAGGTTTTTCCATGCGTGGATGGCCATCAGAGTAAAAATCGGGAAAGTCTGGAAAACTCACGAACTCGGGTCCCGGGCGACCGGATGGGACCTTGACGGAATACACTTGTGGATGGTACAACTTGATGGTTTTTGCATGCGCGGATGGCCATCTGGGTCAAAATCAAAAGAGTCGGAAAAGTCGGAAAAACTCACGAACTCGGGTCCCTGGGCCGGACGGGACCTTGATGGAATACACGTTCGGATGGTGCAACTTGATGGTTTTGCATGCGTGGATGGCCATATGGGTTGAAATTGGGAAAGTTGATAAAACTCACAAACTCGGGTCCTGGGTGGCCGGATGGGACCTTTACGGAATACACGTTCCGATGGAACAAGTTGATGGTTTTGCATCCGCGGATGCCCATCTGGGTCGAAATCAAGAAAGTCGGGAAAGTCGCTAAAACTGACGAACTCGGGTGCCAGGAGGCCAGACGGAACCTTAACATAATACACGTCCAGACGGTAGAACTTGATGGTTTTGCATGCGCGGATGGCCATCTGGGTCAAAATCGAGAAAGTCGTGAAAGTCGGTAAAACTCACGAACTCGGGTCCCGGGGCCGGACAGGACCTTGATGGAATACACGTTCGAATGGTGCAACTTGATGGTTTGCATGCACGGATGGCCATCTAGGTTGAAATCGAGAAAGTCAGGAAAGTCGGTAAAACTCACAAACTCGGGTGACCATTGACCTGACGGACGACGGAATACACGTCCCGACAGTACAACTTGATGGTTTGCATGCGCGGATGGCCATCTGGGTCAAAATCGAGAAAGTCGGGAAAAAAGGTAAAACTCAGGAACTCGTGTCCCGGGGCCAGACAGGAGATTGATGGAATACACGTTCGGATGATGCAACTTGATGGTTTTGCATTCGTGGATGGCCATGTGAGTTGAAATCGAGAAAGTCGGGAAGTCGGTAAAACTAATGAACTCGGGTCCCGGGCGGTCGGATGGAATATTGATGGAATACAGGTCTGGACGGTGCAACTTGATGGTTTTGCATGCGCGGATGAACATCTGGGTCTAAATCAAGAAAGTCGGTAAAACTCACAAACTCAGGTCTCGGGCGGTCGGACGGGGCCTTGACGAAATACACGTCCGGATGGTGCAACTTGATGTATCTGCATGCGTGGATGGCCATCTGGATCAAAATTGGGAAAGTTAGGAAAACTCATGAACTCGGGTCCCAGAACTCCAAACTGGACCTTGAGGAATACACGTTCGGATGATGCAACTTGAAGGTTTTTCCATGCGTGGATGGCCATCGGAGTAAAAATCGGGAAAGTCTGGAAAACTCACGAACTCGGGTCCCGGGCGACCGGATGGGACCTTGACGGAATACACTTGTGGATGGTACAACTTGATGGTTTTTGCATGCGCGGATGGCCATCTGGGTCAAAATCAAAAGAGTCGGGAAAGTCGGAAAAACTCACGAACTCGGGTCCCTGGGCCGGACGGGACCTTGATGGAATACACGTTCGGATGGTGCAACTTGATGGTTTTGCATGCGTGGATGGCCATATGGGTTGAAATTGGGAAAGTTGATAAAACTCACAAACTCGGGTCCCGGGTGGCCGGATGGGACCTTTACGGAATACACGTTCCGATGGAACAAGTTGATGGTTTTGCATCCGCGGATGCCCATCTGGGTCGAAATCAAGAAAGTCGGGAAAGTCGCTAAAACTGACGAACTCGGGTGCCAGGAGGCCAGACGGAACCTTAACATAATACACGTCCAGACGGTAGAACTTGATGGTTTTGCATGCGCGGATGGCCATCTGGGTCAAAATCGGGAATGTCGGTAAAACTCACGAACTCGTGCCCCGGGCGGCCGCACGGGACCTTTACGGAATACACGTTCGGATGGTACAACTTGATGGTTTTTGTAACACCCCAAATTTTCATCAAAACCCAAAACCATGTTCAGAGGGGAATTTAAAAATTTTTGGACGTATTGCATGTTTTGCAAAAATTCAAATTCAAACTGGAATTCAAATTATACTCAAAACAGAAAAGAAAAGGAAAAAGAAAAAGAGAAACGGGAAAAAAAACCGGCCAGTGGGCTGAAACCCGCCAGCCGGCCCAGTTTCCCCGCGCCAGCCCGCCCCCTCGCGCGCCGCGCTGCCTCTCACAGACGGGTGGGACCCGCCTGTCATCCCTAACCCCGCGACCCCGGACTCTCCCGCGCGCGCGCGATCTTAACCGATCGGAAAACCCGTCCCGCAGCCCGAATTCTGGTCCCGGAGGACTCCAACTCGATCACAACCGACCCACCGCCCTCCCCCGGCTATAAAAACCCCAGCTCCGATCAGTTTTTCTCACGCGATCGCCGATTTTCACTCCGGTGAGCACCGAGACTTCGCCGGTGAATTCTGGCCGATCTAAGCTCGGAAACTCTGATCTAACTCGCTGGTCTTGATCCACCGCCTCCGGGGAACTTTGCAGGTGCAGAAAACTCGGAGAGTTACGGTGTAAACGCAGCGCCGACGAGCTTCGCCGTGGTTTTGCCTCGGACCTCGCCGCCGATCACTTTCCAGGACCCCCGAGCTCGAGAAAACCCCCGAGGTGAGATCCCTGACCTCCCCTCTATCGATCTAGGCCATAAGATCACAGTTTTAGGCAGAATTCTCGAGGATCCGAAACTTTCCGGCGAGATCGCCGCTTCCCGCCGCCGTGCGCCGCCGGCAGCGCCGCCCGCGTTCGATCAGAGCGACGTGGCTGCTTGTGCGCCGTTTATTTTAAATCGCACGGTAGACTTTAAATCCCCGCGTACCGGTTCGATGTTATAATCTCAGCCGTCGGTTTAAAATCGGACGGTCCACGTCAACCCCGCGTTATAAAGACTGGAATTCTTACGTGCTACCCCCTGGGGTTCTCTGGAATTGAGAGCTAGCCCCGGAAACTTCAGATCTAGCCCCTGGAACTCCAGAAAATCATATAAATTCATTTTAAAGTCAGTTTTAGCCCCTGGACTTAATAGAAATTAGGAAAAACACCTCTGATAAGTGTAGCTAGACCCCTGGAAATTATGAAAATAATATTATAGACCCTGTAATGGGGTGAGTTCATTATTTTAGCCCTGTTTAGTATTTAATGTAGAAAATTGAATATGTAACTAGTGTTTAAAAATTAAAAAGTGGGACAAACATAATTGTCAAAATTAATTAAAGACTTTCTCAGTACTTAGAAAACTTTGGAGTGAGGTAAAAATATATTTTTGGACTGAAATGAATCTGTTTCATTTAATTATTCACATTATTTAGTATAAGGACACATTTTTAAGTAAAGAATAGTTATAGAAAAATAGGGAAAATAATTATGAAATAGTCTACATCAGAAGCCAAGGTCAAAATATGACTTTAAATTATTTAGGACCAGAACCTATACTGTTTAGATGATATGTATTACTAATTTCATAATAAAATACACAATTATGCATAAGAAAATAAATCTGAAAAATATAGCAACTAGTAAATGATCAATGGAGTTTTTAAAATCCAAAGAGTTCAGTTTAGGGTTGGTAGAAATTATGAAGGCACATATGGGGAAAAATAATACTTTTCATACACACTTGGTAGTAAAAAGGTGAAGTAGTTGAATATAAGAAATTTATTGTAAACCCATATAAATAGTGTGTAAGTATGAAGGTGGACACAAAAGTAGGAATCATATACACATGGTTAAAAGTGCATGCAAGCCACAACTCAACACACATAAAGTAACCACAACACATATAATGGTAAAGAACTTTCATGAATATGAATATGTGGTTTGTATGAAGTGTAAGTGTGAACTATGTCTTATGGATTGTTGTTTTTCTTTTGCTATGTGTGATGGTATGAAGTAGAACCTGTTCAAGAACCAGTTATTCATTTCCAAGACCAGGACTATCCATTTCAAGAGCAGCAAGAAGGAGGCAAGTGTCCTTGACCACGTTGATCCTATGCTAGGATGTGTAGATAGAATTATTTGCATTGTCAAATGAAATATGAAACCCATGCTAGGAAAGTTTCCCTAGAATTGCATTACCTTGTTTCCATGTAGCTTGGGTTGGGATTTAATTGTCATGTCATTTATTTACATGCATTTGCTTAGCCATGCTTAGAATGGGATATTTGGGAAATGAGATCATCAGTTTATATTACCATACTCTTGAATGAGACATTGTGAGATATGTAGAGGTAGGGATCAAGGCAAGTTGGATGTTTTGGTTGTGTGCTGGGTGCACGAGACTTGGGTTTGTGTTTAGTACTTGCCTGGATCCTAAGGACCGGTTCATGGAGCATGTAACCCGGCTTTACAGTGCCAACCACATGCTGAGATGGGGCAGCTTGGCCAATTAATTAGGTGTATCCCCGGCGTAGTATGGGTGTGTTGGATGGTGCGGGGAGTAGGTGTCAGCTGGACTACCATATGAACCGCAAGGCTCAAGAGGGGGCCACTGCAGCGGGGTTGGAGCCTCTTGTATGCTGTTAGGGGTGAAACCTCAGTGGGCCCACGCTCGTCGGGAATCCCTTTGTAAAGGCTTCGTAGTGATCTCCTGGCTGCACACCTGGGAAGTGTGAATGTGGAACGTAGCCACTGGCATAATGGAGGTTCTTTTAGTCCACCCGGCAACGGGGGATGAAATCACTACTTGTGGGTACAGTGGTACAAACTCTGCAGAGTCAAAACTGTCTTGACAGCCGTGCTCACGGTTAAGAGCGGCCTGGACTTATTTATGATTAGAGTATTGATGGTTTTGGAAGTTAAGCGGGGAGCTTAACATTGGAAATGATGTTATGGTTATTGGATTATGATGATGGGATGGGAGATTGGGACCATTTCACCTATGTAGTAATGTAAGTGCTTAATAAGCTAAGGTGATAGGTATTAATTGCGTAGTGCTTTAACCATGAGTTCAACCTCTCCTTGTTCTAGCCATGCATGATATAATTTTCCCACACTTGCTGAGTACCATTGGTACTCAACCTTGCATATTTGTTGGTTTATATTGCTGCTCAGGTCAAGATAATGAGGTGGTGTATAATGACCAAGATTTTGGACCCGAGGAAGGATTTTAGGTTCATGAAGACCCCCGGGCAACGCCTGTGATGGAGCCCTAAAGAATAATATTCCGCTGCTAGTTTATTTACTTGTGATGAAGCATTAGTGTCCATTGAGACATTTGCGATGTAAGACTTATTTATATTCGACACCTGGCTTGTAATAAATGATGCTTCACTTTTTGTCATCACATGTATGAGAAAATGATCCTGGCATACATGTGATATTCACTTGGTTGTTTCTTCGGAAAAACCGGGTGTGACAGAGGTGGTATCAGAGCCAAGGTTGCCCGTAGGAACGTGGACCTAGGTAGAAATGGACGTATTTAAGGGCCCTATTTTCTTAAAAACTATTTTCCAAGGTGTGGGTTGAAGAGTGTTATTTAAGGAGTCATTTTCTTCATCTTACCCCAAATTTTCATTCAAAATGGGATTTTTGTTTAAAAAGTTTATCTAACCTAAGTTTTAATTCTTTTGTTTTAGATGGTTCGCATGATTCGCACCGCTCGTAAGTCCACAGGAGGGAGAGTTCCCGTAGTTGCCCTTGCCGAAAGAGAGGAGAGTCGTCCAGTGACGTACCTTTCCTATGGATTGGCAGTAGGAGACTTGTTGCGCCGTCTTCGACGTATGCTCGAAGCCGCAGGCAATACGGGCAAGCTCATCATCCACTACAACTCCACCAGGACCATCCGTGAGAAGAGGGAAGAATGGAGTTCGGAGATGAGGATTATACACGAGAATAAGCTACTGAAGATCCACCATTCTCCAGCTTGTCGAGCAACACAAGTTGACGCAGAGAAAGATGTCACCTGGGAGGCCATCACCTGCCAGAGTCACATCTATCGTCGCCACTTGGACAAAACTGAGTACATGTATGTCCTCCAACGTGAGAGTGGTACCACGGAGTACAAGTACCCACCGGTGCAGCAAGGGACTTCCCATGAGCACATGGACTTGTGCTTGGAGGATGCTGCTATGCTCAGCACTCGACTGCAGGAGTGTCAACAAGAGCTTCAGGATGTCCGAGACACCCTGAAGGAAACGGAGGCGTTACTGCGAGCTTGCTTAAAGGCGAGAGAAAGAGGAGATGGGAATGAGCTGTGTGTCACCGTGAGTGATCCATGGACTCCTGACTCCCCGGATCGCCGAGCGATCAGGCGTCGTCGCACTTCTCCACCAGCAGCCTCCCCACCCAAAGAAGAGTCAGAAGGTAGCCGGAATGAGGAGGAAGATCCCGAGGAGCCAGCTCAAGAGGACGAGTAGTGTAGAGTCTTTCCCCTAGCTAGCAAGAGGTCAAGTAGTCGAGTCGTGACATAGTTAATGGTGTGATAATGCTTGGTGTGTGACGTGAGTTGTGGAAGCTATGAGCAATTGTCCACAGCCTCGTCTTCAGATTGTTTTGCTTTGGTGTGTGAACCCACAGGAAATAATAGTGCATTTATTTGGTGTGAGATATGAACCCTCGTAAAATTTTAACAAAGCCTCAACACCTCAAAGTACCAACAAATGAAAGTAGTAAGATGATACTAAATGGTATCAAATTAACATTTGTTGATTCTGCCAGATGGCCGGAAGAGGAAAAGGACGTGCTGCCAACCCCGCCAACAACAACGATGAGGCATGCAACCCTCATCTTTCTGGAGGCCAGGACCGGGGTGGTCGCCGTGAAGAAGTTGATCCTCTCCACCAAATGCTGGAGAATCAAAATCAGCTCATCCAGAACTTGACTCAAGTGGTGGCCAACTTGCATCAAGTTCCACCTCCACAAGCGGCACCACGCCAACCAAGGTTGAGTGAGTTTCTAGGAACTCAACCTCCAAAGTTTGCAAGTGCTGCTGAACCTCTGGAGGCAGATGATTGGCTGAAGACTATTGAAAGTAAGATGAGGATAATACAATGCCAAGGGTATGAGAGGGTGCTGTTTGCCTCTCATCAATTGCAGGGACCTGCTGCTGATTGGTGGACCGCCTACGTGGCCGCCCATCATGACCCTGAGAACATCACTTGGGAAGAGTTCAAGCGTAGCTTCCGCAACCACTACATCCCAAGAGGTGAACTCAAAAATAAGAGGAAAGAGTTTCTGGGACTGCAGCAGGGAAACATGACGGTGAGGGAATACCTCACTAAATTTACTCAACTATCCCGTTATGCTCCACGAGACATAGAGACTGATGAGCAGAAACAAGATTGTTTCGTGGAAGGACTTACCGCAGAGATGCAGTGTGCCATGTCCTCCAATGAGTATGAAAGTTTTCAAAAGATGGTGGACAGAGCGTTTGTGGTGGAAAGGAAGCTAAAGGCCCTGGAAAATGAGAATAAGAGGAAGGCGGGATGGTCACATCAAGCCTCAGGGAGCAACACCCGCCCACGTATGATGCAGCAACCTACGGGGCAGACGAGCCGTGCTGCGGTACCCTATTCAGCACCAAGAGGGTACAACCCAAACTACAGGCCACCCGCAGCACCTGCACAGCCGCCACGTCAGTTTGTGCAGCAGCCTCGCCCCGCATATCCACCTCGACCAGCAGTGCAAGGACCCCCAAACCAACCCCGAGACAACAAGGGCCAAGCATCTAAGATTGGGGTGCAATGTTTCAGCTGTGGCGAAGTGGGGCACTACGCCCATAAATGCCCAAAGAAGAAGCCTGCGCCGCCACAACAGCAGAATATAGTGAGAGGACGGGTGAACCATGTCACTATGGAGGAAGCACAAGAGGCACCCGACGTGGTAGTTGGTAAGTTTCCTGCCAATTTACACCTTGCAACTCTGCTGTTTGATTCTGGTGCTACCCACTCGTTCATTGCTAAAGGGTTTGTTAAGAAGCATGACCTAGCAACCACACAAATGAACCATATGCTAGCGGTAAACTCTCCAGGTGGAGAAATAAGGACAAGACAAGTGTGTCCCAAAGTGAGCCTAGACATTAATGGGGTAGTATTTACTGCTAACCTCATAGTGATAGATTCACAAGGGATAGATATTATTTTGGGTATGGATTGGTTGACCAAACATAAAGGAATCATCCATTGTTCGACCAGGACGGTGGAACTAACTCACCCTAGTGGCACAAGAGTAAAGTTCATAACGATACACGAGCCTAGGAGGGACATTAAATTAAATCAAGTGGAGGTGAAAGTTGAGGAAATCAGGACTATCAGGGAATATCCAGATGTTTTTCCGGAGGAATTGCCAGGCATGCCTCCCGACCGTGACGTGGAGTTCGCAATTGAGCTAGTACCGGGAACAGCCCCGATATACAAGAGACCTTATCGAATGGACTCCAAGCAGCTAGAAGAGCTCAAGGATCATTTGAGAGAATTGACGGAGAAGGGGTATATTCGCCCTAGTTCCTCACCATGGGGAGCTCCGGTAATATTTGTGCCCAAGAAAGACGGAACCCAAAGGTTATGTGTGGATTACCGTGCCTTGAATGAGGTAACCATCAAAAACAAGTACCCATTACCCCGCATTGAATACTTGTTTGATCAGTTGAGGGGAGCTTGTGTATTCTCGAAAATTGATCTCAGGTCGGGGTACCACCAACTCAAGATAAGGCAATCAGATATTCCCAAGACAGCTTTCGTATCTCGGTACGGACTGTATGAATACACTGTCATGCCTTTCGGGCTAACCAATGCCCCGGCATATTTCATGTACCTCATGAACAAGGTATTCATGGAATATCTGGACAAATTTGTGGTGGTTTTCATAGATGATATTCTCGTCTTCTCCAAAGATGAAGAAGAACATGAGAAACATCTAAGGTTGGTGTTACAGAGGTTGAGAGAACACCAACTATATGCCAAGTTGAGCATGTGTGAGTTTTGGCTGAAGAGAGTTCCCTTTTTAGGACATATAATCTCGGAGGGAGGAATCTCCGTAGATCCCGCCAAAATCGAAGTTATCCAGAAGTGGAAAACCCCTGAAAATGTCGGGGAAGTTCGAAGCTTTTTGGGATTGGCTGGATACTATCGACGGTTTATTGAGGGATTCTCTAAAATCTCGAGACCTCTCACCAAACTGTTGGAAAAGGGAATCGCATTCACCTGGACGCCACAGTGCGAGACAAGCTTTCAGGAGCTAAAGAAGAGACTGACAACAGCCCCAGTGTTGGTTATGCCAGATATGCAGAAGAATTTCACAGTGTGCTGCGATGCCTCTGGAAATGGGTTGGGATGTGTTCTCATGCAAGAAGGACATGTCGTGGCATATGCATCCCGGCAGCTTCGGAAGCATGAGAAGAACTATCCTACACATGACCTAGAACTAGCCGCAGTGGTACACGCGTTGAAAATTTGGCGGCACTATTTGATGGGGAAGAGGACAGAGATATATACGGATCATAAGAGTTTGAAGTACATATTCACACAGCCAGATCTCAATCTCCGACAAAGGAGATGGTTAGAGCTAATCAATGACTTTGATGTGGGCATCAACTATCATCCTGGGAAAGCAAACGTCGTGGCCGATGCTTTGAGTCGGAAAGTGCAGGTCAATAAGTTGAGTTTGAAGGACATGCCTGCAGAATTGAAGGACGAGGTTATAAGACTCAATCTATGTCTAGTAAATAGTGGTGAAGCCATCGCCATGGAAGTGGACTCCACACTCGAGCAAGACATACGCGAGGGCCAAAAGAATGATGAGAAGATACAAGAGATCCGACAGCTCATCAAGGAAAATAAAGCTCCTGGTTTTAGAGAGGATGAACAAGGAACGGTGTGGTACGGGAAAAGGATCTGTGTGCCAGAAGTAAAGGAGATCCGTGAATTGATTTTAAAGGAGGCTCACGATTCCGACTATTCCATTCATCCTGGGAGTACGAAGATGTACCAGGACCTCAAGAGCAGGTATTGGTGGTATGGCATGAAGCGAGATGTCGCGGAACATGTTGCCCTATGTGACACATGTCAGTTGGTGAAAGCTGAACATCAACGACCCGCGGGATTGTTGCAACCACTCAAAGTGCCTGAATGGAAATGGGAAGAAATCAGCATGGATTTCGTCGTGGGATTGCCTAGGACCCAATCAGGGTATGATTCAATATGGGTCATCATTGATAGGCTAACCAAGGTAGCTCATTTCATTCCTGTGAAAGAAAGCTACAGCGGATCCAAATTGGCAGAATTGTACATGTCAAGGATTGTGTGTTACCATGGAGTGCCAAAGAAGATAGTGTCGGACCGAGGGACACAGTTCACCTCGAGGTTTTGGCAAAAGCTGCATGAAACCATGGGAACCCATCTGAACTTCAGCTCTGCCTATCATCCCTAAACTGACGGGCAGACGGAGAGAACCAATCAGATCCTTGAAGATATGTTAAGGGCATGTGCACTCAAAAACAATAGGAGTTGGGACAAGAACTTACCGTATGCGGAGTTTTCCTATAACAACAGCTATCAAGCTAGTATGAAGATGTCACCGTTTGAAGCTTTGTATGGAAGGAAGTGCAGAACTCCCCTATTTTGGAACCAAACAGGAGAAAGTAAAGTGTTTGGTCCAGAAGTGCTACAAGAAGCCGAAGCGAAGGTGAGGGAGATTCGCAACAACTTGAGGATAGCACAAACACGCTAGAAGAGTTATGCTGATGTACGAAGAAGAGAACTCGTTTTCAACGTTGGAGACTATGTTTATCTCAAGGTGTCCCCTATCAGAGGACTTCGTCGGTTCAAGGTGAAAGGGAAGTTGTCACCTCGATACATCGGACCCTTTCAAGTTTTGGAAAGAAAAGGCGAGGTGGCGTACCAACTAGAGTTACCGGTTCATCTATCGGATGTACACGATGTATTCCATGTGTCACAACTCAAGAAATGCCTGAGGACGCCTGAAGAGGTGTTACCCATGAATGAAGTGGATGTAGCTGAAGATTTGTCTTATGCCGAGCAACCCTACAAGATTTTGGAGACAATGGAACGCCTCACCAGAAATAAGAGAATCCGGATGTGCAAGGTGCAGTGGAAGCATCACTCAGAAGAGGAAGCTACCTGGGAAAAGTAAGATGAGCTCAAGGCACAATTTCCGGAATTGTTTTCTTAGAAACACCAATCTCGAGGACGAGATTTCTTTTAAGGGGGGTAGAGCTGTAACACCCCAAATTTTTATTCAAAACCCAAAACCATGTTCAGAGGGGAATTTAAAAATTTTTGGACGTATTGCATGTTTTGCAAAAATTCAAATTCAAACTGGAATTCAAATTATACTCAAAACAGAAAAGAAAAAGAAAAAGAAAAACGGGAAAAAAACCGGCCAGTGGGCCGAAACCCGCCAGCCGGCCCAGTTTCCCCGCGCCAGCCCACCCCCGCGCGCGCCGCGCTGCCTCTCACAGACGGGTGGGACCCGCCTGTCATCCCTAACCCCGCGACCCCGGACTCTCCCGCGCGCGCGCGATCTTAACCGATCGGAAAACCCGTCCCGCAGCCCGAATTCTGGTACCGGAGGACTCCAACTCGATCACAACCGACCCACCGCCCTCCCCCGGCTATAAAAACCCCAGCTCCGATCAGTTTTTCTCACGCGATCGCCGATTTTCACTCCGGTGAGCACCGGGACTTCGCCGGTGAATTCTGGCCGATCTAAGCTCGGAAACTCTGATCTAACTCGCTGGTCTTGATCCACCGCCTCCGGGGAACTTTGCAGGTGCAGAAAACTCGGAGAGTTACGGTGTAAACGCAGCGCCGACGAGCTTCGCCGTGGTTTTGCCTCGGACCTCGCCGCCGATCACTTTCCAGGACCCCCGAGCTCGAGAAAACCCCCGAGGTGAGATCCCTGACCTCCCCTCTATCGATCTAGGCCATAAGATCACAGTTTTAGGCAGAATTCTCGAGGATCCGAAACTTTCCGGCGAGATCGCCGCTTCCCGCCGCCGTGCGCCGCCGGCAGCGCCGCCCGCGTTCGATCAGAGCGACGTGGCTGCTTGTGCGCCGTTTATTTTAAATCGCACGGTAGACTTTAAATCCCCGCGTACCGGTTCGATGTTATAATCTCAGCCGTCGGTTTAAAATCGGACGGTCCACGTCAACCCCGCGTTATAAAGACTGGAATTCTTACGTGCTACCCCCTGGGGTTCTCTGGAATTGAGAGCTAGCCCCGGAAACTTCAGATCTAGCCCCTGGAACTCCAGAAAATCATGTAAATTCATTTAAAAGTCAGTTTTAGCCCCTGGACTTAATAGAAATTAGGAAAAACACCTCTGATAAGTGTAGCTAGACCCCTGGAAATTATGAAAATAATATTATAGACCCTGTAATGGGGTGAGTTCATTATTTTAGCCCTGTTTAGTATTTAATGTAGAAAATTGAATATGTAACTAGTGTTTAAAAATTAAAAAGTGGGACAAACATAATTGTCAAAATTAATTAAAGACTTTCTCAGTACTTAGAAAACTTTGGAGTGAGGTAAAAATATATTTTTGGACTGAAATGAATCTGTTTCATTTAATTATTCACATTATTTAGTATAAGGACACATTTTTAAGTAAAGAATAGTTATAGAAAAATAGGGAAAATAATTATGAAATAGTCTACATCAGAAGCCAAGGTCAAAATATGACTTTAAATTATTTAGGACCAGAACCTATACTGTTTAGATGATATGTATTACTAATTTCATAATAAAATACACAATTATGCATAAGAATATAAATCTGAAAAATATAGCAACTAGTAAATGATCAATGGAGTTTTTAAAATCCAAAGAGTTCAGTTTAGGGTTGGTAGAAATTATGAAGGCACATATGGGGAAAAATAATACTTTTCATACACACTTGGTAGTAAAAAGGTGAAGTAGTTGAATATAAGAAATTTATTGTAAACCCATATAAATAGTGTGTAAGTATGAAGGTGGACACAAAAGTAGGAATCATATACACATGGTTAAAAGTGCATGCAAGCCACAACTCAACACACATAAAGTAACCACAACACATATAATGGTAAAGAACTTTCATGAATATGAATATGTGGTTTGTATGAAGTGTAAGTGTGAACTATGTCTTATGGATTGTTGTTTTTCTTTTGCTATGTGTGATGGTATGAAGTAGAACCTGTTCAAGAACCAGTTATTCATTTCCAAGACCAGGACTATCCATTTCAAGAGCAGCAAGAAGGAGGCAAGTGTCCTTGACCACGTTGATCCTATGCTAGGATGTGTAGATAGAATTATTTGCATTGTCAAATGAAATATGAAACCCATGCTAGGAAAGTTTCCCTAGAATTGCATTACCTTGTTTCCTTGTAGCTTGGGTTGGGATTTAATTTGTCATGTCATTTATTTACATGCATTTGCTTAGCCATGCTTAGAATGGGATATTTGGGAAATGAGATCATCAGTTTATATTACCATACTCTTGAATGAGACATTGTGAGATATGTAGAGGTAGGGATCAAGGCAAGTTGGATGTTTTGGTTGTGTGCTGGGTGCACGAGACTTGGGTTTGTGTTTAGTACTTGCCTGGATCCTAAGGACCAGTTCATGGAGCATGTAAACCCGGCTTTACAGTGCCAACCACATGCTGAGATGGGGCAGCTTGGCCAATTAATTAGGTGTATCCCCGGCGTAGTATGGGTGTGTTGGATGGTGCGGGGAGTAGGTGTCAGCTGGACTACCATATGAACCGCAAGGCTCAAGAGGGGGCCACTGCAGCGGGGTTGGAGCCTCTTGTATGCTGTTAGGGGTGAAACCTCAGTGGGCCCACGCTCGTCGGGAATCCCTTTGTAAAGGCTTCATAGTGATCTCCTGGCTGCACACCTGGGAAGTGTGAATGTGGAACGTAGCCACTGGCATAATGGAGGTTCTTTTAGTCCACCCGGCAACGGGGGATGAAATCACTACTTGTGGGTACAGTGGTACAAACTCTGCAGAGTCAAAACTGTCTTGACAGCCGTGCTCACGGTTAAGAGCGGCCTGGACTTATTCATGATTAGAGGATTGATGGTTTTGGAAGTTAAGCGGGGAGCTTAACATTGGAAATGATGTTATGGTTATTGGATTATGATGATGGGATGGGAGATTGGGACCATTTCACCTGTGTAGTAATGTATGTGCTTAATAAGCTAAGGTGATAGGTATTAATTGCGTAGTGCTTTAACCATGAGTTCAACCTCTCCTTGTTCTAGCCATGCATGATATAATTTTCCCACACTTGCTGAGTACCATTGGTACTCAACCTTGCATATTTGTTGGTTTATATTGCTGCTCAGGTCAAGATAATGAGGTGGTGTATAATGACCAAGATTTTGGACCCGAGGAAGGATTTTAGGTTCATGAAGACCCCCGGGCAACGCCTGTGATGGAGCCCTAAAGAATAATATTCCGCTGCTAGTTTATTTACTTGTGATGAAGCATTAGTGTCCATTGAGACATTTGCGATGTAAGACTTATTTATATTCGACACCTGGCTTGTAATAAATGATGCTTCACTATTTGTCATCACATGTATGAGAAAATGATCCTGGCATACATGTGATATTCACTTGGTTGTTTCTTCGGAAAAACCGGGTGTGACAGTTTTGCATGCACGGATGGGCATCTGGTTCAAAATCGAGAAAGTCTAGAAAGTCGGTAAAACTCACGATGGGGCCAGACGGGACCTTGATGTAATACACATTCGAATGGTGCAACATGATGGTTTTGCATACACGGATGGCTATCTTGGTTGAAATCGAGAAAGTCGGGAAAGTCGGTAAAACTCACAAACTCAGGTGACGATTGGCCGGACGGACCCTTGACGGAATACACGTCCAGACGGTACAACTTGATGGTTTTGCATGCGCAGATGGCCACCTGGGTCAAAATCGAGAAAATCAGGAAAGTCGGTAAAACTCATGAACTCGGGTCCCGGGGCCGGACGGGACCTTGATGGCATACACGTTCGGATGGTGCAACTTGATGGTTTTGCATGCGCGGATGGCCATCTGAGTTGAAATCGAGAAAGTCGGGAAAGTCGGTAAAACTAATGAATTCGGGTCCCGGGCGGCCGGATGGAATATTGATGGAATACAAGTCCGCAGGGTGCAACTTGATGGTTTTGCATGCGCGGATGAACATCTGAGTCTTAATTGGGAAAGTTAGGAAAACTCATGAACTCGAGTCCCGGAATGCCGAACTGGACCTTGACGGAATACACGTTCGAATGATGCAACTTGAATGTTTTCCATGCGTGGATGGCCATCTGAGTAAAAATCGGGAAAGTCGGTAAAACTCAGAACTCGGGTCCTGGGCGGCAGGACGGGACCTTGATGGAATACACTTGCGAATGGTACAACTTGATGGTTTTGCATGCGCAGATGGCCATGTGGATCAAAATCAAAAGAGTCGGGAAAGTCAGTGAAACTCACGAACTCGGATCCCGGCGCCGGACGGGACCTTGATGGAATACACGTTCGGATGGTGCAACTTGATGGTTTTGCATGCGCGGATGGCCATCTAGGTCGAAATCGAGAAAGTCGGTAAAACTCACGAACTCAGGTCCTGGGAGGCTGGACGGAACCTTGACGGAATACACGTCCGGACGGTGCAACTTGATGGTTTTGCATGCGCGGATGGCCATCTGGGTTGAAATCAGGAAAGTCGGTAAAACTCATGAACTTGGGTCCCGGACGGCAGGACGGGACCTTTACGGAATACACGTTCGGATGGTATAACTAGATGGTTTAGCATGCACGTATGGCCATCTGGGTCAAAATTGAGAGAGTCGGGAAAGTCCGTAAAGCTCACGATCTCGGGTCCCGGGAGGCCAGACGCAACCTTGATGGAATACACGTCCGGGCGGTACAACTTCATGGCTTTGCATGCGCGGATGGCCATTTGGGTCCAATTCAAGAAAGTCAAAAAAGTCGGTAAAACTCACAAACTCGGGTCCCGGGTGGCCGGATGGGACCTTTACGGAATACACGTTCGGATGGAACAAGTTGATGGTTTTGCATCCGCGGATGCCCATCTGGGTCGAAATCAAGAAAGTCGGGAAAGTCGCTAAAACTGACGAACTCGTGTGCCAGGAGACCAGACGGAACCTTAACATAATACACGTCCAGACGGTACAACTTGATGGTTTTGCATGCGCGGATGGCCATCATGGTCAAAATCGAGAAAGTCGTGAAAGTCGGTAAAACTCACGAACTCGGGTCCCGGGGCCGGACAGGACCTTGATGGAATACACGTTCGAATGGTGCAACTTGATGGTTTGCATGCACGGATGGCCATCTGGGTTGAAATCGAGAAAGTCGGGAAAGTCGGTAAAACTCATGAACTCGGGTGACGATTGACCTGACGGACCCTTGACTGAATACACGTCCCGACGGTACAACTTGATGGTTTGCATGCGCGGATGGCCATCTGGGTCAAAATCGAGAAAGTCGGGAAAAAAGGTAAAACTCAGGAACTCGTGTCCCGGGGCCAGACAGGAGCTTGATGGAATACACGTTCGGATGGTGCAACTTGATGGTTTTGCATTCGTGGATGGCCATGTGAGTTGAAATCGAGAAAGTCGGGAAGTCGGTAAAACTAATGAACTCGGGTCCTGGGCGGTCGGATGGAATATTGATGGAATACAGGTCTGGACGGTGCAACTTGATGGTTTTGCATGCGCGGATGAACATCTGGGTCTAAATCAAGAAAGTCGGTAAAACTCACAAACTCAGGTCTCGGGCGGTCGGACGGGGCCTTGACGAAATACACGTCCGGTGGTGCAACTTGATGTATCTGCATGCGTGGATGGCCATCTGGGTCAAAATTGGGAAAGTTAGGAAAACTCATGAACTCGGGTTCCGGAACTCCAAACTGGACCTTGAGGAATACACGTTCGGATGATGCAACTAGAAGGTTTTTCCATGCGTGGATGGCCATCGGAGTAAAAATCGGGTAAGTCTGGAAAACTCACGAACTCGGGTCCCGGGCGACCGGATGGGGCCTTGACGGAATACACTTGCGGATGGTACAACTTGATGGTTTTGCATGCGCGGATGGCCATCTGGGTCAAAATCAAAAGAGTCGGGAAAGTCGGAAAAACTCACGAACTCGGGTCCCGGGGCCGGACGGGACCTTGATGAAATACATGTTCGGATGGTGCAACTTGATGGTTTTGCATGCGTGGATGGCCATATGGGTTGAAATTGGGAAAGTTGGTAAAACTCACGAACTCGGGTCCCGGGCGGCCGGACGAGACCTTTACGGAATACACGTTTGGATGGTACAACTTGATGGTTTTGCATGTGCGGATGGCCATCTGGGTCGAAATTGAGTAAATCGAGAAAGTCAGTAAAACTCACGAACTCGGGTCCTGGGAGGCCGGACTGAACCTTGACGGAATACATGTCCGAACGGTGCAACTTGATGGTTTTGCATGCGCGGATGACCATCTAGGTTAAAATCGGGAATGTCGGTAAAACTCACGAACTCGTGCCCCGGGTGGCCGCACAGGACCTTTACGGAATACACGTTCGGATGGTACAACTTGATGGTTTTGCATGCACGGATGGGCATCTGGTTCAAAATCGAGAAAGTCTAGAAAGTCGGTAAAACTCACGAACTCGGGTCCTGGGGCCAGACGGGACCTTGATGTAATACACATTCGAATGGTGCAACATGATGGTTTTGCATACACGGATGGCTATCTTGGTTGAAATCGAGAAAGTCGGGAAAGTCGGTAAAACTCACAAACTCAGGTGACGATTGGCCGGACGGACCCTTGACGGAATACACGTCCAGACGGTACAACTTGATGGTTTTGCATGCGCAGATGGCCACCTGGGTCAAAATCGAGAAAATCAGGAAAGTCGGTAAAACTCATGAACTCGGGTCCCGGGGCCGGACGGGACCTTGATGGCATACACGTTCGGATGGTGCAACTTGATGGTTTTGCATGCGCGGACGGCCATCTGAGTTGAAATCGAGAAAGTCGGGAAAGTCGGTAAAACTAATGAATTCGGGTCCCGGGCGGCCGGATGGAATATTGATGGAATACAAGTCCGCACGGTGCAACTTGATGGTTTTGCATGCGCGGATGAACATCTGGGTCTTAATTGGGAAAGTTAGAAAACTCATGAACTCGAGTCCCGGAATGCCGAACTGGACCTTGACGGAATACACGTTCGGATGATGCAACTTGAATGTTTTCCATGCGTGGATGGCCATCTGAGTAAAAATCGGGAAAGTCGGTAAAACTCACGAACTCGGGTCCTGGGCGGCAGGACGGGACCTTGATGGAATACACTTGCGAATGGTACAACTTGATGGTTTTGCATGCGCAGATGGCCATGTGGATCAAAATCAAAAGAGTCGGGAAAGTCAGTGAAACTCACGAACTCGGATCCCGGGGCCGGACGGGACCTTGATGGAATACACGTTCGGATGGTGCAACTTGATGGTTTTGCATGCGCGGATGGCCATCTAGGTCGAAATCGAGAAAGTTGGTAAAACTCACAAACTCAGGTCCTGGGAGGCTGGACGGAACCTTGATGGAATACACGTCTGAACGGTGCAACTTGATGGTTTTGCATGCGCGGATGGCCATCTGGGTTGAAATCAGGAAAGTCGGTAAAACTCATGAACTTGGGTCCCGGACGGCAGGACGGGACCTTTACGGAATACACGTTCGGATGGTATAACTAGATGGTTTAGCATGCACGTATGGCCATCTGCGTCAAAATTGAGGGAGTCGGGAAAGTCCGTAAAGCTCACGATCTCGGGTCCCGGGAGGCCAGACGCAACCTTGATGGAATACACGTCCGGACGGTACAACTTCATGGCTTTGCATGCGCGGATGGCCATTTGGGTCCAATTCAAGAATGTCAAAAAAGTCGGTAAAACTCACAAACTCGGGTCCCGGGTGGCCGGATGGGACCTTTACGGAATACACGTTCGGATGGAACAAGTTGATGGTTTTGCATCCGCGGATGCCCATCTGGGTCGAAATCAAGAAAGTCGGGAAAGTCGCTAAAACTGACGAACTCGTGTGCCAGGAGGCCAGACGGAACCTTAACATAATACACGTCCAGACGGTACAACTTGATGGTTTTGCATGCGCGGATGGCCATCATGGTCAAAATCGAGAAAGTCGTGAAAGTCGGTAAAACTCACGAACTCAGGTCCCGGGGCCGGACAGGACCTTGATGGAATACACGTTCGAATGGTGCAACTTGATGGTTTGCATGCACGGATGGCCATCTGGGATGAAATCGAGAAAGTCGGTAAAACTCACGAACTCGGGTGACGATTGACCTGACGGACCCTTGACGGAATACACGTCCCGACGGTACAACTTGATGGTTTGCATGCGCGGATGGCCATCTGGGTCAAAATCGAGAAAGTCTGGAAACAAGGTAAAACTCAAGAACTCGTGTCCAGGGGCCAGATAGGAGCTTGATGGAATACACGTTCGGATGGTGCAACTTGATGGTTTTGCATGCGTGGATGGCCATGTGAGTTGAAATCGAGAAAGTCGGGAAGTCGGTAAAACTAATGAACTCGGGTCTCGGGCGGCCGGATGGAATATTGATGGAATACAGGTCTGGACGGTGCAGCTTGATGGTTTTGCATGCGCGGATGAACATCTGGGTCTAAATCAAGAAAGTCGGTAAAACTCACAAACTCAGGTCTCGAGCGGTTGGACGGGGCCTTGACGAAATACACGTCCGGATGGTGCAACTTGATGATCTGCATGCGTGGATGGCCATCTGGGTCAAAATTGGGAAAGTTAGGAAAACTCATGAACTCGGGTCCCGGAACTCCAAACTGGACCTTGAGGAATACACGTTCGGATGATGCAACTTGAAGGTTTTTCCATGCGTGGATGGCCATCGGAGTAAAAATCGGGAAAGTCTGGAAAACTCACGAACTCGGGTCCCGGGCGATGGGATGGGACCTTGACGGAATACACTTGCGGATGGTACAACTTGATGGTTTTGCATGCGCAGATGGCCATCTGGGTCAAAATCAAAAGAGTCGGGAAAGTCGGAAAAACTCACGAACTCGGGTCCCGGGGCCGGACGGGACCTTGATGGAATACACGTTCGGATGGTGCAACTTGATGGTTTTGCATGCGCGGATGGCCATATGGTTGAAATTGTGAAAGTCGGTAAAACTCACAAACTCGGGTCCCGGGCGGCCGGATGAGACCTTTACGGAATACACGTTCGGATGGTACAACGTGATGGTTTTGCATGCGCGGATGGCCATCTGGGTCGAAATTGAGTAAATCGAGAAAGTCAGTAAAACTCACGAACCCGGGTCCTGGGAGGCCGGACTGAACCTTGACGGAATACACGTCCGAACGGTGCAACTTGATGGTTTTGCATGCGCGGATGACCATCTAGGTTAAAATCGGGAATGTCGGTAAAACTCACGAACTCGGGCCCCGGGCTGCCGCACGGGACCTTTACGGAATACACGTTCGGATGGTACAACTTGATGGTTTTGCATGCACGGATGGGCATCAGGGTCGAAATCGAGAAGGTCCAAAAATTCAGCAAAACTCACGAACTCGGGTCCCGGGAGGCCAGACGGAACCTTGACGGAATACACGTTCGGATGGTACAACTTGATTGTTTTGCATGTGCGGATGGCCATATGGGTTAAAATTGGGAAAGTCGGTAAAACTCACAAACTTGAGTCCCGGGCGGCTGGACGGGACCTTTACGGAATACATGTTCGGATGGTACAACTTGATGGTTTTGCATGCACGGATGTCCATTTGGGTCGAAATTGAGAAAGTCGGTAAAACTCACGATCTTAGGTCCTGGGAGGCCGGACGGAACCTTGACGGAATACACTTCTGGACGGTGCAACTTGATGGTTTTGCCTGCGCGGATGGTCATCTAGGTTGAAATTGGGGAAGTCGGTAAAACTCACGAACTCGGGTCCCGGGCGGCCGCACGGGACCTTCACGGAATACACGTTCGGATGGTACAACTTGATGGTTTTGCATGCGCGGATGGCCATCTGGGTCGAAATCGAGAAAGTTGGGAAAGTCGGTAAAACTCACGAACTCAGGTCCCCGGAGGCCGGACTGAACCTTGACGGAATACACGTCCGGACGGTGCAACTTGATGGTTTTGCATGCGCGGATGGCCATCTGGGTTGAAATTGGGGAATTCAGTAATATTCACGAATTCGGGTCCCTTGCGGCCGGACATGACCTTTACGGAATACATGTTCGGATGGTACAACTTGATGGTTTTGCATACGCGGATGGCCATCAAGGTCGAAATCGAGAAAGTCAGGAAATTCGGTAAAACTCACGAACTTGGGTCCCGGGAGGCCGGACGGAACCTTGACGGAATACACGTCCGGAGAGTACAACTTGATGGTTTTGCATGCACGGATGGCCATCTGGGTCAAAATTATGACACCCGGTTCCGAAAATTGAACCAAGTGAATGCATATGTGTGCCCAGGATGTTCATCACACATACACATCTTTATCACAAACTGAATTCATAATATAACCATGTACGGATTGTGTTTAAGTACCTTATTACAATAACTCAATGACTCAATCATGAATGTCTAACTTATTCAGCAGCGGAAGACTCAAAATGACAGCAGAAAATGACTAAGACAGCAGGCTCCAACTTCAACTCCACAGACATGTTGATGGTAGTACGCACGCCTAGTACTCCACATGTTTCTCAAAGTACTCTTCTCCTGTAGCTGATGTATATATGGGAATGCAAGGGTGAGTACATGTCGTACTCAGCAAGTGCGGGAAAAGTATGACATGTAGCTTACAACAAGGTAGGGAATAAAGAGGTTCATTGCAGCAAGCAAATTTTATTTCACAAACACGGTAAAAAACAGCAACTATTTCTAGGTGAGTTAAATCCCATCATAACCAAGTTAGTAATCAAGATTCTTTCACCATAATTCACCATGTATCAAGTCTCAACCAGCCATTAATCTTTCTCAAGTTCATCTCATATTCATAAACATTCATAACCATCTCATTTTCATAGAACCGAAATCAAACTCATTGTCATGACCCAAAACAGTCCCAAAACCAATCCCAATGACCATACCATAACCATACCAGAATAAACATCCCATTTTTGCCTCTAATCATGGATGTTGGCAAGGTACTTGTAACCGGAGGTACGGCTATCATGATAGTTTTACACTCTGCAGAGGTGAGACCACTTTACCCACAAATTAATGATTTTGTCACCCGTTGGCGACTAGAAAGAACCTCCATTATACCAGTACACAACCATCTGTGTATGGCCAAGAGATCACAAAATAGCCTTTACAAAGGGGCTACTAGGATGTACGGACCCACTGAGGTTTCACCGGCAGGCTCGAATCTCCATTCTCCCACCCACGAGCCCCCTTTTCTGCCATGCAGTTCCTAGGGCAGTCCTTCTCGACTCCCATTCCCTGCACCATCTAACGGTCCATAACAAGCTAGCAACACACCTAATTAGTCAGCTAAGCCACACCCATATTTGGCCTTGTGGTGGCACTGTTTTTCTGGCATGTGCTCGCATGAACCGGTACTTAGATCTACGGCAAGAAACCCACTATATTATTCAGCAACATACACGAACCAAGATCACCTAGATCTCTCCAATTCCATGCTCATTAACATCATCAAGTTCTCATCATCTTTATTCATATGAGTGCAGTAGCTAACAAGTTTTATTTCAGCTTCCCGTATCCCGTAAATTGAGCGAAGCAAAAACGAAAAATGACCATACCCGACTTATCAACTTTCTGGTGACAAGGATGGTTAACAAAACTAGTAAACTCCAATAAAATGGTGTCCCATCAAGTTGACACGAGCATACGAGTTTTCACAAGCAAAACAGTTTTAAAACATGGGATCAATATGGTCAAGGGGCACTTGCCTTGCTCTCGTGGCTCGTGTTGCTCAAGTGTCTTGAAGTCTTGGTGCTGTAGCTCCTCGTAACCGGCCTCTTGAACTTGTCATTCTACTCACGACCACGCACATACAAAATTTACAGCAATCAATTGTAATGAACAAACTTTACTAAACATGCAATGAGGTGAATGAATGCAATTCCTATGGTGCAGTTTTATAAAATCAGCTTGCACGTATTCTTGCATGTTTTAATAGGCTTCTATGGGGTTTTATGATGATCAAGGTTGCTGGTATCAAGTGTGAACGTGGTTATGATCTTGACACAATGTGTAGATCAATTCCACCGTCAAAAATTGACCAAAACATGGTCTGTCCACATGCTGCATTTTCTGCTCGCAGGGGGGGGGGTGAAGAAAACGGGTGTGTAGAAACAGCGGTGACATTGTAAGAGGGGTAATGAAGACCTACCTCACTTCTTCCTTGCGGCAGGGCCTCCCTCCTTGCAATGGCAGCAGCGGGAGATTTTTCTAGGGAGAATTATGAGGCTGCGGCTAGGGAAGAACGTCGGGGCTTCTTCTCCGGCGACGGCGAGGCGTGACGGAGCTCGATGGCGCCCAAATTCCGGCAGAGGGGGCGCGACTTGGCAGTAACGAAGACCTACCTCACTTCTTCCTTGCGGCAGGGCCTCCCTCCTTGCAATGGCAGCAGCGGGAGATTTTTCTAGGGAGAATTATGAGGCTGCGGCTAGGGAAGAACGTCGGGGCTTCTTCTCCGGCGACGGCGAGGCGTGACGGAGCTCGATGGCGCCCAAATTCCGGCAGAGGGGGCGCGACTTGGCAGCAGGGGGCAGCGGCCAAAAAAAAAAGAGAGGGATGGGCGGCAGGGGGGGAATTATATTTATAAAGGGGAAGGTCTATGGTGGCTAGGATTTTAGCAACCTAAATATCTAATGGCTGAGATTTAATTTTAAAAGAGGTGGGAGGTAGGGGCTGGGATTTTATTATTTATTTTCATCCAATGGCTAGGATTTAATTAGAAAATAAAAGCCCAAAAGAGTCCTAAGTGGTGCGGCTAGCGTTTCCCCCCTAATGGGCTGCGGCCCAATTAGGGTTCCCCCCCCAATTTGGTACGGCAAAATTGGGGGGAAACCCCCCCCCCCCCCAAATGTGGGGGGAAATCCCCCTGGGGGAATTTTGGGGAATTTGGGAAAAATCAGGAAAATTGGAAAATAGTTTGGGAAATTAGGGGAGAGGGGAATTTGGGGGAAAATTCGGGAATTTTGGGGAGAAATTGTGGTGACCCAATTTGGTTATTTTATTTTTTCTTTTTCTTTATATTTTTATTTCTTTTCCTTTTCTATTTATTTTCATTATTTTCATTATTTTCCATTTCTATTTCTTTTTATTATTTTATTTACTTCCATATTCCCCTCCTTAATTCTTTTTCTTTTTAAATGCTTCTCTACATGAAAAATGTATGCAATGCATGGTAGTAAAATTGAGGGTGTTACAAAAATCGAGAAAGTAGGGAAAGTCGGTAAAACATACGAACTCGGGTCCCGGGCAGCCAGACGGGACCTTGACGGAATACACTTTCATATCGTACAACTTGATGGTTTTGCATGCGTGGATGTCCATCTGGGTCGAAATCGAGAAAGTCGGAAAAGTCAGTAAAACTCACAAACTTGGGTCTCGGGCGGCCGGACGGGGCCTTGATGGAATACATGTCCTCATGGTGAACCTTGATGATTTTGCATGCGTGGATGGCCATCTGGGTTGAAATCGGGAAAGTCGGTAAAACTCACGAACTCAGGTCCCGGGAGGCCGGACGGGACCTTTACGGAATACACGTTCTTATGGTACAACTTGATGGTTTTACATGCACGGATGGCCATCTAGGTCGAAATCGAGAAAGTCGGGAAAGTCCGTAAAACTCACGAACTCGGGTCCCGGGAGGCCTGACGGAACCTTGACGGAATACACGTCCGGGTGGTACAACTTGATGGTTTTGCATGAGCAGATGGCCATCTGGTTCAAAATCGAGAAAGTCAAGAAAGTTGGTAAAACTCATGAACTCAGGTCCTGAGAGATCATACGGAACCTTGACGGAATACACATCTGGATGGTGCAACTTAATGGTTTTGCATGCGTGGATGGCCATCTTGGTTCAAATCTGGAAAGTCGGTAAAACTCACAAACTCGGGTCCCGGGAGGCCGGACGGAACCTTGACGGAATACACGTCCGGACGGTACAATTTGATGGTTTTGCATGCGCGGATGACCATCTGGGGTCAAAATCGAGAAAGTCGAGAAAGTTGATAGAACTCATGAACTCGGGTCCCGGGCGGCCGGACAGGACCTTTTCAGAATACACGTCCGGATGGTGCAACTTGATGGTTTTGCGTGCGCGGATGGTTATCTTGGTTGGAATCGGTAGAGTTGGTAAAACTCACGAACTCGGGTCTCGGGCGGCCGGACGGGACCTTTACGGAATACACTTTCGGATGATACAACTTGATGGTTTTGCATGCGCGGATGGCCATCTGGGTCGAAATCGAGAAAGTCGTGGAAGTCAGTAAAACTCACAAACTCGGGTCCCGGGAGGCCGGACGGAACCTTGACGGAATACACGTCCGGACGGTACAACTTGATGTTTTTGCATGCGCGGATGGCCATCTGGGTCAAAATTGAGAAAGTCGAGAAAAGTCGGTAAAACTCACAAACTCGGGTCCTAAGAGGCCGGACGAAACCTTGACAGAATACACGTCCGGACGATGCAACTTGTTGGTTTTGCATGCGCGGATGGCCATCTAGGTTGGAATCGGGAAAGTTGGTAAAACTCACAAACTCGGGTCCCGGGCGGCCGGACGGGACCTTTATGGAATACACGTTCGGATGGTACAACTTGATTGTTTTGCATGCGCGGATGGCCATCTGGGTTGGAATCGGGAAAGTTGGTAAAACTCTTGAACTCGGGCCCCGAGCGGCCGGAGGGGACCTTTACGGATACACGTTCGGATGGTACAACTTGATGGTTTTGCATGCGCGGATGGCCATCTGGGTCAAAATCGAGAAAATCGGGAAAGTCGGTAAAACTCACGAACTCGGGTCCCGGGAGGCCGGACGGAACCTTGACGGAATACACGTCCGGATGGTACAACATGACATTTTTGCATGCGCGGATGGCCATCTTGGTCAAAATCGAGAAAGTTAGGAAAGTCGGTAAAACTCACGAACTCAGGTCCCGGGGTCAGACGGGACCTTGATAGAATACACGTTCGAATGGTGCAACTTGGCCATCTGGTTCAAAATTGGGAAAGTCAGGAAAACTCATGAACTCGGGTCCCGGAACGCCGTACTAGACCTTGACGGAATACACATTTGGATGGTGCAACTTGAAGGTTTTCCATGCGTGGATGGCCATCTGAATAAAAATCGGGAAAGTTGGTAAAACTCACGAACTCTTGTCTCGGGCTGTCGGACAGGACCTTGACGGAATACACTGGCGGATGGCACGATTTGATTGTTTTGCATGCGCAGATGGCCATATTGGGCAAAATCGAGATTGTCAGGAGAGTCAGTAAAACTCACGAACCCGGGTCCCGGGGCCGGACGGGACCATGATGGAATACACGTTCACATGATACAACTTGATGGTTTTGCTTGCATGGATGGCCATCTAGGTCGAAATCGAGAAAGTCGTGGAAGTCAGTAAAACTCACAAACTTGGGTCCCGGGAGGCCAGACGGAACCTTGACGGAATACACGTCCGTACGGTACAACTTCATGGTTTTGCATGCGCGGATGGCCATCTAGGTCAAAATCGAGAAAGTCGGTAAAACTCACGAACTCGGGTCGTGAGAGGCCGGACGGAACCTTGACAGAATACACGTCCGGACGATGCAACTTGATGGTTTTGCATGCACAGATGACCATCAAGGTTGGAATCCGGAAAGTTGGTAAAACTCACGAACTCGGGTCCCGAGCGGCCGGACGGGACCTTTACGGAATACACGTTCGGATGGTATAACTTGACTATTTTGCATGCGCGGATAGCTATCTGGGTTGGAATCAGGATTATAAAACTCTTGAACTCGGGTCCCGGGCGGCCGGCCAGGACCTTTACAGAATACACGTTCGTATGGTACAACTTGATGGTTTTGCATGCGCGGATGGCCATCTGGGTCGAAATCGAGAAAGTCGGGAAAGTTGGTAAAACTCACGAGGTTGGGTCCCGGCAGGCCAGACGGAACCTTGACGGAATACACATCCGGACGGTACAACATGATGGTTTTGCATGCGCGGATGGCCATCTGGGTCAAAATCGAGAAATTCTGGAAAGTCGGTAAAACTCACAAACTCGAGTCCCGGGGCTGGAAGGGACTTTGATAGAATACACGTTCCAATGGTGCAACTTGGCCATCTGGGTCAAAATTGGGAAGCCACGAAAACTCATGAAATTGGGTCCCGGAATGTCGAACTGGACCTTGACGGAATACACGTTCGGATGGTACAACTTGATGGTTTTGCATGCACGGATGGCCATATTGATCAAAATTGAGAAAGTATGGAAAGTCGGTAAAACTCACGAACTTGGGTCCTAAGGCCGGACGGGACCTTGATGGAATACACGTTCGGATGGTGCAACTTAATGGTTTTGCATACGCGGATGGCTATCTGGGTTGAATTCGAGAAAGTTGGTAAAACTCATGAACTCGGGTCCCGGGCGGCCGGATCGAACATTGATGGAATACAGGTCCGAACGGTGCAACTTGATGGTTTTGCATGCGTGTATGAACATCTGTGTCAAAATCGAGAAAGTAGGGAAAGTCGGTAAAATTCACGAACTCGGGTCCCGGGCAGCCGGACGTGACCTTGACGGAATACACGTTCATACCGTACAACTTGATGGTTTTGCAAGCGCGGATGGCCATCTGGGTCAAAATCGAGAAAGTCGGAAAAGTCAGTAAAACTCACAATGTGACACCCTCATTTTTGGTTTCTGCATGTATTCATGTTTCATGTAGGGAAAACATTTTAAAAGAAGAGGGGACAGCGAAAGAATAAAAAAGATTGCCAAAAAGAGCCGAATCCAGTTCACGCAGAGCACCGAAGACAACTCCTGCGGCCCGCTGGCCAGGTGGCGTGTTCAGAGCTCATCCCTGCGAAAGTGGGGAGAGGTCCGCCGCTAAAATGGCTACGTGTCAGGCTCGGGGCTCATCTCCGCAAAGGGGGAGAGGTCCGACCCCGTGAGACACGTGTTGCCCCCGAAGCTAGCTTCTGCGAAGAAGCAAGGCCAGCCGCAGGACACGTGTCACCTTCGGAGCTAGTCACCGCGGAAATCAGAGGACCAGTCGCGTGGGATACGTGTCGACCTCGGAGCTCACCTCCGAGAGGTCCGGTCCTATTGGACACGTGTCGCCACCGGAGCTCATCTCCGGGAGGTCCGTCACTGTTGGACACGTGTTAACCTCGGAGCTCGTCCCTGAGAAGAAAGGAAGTCTAGCACTGTCAGGATACGTGGCACACCCGGAGCCACCTCCGGAGAGAGGGAAGGTCCAGCACTGACACGTGGCATGTGCGGAGCCACCTCCGAATAGAGAGGAGGTCCCGACCGCCAGGATATGTGGCGCATGCGGAACTCACCTCCGAAGGAGAGGGAGGTCTCGCTCGCTTGACACGTGGCACAACCGGAGCTCGTCTCTGCGGAAAAGGGGAGACCAGGCCCCGGTGGACATGTGGAGCTTCCGGAGCTCATCACCGCGGAGGTAACGAGTTCTGGAGCGGTTTTTGGATTCTGTACGCTTAGAAATACCGGTACGGAGAGGAAACTGACCTGAATTCAACAATGTTACCGCACCAAATCAACCAAAGATAAGTTGTTAAGATTAAACGACAATCTGAATAGGACTCTTATTCAAAATACAATCAGATTAGGACTCTTCTTCTCCCGATTATAAATAGAACCCAGAACCTCTGGCCGAAACCACGAACTTCTTTTCCAGCTCTTGAGCCGACAACTTAGAGCCCTAGCCCCAACTCGCCGAGTAAGCCCATCGCCGGAGTTCAGTCGAGGAAGATCACCGGAAGAAAGCCCCAACGATCCATCTGATCAGAGAAGGACCCCGAGGCCAAGAAGTACGTAAGGTAGGTCTCCAATATCACCTTACGACATCATCGTGTTTTCATTGCATTTGTTCTTCGATTCCTTTGGAACAGAAGCTTTCTCGTGGACAGATCACTTGTTGATCGGGTTGATCTAAAATACAAGGTCATCGCCACGTCCACATTTGATCCAAACACCTCTGTTCATCATAAAATCCATACAGACCATGCAAGAACACGTACAAACTGATCTAATAAAAACTGATCATAGGATAGCATGCATATGCATCATCGCGTCTAGTTAAAGTTTGTGCATGATATTGATTTCTGTGGATCTTGTATGTGCGTGATCCTGTATAGCAGGACAAGCTCAGGGAGCTGTCTACGACGATCTCCAGCAACAAGGTTTCGAGATCCAAGAGCAACCGGAACCGCAAGAACAAGGCAAGTGCCCCTTGACCATATTGATCCTATGTTTTGGGAAAAACTGTTTTGTTTTGCGAAAAGGTGTGTGTGCTGAGTCAAACATGATGGGAAACCCTTTTATAGGAGTTTACTAGTTTTGGTTAAACCACCCTTGTCTTCAGGGAAGTTTATGAGTCGGGTATGGTTTTTACTTTTATGCTTTGCTGAGTCCATGGGATTGGGAAGCGAGATAGATGTGTCTAGCTAACTGCACTCGTAATGATAATGAGAAACTGATGTTGTTAATGAACATGGATCGGAGGGAGATCTAGGCAAGACTGGGTTTGTGAATCAGGTAGCATGAGATGGTGGTTTACTTGCCGTAGATCTAAGGACCGGTTCATGCGACCACATGCCAGGATAACAGTGCCACCACAAGGCCTAGTATGGGTGCGGCTTAGCTGACTAATTAGGTAAGTTGCTAGATTGTTATGGACCGTGGAAGGCGCGGGGAATGGGAGTCGGGTGAGGACTGCCCTTTGAACTGCATGGCACAAGAGGGGGCCCGTGGGTGGGAGAATTGGAGATTCTAGCCTGCCGGTGAAACCTTAGTGAGTCCATACATCTAGTAGCCCCATTGTAAAGGCTATTTGTGATCTCTTGGCCATACACCGACGGTTGTGTACTGGTATAATGGAGGTTCTGCAGTCGCCGACGGGTGACGAAATCACAAACTTGTGGGTAAATAGGTGCAAACTCTGCAGAGTCTAAAACTATCATGATAGCCGAGCTTACGGTCACGAGTGCCTGGCCAACTTCCATGATTAGTTGGGATGGTGATTGGATATGGTTATTGGTTATGGTTTGGTTTTGGTTTGGTTTTCGGGACTGTTGAGTCCGGGTGATAAGATGGGTTGCATGACTCTTGAGTCATGGCAACAAGATTGGTCTCGGTGGAAGACGAAATTTTTTATGAGATGAAATGGTAGCGAATACGAGATGGTATTCGTGAGATGGTAGTGAATACGAGGAGGTATTCGTGAGCAAGAATGAGGTTGATTAATGTCTGGATGGGACATGGAAGGTAATGAACATAGTGGAGGTATGATCGGTATTTTAATACATGTTGGGATTACATTCACTTAAAGATAAGTTGTTGTTTTATCGTGGTTTTTGATAAATAACTTTGCTTTCTGCAATGAGCCTTTTTATACCTACCTTGTTATGAGCTACATATCATATTTTCCCGCACTTGCTGAGTATCATTGTACTCAAACTTGCATTATTATTTCATCATCAGCAACAGGAGAAGATTACTATGAAGACCAAATGGAGCATTAGGCGTGTAATCTGTTCTCAACCTTGCCTGTGGGGATGGAGTAGAGATGGAGCCACTGCTGCCTAGAATTGCTTCCGCATTAGGCATGTAATCTGTTCTCGGTTCCGTGGTTTTCCACAGAATTGAGGGCGTCACAGATTGGTATCAGAGCCACGGGTTGACGGTAGGTTACACGCTTAGATAAGTCCACAGATTCGTATCAGACACAGGTTGGTATCAACCTACCACGGATAGATCACACAACCTAGACAGATCATAGATTGGTAGCTAAGCCACGTTGACCATAGGATGCAAGCCTAGGAAAGGCCATAGTTGGATCACAGATTGGCAACACCCTAAGCCATATAGGACCCCCATTGAAAAAAAACCTTGAATAGGAGTTGTGTGAGCCCTTGTAATGATTGATTGTGATTACGTGCTTAGTGTGAGTAGTTGGACGTCTCAAAGTGTTGTCCATACCCACACATAAGTAGAAAGAGGAGTGAGATGCTTCGGCACTTGTTCACATCCTCATATGGGCTAATATATATAGTCCAACCCACCTTGATGCATATAGTTGAGGGGATCTACCTAACCTTCTAACCTTCTACTCTATTTCGTTCTCTCTCACAGATGGTGAGAGGAAACGCCAGCCGAAGGAACGTCCGTGACAACCAAGAGGATGGCCACGATGAAGTTCCTGTTAACCCCGGAGCTGGTGAGAACAACCTGGAATGGTTGATGGCCATGCAGAATCAACTTATGCAAACCATGATCCAAACTTTTTATCAGTTGCAGGCCAACAACAACAACCCTGTTCCAGCACCACCGCCACCACCACCGCCGGCTCATAACAGGCTGGGAGAGTTCATGAGGACTCGACCACCCACCTTTGCTCAAGCTAACGACCCCATGGAGGCCGATGACTGGTTGAAATCCATAGAGAAGAAGCTTGCCATAGTGCAGTGCAATGACCGAGAGAAGGTTCTTTTTGCGTCGCACCAACTCATGGGAGCTGTTGCTGACTGGTGCGATGCCCTATGCCACGCTCATGTCGACCCGGAAGCGATCACTTGGACTGAGTTCAAGGAGAGTTTCCGCTCTCATTACATCCCTGCTGGTGTAATGATGCTCAAGAGACATGAGTTTGAAGGTCTCCGCCAAGGACAGAGAAGCGTGAATGAGTATCTCAACAAGTTCACACAACTGTCCCTGTATGCCCCCGAAGATGTCAACTCAGAACAGAGGAAGCAATACCTGTTCATGAGAGGGTTAAACAATGAGATTCAGGTTCAGCTCCTCAACAATGACTATGCAAGTTTTCAGAAGCTGGTTGACAAGACTATAGTAGTCGAAAGCAAGATCCGAGAGATCGAGCGAGAGTGCAAGAGGAAGATGCCATACCAGCCCCAAGGGAGCCATGTACCTGCTGCCGTAGACAACAGGGCATGCTTTGCATGCGGGGAAACAGGACACTTCGCAAGCCAGTGCCCGAGGAGAGGCCCTGGACAGCAAGGCAACGTGCCCAAGCAGAACCCGGGGACCGAACGGAGGGGACAATCAAGGAAACCGTGGACAGCAGAACTATGCTCGCGGCAACATGAACCATGTCTTTGCTGAGGAAGCACAACAGGTTGAGGACGTCGTAATTGGTATGTTCCTTGCCAACTCCAACCCAGCCACCATCTTATTTGATTCTGGAGCATCACATTCCTTCATATCATCCAAGTATGTTGCCAAGCATAATCTACCAATATCACACCTAAAATGTGCTATGTTAGTTAATTCTCCCGGTGGAGAGATGAGGACTAATATAGTATGTCCGGAAGTAAGCCTTAAAATAAGGGGGTAGACTTCCTTGCCAACCTCATTGTATTGGATTCCCAAGGGATTGACATAATACTCGGGATGGATTGGTTAAGCAAGCATGACGGGGTAATCCAATGTGCTGAAAGAAGCGTGCAGTTAACGAATGAGCACGGTATTCGTGTCGAGTTTGAGTCAGCCCAACAAACAACCGAAAAGGCAATCTTGAACCATGTCAAAGGAGCAACATTGGACAGCATTCCAATGGTTCAAGAATTCTCGAACGTGTTTCCAGAGGAGCTTCCAGGTATGCCACCTGATCGGGACATTGAGTTTGCCATTGATTTGGTACCCGGAACTGCACCCATAGCAAAGAGACCCTATAGGATGCCCGTCATTGAACTAGTAGAACTCAAGAAGCAAATTCAGGAGCAGTTGGAGAAGGGTTTTATACGTCCAAGCTCGTAACCATGGGGAGCCCTCGTGCTCTTCGTGGACAAGAAGGATGGGACCCAAAGGATGTGTGTGGACTATAGGTCTCTCAACGAGATAACAATCAAGAACAAATACCCTCTGCCCCGTATAGAGGACCTATTCGACCAAATGAAAGGAGCCCGAGTGTTTTCCAAGATTGATCTTCGGTCAGGATACTTCCAACTGAAGATAAAGCCCTCCGATATACCCAAGACTGCCTTTCAAACACGGTATGGTTCGTATGAATATACCGTCATGTCTTTTGGGTTAACAAATGCACCCGCATACTTCATGTACCTCATGAACAAGGTTTTCATGGAGTACATGGATAAGTTCGTCGTGGTTTTCATCGACGACATTATGGTGTATTTAAAAAGTGAGGAGGAGCATGAAGAACATTTGAAATTGACCTTGCAGAAAATGCGTGAGCATCAATTGTATGCCAAGCTTAACAAGTGTCAATTTTGGCTAAAGGAAATATCGTTCCTAGGCCACATTATCTCTGAGGAAGGGGTATCGGTTGATCCCAGAAAAGTGCGAGATGTTCTGAAGTGGAACCAACCGCAAAACGTGAGGGATATTCAGAGTTTTCTTGGGATGGCTCGATACTACCGATGCTTCATCAAGGACTTCTCTAAGATAGCAAAGCCTATGACAGAGTTGCTAACGAAGGGAAAAGCCTTTCAACGGACACCAGCATGCCAAGAAAGTTTTGAGGAGCTCAAGAAAAGGCTAACCACAACGCCGGTTTTGGTATTTCCGGACGTAAGCAAGAGCTTTGACATATATTGTGACACATCCAGACAAGGGCTCGGATGTGTGCTCATGCAAGAAGGACGAGTGGTAGCCTATGCCTCACGACAATTAAAGAAGCACGCGCTTAATTATCCTACACATGACTTGGAGCTAGCAGCAGTAGTGCATGCATTGAAGATTTGGAGACATTATATCCTTGGTCATCGATGTGAGATCTATACGGATCATAAAAGCCTCGAGTACATATTTACACAAATGAACCTGTATTTGAGGCAACGTCGATGGTTGGAACTCATCAAGGATTACAATGTTGGAATCAACTACCACCCTGGAAGGGCCAATGTAGTAGCTGATGCATTGAGCCGAAAGGGAGCATGTCACCAACTTATGGTTCGGGAGCTACCACCCAAACTACGTAAGAAGTTTGAATGGTTACACCTCGGATTCTTGAACAACATGGAAGTGATGGAGATCCACTCTTCATTGGAGCAAGAGATAAGAGATGGCCAAGCAACGGATGAGGAGATTAAGGAGATCAAGGAAAGGATCCGACAAGGAATAGAGAAGGATTTCAAAGAAGATGAGAAGGGTACGCTTTGGCTAGGAAAAAGGATTTGTGTGCCTAACGTGAAGCACCTCCGCGACATGATATTAAAAGAGGCACATGATTCACCATATTCCATACATCCCGGAAGTACCAAAATGTACAAGGACTTGAAGACTTGTTATTGGTGGGATGGTATGAAAAGGGATATAGCCGAATACTCTGCCCTATGCGACACATGCCAACCGGTGAAGGCCGAACATCAAAGACCCGCTGGATTGTTGCAACCCTTGAAGGTACCCGAGTGGAAGTGGGAGGACATCAATATGGATTTCATCATCGGATTGCCACGTACTCAGTCGGGTTACGACTCCATCTGGGTTATCGTGGACTGATTGACGAAAACAGCCCACTTTCTCCCTGTAAGGGCCAAGTACAACGTTGTACAATTAGCCGAGTTGTACATGGAGCAGATCGTGTGCCGCCATGGAGTCCCGGGGAGGATAGTCTCCGATCGAGGTTCTCAGTTTACCTCTAGATTCTGGAGGAAGCTGCATAAAGCTATGGGTACACGACTGGATTTTAGCTCCGCCTATCACCCACAAACCGATGGACAAACCGAAAGGACAAACCAAATTTTGGAAGACATGTTGAGAGCTTGCGCCTTGAAACGTGGGCATAGTTGGGATAGGAGTTTACCGTACGCCGAATTCTCCTATAACAACTGCTATCAAGCTAGATTGAAGATGTCGCCTTTCGAAGCATTGTATGGTAGACGGTGTAGAACGCCACTGTTTTGGAACGAAACCGGAGAGAACCAGGTGTTTGGACCCGAAGTGCTACAAGAAGCTGAAAAGAAGGTCCAAACGATACAGGAGAACTTAAAGGCTGCTCAATCACGACAGAAAGGCTATGCGGACATTAGGCGAAGGAAGTTGACTTTCGAAGTAGGATACTTCGTATACCTTAAGGTATTGCCTATCCGTGGCCAACGACGTTTCAACGTCAAAGGCAAGCTAGCACCTCGCTACATCGGACCATTTAAGATTTTGGACAAGCGAGGAGAAGTAGCCTATCAACTAGAGCTCCCAACATATCTCTCTGACGTACATGACGTGTTTCATGTATCCCAGCTCAAGAAGTTCTTGAGAGTACCAAAGGAGCAAATACCAATGGAAGAGCTTAAACTCAAGAGGACCTGACTTATGCGGAGCACCCTGTCCGAATTTCGGACGTAAACGAAAGGGTCACCAGGAACAAAGTGATCCAATGGTGCAAGGTACAATGGAGCCATCACACCGAAGCTGAAGCCACATGGGAGCGTGAAGAAGACATCAAGGAAGAATTTCCTCATCTATTCTCTACCAACGAATCTCGAGGGTGAGATTCAATTTAAGGGGGGTAGGTTTGTGACACCCTCATTTTTGGTTTCTGCATGTATTCATGTTTCATGTAGAGAAAACATTTCAAAAGAAGAGGGGACAGAGAAAGAATAAAAAAGATAGCCAAAAAGAGCCGAATCCAGTTCATAGAGAGCGCCGAAGACAACTCCCGTGGCCCGCTGGCCATGTGGCGTGTTCGGAGCTCATCCCTACGAAAGTGGGGAGAGGTCCGCCGCTAAAATGGGTACGTGGCAGGCTCGGGGCTCATCTCCGCAAAGGGGGAGAGGTCCGACCCCGTGAGACACGTGTTGCCCCCGGAGCTAGTTTCTACGAAGAAGCATGTCCAGCCGCAGGACACGTGTCACCTTTGGAGCAAGTCACCGCGGAAATCAGAGGACCAGTCGCTCGGGATACGTGTCGACCTCGGAGCTCACCTCCGAGAGGTCCGGTCCTATTGGACACGTGTCTCCACCGGAGCTCATCTCCGGGAGGTCCGTCACTGTTGGACACGTGTTAACCTCGGAGCTCGTCCCTGAGAAGAAAGGAAGTCTGGCACTGTCAGGATAAGTGGGACACCCGGAGCCGCCTCCGGAGAGAGGGAAGGTCCGGCACTGACACGTGGCATGTGCGGAGCCACCTCCGAATAGAGAGGAGGTCCTGACCGCCAGGATACGTGGCGCATGCGGAACTCACCTCCGAAGGGGAGGGAGGTCTCGCTCGCTTGACACGCGGCACAACCGGAGCTCGTCTCTACGGAAAAGGGGAGACCAGGCCCCGGTGGACACGTGGAGCTTCTGGAGCTCATCACCGCGAAGGTAACGAGTTCTGGAGCGGTTTTTGGATTCTGTGCGCGTAGAAATACCGGTACGGAGAGGAAACCGACCTGAATTCTACAATGTTACCGCACCAAATCAACTAAAGATAAGTTGTTAAGATTCAACGACAATCTGAATAGGACTCTTATTCGAAATACAATCAGATTAGGACTCTTCTTCTCCCGATTATAAATAGAACCCAGAACCTCTGGCCGAAACCACGAACTTCTTTTCCACCTCTTGAGCCGACAACTGAGAGCCCTAGCCCCAACTCGCCAAGTAAGTCCATCGCTGGAGTTCAGTCGAGGAAGATTGCCGGAAGAAAGCCCCAACGATCTGTCTGATCAGAGAAGGACCCCGAGGCCAAGAAGAACGTAAGGTAGGTCTCCAATATCACCTTACGACATCATCGTGTTTTCATTGCATCTGTTCTTCGATTGCTTTTGAACAGAAGCTTTCTCGTGGACAGATCACTTGTTGATCGGGTTGATCTAAAAGCCAAGGTCATCGCCACCTCCACATTTGATCCGAACACCTCTGTTCATCATAAAATCCATGCAAACCATGCAAGAACACGTACAAACTGATCTAATAAAAACTGATCATAGGATAGCATGCATATGCATCATCGCATCTAGTTAAAGTTTGTGCATGATATTGATTGTTGTGGATCTTGTATGTGCGTGATCCAGTATAGCAGGACAAGCTCAGGGAGCTGTCTACGACGAGCTGCAGCAACAAGGTTTCAAGATCCAAGAGCAACCGGAACCGCAAGAACAAGGCAAGTGCCCCTTGACCATATTGATCCTATGTTTTGGGAAAAACTGTTTTGTTTTGCGAAAAAGGTGTGTGTGCTGAGACAAACATGATGGGAAACCCTTTTATAGGAGTTTACTAGTTTTGGTTAAACCACCCTTGTCGTCAGGGAAGTTTATGAGTCGGGTATGGTTTTTACTTTTATGCTTCGCTGAGTCCATGGGATTGGGAAGCGAGATAGATGTGTCTAGCTCACTGCACTCGTAATGATAATTAGAAACTGATGTTGTTAATGAATATGGATCGGAGGGAGATCTAGGAAAGACTAGGTTTGTGAATGAGGTAGCATGAGATGGTGGTTTACTTGCCGTAGATCTAAGGACCGGTTCATGCGAGCACATGCCAGGATAACAGTGCCACCACAAGGCCAAGTATGGGTGCGTCTTAGCTGACTAATTAGGTAAGTTGATAGATTGTTATGGACCGTGGAAGGCGCGGGGAATGGGAGTCGACTGAGGACTGCCCTGGGAACTGCATGGCACAAGAGGGGGCCCGTGGGTGGGAGAATTGGAGATTCTAGCCTGCCTGTGAAACCTTAGTGAGTTCATACATCTAGTAGCCCCTTTGTAAAGGCTATTTTGTGATCTCTTGGCCATACACCGACGGTTGTGTACTGGTATAATGGAGGTTCTGCAGTTGCCGACGGGTGACGAAATCACAAACTTGTGGGTAAAGAGGTGCAAACTCTGCAGAGTCTAAAACTATCATGATAGCCGAGCTTACGGTCACGAGCGCCTGGCCAACTTCCATGATTAGTTGGGATGGTTATTGGATATGGTTATTGGTTATGGTTTTGGATAGTTTGTTTTTTGTTTTGTTTTGGGGACTGTTGAGTCCGGGTGATAAGATGGGTTGCATGATTGTTGAGTCATGGCAACGAGATTGGTCTCGGTGTGAGACGGAATTGTTTATGAGATAAAATGGTAGTGAATACGAGATGGTATTCGTGAGATGGTAGCGAATACGAGAAGGTATTTGTGAGCAAGAATGAGGTTGATTAATGTCTGGTTGGAACATGGAAAGTGATGAACATAATGGAGGTATGATTGGTATTTTAATGCATGTTGGGATTACGTTCACTTAAAGTTAAGTCGCTGTTTTATCATGGTTTTGATAAATAATTTCACTTTCTGCAATGAGCCTTTTTATACCTACCTTGTTGTGAGCTACATATCATATTTTCCCGCACTTGCTGAGTACACCATTGTACTCAAACTTGCATTATTATTTCATCATCAGCAACAGGAGAAGATTACTATGAGGATCAAGTGGAGCATTAGGCGTGTAATCTGTCCTCAACCTTGCCTGTGGGGATGGAGTAGAGATGGAGCCGTTGCTGCTTAGAATTGCTTCCGCATTAGTTAGATTGCTTCTGCATTAGAATAAAGACTTCCGCTGTTAGATTAAGACTTCCGCTGTGAGCCTGAGTCCAAGACTCATGAGACATTGTAATAAACTCTGATATTCGTGGTCATATATATTCTGAAATTCAGTTTATGAATGATGTGTATATGTGTGGCAAACATCCTCGGCACACATATGCATCAGTTCTCGGTTCCGTGGTTCTCCACAAAATTGAGGGCGTCACAGGAAAACTCATGAACTCGGGTCCCGGAACGCTGAACTGGACCTTGACGGAATACATGTTCGGATGGTGCAACTGCAAGGTTTTCCATGCGTGGATGGCCATCTGAGTAAAAATCAGGGAAGTCGGTAAAACTCACAAACTCGGATCTCGGGAGGTCGGACGAGACCTTGACGAAATACACTTGCGGATGGTATAAATTGATGGTTTTGTATGCGCGGATGGCCATATTGATCAAAATCGAGAAAGTCGGGAAAACTCACGAACTCGGGTCCCGGGGCCGGACGGGACCTTGATGGAATACACATTCGGATGGTGCAACTTGATGGTTTTGCATGCGGCGATAGCCATCTGGGTCGAAATTGAGAAAGTCGGAAAAGTCGGTAAAACTCACGAACTCTGGTCTCGGGCGGCCGGGCCTTGACGGAATACATGTCCGGACGAGGCAACTTGATGGTTTTGTATCACCGGATGGCCATATGGGTCGAAATTGGGAAAGTCAGGAAAACTCATGAACTCGGGTCTCGGAACACTGAACTGGACCTTGACAGAATACACGTTCAGATGGTACAACTGGAAGGTTTTTCATGTGTGGATGGCTATCTGAGTAAAAATCGGGAAAGTCGGTAAAACTCACGAACTCAAGACCCGGGCGGACGGACGGGACCTTGACAGAATGCACTTGCGGATGGTATAACTTGATGGTTTTGCATGCGCGGATGGCCACCTGGGTCAAAATCGAGAAAATCGGGAAAGTCGGCAAAACTCACGAACTCGGGTCTCGGGGCCGGACGGGACCTTGATGGAATACACGTTCGGATGGTGCAACTTGATGGTTTTGCATAGGCGGATGGCCATATGAGTTGAAATGGGGAAAGTCGGTAAAACTCACAAACTCGGGTCCCGAGCGGTCAGACGAGTTCTTTACGGAATACACGTTCGGATGGTACAACTTGATGGTTTTGCATGCGAGGATGGCCATCTCGGTCAAAATCCAGAAAGCCGAGAAAGTCGATAAAACTCAAGAACTCGGGTCCTGGGATTAGGACATTCAGCTTGCTTATGCCCACAACCACCATACTAAAAACACTCAATCTTGCTTGTCTTGCGTTGGGTGGCTGCAGTAGAAGTGGGCTGATTTGAACTCACAGCTTTACCTTTTGCATCCAATTGTTTGGAGGAAGCTGGAATAGATCTATTTGCTCCACGAGATGAGGATTTGGGCGTTGCAGCTCCTTGCTGTTGGAATTGAGGCGTGACATCCCCTTGCTGTTGGGAATGACGCCAGGAAGCATTGTATTTGTAAGACGTAGCAATTTGCCTTTCAGCCCTCTTTACAAAATGAACCAACTTGGTGAGACAGGTGTAATTTGTCATATACACTTTATCAGCAATGGGTTTATTGAGGCCCTCCAGAAACAGAGCCATTGTTGATTCCTCATCCTCAGTTATCCCTGTACGATGTAAGCACATTTCCAATCCCTGAAAATATTCATCAACACTGCGAGTACCTTGCACAAGACGTTTCAGCTTCAAATGTAGATCACGAGAATAATATGCAGGAACAAAACGACGTCTCATTTCCCTCTCATGTCTTCCCAAGTTATAGGTCATGCCCAACTCTATAATATTCAGTACGGATCTGATTCCACCAAGTTATGGCATAGCCTTTGAACTCAATGGCTGCAAGCTTTGCCTTCTTTTTAGCAGGCTATTCATACAAAAATTTGCTCCACTTTGGTTTCCCATTCAAAATAATCATCAGCATTCTCCTTGCCGCTGAATGGAGGAATAGAAGCTTTAACCTTGCTCAAACCATCATCATTGTGACGTCGTTCGGGATGATGCCGATGGTGATCACCATAATGACCACTAGCTCCAAAACGGCCAAAGTTATCATTGCCATGATCAACACTATAATTTGAAAACGTTTCAGCATCAAATCAGTAGGATCACCAACAGGAACAAGTCGTGCACGACCAAAACCAGCAGCCAATCCTCGGCCACGGCCACCTGCAAAGTTATCAAAACCAGCAGCAAATCCTCGTCCACGGCCACCTGCAAAGTTATCAAAACCAGCAGCAAATCCTCAGCCACGGCCACCACCATGGTGATCATCATCCTCATTATCATGAGGTGGAGGTTCCCCACGCTGTTTCTGAAAGGCTTGCTGAAGTTGTTGCATTCCTTGCATCAGTTGACGCATTTGTTCACGCACCTCCTGAATCTCTTGAGCAGAAACAGTATGTGAAGAAGAGTCTTCAGCACCAGCCATGTTAGTAATAAGGAGACAAAATAATAGGACAATGAATATGTGGAATCACTCCCTCACCACTTACAAAATAAGTTCTTTCTCTCCCTGAAAAGAGGAAGAAACGTGGCTGCAATCTGTAGTGGAAGAGTGATTATAACAGCGACGACAGTGCAACAACTCACAATGCTCGTAAGTGGAGCTTGGTGGGATAATATGTAAGTGGAATGCGCTGAAATGTAGTCATGCAAAACCGAATAATAATCCAAGAACACAAGTCTAAGTTTCTGAATATAAATGAAAAGATGCACAAAGATGTAGAAAAAAATGTAGGAGGTGGAGAGATGAACACAAATTGCACCAACCGAAACTTGTTGCTGCCCAAACCCCTTTGGGTGTGCTGAACACAATTCTCTCTTTTCTCTTTTTTTTTTGAACAAGAACTCGTTGTTTTTAGTCTTTCTTTTAACCCATATACATCTTTTCTGTTAACCTTTGTGACAAACACAGCACAACTTTCAACAAAAGGGGAGCATAAGGATCAACTAAGATGGATGGCATAGCACAAAAAAAGAAAGAAAACAAGAAACCTGGGTGGGGAAATTGTGGCGGGTAGAAAACAAGGGTGGGATGGGTGGGTACTTGCAGCAAGCGATTTTGATGATTAGAACAAAGATAACAACTAGAACGATGTGGAAAAGAAAAAAATCAGCAATTATTCATATGTTAAAGGATTAAAACACGATAAAGCAAACTACAAAATCAGTAGCACGTATGAATTTGGGCTGTAGGTTTTCTTTTTGGCTATTAGTGGACAGTAGGTATATAAACTCTATCCTACCAAAAACAAGAACAATCCTACTGAGGAAACAGGGGCTGTGATACCAGATGATGTGCACACACCTATGCAATGCGTGTAGCAAGTTGTGTGGCCCGATCTTCTCGTTGGATCCGCGAACTTGATAACTTGTCGCTGAGTGACCTGGTGAAGAGACAATCACCCTTCCACGTACAGACGGAACCTTGACGGAATACACGTCCGGACGGTGCAACTTGATGGTTTTGCATGCGCGGATGGCCATCTAGGTTGAAATCAGGAAAGTCGGTAAAATTCATGAACTCGGGTCCCGGGCAGCCGGACGGTACCTTTGTGGAATACACGTTCAGACGGTACAACATGATGGTTTTGCATGCGCCGGATGGCCATCTGGGACGAAATTGAGAATGTCGGGAAAGTCGATAAAACTCACAAACTCAGGTCCCGGGAGGCCGGACGGAACCTTGACGAAATACATGTCCGGACGGTGCAACTTGATGGTTTTGCATGCGCGGATGGCCATCTGGGTTGAAATCGGGAAAGTCGGTAAAACTCACAAACTCGGGTCCCGGGCGCCCGGACGGGACCTTTTACGGAATACACGTTTGGATGGTACAACTTGATGGTTTTCCATGTGCGGATGGCCATCTAGGTCAAAATCAAGAAAGTCCGGGAAGTCCGTAAAACTCACGTACTCGGGTCCCAGGAGGCTAGACGGAACATTGATGGAATACACGTCCGGACGGTACAACTTGATGGTTTTGCATGCGCTGATGGCAATCTGGGTCAAAATCGAGAAAGTTGGCAAAACTCACGAACTCAGGTCCTGAGAGTCCGAACGTAACCATGACGGAATACACGTCCGGACGGTTCAACTTGATGGTTTTGCATGCGCGGATGCCCATCTGGGTTGAAATCGGGAAAGTCGGTAAAACTCACGAACTCGGGTCTCGGGCGGCCGGACGGGACCTTTACGGAATACACGTTTCAGATGGTACACCTCGATGGTTTTGCATGCGCGGATGGCCATCTGGGTCAAAATCGAGAAAGTCGAGAAAGTCGGTAAAACGCACAAACTCGGGTCTAGGGAGGCCGGACGAAACCTTGATGGAATACACGTCTGGACCGTACAACTTGATGGTTTTGTATGCACTAATGGGATACACGTTCCATAATCGAAAAAGTAAGGAAAGTTGGTAAAACTCATAAACTCGGGTCCCGGGGCCAGACAGGACCTTGATGGAATACACGTTCGGATGGTGCAACTTGATGGTTTTGCATGCGCGGATGGCCATCTGTGTTGAAATCGAGAAAGTCAGGAAAGTCGGTAAAACTCATGAACTCGGGTCCTGGGGAGCCGGAAGGAACATTGATGGAATACAGGTACGGAGGATGCAACTTGATGGTTTTGCATGCGCGGGTGAACATCTGGATCGAAATCGAGGAAGTCGGGAAAGTTGGTAAAACTCACGAACTCGGGTCCCGGTCGGCCGGACGGGACCTTGACGGAATACACTTACGGATGGTGCAACTTTATGGTTTTGCATTTGTGGACAGCCATCTAGGTCGAAATCGAGAAAGGTGGGAAAGTCGGTAAAACTCACGAACTCGGGTCTTAAGCGATTGGATGGGGCCTTGACGTAATACACGTCTGGATGGTGGAACTTGATGGTTTTGCATGCGTAGATGGCCACCTGGGTCGAAATTGGGAAAGTCAGGAAAACTCTTGAACTCGGGTCCCGGAACACCGAACTGGACCTTGATGGAACACACGTTCGGATAGTGCAACTAGAAGATTTTCCATGCGTGGATGGCCATCCGAGTAAAAATCGGGAAAGTCGGTAAAACTCACTAACTCGGGTCTCGAGTGCCGGACGGGATGTTTACTGAATACACGTTCGGATTGTGCAATTTAATGGTTTTGCATGCGCGGATGACCATCTGGGTCGAAATCGGGAAGGTCGGTAAAACCCACGAACTCGGGTCCCGGGCAGCCGGACGGGACCTTGACGGAATACACGTTCGGATTGTACAACTTGATGGTTTTGCATGTGCGGATGGCCATCTGTGTCGAAATTGAGAAAGTCGGGAAAGTTGGTAAAAATCACGAACTCGGGTCCTAGGAGGCCGGACAGAACCTTGATGGAATACACGTCTAGACGGTGCAACTTGATGTGCATGCGCGGATGGCCATCAAGGATGAAATCAGGAAAGTCGGTAAAACTCACGAACTCAGGTCCCGGGCATCCAGACGGGATGTCACACCCTCAATTTCACTATCATGTAATGCATACATTTTTCATACAGTGAAGCATTTAAAAAGATGTAACACCCTCATATTCAATTCCATGCATTGCATACATTTTTCATGTAAAGAAACATTATAAAAGAAGTAGAAATGGAGAAATAACTATAGAAATGGAGAAAGAACTATAGAAATGGAGAAAGAACCATAGAAATGGAGAAAAGAACCATAGAAATGGAGAAAGAACCATAGAAATGGAGGAAGAAACCATAGAAATGGAGAAAGAACCATAGAAATGGAGGAAGGAACCATAGAAATGGAAGAAAAACAACAGAAATGGAGAATGGGGCATAGAAATGGAGAAGGGCAATGTAGAAATGGAGAATGGGACATAGAAATGGAGAGGGGAATGTAGAAATGGAGAATGGGACATAGAAATGGAGAGTGGAATGTAGAAATAGAGAATGGGACATAGAAATGGAAAGGGGAATGTAGAAATGGAGCAAGTGACATAGAAATGGTGAGGAATGGGAAAAATATAGCTGAAATGAGCCATTCCCAAATTTCCCCCAAAATTTCTAAATTCCCCAATTCCAAAAAAGGGGAAATTTCCCTACATTTTGGGGATAAAATCCCCAAGGCTGCCGCAGCACAAGAGATAAGTTTGTTAAGATCCAAAAAAATTGAATAGGACTCTTATTTGAGTTCCAATTAGAGTAGGACTCTCCCTTTACCCCCCTTATAAATATAACCCACCCCCTGGCCGAAATCCTCTCTCTTTTGGTCGTCCCCCCTGCTGCCAAGCCCCCTTCCTTGCTGCCAAGTCGCCAAGTCCCCCCCCTTGCCGAATTTGGCCGCCGTCGAGCTCCGTCAAACCCCGCCGTCGCCGGAGAAGAAGCCTGACGATATGTCCTTCCCTAATCTTCCATAGAAAAATTCCCCGTTGCTGCCATTGCTAGGAGGAAGGCCCTTGTAACACCCCAAAACCTGTTAAAGAGGGGAATTTAAAAATTTTGGACGTAATGCGTGTGGTGAAACAATTCAAACTCAAACTGGAATTCAAATTTGAATCAAAACAGAAAAGAAAAAAAAAAGAAAAAGAAAAAAGAAAAACGGCCAGTGGGCCGAAACCTGCCTCAGCCGGCCCAATAGCCCGCGGCTGTTCCCCCCCCCCTCCCCCTCTCTCTGACGTGTGGGGCCCGTGTGTCATCTTCCTCCCCCACGCGCCCCCAACCGCCCCGATACTCCTGTGCCGATCGCCGTTGCCTCGCCCGATTTCCTCGCCCAAGAGCCACGATCTCCAGCCCACGCGTTGCGGCACCATCTCAACCGACCTCGCCGCCCCTCCTCGTGCATTTAAACGCAAGAAAACTCGCAGGTTTCCCCTTACCCGCTCCATTTTTCTCTCCGGTGAGAACCGAGGCATCCTCGGTCGTTTTCTTTTGATCCTCGTCCGGTTTCGCCGATCTAACATGCGTGGCATGCCCCACCACCGCCGGGGAGTCTTGCAGGTGAAAGAAACGACGTGTCTTGCGCTCTAATCGCCGCTCCGACGAGCACCGAGGGCCATTGCCGGACTTCGACGCCGCCGACCGACTTCCAGGGCCTCCGAGTGCTAGAAAACCACCGAGGTGAGGTTCCCTACCCCCCTATTCCGTTCTATGCCGAGAAATCCACGTTTTAGGAAGTGTAGATGAAAACCCGAAACTCTCCGGCGAGATCGCCGCCTCCCGCCGCCGCGCGCCGCCGGGCAGCGCCGCCCGCACACGGCTAGGGCGATGTGGCCCTCTGTGGCCCGTCCATTTTAAATCGGGCAGATGAAAACAGAACCCCCGCGTACCCCTTCGCGATCTAATCTCAGCCCTCCATTTAAAATCCAACGGCCCACGTCAGCCCGCGTTATAAAGGCCGGGATGTAAAGGTCCCAAAAATGTGAATACAAAGAAACATGAGTTTGCACAAATAATAGATTCATGTGTATGAAAAAGGGGCTTAGTTGAAACTTTTTCCCACATATGATAACATAGGTGAGATTCTTCTAAACAAACATAGGGCTATTGCATGGATGGACCTAATGTGGATTAAAACCACAGAATTGAAGAGCTCAAGTGCAATGGAAGGGTTTAAAAATCAGAGATGGACTAAAGGTAAATTCAAACTCCAAGTGAGGGAAGGACACAATGAGAAATTCAAAACTGTTGTGTCCAAACTATTGTTTGCAGCAGCTAACACAAGGATCAAGTGGCATATTTGAATTCCTTAGGTCCAAATTAGTGGGGAGGCAAAGTGTCATTAATTTTTGAAAAGATTTGCTGCTCATTTTTCCAAAGGGAGTCAAATGTGCAAAGAATTCAAATGAACATTTGAATTTGCATGGAATTTGTCCAAACTTGTCAAATGAGCTCAGTTTCCAATTTTCCAACAATTGGGTTGGATAATTGTCAAACTTTGGAGATATTTTGAGGAAAAGAGGTACTGAATTGTGGGGCCCACATGTCATTGGGGGAAATGAGTGTGCAAAAGATCTTCAGCTCAGGCGGTGCACGGTCTCTGTTTTTCTCCTCCTCGCGAAGTCATCGCGCCACCGAGACCGCCTCGGTCTTTCTCACCGTGCGACACCGGGGCAAGGCCGACGCCACCTCTCCCTCGCGACCTCTGTGCTGGCGAGCTGTTTCCCCCCCTCCTTATCACGCAGCTCGCGCGTTGTCCTCGGTTCCCACTCTCGCGCGCACAACAGGGACCTCCCGGCGCCGTTTCTCGTTCTGTCTGTTGCAAACCGCGTCGCCCCCTCCACTGCCCGAGTGATCCACGGAAGAAGTGAGCGCCAGCGTGTGCTCTAGCGACCCATCGCTCTACTCCGTGGCGTTGCCGCATCGTTTGATCACAATTTGACGAATTTCACCGGGCACCGAGGCTCACCATCGGGAAACTGAGCGGGTCTCACGTGGACAGCCCCACCGAGAGATTCTCCGGCCCGAGCTAGAGCGCCCTCGGATGCGCTGGGAGCCCCTGATGCTCATCCCCGAAGCTCAAGCCATGAGATGATCTACCGGGCTCGAATTTGGGAAAAGATCGCCGTCGGGCACCATCCGACCTTCTGATACGGTAATACCAAATTCGATTGTCCCTCTCACTCTTAGGCCATCAAATCTTGCACACACGAGCTGGGCTAGCCGGCGATCTTTTGCCCTTTTGCAACCAATGCCTGAAAACCATTGTGCACGAAGTATTTCACACTTTTTCCACGGCGGTTATGGTGGGGCGGTTCGGGCTCCCGATGAGAACTAGGTTAGGGCCATTTGCAGGCTGCTTCACCACCCGGACGATCCTCCCTGGCGTCCACTGGTGCTGTAGTGCCGTTCCACCGAGGTCTGGGCAGGCTAGGATGACCGGGCGACGTTGCCGAACCGGTCCAGAGCCGCCGCGCCGTGGCCAGCTAGGTTAGAGCCATCGCCGGCCGGGGAAGAGGGTTCCATCGTGTTCAGCATGTGAAATAAGGCCCTAGCGGCGAGGGAGAGCTCGGGGGATGGCCGGGAGGCTGGGATCCGTCGAACTCCGGCGAGCACGGCGGCGCGCGGGCGCGGGGGTCGGAGGTAGAAGACGACCCGGTGGGTCCCGCCCGTCAGCGACGGTTTTTCAAATATTTGATCGGCTGTGGCGCAGGGATCTGGTGTGGTGGCGCGGGAAATACCCTGTAGCCTCGTGTGGCTTGCCCCGACGCGTGACACCTGTCCCCGGACCCACAGCCAGTATTTGAACATTTTGGGGAATTTCAGTTTTCAGTTCAAACTTTGAATAGCTACAACTTTGGGTAGGAGAATCCAAAAATTGTGAAACGAATTTTGTTGGATTCCTCTGATAGAGTACTATCCAACTGTAGAACCCAATTTGTATGAAACCCTTTATTTAATTCTGAAAAATTCATTAAAGCTTTCTAACAAAAGAATTTTTGAGGGAGTTTGGTTAATCCAAAGATCCTCAAATTTTGCCAGAATAGTCTTTAGGGTATTAGTGAACACCTGTAAAATTCTCAACTCATTTGGAGTTGATTTAGTTAGGTTAATTCTGATTTTAAGTTTCTGTATTCAAATGAATACAGAAAACAATTTCAGAGAATTTCCAAAACTTGGAAATTCAGTTCTAGATATTCTTTAGCTCCAAAAATACTAGGAAAATTCATGCAAACTCTATGAGCTATAATGGAAATTGTAGTTCACCAAATTTTGCATGAACATGGGTGTGATCTCAGAATTAATTCTTCATTGCTTAATTGCTTGGAAAATTATTCTGAACAAACCACTCAATAAAAAGTGCTAATTTTTGGTCCAGAGTGTTTTCTTGTGACAAGGAACACACATGAAAATCCTCAGCTCCATTGGAGCCCTGGATCACCCCTGTTCCTTTTAACCTCCTTAAGTGATCAATATAGAAGAGGGGGAAAACCACTTAGCCTTCAATCATATGCTTAGATCCAAACCTAAACCACTAGCACCAGTGTCATTTTAAATTCTTAAACAGAGTTCCAGTTTTCGAAAACTTGTTATTAGGACTTGTAGCAAAGTCTTTACAATTAAACGATATGCATACTCATCACGTGTAGTATCTACGTGGAGGAGTTGAAGTCATCGGAGTAGAAATCAAGGAAGGAGAAAAGAGGTTGATCAAGCACCAAGTGGTCTTCACTAACTGCATATATATATAAGTCACCTGCAAAACAAAGGCAAGCCCCGGTTTGCATCAAATTTACAAGTTGTTATTTGTATTCACTTCATACGTCTAGTATTATATTTATTGCATTACGTCTAGATGGTATGAAACCCCAAATGCATGACCCAGAAGACCCTGGAGTTTAATGTAGGATAGGTTATCAACTAATTATAACTGTTGTTCTCAATAAAAGTGGATTAAAAGAGGCATAACTCGAGTAGGCAGATTCCTACTCGTGAAATGGGATTAAGGGGGATTAATCGGAAGAGTTGGGAATTGATCCTCATAATTGGGAATGGAGACCGGGCAGTGGATGGAAGGTCAAGGACGTAGTCCTGTGAGCCTAGTCTATGTCTGAGTCGATTAAGGCCCGTTCTCGTGTGCGGCCCCGCTGGACAAGTTTGAGTTGTGTACCGGATGCATACTGGCTATATGGGACCCAGGAAACCGATGTAACATGTTAACCGGGGTGTCGAGGCATACCTCACCGTCTGATGCCGATGCTGAAAGGATAGAGAAGTCGGCTCTACGAGGGTTTGCCGTAGAGAGACTTAATCCCAGTCGGTGGGACCGGTTCGACATTTGGGTGTCGTGTGAAAGGTGGCCACGTACGGCGTCAGTGACGGTTGCTGTGTGCAACGTCGAGTACGGGCGTACGTGTCGTGTCAGCCGGGTGTTTTTGATTGCAATCACCGTCGCTCGCGGTAGTGAGCATACTTGTACACTGAGTCGTGACGTAGTAATAAACCGGGGAGATATTTAATATGCTTCGTGGGTAATCCTCATAATGGAGATGAGGAACGATCAACACTTCACTAAATTTAATTTCCACCTTGGGCTAGAAGCGTCGAGACAAAGCGTTTCTTGTTTGATTGTGGAGTCTCGACGTTGATGGCGCAAGGTCTGTATGAGTCTAGGATAGTTCACTAATGTTACTTTCACCTCGGGCAAGTGACATCGAGATGAAGCGTTTCTTGTTCGATTGTGGGGTCTCGATGTAAGTTGCGCGAGGTCTATAAAAGTTGATTAAAACTGGAAGCAAGGACTCTCCTTTAGCTCAAGTTCATCGTTTATGAAAAATGCTATCATCAGCCCTCTATTTCCATCATATAGAGTTTCATGACTAGGGTGACGGGTCAGTCTTGCTGAGCTTCGTGCTCACAGATACTGCACAAGTTGTTTTGCAGGAAATAACTGTACGCTGAGATGTACGGGTGCCTAAGGAGATTCGGAACTCTCCGAGTGGTGAACTCAGGGCAACCCCTGCCGCTGCTGCTGTGATAGTGTTGCTAGTGAGAAGGTTCCGCGGGCTGGACACCTTCTCTGTTGCTTAGCATAGGTATGAGTCGTGAGTTTTAATAGTCTTCCGCTGTAGTTTATTTTGAGAAGTATTTGCAAACTCAAAACTTTGTAAGTTTCCGCCTGATTTATGTAATATGATGCTTTATTATGTGTGCTGTTGGGTGCCGCATCGCACGGCACCACCCAATGCGATTCCCGGTCGAGGTATCCCGTCCCCATGGGTGATCGGGACGGCGGAGTCCTCACAGCGTGGTATCAGAGCCGCATTGGTAATAGCACACGGAATAAGGATTGTATTACGACAAAAACTTAGGATACGGTGAGGAAACGATATTAGGCCCACATAAGGACTATAGTAGTATAGTTACTTAAAGTGGCAGAACTAACTTATGTGTTATAATTCTGAATTTTGATTCTGTAACGACGCACCTACGTTCTGGTAAGAATGGTAAGGAACGCCACCGAAAGCGGTTCAATTTCGGTTAGCTCCCCTGACGAGGAAAGTGGTTCAGGGATAGGTCTCACAGCTTGGTGTGAGACGTTAATATGAAACTCTTGAACTCTTCATGTTCCTGAGTTCATATGGAACGCTGATCCCTAGCGTGCATTAGGCAAGTAAGTGGAGACCCCATCGCGTGGTTAGTAACGCGAGAGTGTGTTCGTCTGGAAGTAGCCCAGGAGAACATACGCAGCGCTTGCCATCGGCGTGCCCTGCAGGGCAGTAGGTGGTATCCGTTGGGCTGATAACATTCCCAACCGTGACGACCCGTTCATGACATATTCGGGTTCCCCGTCGTGTGGTGTTGAAACCCGATCGCGTACCTTGAGACGTGACTTAACTCAAGGACGGCCGTATGATAATGATACGGGCGTTTGTATTTATTTTCAATTATAGAACTGCCTGAAATGAGAAAAACTTTGAGTGCACCACTATTGAGTGTTCTTCTGCAGGTACCAACCACGTAGTATCCCGGGTAGTACACGTGTGCGAGAGACTGTTTAATGCCACTGATTATACGTATATACCGGTATAATCCGGTTTAGGATTTTCTTTTGGAGAGACAACGTAGTACCGACATGGTTCTTACGGTGCATCGACACCGTACCACACCTAATAACCTCTTCCCTATGAAGAAATGAGTCATGAGCTAACTTTCTACTAAAAATGGAAGTTTGAAACAAATATTAGTTACTGAACTCTTATTTTGAACTAAGATTCAAATGAGAGAGTGTCTAGGTTTCAAAGATTTCAAAAACAGAGTGCTCTGTTTCTAGCAGAAATTCTTGCTGGATTTTTACAGAGCATAACTCTGAGTAGCTTTAACCAATTAAGGTGTATGATACAGTTCTCGAGAGATTTTCAAGTGCTCTACAACTTTCTTGTAGACCCCCAGAGCAAAATTACAGATTAAGTTGGTGAAAAGTTCAGTTGAAGGCAAAGTGTTCAGAACCAGGACAGTAACAAAGCCTCTCTGAACCCTTCTGTTTTTAAGCTATAACTTCCTGTAGAAACATCCCTAGGAGGCCTTTGGATACTCGTTGGAAAGATATTAAAGTTAACTTTAACTTTGATATTCGACTCGAGTTACGAAAGTGCTTTTAACTGGATCAGAATCTGATCTGTTTGAAGACCAATCAGTCGGCTTGTAAATCCTTGCTGTTGGATACATCAGTTTGCACTTAAACCATTTTGCTTGCATGTTGAGGTTTCATTATCAGTGTTGCACTACTTTGTTTATGGAATAAATCAAGTGATAGTGTTGAACTGATAATGAACTCGTGCAATTGCAGAATGGTGCGAACTCGTTCCATGAGTGAGGTGGGTGGTTCCAGTGGTGGTGGTGGTGATAACCCTACACAGCGGGAGCAGCGAGCTCCGCAACAGCAGCCTTCACCAGGACCTTCACCCACGGTCACAATGGCGGACATTCTGGCCGCCATGACGGGTGCAAGCAATGAGCGAATCGACTTGCTCCGCACCCTAGTGACGAATACATGCCGTCCAGGGGGATGTCAATACGAAGACTTGCGCCAACCGCAACTGAATTCCTATGTTGAGTTCTTGGCAACTCAACCACCGGTTTTCATTGAATCTAAGGATCCTCTGGTGGCGGATAGCTGGATCCGTACCATTGAATCTAAGTTCGGGTTGCTTCAATGCACCGAACATCAGAAGGTTTTATACGCGGCGCAACAACTTCATGGGTCCGCCAGTGCATGGTGGGCAAATCAACTCGCCTCCTTACCAGCTGGACATGACTGTACATGGGCAGAATTCCGGAAGGCATTTCTCGCGTATCATGTTCCGTCCGGGATAATTCAGCGGAAACTCGATGAGTTCCTGGCCTTAAAACAAGGAGGGAGGGGTGCATACGAGCATTCACGAGTGTTCAACAAGCTGGCGCAGTATGCGCCTCAACATGTGAACACCGAAGCACAAAAGTGTGAATGGTTTTTCCGCAGCCTCAATCCCAAGCTAAAAGAGAGACTCGTTTTAACTGATCAAAAGAACTTCAACGAATTGATGAGTGCTGCCATCATGGTCGAAGATGCTCAGCGGGAAGTTCAGGCTGAGAAAAGAAAGAACCATGTACCACCGGAGAGTAGCAGTAGTGCTCCTCAGAAATACCGGATGGTAGACAGTACCTTGAACTGTCAGCTGATGCAGCCGGCTCGACGACTCCAGCAATATTCCAGTCGATCATCCCAATACTCTGATTTCGGACAGCTGCAACAACGGTATAGGCAGCCACGTTATTCTGCTCCTCAAGTGTTCTTGCCGCAGCAGAATACCACCAATGTCCATGCACAGAGCAACCAGGAACCGGCTGAGAAACCGTGCTTCACGTGCGGGTATTTGGGTCACATCAGCAGAAAGTGTCCAGAAAGGATACGCCACAAAGAAACTACACCAAAGCGGGGTATGAATCAACCCCGTGCTCAGCTTCAAGGAACAGCACCAAGACCTGGGTGCATTTATCATACAGCTCTAGAGGATGTGCCAGATGGGGCACCTGTACTAGCGGGAATGTTCACCCTCAATGGACTGCCCGTATTAATTCTGTTTGACTCTGGAGCTACACACAATTTCATCAGCAGGATGTTTGTATGCAAAGCTGAGCTCTCCACCTCTACACCGAAGGATCACTACCTTATCCGCTCACCGGGTGGAAATATAGCTGCTAATGAAGTAGTGATCAAAGCACCCTTGTGCTTAGGTGGAGACTTATACCCCACCACCCTCATTGTGTTAGAGGGGCAGAAGATCGACGTGATTCTAGGAATGGCGTGGATGAACTATCACGGGGCTGTTCTTGATATTGGTCCACGGATTGTTAGTTTGGACTCTCCAATCTACGGTATCCAAACGCTCATACTTGAAGCCGTGGATTCTAAAAATCCAGTGGTATACCACAGTGTGACCACGAAACTGGAGGATATTCCAGTGGTCCGTGAGTACCCAGATGTGTTTCCCGACGATCTTCCAGGGATGCCGTCCGAGAGGGATGTGGTATTCAAGATCGAGTTAGCACCGGGAACCACACCAATATCTCGGAGGCCGTACAAAATGTCTCCGAAGGAATTAGCTGAACTAAAAGAACAGCTAAAGGACTTAATGGACAAAGGGTTCATCCAACCAAGCTCATCGCCATGGGGCTGTTCAGCCCTTTTTGTGAAGAAAAAGGATGAGTCACTTCGATTATGTGTGGATTATCGGCCGCTGAATGCAGTGACGATCAAAAATAAATATCCGTTGCCGCAGATCGATATATTATTTGATCAGTTAGTGGGTGTCAAGGTATTCTCCAATATGGACTTACGGTCTGGTTATCATCAAATAAAGATCAGAGCGGAGGATATACCGAAGACGGCCTTCTCGACTAGATACGGGCTCTATGAGTATCTAGTCATGTCTTTCGGGCTAACAAATGCACCCGCACATTTCATGTATCTCATGAATTCTGTATTCATGCCAGAGTTGGATCAGTTCGTCGTGGTTTTCATCGACGACATTCTCGTTTACTCCAAATCGGAGGAGGAGCACACCAAACATCTCCATATTGTGCTCCAACGCCTACGAGAACATAAGCTGTATGCCAAATTCAGCAAGTGTGAATTTTGGATCAGCAATGTACCATTTTTAGGCCACATTATTTCAGAAGAGGGTGTGGCCGTGGATCCAACAAAAATTGAGCAAGTCTTGAAGTGGGAGTCTCCGACATCGGTTCATCAAATCCGCAGTTTCTTAGGACTAGCGGGTTATTACTGGAGATTTATTCCCAGCTTCTCGAAGGTGGCTAAACCAATGACGGAGTTATTAAAGAAGAGCCGCAAGTATGTGTGGACAGGGGCCTGTGAAGAGGCATTTCAAACTCTAAAGAAACATCTCACCACGGCACCGGTGTTAGCCCAACCGGATACAACAAAGCCATTTGATGTTTATTGCGATGCCTCAGGCATTGGACTTGGCTGCGTCTTAATGCAAGATAGACGCGTGATCGCGTATGGGTCTCGTCAACTCCGCAACCACGAGCAGCACTACCCCACTCATGACCTAGAACTCGCTGCAGTGGTGCTTGCGTTGAAGATGTGGAGGCACTACTTACTTGGAAATTTAGTGCACCTCTACACCGACCATAAGAGCCTCAAATATATATTCACTCAGAAGGATATTAATATGAGGCAGCGGAGATGGCTGGAATTAATTAAAGACTATGAGCTCGAGATCCATTACCATCCGGGCAAAGCTAACGTGGTGGCTGATGCACTCAGTCGTAAGTCCCACGTTAATAATTTGGCAGTTGTTCCGGAGGAGGAAGAACCAAGCTTGCGAGTGATTCCGTATGGGGCGTTGTATAACCTTGCTCTTGTGCCTACCATCAGAGAGGAGATTGTACAAGCCCAGAAGAGAGATAGAGGAATGCGGAATATACGAGCAAGGATTAAAGAGGATAAGATGAAATGTTTCCGGGAAGATGATCAAGGCGTGTTATGGTTTAAGGACCGTATCGTGGTACCCCGGAACCTGAAGCTAAGAAAGAAGATCTTGGACGAAGCTCATATGTCCAAGTACTCGATACATCCAGGGAGCAATAAGATGTATCAAGATCTTAAAACGAAATTTTGGTGGACTCGGATGAAGCGAGAAATTGCCAAATATGTATCTGAATGTGATACATGTCGGCGAGTCAAGGCTGACCACATAAAGAAAGCGGGAATGCTGCAACCATTAAACGTTCCAGCATGGAAGTGGGAGGACATCAGCATGGACTTTATTGTCGGACTGCCTCTCACGTCCAGAAAGCATGACTCCATTTGGGTAATTGTTGATCGCTTAACCAAATCAGCCCACTTCATCCCAGTAAATACGGGATTCCATACTAAACAATATGCAGAGTTGTATCTCTCCAGAATTGTGTGCTTGCATGGAGTCCCCAAGACCATTATATCAGACCGAGGTTCAATATTTGTTGCTCGTTTCTGGGAGCAACTACATGAATCTCTGGGAACAAAGTTAATCAGAAGCTCAGCATACCACCCTCAGACGGATGGTCAAACGGAGAGGGTGAACCAGATTTTGAAAGATATGCTGAGGGCATGTGCCATAGATCATGGAAAGAACTGGGATAACCATTTGCCATTAGCAGAGTTCTCCTACAACAATGGTTACCAATCCAGTATTAAAATGGCACCATACGAAGCACTTTATGGCAGGAAGTGCCGCACACCACTCAATTGGTGTGAATCGGGCGAAAGGGTGATTTTCGGCATCGATCTTGTAAAAGATGCCGAAGAGCGGGTCCAGCTGATTCAAGAAAACCTCAGGGCCGCTCAATCTCGCCAGAAAAGCTATACGGACCAGCGACGCCGACCCTTGTGTTTTGAAGTCGGAGATCACGTCTATCTCCGAGTATCCCCGATGAAGGGAATTCATCGATTCGGGGTCAAGGGAAAGCTAGCTCCTCGCTTTGTGGGTCCGTTCCTTATTACAGAACGGTGTGGGCCGGTAGCCTACCGTTTGGAGCTGCCGCCATCCTTATCGGGCATCCACGACATCTTCCATGTCTCACACTTGAGAAAGTGTTTGAAGAAACCGACGGACATCCTTTCAGAAGACATGGAAATATTGCAACCGGACCTCACCTATGCCGAGAAGCCTATCAAGATTATCGACGAGAAGAGCCGGATCACTCGAAATCGGGCTTTGAAATTTTACAAAGTCCTGTGGAGTAATCACACACCGGAAGAAGCGACTTGGGAGAGTGAAGATTTCCTCCACAAGAACTATCCGGAACTTTTGTCGTAGTTGTTGTAATTACCTTCCGCCTCATCTTTCTTTTGTAATCTCGGGACGAGATTCTTTTAAGGGGGGAGGTTTGTAAAGGTCCCAAAAATGTGAATACAAAGAAACATGAGTTTGCACAAATAATAGAGTCATGTGTATGAAAAAGGGGCTTAGTTGAAACTTTTTCCCACATATGATAACATAGGTGAGATTCTTCTAAACAAACATAGGGCTATTGCATGGATGGACCTAATGTGGATTAAAACCACAGAATTGAAGAGCTCAAGTGCAATGGAAGGGTTTAAAAATCATAGATGGACTAAAGGTAAATTCAAACTCCAAGTGAGGGAAGGACACAATGAGAAATTCAAAACTGTTGTGTCCAAACTATTGTTTGCAGCAGCTAACACAAGGATCAAGTGGCATATTTGAATTCCTTAGGTCCAAATTAGTGGGGAGGCAAAGTGTCATTAATTTTTGAAAAGATTTGCTGCTCATTTTTCCAAAGGGAGTCAAATGTGCAAAAAATTCAAATGAACATTTGAATTTGCATGGAATTTGTCCAAACTTGTCAAATGAGCTCAGTTTCCAATTTTCCAACAATTGGGTTGGATAATTGTCAAACTTTGGAGATATTTTGAGGAAAAGAGGTACTGAATTGTGGGGCCCACATGTCATTGGGGGAAATGAGTGTGCAAAAGATCTTCAGCTCAGGCGGTGCACGGTCTCTGTTTTTCTCCTCCTCGCGAAGTCATCGCGCCACCGAGACCGCCTCGGTCTTTCTCACCGTGCGACACCGGGGCAAGGCCGACGCCACCTCTCCCTCGCGACCTCTGTGCTGGCGAGCTGTTTCCCCCCCTCCTTATCATGCAGCTCGCGCGTTGTCCTCGGTTCCCACTCTCGCGCGCACAACAGGGACCTCCCGGCGCCGTTTCTCGTTCTGTCTGTTGCAAACCGCGTCGCCCCCTCCACTGCCCGAGTGATCCACGGAAGAAGTGAGCGCCAGCGTGTGCTCTAGCGACCCATCGCTCTACTCCGTGGCGTTGCCGCATCGTTTGATCACAATTTGACGAATTTCACCGGGCACCGAGGCTCACCATCGGGAAACTGAGCGGGTCTCACGTGGACAGCCCCACCGAGAGATTATCCGGCCCGAGCTAGAGCGCCCTCGGATGCGCTGGGAGCCCCTGATGCTCATCCCCGAAGCTCAAGCCATGAGATGATCTACCGGGCTCGAATTTGGGAAAAGATCGCCGTCGGGCACCATCCGACCTTCTGATACGGTAATACCAAATTGGATTGTCCCTCTCACTCTTAGGCCATCAAATCTTGCACACACGAGCTGGGCTAGCCGGCGATCTTTTGCCCTTTTGCAACCAATGCCTGAAAACCATTGTGCACGACGTATTTCACACTTTTTCCACGGCGGTTATGGTGGGGCGGTTCGGGCTCCCGATGAGAACTAGGTTAGGGCCATTTGCAGGCTGCTTCACCACCCGGACGATCCTCCCTGGCATCCACTGGTGCTGTAGTGCCATTCCACCGAGGTCTGGGCAGGCTAGGATGACCGGGCGACGTTGCCGAACCGGTCCAGAGCCGCCGCGCCGTGGCCAGCTAGGTTAGAGCCATCGCCGCCCGGGGAAGAGGGTTCCATCGTGTTCAGCACGTGAAATAAGGCCCTAGCGGCGAGGGAGAGCTCGGGGGATGGCCGGGAGGCTGGGATCCGTCGAACTCCGGCGAGCACGGCGGCGCGCGGGCGCGGGGGTCGGAGGTAGAAGACGACCGGCGGGTCCCGCCCGTCAGCGACGGTTTTTCAAATATTTGATCGGCTGTGGCGCAGGGATCTGGTGTGGTGGCGCGGGAAATACCCTGTAGCCTCGTGTGGCTTGCCCCGACGCGTGACACCTGTCCCCGGACCCACAGCCAGTATTTGAACATTTTGGGGAATTTCAGTTTTCAGTTCAAACTTTGAATAGCTACAACTTTGGGTAGGAGAATCCAAAAATTGTGAAACGAATTTTGTTGGATTCCTCTGATAGAGTACTATCCAACTGTAGAACCCAATTTGTATGAAACCCTTTATTTAATTCTGAAAAATTCTTTAAAACTTTCTAGCAAAAGAATTTTTGAGGGAGTTTGGTTAATCCAAAGATCCTCAAATTTTGCCAGAATAGTCTTTAGGGTATTAGTGAACACCTGTAAAATTCTCAACTCATTTGGAGTTGATTTAGTTAGGTTAATTCTGATTTTAAGTTTCTGTATTCAAATGAATACAGAAAACAATTTCAGAGAATTTCCAAAACTTGGAAATTCAGTTCTAGGTATTCTTTAGCTCCAAAAATACTAGGAAAATTCATGCAAACTCTATGAGCTATAATGGAAATTGTAGTTCACCAAATTTTGCATGAACATGGGTGTGATCTCAGAATTAATTCTTCATTGCTTAATTGCTTGGAAAATTATTCTGAACAAACCACTCAATAAAAAGTGCTAATTTTTGGTCCAGAGTGTTTTCTTGTGACAAGGAACACACATGAAAATCCTCAGCTCCATTGGAGCCCTGGATCACCCCTGTTCCTTTTAACCTCCTTAAGTGATCAATATAGAAGAGGGGGAAAACCACTTAGCCTTTAATCATATGCTTAGATCCAAACCTAAACCACTAGCACCAGTGTCATTTTAAATTCTTAAACAGAGTTCCAGTTTTCGAAAACTTGTTATTAGGACTTGTAGCAAAGTCTTTACAATTAAACGATATGCATACTCATCACGTGTAGTATCTACGTGGAGGAGTTGAAGTCATCGGAGTAGAAATCAAGGAAGGAGAAAAGAGGTTGATCAAGCACCAAGTGGTCTTCACTAACTGCATATATATATAAGTCACCTGCAAAAGAAAGGCAAGCCCCGGTTTGCATCAAATTTACAAGTTGTTATTTGTATTCACTTCATACGTCTAGTATTATATTTATTGCATTACGTCTAGATGGTATGAAACCCCAAATGCATGACCCAGAAGACCCTGGAGTTTAATGTAGGATAGGTTATCAACTAATTATAACTGTTGTTCTCAATAAAAGTGGATTAAAAGAGGCATAACTCGAGTAGGCAGATTCCTACTCGTGAAATGGGATTAAGGGGGATCAATCGGAAGAGTTGGGAATTGATCCTCATAATTGGGAATGGAGACCGGGCAGTGGATGGAAGGTCAAGGACGTAGTCCTGTGAGCCTAGTCTATGTCTGAGTCGATTAAGGCCCGTTCTCGTGTGCGGCCCCGCTGGACAAGTTTGAGTTGTGTACCGGATGCATACTGGCTATATGGGACCCAGGAAACCGATGTAACATGTTAACCGGGGTGTCGAGGCATACCTCAACGTCTGATGCCGATGCTGAAAGGATAGAGAAGTCGGCTCTACGAGGGTTTGCCGTAGAGAGACTTAATCCCATTCGGTGGGACCGGTTCGACATTTGGGTGTCGTGTGAAAGGTGGCCACGTACGGCGTCAGTGACGGTTGCTGTGTGCAACGTCGAGTACGGGCGTACGTGTCGTGTCAGCCGGGTGTTTTTGATTGCAATCACCGTCGCTCGCGGTAGTGAGCATACTTGTACACTGAGTCGTGATGTAGTAATAAACCGGGGAGATATTTAATATGCTTCATGGGTAATCCTCATAATGGAGATGAGGAACGATCAACACTTCACTAAATTTAATTTCCACCTTGGGCTAGAAGCGTCGAGACAAAGCGTTTCTTGTTTGATTGTGGAGTCTCGACGTTGATGGCGCAAGGTCTGTATGAGTCTAGGATAGTTCACTAAAGTTACTTTCACCTCGGGCAAGTGACATCGAGATGAAGCGTTTCTTGTTCGATTGTGGGGTCTCGATGTAAGTTGCGCGAGGTCTATAAAAGTTGATTAAAACTGGAAGCAAGGACTCTCCTTTAGCTCAAGTTCATCGTTTATGAAAAATGCTATCATCAGCCCTCTATTTCCATCATATAGAGTTTCATGACTAGGGTGACGGGTCAGTCTTGCTGAGCTTCGTGCTCACAGATACTGCACAAGTTGTTTTGCAGGAAATAACTGTACGCTGAGATGTACGGGTGCCTAAGGAGATTCGGAACTCTCCGAGTGGTGAACTCAGGGCAACCCCTGCCGCTGCTGCTGTGATAGTGTTGCTAGTGAGAAGGTTCCGCGGGCTGGACACCTTCTCTGTTGCTTAGCATAGATATGAGTCGTGAGTTGTAATAGTCTTCCGCTATAGTTTATTTTGAGAAGTATTTGCAAACTCAAAACTTTGTAAGTTTCCGCCTGATTTATGTAATATGATGCTTTATTATGTGTGCTGTTGGGTGCCGCATCGCACGGCACCACCCAATGCGATTCCCAGGCGAGGTATCCCGTCCCCGTGGGTGATCGGGACGGCGGGGTCCTCACACGGGAATCTTACGCGCTACCCCCTGGGGATCTCGGAAAACACAAGCTAGCCCCGAAAACTTCTGATCTAGCCCCTGGACCCTCAGAAATTCATGTAAATTCATTTAAAAATCAGTTTTAGCCCCTGGACTTAATAAGAATTAGGAAGACCTCCCTGTTTTGCACACTTAGACCCCTGAAAATTTAGAAAATGAGAAATGGGGCCCCACTGCAGTGTGAAATTGCACATCAGCCCATGGGAAGAATTAATTTCAGGAAATTGAATATGTGAATAGGATTTAAATTTAAACATAGGTGTAGGTTCAGTTGAATTATTCTAACCCTGTTGAAAATTGGTAGAACAATCTGAGGACTGAATTTGGAGGGGAAATAAACTTTTAAAACTAAATGAGATTGCAGTTTTGTAATTTATCTCTGAAATATACCCTTTAGGCATAAAACAAACTTAAAATGTGGGAAAATAAATCTAAGTAACCAAAAAGGGGCAGGAAAAATTTATAAAGGTTCTGTTTGGGTAATTGGAACAGTGGAAAATTTTGTATGAATTTAGGTTGCTGTTTTATTGGTGAAAATTCATTTTTAGAGTAAGAAATAATTCTGAAAATTGGTAAAAAAATAAATTTAAATTGATCCTCATCAGAGAGGAAGTCAAAAGATATTTTATTGGACATTTTAGATCAGAACACATTCTGTTTAGGAGATATATTGTGCTATTTTAGTATTAAAGTTCACTTTTAGGTATGGAAATAAATATGAAAATATGGGAAAATAGGTATACCTAATTAGAAAATGTCAAGTGAGGACCCCAAATCCAAAACTTCAAATTAATATTTTGTAGAAGATCTGAAAACCTATTTGGAGTAGAAAGGTATCTCTTATACAAATTTTGTGTATAAGAAGTGTATTATCCCATATAGAAAATTTGTTCAAATTGGAAATTCATATATATTGTGCACTTAGAAATCTGAATATTAAAGCTAGAAATAATATATATGTTTAAAAGTGCATGTATTCTTAGAATCAACATATCTAGGGTAAACACCACACTTAAATATATGTATGACTTTCATATGTATGCATGTGTGGTTTGTATGAGTGAAAATGTGGACTATGGCTTATGGAATGTTGTTTTCTTTTGATATGTGTGTTGGCATGAGTAGAACCAGCCCTAGAGCAGGTTCTCACCTTTCAAGATCAAGACTTTCCATTCCCGGAGCAGCAAGAAGAAGGCAAGTGTCCTTGGCCACTTTGATCCTATATTAGGATGTGTAGTTAGAATTTAATTGCATTGTCAATTTGGAATATGATGCCCAAGCTAGGAAGTTTTCCTAGATTTTCATTATCTTACTTCCTTGTAGCCTGGGTTGGGATTTATTTCATTATGTCATTCATTCATATCACTTATGCTTAGCCATGCTTAGAATGGGATAAGTGGAATATGAGATCATCAACTTGTTTACCTTACCCTTGATTGAGATATTATGAGTTATGTAGAGGTAGGGATCGAGGCAAGTTGGATGCTTTGGTTGGTGCTGTGTGCATGAGACTCGGGTTTGTGCTTAGATGGGGCAGCTTGGCCAATTAATTAGGTGTATCTCCGGCGTAGTATGGGTGTTTGGATGGTGCGGAGAATAGGTGTCAACTGGACTACCATATGAACCGCAAGGCTCAAGAGGGGGCCACTGCAGCGGGGTTGGAGCCTCTTGTATGCTGTTAGGGGTGAAACCTCAGTGAGCCCACACTCGTCAGAAATCCCTTTGTAAAGGCCTTGTAGTGATCTCCTAGCTACACACCTCAGAAGTGTGAACGTGGTTCGCGGCCACTGGCATAATGGAGGTTCTTTTAGTCCACCCGGCAACGGGGGATGAAATCACTACATGTGGGTACAGTGGTGCAAACTCTGCAGAGTCAAAACTTTCATGACAGCCGTGCTCACGGTCAAGAGCGGCTTGGATTTACTCATGATTAGAGGATGAGGAATTGGGAAGTTGGGGATGTTAAGCGGGGAGCTTAACATTGGAAATGTTGTTATGGTTACTTGATATTGATGATGGGTTGGGTGATTGGGACCATTTCACCTATGTAGTAATGTAGGTGCTCATAAGCTAAGGTGATAGGTATTAATTGCGTAGTGCTTTAACCATGAGTTCAACCTCTCCTTGCTCTAGCCATGCATGACATAATTTTCCCACACTTGCTGAGTACCTACGATACTCAAGCTTGCTTTTCTGTTGGTTTTAAATTGCTGCTCAGGCCAAGGGAACGACGTGGTGTTCAATGACCAAGACTTCGGACCCGAAGAAGGATTCTAGGCTCATGGAGTTCCACGGGCAACGCCTGTGATGAAGCTCACAAAGACTTATCTTCCGCTGCTGTTTTATTTACATATTATGAACATATTATCATCCAACGAGACGTTATGCTATGTAAGACTTATTTATATTCGAATACTTGGCTTGTAATATAATGATGCTTCACTATTTGCCGTCACATGTATGAGAAAATGATCCTGGCATACATGTGATATTCACTCGGTTTGCTCTTTGGAGAAACCGGGTGTGACAGAAGTGGTATCAGAGCCAGGTTGCCCATAGGAACGTGGACCTAAGTACAAATGGACGTATTTAAGGACCCTATGTTCTTAAAAACAAAAAGGTGTGGGTTGAAAGTGTTATTTAATGGGGTCACTTTAATTGTTCATCTTGCCCCAACTTTATTCAAAATACAATCTTTATTTAATTTTTAAATAACTTGATTTTAAATGCTTTAGTTTTTAGATGGTTCGCATGGTCCGCACCACTCGCAAGTCCACCGGAGGGAGAGTCCCTGTAGCTGCCCTTGCCTTGAGAGAGGAGAACCGCCCGGTGACGTACCACTCCTACGGGTTGGCAGTAGGAGGCTTGTTGCGCTGTCTTCGGCGTATGCTCCACACCGCCGGCAATGTTGGCAAGCTGATCATACACTACAGCTCCACCAGGACCATCCGTGAGAAGTGTGAAGAATGGAGCTCAGAGATGAGGATTATCCATGAAAACCAGCTGCTCAAGATCCACCGCTCTCCAGCTTGTCGGGCGACTCAGGCCGATGCGGAGAAGGATGTCACCTCGGAGGCCATAACCTGCCAGAGTTACATCAACCGTCGCCACCTGGACAGGACTGAGTACATGTATGTCCTCCAGCATGAGAGTGGCACCGCGGAGTAGAAGTACCCACCAGTGCAGCAGGGAACTTCCCATGAGCACATGGACCTGTGCCTGGAGGATGCAGCTATGCTCAGCACTCGACTGCAGGAGTGCCAGCAGGAGCTTCAGGATGTTCGTGACACCCTAAAGGAGACTGAGGCGTTGCTTCGCGCCAACTTGAGGGCGAGAGAAAGAGGAGATTGGAATGAACTGTGTGTCACCGTGAACGACACGTGGACTCTTGACTCTCCGGACCGCCGGGCGAGCAAGCGTCGCCACACTTCTACACCAGCAGCTTCCCCACCTAAAGCGGAATCAGAGGGCAGCCGCAATGATGAGGAAGACTCCGACGAGCCAGCTCAGTGATACGAGTTGTTAGAGTCATTTCCCTTATTTCCGCATGATTATCGAGTAGTCGTGTCAAGAACCCATCTATTTGCTTGTTAGTGTTTGGTGTGTGACGTGAGTTGTGGAAGCCATAGGCACTTGTCCACAACCTTGTCTTTAAGTTTGCTTTGCTTTGGTGTGTGAACCCCTATGAATCAATAGTGCATTTATTTTCGTTTGAGACATGACGCCCAAAGATCTATGTGAAAACTTCAGAAATTGTCTAGATATTAAGGCCTCAAAAGTTTAAGTTTAAACAAGCAATTTGGGAAGTTAATGCGTAATGATTAAAGTTAACATTTGGTTGATCATGATAGATGGCTGGAAGAGGAAAAGGTCATGGTGCCAACCCCAACAACAACAACGATGAGACCGCCAATCCTCACCTTCCTGGACGGCAAGACAGGGGTGATTGCCGTGAAGGAGCTGATCCTATCTACCAAATGATCGAAAATCAGAATCAGCTCATCCAGAGTTTAACTCAAGTGGTGGCCAACTTACACCAAGCTCCACCCCCACAAGCTGCACCATGTCAACCAAGGTTGAGTGAGTTTCTGGGAACTCAACCCCCAAAGTTTGCAAGTGTTGTTGAACCCCTGGAGGCAGATGATTGGCTAAAGATCATTGAGAGCAAGATGAGGATCATACAATGCCAAGGGTATGAGAGGGTGTTGTTTGCCTCTCGCCAATTGCATGGACCTGCTGCTGATTGGTGGACCGCTTACGCGGCAGCCCATCACGACCCCGAGAACATCACTTGGGAAGAGTTCAAGCGCAGTTTCCGCAACCACTACATACCAAGGGGAGAACTCAATAACAAGAGAAAGGAGTTCTTGGGACTGCAGCAAGGCAACATGACTGTGAGGGAATACCTCACCAAGTTCACCCAACTATCCGTTATGCACCACGGGACATCGAAACTTATGAGCAGAAACAGGACTGTTTTGTGGAATGACTTACCATGGAAATGCAATGTGCAATGTCCTCCAACGAATATGAAAGTTTCCAAAAGATGGTAGACAGAGCGTTTGTCGTGGAGAGGAAACTGAAGGCCTTGGAGAATGAAAACAAGAGGAAGATGGGATGGTCACACCAAGCAGCAACACACGTCCACGTCTGATGCAGCAACCTGCAGGGCAGACGAGCCGTGCTGTGGTACCCTACCCGACACTGTCACACCCAGTTTTTCCGAAGAACAACCGAGTGAATATCACATGTATGCCAGGATCATTTTCTCATACATGTGATGACAAATAGTGAAGCATCATTTATTACAAGCCAGGTGTCGTATATAAATAAGTCTTACATAGCAAATGTCTCGATGGACAATAATAAGTTCATCACAAGTAAATAAACTAGCAGCGGAATATTATTCTTTAGGGCTCCATCACAGGCGTTGCCCGGGGGTCTCCATGAACCTAGAAACCATCTTCGGGTCCAAAGTCTTGGTCATTATACACCACCTCATTATCTTGACCTGAGCAGCAATATAAACCAACACAATATGCAAGGTTGAGTACCAATGGTACTCAGCAAGTGTGGGAAAATTATATCATGCATGGCTAGAACAAGGAGAGGTTGAACTCATGGTTAAAGCACTACGCAATTAATACATATCACCTTAGCTTATTAAGCACCTACATTACTACACAGGTGAAATGGTCCCAAACTCCCATCCCAACATCATAATTCAATAACCATAACATCATTTCCAATGTTAAGCTCCCCGCTTAACATCCACAACTTCCAAAACCATCAATCCTCTAATCATGAATAAGTCCAAGCCGCTCTTGACCGTGAGCACGGCTGTCATGACAGTTTTGACTCTGCAGAGTTTGTACCACTGTACCCACATGTAGTGATTTCATCCCCCGTTGCCGGGTGGACTAAAAGAACCTCCATTATGCCAGTGGCTACGAACCACATTCACACTTCCCAGGTGTGTAGCCAGGAGATCACTACGAAGCCCTTACAAAGGGATTCCCGACGAGCGTGGGCTCACTGAGGTTTCACCCCTAACAGCATACAAGAGGCTCCAACCCCGCTGCAGTGGCCCCCTCTTGAGCCTTGCGGTTCATATGGTAGTCCAGCTGACACCTATTCCCCGCACCATCCAACACACCCATACTACGTCGGGGATACACCTAATTAATTGGCCAAGCTGCCCCATCTCAGCATGTGGTTGGCACTGTATAGCCAGGTTACATGCTCCATGAACCGGTCCTTAGGATCCAGGCAAGTACTAAACACAAACCCAAGTCTTGTGCACCCAACACACAACCAAAACATCCAACTTGCCTTGATCCCTACCTCTACATAACTCATAATATCTCATTCAAGAGTACGGTAAAAATAAATTGATGATCTCATATCCCAAATATCCCATTCTAAGCATGGCTAAGCATATGCATAATAATAAATGACATGATAAAATAAATCCCAACCCAAGCTACAAGGAAAACAAGGTGATGCAATTCTAGGGAAACTTCCTAGCATGGGTTTCATATTTAACTTGACAATGCAAATAATTCTATCTACACATCCTAGCATAGGATCAAAGTGGTCAAGGACACTTGCCTCCTTCTTGCTGCTCTTGAAATGGGTAGTCCTGGTCTTGGAAAGAAATAACTTGCTCTTGAGCAGGTTCTACATCATACCATCACACATAGCAAGAGAAAAACAACAATCATAAGACATAGTTCACACTTCTACTTCATACAAACCACACATTCACATTTATGAAAGTCCTTCACCATTATATGTGTTGTGGTTACTTTATGTGTGCTGAGTTGTGGCTTGCATGCACTTTTAATCATGTGTATATGATTCCTACTTTTGTGTTCACATTTATACTTACATACTATAGATATGAGTTTCCAATAAATTTCTTATATTCAACTACTACACCTTTTCACTACCAAGTATGTATGAAAAGTATTTTTCTTCCCCATATGTGCCTTCATAATTTCTACCAACCCTAAACTGAACTCTTTGGATTTTAAAAACTCCATTTATTATTTACTAGTTGCTATATTTTCAGATTTATATTCCTATGCATAATTGTGTACTTTATTATGAAATTAGTAATACACATCATCTAAACAGAATAGGTTCTGGTCCTAAATAATTTAATAACATATTTTGACCTTTGCCTCTGATGTAAACTATTTCATAATTATTTTCCCTATTTTCTATAACTATTCTTTACTTAAAAATGTGTCCCTAAATGTGAATAATAAATTAAACAGATTCAATTCAGCCCAAAATATGTTTTTATCTCACTCCAAAGTTTCCTAAACACTGAGAAAGTCTTTAATTAAATTTTGACAATATGTTTGTCCCACCTTTTAATTTTTAAACACTAGCCACATATTCAATTTCCAAATTTAAATACTAAACAGGACTAAAAAGTTAAACTTACCCCACTACAGGGTCTATAATATTATTTTCAGAATTTCTAGGGGTCTAGCTACACTTATCAGAGGTGTTTTTCCAAATTTTTATTAAGTCCAGGGGCTAAAACTGATTTTTAAATGAATTTACATGATTTTCTGGAGTTCCAGGGGCTAGATCAGAAGTTTCCGGGGCTAGCTCTTATTTCCCGAGAACCCCAGGGGGTAGCACGTAAGATTTCCAGTCTTTATAACGCGGGGCTGACGTGGACCGTTCGATTTTAAACCGACGGCTGAGATTATAACGCCGAACCGGTACGCGGGGGTTTAAACCCTACCGTGCGATTTAAAATAAACGGCGCACAAGCGGCCACGTCGCTCTGATCGAGCGCGGGCGGCGCTGCCGGCGGCGCACGGTGGCGGGAAGCGGCGATCTCGCTGGAAACTTTCGGATCCTCGAGAATTCTGCCTAGAACTGTGATCTTATGGCATAGATCGGTAGAGGGGAGGTCAGGGATCTCACCTCGGGGGTTTTCTTGAGCTCGGAGGTCCTGGAAGGTGATCGGCGGCGAGGTCCGAGGCAAAACCACGACGAAGCTCGTCGGCGCTGTGTTTACACCGCAAGTCACCGAGTTTTCTGCACCTGCAAGGTTCCCCGGAGGCGGTGGATCAAGACCAGCGAGTTAGATCGGAGTTTCCGAGCTTAGATTGGCCGGAATTCACCGGAGAAGTCTCGGTTCTCACAGGAGTAAAAAATCGGCGATCGCGTAGGAAAAACAGAACGGGGCCAGGGTTTTTATAGACGGGAGAGGGTGGTGTGTCGGTTGTGATCGAGTTTGAGTCGTCCGGGACCAAAATTCGGCTAGGGGACGCGGTTTCCAGGGGGTAGTTTTGATTCGGGAGAGAGAGGTGTCCCGGGGTCGGCCGATCGCGCGCGAGGAAGAAGATGACGGCGGGCCCCGCATGTCAGTGAGAGGGAGAGGCGCGCGGTTGTGGGCTGGCGGGGGAAAAATGGTGGGCCGGCTGGTGGGTTCGGCCCACTGGCCGGTTAGGTTTTAGTTTTCTTTTTCTTTTTTCTATTTCTTTTCTGATTTGAGTTTAATTTGAATTCCAGTTTGAATTTAATTTTTTGCAAAACATGCAACACGTCCAAAAAATTTTAAATTCCCCTCTTAACATGATTTAAGGTTTTGAATCAAAATTTTGGGGTGTTACAGCTCTACCCCCCTTAAAAGAAATCTCGTCCTCGAGATTGGTGTTTCTAAGAAAACAATTCCGGAAATTGTGCCTTGAGCTCATCTTCCCGCTCCCAGGTGGCTTCCTCTTCTGAGTGATGCTTCCACTGCACCTTGCACATCCGGATTCTTTTATTTCTGGTGAGGCGTTCCATTGTCTCCAAAATCTTGTATGGTTGCTCGGCATAAGACAAATCCTCAGCTACATCCACTTCATTCATGGGTAACACCTCTTCAGGCGTCCTCAGACATTTCTTGAGTTGTGACACATGGAATACATCGTGCACATCCGATAGATGAACCGGTAACTCTAGTTGATATGCCACTTCGCCTTTCCTTTCCAAAACTTGAAAGGGTCCGATGTATCGAGGTGACAACTTCCCTTTCACCTTGAACCGACGAAGTCCTCTGATAGGGGACACCTTGAGATAAACATAGTCTCCCACGTTGAAAACGAGCTCTCTTCTTCGTACATCGGCATAGCTCTTTTGGCGTGTCTGTGCTATCCTCAAGTTGTTGCGAATCTCCCTCACCTTCGCTTCGGCTTCTTGTAGCACTTCTGGACCAAACACTTTACTTTCTCCTGTTTGGTTCCAAAATAGGGGAGTTCTGCACTTCCTTCCATACAAAGCTTCAAACGGTGACATCTTCATACTAGCTTGATAGCTGTTGTTATAGGAAAACTCCGCATACGGTAAGTTCTTGTCCCAACACCTATTGTTTTTGAGTGCACATGCTCTTAACATATCTTCAAGGATCTGATTGGTTCTTTCCGTCTGCCCGTCAGTTTGGGGATGATAGGCAGAGCTGAAGTTCAGATGGGTTCCCATGGTTTCATGCAACTTCTGCCAAAACCTCGAGGTGAACTGTGTCCCTCGGTCCGACACTATCTTCTTTGGCACTCCATGGTAACACACGATCCTTGACATGTACAATTCTGCCAATTTGGATCCGCTGTAGCTTTCCTTCACGGGGATGAAGTGAGCTACCTTGGTTAGCCTATCAATGATGACCCATATTGAATCATACCCGGATTGGGTCCTAGGCAATCCCACGACAAAATCCATGCTGATTTCTTCCCATTTCCATTCAGGCACTTTGAGTGGTTGCAATAATCCCGTGGGTCGTTGATGTTCTGCTTTCACCAACTGACATGTGTCACATAGGGCAACATGTTCCGCGACATCTCGCTTCATGCCATACCACCAATACCTGCTCTTGAGGTCCTGGTACATCTTCGTACTCCCAGGATGAATGGAATAGTCGGAATCATGAGCCTCCTTCAAAATCAATTCACGGATCTCCTTTACTTCTGGCACACAGATTCTTTTCCCGTGCCACACCGTTCCTTGTTCATCCTCTCTAAAACCAGGAGCTTTATTTTCCTTGATGAGTTGCCTGATTTCCTGTATCTTCTCATCATTCTTTTGGCCCTCCCGTATGTCTCGCTCGAGTGTGGAGTCCACTTCCATGGCGATGGCTTCACTACTATTTACTAGACATAGATTGAGCCTTATAACCTCGTCCTTCAATTCTGCAGGCATGTCCTTCAAGCTCAACTTATTGACCTGCACTTTCCGACTCAAAGCATCGGCCACGACGTTTGCTTTCCCAGGATGATAGTTGATGCCCACATCAAAGTCATTGATTAGCTCTAACCATCTCCTTTGTCTGAGGTTGAGATCTGGCTGTGTGAAAATGTACTTCAAACTCTTATGATCCGTATATATCTCTGTCCTCTTCCCCATCAAATAGTGTCGCCAAATTTTCAACGCGTGTACCACTGCGGCTAGTTCTAGGTCATGTGTAGGATAGTTTTTCTCGTGCTTCCGAAGCTGCCGGGATGCATAAGCCACGACATGTCCTTCTTGCATGAGAACACATCCCAACCCATTTCCAGAGGCATCGCAGTACACTGTGAAATTCTTCTGCATATCTGGCATAACCAACACTGGGGCTGTTGTCAATCTCTTCTTTAGCTCCTGAAAGCTCGTCTCGCACTGTGGCGTCCAGGTGAATGTGATTCCCTTCTCCAACAGTTTGGTGAGAGGTCTCGAGATCTTGGAGAATCCCTCAATAAACCGTCGATAGTATCCAGCCAATCCCAAAAAGCTTCGAACTTCCCCGACATTTTCAGGGGTCTTCCACTTCTGTATATCCTCGATTTTGGCGGGATCTACGGAGATTCCTCCCTCCGAGATTATATGTCCTAAAAAGGGAACTCTCTTCAGCCAAAACTCACACTTGCTCAACTTGGCATATAGTTGGTGTTCTCTCAGCCTCTGCAACACCAACCTTAGATGTTTCTCATGTTCTTCTTCATCTTTGGAGAAGACGAGAATGTCATCTATGAAAACCACCACAAATTTGTCCAGATATTCCATGAATACCTTGTTCATGAGATACATGAAGTATGCCGGGGCATTGGTTAGCCCGAAAGGCATGACAGTGTATTCATACAGTCCGTACCGAGATACGAAAGCTGTCTTGGGAATATCAGATTGCCTTATCTTGAGTTGGTGGTATCCCGACCTGAGATCAATTTTCGAGAACACACAAGCTCCCCTCAACTGATCAAACAAGTCTTCAATGCGAGGCAATGGGTACTTATTCTTGATGGTTACCTCATTCAAAGCACGGTAATCCATGCATAACCTTTGGGTCCCGTCCTTCTTGGGCACAAATATCACCGGAGCTCCCCATGGTGAGGAACTAGGGCGAATATACCCCTTCTCCGTCAATTCTCTCAAATGATCCTTGAGTTCTTCTAGCTGCTTGGAGTCCATCTGATAAGGTCTCTTGTATATCGGGGCTGTTCCCGGTACTAGCTCAATTGCGAATTCCACTTCACGGTCGGGAGGCATACCTGGCAACTCCTCCGGAAAAACATCTGGATATTCCCTGATAGTCCTGATTTCCTCAACTTTCACCTCCACTTGATTTAATTTAATGTCCCTCCTAGGCTCATGTATCGTTATGAACTTTACTCTTGTGTCACTAGGGTGAGTTAGTTCCACCGTTCTGGTCGAACAATGGATGATTCCTTTATGTTTGGTCAACCAATCCATACCCAAAATAATATCTATCCCTTGTGAATCTATCACTATGAGGTTAGCAGTAAATACTACCCCATTAATGTCTAGGTTCACTTTGGGACACACTTGTCTTGTCCTTATTTCTCCACCTGGAGAGTTTACAGCTAGCATATGGTTCATTTGTGTTGTTGCTAGGTCATGCTTCTTAACAAACCCTTGAGCAATGAACGAGTGGGTAGCACCAGAATCAAACAGCAGAGTTGCAAGGTGTAAATTGGCAGGAAACTTACCAACTACCACGTCGGGTGCCTCTTGTGCTTCCTCCATAGTGACGTGGTTCACCCGTCCTCTCATTACATTCTGCTGTTGTGGCGG